>CM014276.1:27236725-27260440 GCA_004135705.1 Alloteropsis semialata | reverse complement strand
CGCTGCGGCCGTTGACGAAGAACAAGGCAGCGAGGGCAGCATGGGTGGCGAAGTTGAGGGCAGCAGCAGCGATGGTGATTTCGATTGGTCAAGTGATGATGACTCAAGTGATGAACACTATGAGGAGCTGTACAAGGCGTTGGACGATGGTTATGGTGACGAAGAACCTGACATTGTGCAGGCCATCAAGGAACTCAGTGAGGATTTGAGGAGAGGACTGGAACTGTTGAAGAAGGCCGTCATGCGAGGTATGTATGAAGATTGTATGGACAGACATGTCAGGGAAATTAAGGAGACTGGGGCTGAATTTGTGGATAGGACATTACGTAGTCCTACACACTGCTACAACTTGTTTAGGATGCGTGCTTATGTGTTCGAGTCCTTGCATGAGGAGCTGGTTAGCAAATATGGGTTGAAGGGAACAATTAAGTACTCTTCTAGAGAGGCTTTAGCAATTTTCTTGTACATGGTCGGATCCCCAGAACCAGTTCGGCAGGCTGACAGTAGGTTTGAAAGGTCCATGGGGACTATTAGTCACAAATTCAATCATGTGTTGTCATGTCTGACCAAGCTTGCCAAAGACATAATTGCACCAAAGGACCGCACATTCAGTTCAGTCCACCCCAAGGTCGCCAACCATAGGGCTGCTCCCTTCTTCAACAATGCAATTGGGGCACTAGATGGCACACATGTCAAAGTTGTGGTTCCATTTGAAAAAGTGGGGCAGTACATCAACAGGAAGAATGATAAAACTCAGAATGTTCTGGCCATTTGTGACTTTGATCGTCGCTTCACTTTTGTTGCTACGGGGGTTCCTGGATCGGCTCATGATTGGACTGTCCTTCGGGCTGCCATGGAGAAGTATCAGTCCGACTTTCCCCATCCACCCACAGGTAAAACATTGATCTTTGAATTGCCTCTTTACATATAAGCTGAAATTCTTTGTTCCTGCTATACCATACATTGTTTCATGTTGAAGTACCATAGATTTGGATGACTGGAGAGTAGGAAAAAGCAGCTGCTCTCTGAACTTGTGAAACCTGATAGTGCTAAGCTTCTATGGAATTTTAGATCAATACATAATTGCTGTTATCTGAATTTTGTTAACCTGATAGTGTGAAGCAAAAATGGTAATTTACATCACTATGCATTTGGAGTCAATCTCAAATGAAATTAGCTGGCACATGAGGCTATAGATTGAATTTTAGATCACTATACATTTTTATGAGGACATAGCAACATAAGGCTGAGCTGAATTGAGTTGGGCTGTAAATAATTCACATGAACTCTTTAATGAACTTCAGAAACTTTTGTTGAAGAAATTTATAGCATAGGTTACAGATGCTGCAAGTAATAAGGCTGCAGCAGCGAGGAGAGGCAGCGGCATCAGCAGCAGCCACCAGCAACTATTCTACATGGTCTGCTGCAACATTTTTTGTCTTTTGATCATTCTTTGTAGGATAACAGATGGCCTGTTGCTGTATATAATTATTGTGCCATGATGACCTGAATTGTCATGTGATTTAATCTCAAGTGAAATCATACACCAAACATGCATTTTCATCACGGGTAATGAAGTTGTGAACTGCTTTGATGTGGTGGATGATATATACTTGCAGGTAAGTATTACCTGGTTGATGCGGGGTATCCTAACCGCCCGGGGTACCTATCACCGTACAAGGGGTTCAAGTACCATCAACAGCAGTGGAGACGTGGACCGGCTCCATCTGGTGAAAAGGAGCTGTTTAACAAAGCGCATTCCTCGCTGAGGTCCGTCATTGAGCAATGCTTTGGGATGTTGAAGATGAAGTGGAGAATACTCCGGCTTTTCCAAGCTATAAGGAAAGTATCCAATCCGACATCATTCTTGCATGTTGTGCGTTGCATAATTACATTATTGACCATGACGACGACGACATGGACTTGGCAATATCTGCGTTTCTTGGAACTGTTCGCAGCCAGGACACCGATGATGAGGAACCAGAAAGTAGCCGTGAGGCAGATGAATTTGATGACGACATAAACATGAATGTTGTCCGTGATGACATTGCACATGCATACTATATGTCGCAACAGAGGCGATGAGATGGTCCTTGTAGTTGTAACTTCGGCAGATGATTTGTGTGCTGAAAAAGTTGTACTTGGTCATGCATTTGTCCAATTTAATGTGTCGTCGAACGTTGTTTTTTTTAAACTTGTAATATGAGATTTTTTTTGTATGAGGACAATTTTTGATGAGGACAGTACTGGCTTTGTTTGCTTAGAAAAGGGGTTGTAAAGATGTGGTGGAATTCATGTGTGTACATTCTGTGCACTTAGTTGTTTGTGTACTTATGGTTGTGTGCATGTACCATTTGTTGAGTATGTTTCAAAAATTGTTGTGAAACATATGAGAATTGTTGTGAAACATATGAAGAAGTTTTGAAGGAAAATTTTTGCCTCCCTATCTAAACACGACCTTTGTTTGTTTTTATTTTGGCAAAATTTTCTGGGAGATTTAAATTTTTTGAATTTTTTTGAAAATAATGTAATTCACAAATACTCAGGTTTCATTTTTTGTGGGGAATGGCGTGGCCCCAGCATATGGTTCATTGGTCACATCTATTGAGGCCTTGTTTAGATCGGCAAGTTTCCAGCAAGTTTCCACTATTCACTCGTCACATCGAATGTTTAGACACTAATTAAGGGTATTAAAAGTGAATTAATGACAAAATCCATTCCATAACCCCGGGTAAATTTGAGAGACGAATCTATTGAGCCTAATTAAGCCATAATTAGACAACGCCACGCTACATTAAACAATCTCTAATGATGGATTAATTAGGTTTAATAGATTCGAAATTCAATTTTCAAGCGAGTGGAGTAATTAATTTTTTTATTAGTATCTGAATATCTCGTCCGATATTTTATTTTTACGATTCGGCAAGTTTCCACTTTTCGAACTAAACAAGGGCCGAAAAAGTAACATATCTCATGTTTTTTCCCTTAAATTATTTAGTAAGCTTCCTAACGATAATAAACATTTTTTATTCTATTGCTAATGTTGAAAAATAGGGTATACACCTGGTTTCCTTCGTCCCTTCATTTGCCAGGGGAGTCAGATGGCAAGGCAGCAGCAAGCAGGGCTAGATTGTGCTAGGCAGCAGAGACATCAGAGGCTAAGAATCTAAGAAGCAATGGTGTGGCCGCCGGCAGGAAATAATTTGGAGAGGCCAGCAACAGATAGGGGTTTTGTTCAACGAAAAGAACAACACATCTCAATCTACGATTCATGCACCATAAGAGGGCATTTGACTTTTCATATTTCTTTTAAGATTTGATCTAAACTAGAGCATATATTCTTAGATACTATTTTTATAGTAGTTGGTAAGAGCTAGTTAAGAGACATGTAGTTAAAATTAGAATTATAAAGAATAAGTACCTAGAAAATCATTTAATAGTTAGAAAATACCAAATCATTTCAAAAATTCCAAAATTACTCCATGGCAACATATATGTAGTATAAAACATTTAAAAATTATGTCCTTGCAATATAGGCAAAAATAATATTTTAGGGTGTGCAAACTAATCGACGTTGCACTTTTTTAATATTAAATATTTCAAATCTTTATGATTTTTTAGCGACCACATCTTAGATCCGATGGAGCTGAATTTGTTTTTTGGTTGTCTCTTGTATGCTCCTAGTCCATTAAAAATATCAAAAAATAAACAAAAATAAACAATTTTTGTGTACTGTAGCTTAGAACCGGCTGTGAAAATGGATTTGATTTTCACAGCCGGTTCAAGCCACAAACCGGCTGTGAAAATCTAACCGGCTGTGGAAATATATTAGTGTCACTTTTTGAAAACCGACTGTGAAAATAGTGACTAGAAAAATCAATTCTGCAGTAGTGTTTTGTCTCGTGATGTATTTTGCTCGTTCTAAAATGCAGGTCTTTTCAGTTTTATTCTAAATCAAATTTTCTCGCTTTAACGATCCAATTAACAAATAACAATATGCTGCCAAAAACAAACATATTTTGTGGTGGATCTAACATAAATAATTTGGTTTGTAAATTTTGACGGACCTTTTAATAAATTTGATCAAAGTTAGAAAGCATTGCTTTACAGCAGAATCAGTTACCCGGCAAGTAGCTTCAGCAGCAGACATGTGGACTCAAAACATATATCTCTGAGAGCACAGCCAGAAATTCTGAGTTTCATAAGCAGCAGATCCAACGCAGCCAATCATTCAACTCAAAGCGTGGGTTTTTTTTTTTTTTGGAGAAAATCGGAAAGATACCATACAATGCAGAGATGAACACCTAGCCCGGCCGTGGCCACATCACAGCCGCCGCTGCCGGCACGCAACCTACCAAAGCAAGACGCCGGCCGGAGGCGAGCAAGTGGTCGATGACGGCAGTCTGGTTAGAGTCTTGACGATGACGGCAGTGCGAGTACCTCGTCCAACTAATTAAGAAATACTTCCGGCTGCAATTTTCAAATCGATCCAACTCCTTCATTCCTTCAGTTTTTTTACATGTATTAAGTTTGTGCTAAATCAAAGTTGTTTAACTTTGACCAAGTTTCTAGAAAAATATAACCACATGTAGAATACCATTTTTGTAATCCACTGTAGAATATATTTCAATAGTACATACTATTGGTATGATAAATATTCCTATATTTTTCTATAAATTTGATCAAAGTTATATAATTTAGACTTAGAACAAACCTAATATGATATCTAAACCCAAGGAGTAACTAAGAAATGTTCAAATCCAGAAGGATATGTACTTTTGGCATACCAACTAATTAAGAAATTAAATGATCGAGTCCAGAAGGATATGTACTTTTGGCGTGCCAAAACTTGTCACCTGTCTTAGCCTCTTTAATTGCTTTGGCGAGAGCAAATGGTAACCCATCGCGGAGTAGCTAGCTTATCTATTAGCTCACCCGACTTTTTTGCTTTTTGATCCTTTTTGGGAAAGAATTTCACAAATAGACCCTTTAGGGAAAGAATTTAAAAAATGGACCCTGGGGTCGGCGCCGTGATTCACGGCGCTGAGCTATAACGTCTCGACGCCGTGAATAACGGCGCTGAGGTCCACACAACGTGGAAACTGCGTGGCCGACGTGGCGCTGACGTGGCGCCTGAGGTCAGCGCCGTGGATCTTGGCGCTGACCTCAGCGCCACAGATCTCGGCGCTGCGCCCGGCAAAACGCCCCGGCCGGGCGCTCCTCCGAAGCCGAGACTCAATCTTCTCGTTCTGTTTCGGTTTTTCCCTTTCCCCACACCGCCAAAACTTCACAAATCGGCATATTCGACCGCGGAAACTTCGATTGGCTCCATCCATCTTCGAGAGCAAGGTGTACTCTCTTCCCTACTCTTTTTTCAGCATTGATTTGATCTATGTTTGATGTATTTGACACTTTAGCCACGTATTTAGTTAGTGTTTGAAACAATAGTTTATATGTCTTCCATTGGATTTTAGGATGCCGAGACGTGGTAAAAGTAGTAAGATCCTTGCAGCCAAGGTAATGTCCAATACATTATATAAATTTACGCCGTTAATTTTTGTTCTTGCTTATGGTAGCTCTTATGTATATAATTTGATTTGTAACAGTCGTCGCTTTGGAAGTGCATATGAGGTCTTGCCGCTGCCTGATGGTGTTCCGTGCCTATGTGTTTTTGCGGTGATGATTGCAAGGTCGCCGTGTCCGATGAAGAGGAAACCTTCAGGCAGAGGTATTGGATGTGCGCCAACTATGAATTTGAGCCTACACGTCGCCAAGTTATCATTGGCTTGTTGGTGAGAAATTGTTTTTGCTTAATTAGTTTGTCATGATGATTGTTTAATTTGGTGCATGACAGTATTGAAATGTGAATATTTCATTTGCAGACCCCTCCCCCGCTCTGTGATTTTGAGCAGTGGATCGACACTGAGATCAAAGAGAAAGACAAGAAATGGTTGAAGGAAGACAAGCAGTGGAAGGCGGAGTGCAAGGAGCGTATGGAGAGGAGGCGTCAGGATGAGGCAGCACAAAAGGAGCGTGCTGAGGAATTTCAAAGGAGGCTCCAGGCTCAGGCGAGGGAGGAGAGGGAGAAGAAGCTTGAGCGTGTTCGTCGTGCGAAGGCTGCTTTGGAGGAGAATCCCGATGCTTTGAGGAAGGGAAAGTGGCCTCGCTGCACTCAGTAGTTTGCTAGGTTTATGGCTGTCATGTCATGCAGGACCTTTCATTATGTAGGCATGTTGTGGACTTAATATTGTGCTGTGTTTGATTTCAGTTATCTTTGAACCTTTATTATGGACCTTGCATTGTGCTCTGATGTATCTCACTAATCATTATGGATGTTTCCTTGTGTTCTGATGTATCTCACTTATCATTATGGATGTTTCCTTGTGTTGTGATGGGAATGTGAAATACGAACTGAATCATAAATGAACTGGTGCAGGTACATAATGATTGACAATTAAATGGCATGTGAGGACCTTTACCGAACTAGGGTAAATTAGTCCTTTCATAACTAAACCTAACATGCCTTAGGGAATTCAAACTAACAACGTTGGCTACCTATTTGAAACCTAACATGGCTTAGAAAAATAAACTAACAACATTGCCTACTTCTAGTAGTTGCCCCACATAGCGAACTGGGTTGAACCTTCTCCATAGTATTGTCCCGTTGATGGATGCTGTGGTGGTGGTGGTGGCGGTGGAGTGCCCTTGTTCTTGTGACAAGGGCAGCTGCAGCCTGGAATGGAGCACAGTTTTTCCCCTGAAGCCGCATCATCATTGTCGTCGTCGCCATCATCTTCCTCGTCGGTGTTGTTACGGTGGCTCACTTCTGTTTCGAGATTGAATATACGATTCTGCAGGTAGCTGATGTACTCCTGATGTGGATGAATTGGGGCAGGGTCAACCCACCTGGTGAACCCACAATTTTGTGGAGCGTCGAAACTCTAAAAAAATAAGCAAAGTGAATTAGTGCAGGAAATGGAATTAGACATGTTTATCCATAGTAATATTAACAGAGATTACCCATGCTCGTGGGCATTTGAAGAAACTACGACCTCCATTGTCCCCCTCGGTCTCCATCTGCACTAAGCAGTCTTCACCATGCATGCATTTTGGCCAATCTTCCTTCCGTGTATCATATCCTCTAAGAGGGGATTGTTTGGTAAAATCACTTTTGCTCTCAACTGGAAACTCATACACTGCTTCCCCAAAGAATCTAGGACCAACAGACCCCTCCCACACAATGGGAGGTCCCTTCCTTCCCCCAGTTCCTCTTCCAGCAATGAAACCTTTCCCACTAGATGACCCTCCAGCCATAGTTACTACACAAGAACTCTTCTCCCGTTTTCAAACAAGAAGCAATGCGTATATATAGCCGGAAGGAGAGTAATACCAGTGACCTCCAAGAAACACAGCACGCGGATTGAATGGCCCACACACACACGGATTGAATGGCCCACACACACAGGACACGGATTGAATGGCCCACACTTCACACACGGATTGAATGGCCCACACCTTCACACACGGATTGAACGGTGCACATATTATTCATTGAAATTAAATACATTTCCCTATTTGCTTTAGTTTCGCCTCAATACTAAAAATTTCGGCAGAACTTCCCCTCTTTTAGAAGGTTTCAGAAACACAACAAAACATCATAATATTATATGAAAATATACCACAAACATGTGTCACAAGCCATACTCCACAATACCAACATATACCACAAACATGTCTCACAATCCAAACTCCACAATACCAACATATACCACAAACATATAGCACAATCCATCCATAATCCATAATGTCCAAACAAAAATGTTACAAGTCCATATAGTCCATAGCACATAATTAGAAACAAAGCCCATAGTCCATAGCACATAATTAGAAACCAAGTCCATAGTCCATAGTCCATACCACATAAATACAAACAAAGTCCATAGTCCATAGTCCATAGCACATAATTATAAACAAAGTCCATAGTCCATAGTCCATAGCACATAAGGTCCATACAAAGTATCCATACACTAGGGCATGCATCCCTCACTGCCTCCTACTCTTACCCTTCCCCTTACGAAGCGCGTCGGTGCCTGGAGTGTAAAGATCAGGGGCACGTCGTCGCCTACGTGCTGCAGGCTGCGAAGGCTGTGTGGACGGAGCGTCCTCGAGCTGAGAGGGACCAATCTCCTCGGCCTGTTCGTTGTCGTCGCCGTCGCCACTAGAAGTATCCTCGAAAGTATCCCGCGTGGAACGGGATGCGCTCTGTCCTCTGGAGCCACCTTCACCATGCATAGGAGCACGGTGACCTGAAGCGCTGCCCGAACGTGGTGGTTGCGGCGCCTGCACGCCCAACCCTGACATGGTCCTGCAACCACAACGAGCAGCAGCACGACGTAGGCGACGTGCAAGTCTCTGGAGACAAATAATTAGTTTAAGCATTTGAATAAACCAATGGAAATAAGATGTCAACACTTACTCCAAGAAAGTTGCTCGTGTGCTCGTCCAGTCCGGCCCTGGGAAAACGCTCGATGTCATACACGGATTGCTTAAGCGTGTTCCCCTGCCATAATAAATTGCAAAAGCTTAGTCGCCATACGATAATTGTGTGAAAAAAGATAATATTGCTGAATTGAAACTCATGGAAGAGACCATACCACTCGATCTAAGATTGGCCCAGCCTCCACCACCGTGCCTGCCCTCGTCGCAAGATCGTACGACGTGTCCTCGTCTTCGGAAGATTGAATGTCTGCGTAGTCCTGGCCCGTCCATTGCACCTTTAGCCTTGCCCTCGTTCATCGTCATCCTCATCATCATCCTCATGAAAATCCGTTGACTGAACACCGACTTCAACACTATTTGAAGCCCGAAATCCATCACCAAAGTGACCACCCACATTATCGGGGACAAATGCTGCACACACAAGTGCGAAGACAATAATTAAATGAGACAAATAGATTTCATTGGGACCGTAAGATATTGATAGAGACAAGTGAATAAAAAGAAATGTGCAACACTTACTAGGTGAATTATGTGACAATGAAATCTCCACATTTTGAGTCAATGGAATCTCCACATTTTGTGTCAATGGAATGTCCTCATTTTGTGTGAATGGAATCCCCTCATACAGTGGCAAAGGGACATCATGAACCTCATTTCCAGCAACATCATCTCCCAAAGGCAAAGAAATATGAGGCTCATTTGGAGCGGATCTAGCATCTGGCACTTTTCGGACATGAGCTACACGTCTGTGAGAGGGCCGGGTGGGAGCTCTAAACACCAGACGCACAAGAATGTCCAAACATTGCATGTGACTCTGTAACGCTGCTCTGATAAAATTATTCCATTGATTCTGACACCCAATTGGGACGAGTCGCCTTAGAATGTTGGATGGAGAGCCAACATAAAATACACCCTCCACTGCAATGTCATCATTAATTCCAAAACCATGTAACTCCTCACGAACCCGACCAACCAACTCACTAAAACTTGGTTTCTCATCGAATAGCAAAGGCAAACTTTGCATCCCAACAAACTGAACATATCCATAGTTTTCATCTCTCTCAACAGTACCTCCATAATACATGGTTACTAGACTATCCATCTAAATTTTCATAGAAAGAAAGTTTGTTTAGCACAAACAGATAAGTACTAGCTAAATGAGTAATTATTACTAAAACCTAACTAATAATAAGTAATACTAAGAACTAACAAATAATATGTAATATGTAATACTAACAAATAACTTATATTATAAAATCGTTGTAAACACACTATTCTAAATAATAAAAAAACTAACAAATTATACTAACAAATTCCAAATTAACTAATACTAACTAGTAACTAATACTAACAAATTTATACTAAAATCTAACTAATACCAAATACTAATAGTTAGTACTAAATGACTAACTAATACTAACTTTTATACTAATACTAAATGCCTAAATGATAAAAAGAAAACTAACAAATTATACTAACAAATTCCAAATTAATTTTTACATTGCCTAATACTAACAAATTTATACTAAAATCTAACTAATACTAAATACTACTAACCAACTATTACTAAATACTACTCATACTAACAAATTCTAACAAATATTAATAACCAATCGAAACTATTACTAAAACTAAGTAATACTATCTAAGTACTTCCGAAAAATACCTTAATGTGGTGGAGGGGACGAAGCCGGCCGAGGCGAGGGGAGCGCGGGCCACGCCGGGGACGCCGCCGGCCGGGACGAAGCGGCTGCAGCGGCAGCGGCGGCGGCGGCAGGGAGGCGCAGGCGGTTCAGGCGCGGCAGACCGCAGCGAGGTCTGAAGCGGCGGTACGGGCGGCCGCCGGCGGGGACGGCCGTGCGGCGGCGGTCCACGGCCTGGCTGCGGCGGCGGCGGAGTGAGAGGAAGAAAGAGTGAGGCCGAGAGAGTTCGGGCGGAGAGGCCTGCCCGTTTCCTGGCGCTGAGGTCAGCGCCGTGGATCTTGGCGCTGACCTCAGCGCCGGCGCTGAGGTCAGCGCCAAGATCCACGGCGCTGACCTCAGGCGCCACGTCAGCGCCACGTCGGCCACGCAGTTTCCACGTTGTGTGGACCTCAGCGCCGTTATTCACGGCGTCGAGACGTTATAGCTCAGCGCCGTGAATCACGGCGCCGACCCCAGGGTCTATTTTTGAAATTCTTTCCCCAAAGGGTCTATTTGTGAAATTCTTTCCAAAAAGGATCAAAAAGCAAAAAAGTCGGATTAGCTCACTCACTGGAGTAGAGTAGCTAGCTTACTGACCTGAGCTGAGGTTGCGGTCAAAGTTGGCAACTCCGCTCCGATCGATCCGTCGCGACTCACTAGTCACCAGCCACCTCACCTCATGTCATGTGCAATCAAAAGTATGGACTCCACGTCTCCACCAAGGAGTAAGGTTCATTAATAGTCATAGCACGTGACCTTGAATTGTGCGTAGATGCATGGTTGAGAGTTGAGACGGCCTCGCGACTAACGCGCGGATCCTTTTGGTTGCTGCAGGCCTGCAGCTATCGCTGCCACAGAAACGTCAAAAGCTAGTGTTGGGACGATCCACTGTTCGTTTTGCCTGCATACAGTGACTAGTACTTTGCTCTGCTCTGAAATAGGAGTATAAGTTCGTTTTAATTTTATCTTAAATCAAACTTTTAAAATTGCACTTTGCTTTGTGGTGAAATATAAGCTCATTTTAATTTATCCTAAATCAAACTTTTTAAATTTTAGTTCATATGTTGACATCTAAGGTACCAAATAATTGAACTACCGAAAGATATTTCACAGTATATCAACAAAACTAATTTGTTACCGCGAATGTTGGTGAATATTTCTGAAACTAGGCAAGTCTAATTTTAGAGTGGAACTAAAATGGCATATATTTTAAGGACCTATGGTCACTTTGAAAATTCATGCACTCAGATAAGAATGTGAGGATAGTTTTAAGGACCTATTGTGCATTTCACTCTTACTATTTTAGTTTCATCCTAGAATACAAGCCATTTTTGTTCGTCCTATGTCAAACCACAGTTAAATTCTACCAAATTATAGAGAAGAATAATAACATTCATGATACCAATTGGTATTGAGTAAATAATTGTGGGTCCATTGCACATGTTGTCGATCTAGTGGATGGGAACCAAATATGACTCACATGGAAAGCAGAAATATTTGAGTTGCCGAGGTGAAATACCTCTCATTTTACATTGAGTCACACCTAATCATTTTAAAGCTAGATGCACAAGTTTGAGTAGAAGAGAATTCAGAACGCATATGCTAAGATTATGCATTTACACTTATCAACCACACATATGCTAAGATTATGCATGAATGGGCAGGTACGGTGGAGGGATGGGACATTGGATCGAGAAATGCACAGATGACCACATGCGGTTTTGCATTTGTCGTCAAACCCAGCTTACTATATTTCTAAGCACCAGTTGTACCATTTAGTTCAAAAATACAATCCATGAATGCAGAAAAAAAGTGTCGGATGATTCCAAATAGGACGCAAAACACTTTCTTTATCCAACAATTTTTTTTTGAACGTCTCAACCTAGGTACAAGTTGTAGTATCTGAATTCACACCACTACGCACACCATACACCCTAAACTACTATACTCTAACAGACCTACAACCTATACACACACGCCTTCTGAGAGGCATACGACGGGCACGTCGTCTTCCCACTGTGGTTCACCGGCGCTTGAGGCTTCATCCGAAGAAATTTTGGGAATAAATCCCGGTGAGACACCGAGTCCGATCCCAGGGATCGAACTTAGAATTAGATATTTCAACAAATTAGATATATTTGCACTTACACCATAAGCAAATACTCCTTAAATTTGAGCCAAAAAGAACGCAAACTTAAAACTGAAGTGCATTTTTATATATCATCGTCATCTCGAACTGCCTGGGATGGGTGTGTCACCCGTCGTCTTTGGTACATGTAAATCATGTAGCCTCCAAGCAACAAGAGGCCAAGACAGGCCACATCTTGCTAGCTGCTGCTGGGCTATGGGCTGGGCCGGGCATGGCCGCAGATATTTCCACGGGCATGCTGGCAGTGCCAACGAATGTGAGGCAGGCAGCTGGGCTAGTTGTTTATTGGTTGGAGTCCTATCTTCATAGATTCCTCGGAGATTTTCTGGAAACTGTGCTCAGAATTGAAACTGCGAGTGCAGCAGAGTTCGGGATGGACGTGCATGTCTGAACATTCGAATTATTCGTATTTATATTCGTTTAAAATATCAATATGGATATTCGCATTTGTATTCGATTTTAATATGGATGTTAAATGGATGTATCTGAATTCGTTTTTTGTTATTTTTCTCTATCCGAATTACCATTCGTATTCGAAAAAATATAGAATATCCGATATTATCTGTATCAGTGAAGAATTAACACATGATGAACCCATCTATCCGAATGCGAATCTGTATTCAATGTATTCATTTTGTATTCATATCCGATAAGAATGGACAATATTCGCATTCGTATCCGTATCCAACAAGATTTGTATTCGATTCGTATTCGAATTAAAATATAGTAAAATGTGACATCCGGATTCGATTCCATCCCTAAGCAGAGTTGAGAGTTTCAGTTTGGGACCACCAATAATCGATGCACGAAACTGAAAGCAACGGGCCAACGGCCCCATATTCAAATCCAGAAGGCAGCTGCACTTTTGATATTACCACGTGATGGTCACTAGCTACCTCGTTTTAAGCTACTCCATCCATCCGTTCTTAAATATATGACACTGTTAATTTTTTATTTTAACTTTGACTAATAATATTTTATTAGTTAGTTTGTTAAATAAACTAAAATGGGTACCGATACCTCTAATACCAATAATACTTTGGATTTAACTCATAGACCTATCTTTTTGCATAAATATTTGTAGAAAAAAGGAATAGTCAAACGAAGCAAAAAAGTCAATGATGTCATATATTTAAGAACGGAGGTAGTAGTAATCCGTATGACACGATCTTTAATCCTTTTGGCGAAAGCAAATAGTATCCATCGCGCGTAGCTAGCTCCCTCACTAGAGTGCATAACTAGGGATGGGAATGGGTCGGCCCGGCCTCGGGCCTTCGACCCGGTCCCCATGGCCTCAAGGCCAATGTTTAGGGTCACAGGTCGACCCAATTTTAATGTTTAACTATGACCTCGATGGCCCAACGGCCGCACGGGCCGATCCAATATATTTTTAAACTATAGTTATATAAGCACTTTTAAATATATAAGAGATGAAAAATTATATTAATAGTATCTTAAAACATAAATTTAAGGTTTTGGTCGGCCCTACTTGACCCATTGGGTCAATAGGTTCCGGCTCTTATGGCCCTTTTCCTATTTGAGGCCGACCCACGTGACCCATTGGCCTTACTTTTTTGGGTCGGGTCAACTACCCAATGGGTCGACCCGGCCCATTCCCATCCCTACGCACAATAGCCAAGGTAGGCTCCCCCGCTCCCCCCGCCGGTGGCGGCGGCCCACCCGTCGCCGCTCCTCCCACCCCCTCTCCTTCCTTCTCTTCTCCCATCCTCCTCTTCCTTCTCCTCCTCTTCCTTCCTTCCCTCCCACCGAGATCTATATCTGAAGCACCTTCGGCTCGTCCGGTGCGGCCCCGGGCGGCGGCGCGGCCTCGAGCGATGCGGCGCGGCCCCTGCGGCCGGCAGGCATGTAGGATCTAGGATACCGACTAGAGGGGGGTGAATAGGCGGTTTTAAACTTCAATCACAAAACTCAACAAGTTTTATTAGTAACACAAGGTGAAACCTATTTCTACCAAGTCTATGCCTATGTCAAGGTTTGCAACCTAGGGTGACAAGATACAAATTAATCTCTAGGAAAGTAAATTGCTCAAATTAAATGTAGTAAGCAAGTAGAGCAAAGAAATAACCGAACAAGAGAGACGAATTTTATCCCGTGGTATCGATGACTTGCCGGTCACCCCTAATCCACGTTGAGGTGGATCCAAAGCTTCAACCGCTCCTCTATCAAGACCTCTCTTGATGTATGAGCCGGCTTGAATCAATGAACCTCTCCAAACCTCGATTCCACTAGTATTGCTCTTCCCACTCCGGTGAGGTGAGCACAAACCTCTCACAATCAAGGCGGGAGCAACTTCACAATCTTCTTCAAAGTGCTTCAACCGGCCACAACCACCAAGCCGTCTAGGAGGCGGCAACCTCCAAGAGTAACAAGTCGATGACGCTTGCTTGATGAACTTCTAGTGCCCCAAAGCTCAAACTCTTGATGCAATGCACTAGAACTCTCTCACACTCACAAGGATGCTACTCTAAGCAATAGGAGTGAATGAGAGGTGGAAGAAGGCTCAAGTATTGCAAATATGCTTCAGAAGTGCCAAGAGAGCTTGTTCCAACCCGTGGGTGGAGTATTTATACTCCCCCGCCTCCAAACTAGCCGTTACCTTCAAATCCCGTGAAAACAGGGGACTGGCGGACCGTCCGCTACCCACTTGGCGGACCGTCCGCCTAAGCCCCAACGGCTACTGTCCAAAAAGTCAAATGTTTCAGAGATAACCGTTACGCAGCTGGCGGTCCGTCCGCCCCCTCAGGCCGGACCGTCCGCCTCAGAGTTAGAAGCTCAGCTCTCCACGCGACTAAGGACCCAACATCCATAACTGCGGACCGTCCGCCATACAAAAGAGGCCTGGAACCCCCAGAACACGTTCCTGCGTAAACGGTCCGCCACCTACGGTCCGCCTCACAAAAATGACAGGCGGACCGTCCGCCATTTCCAGCGGACCGTCCGCCTCCAAAGACTCGGCAGACCCTTCCAACACTTAGTCAATTTCACATAAAGATCGATGACATGCGGACCGTCCGCTTGCCACCGGCCGGACTGTCCGCCACCCGCGGACGGTCCGCGGTACCACATTCAGCACTAGATCTTTTCGCTTTTTCTTTCCCACTTTCTCAACGGTGTTAGCTCTCATGCATGCAATGCAACCATTTGAGCAAAGTGGCACTAGAAACTCGTCATGCAAATGAAATTGACCCCTCTTGATAGTACGGCTATCTAGCCTATCAATCCGGTCAAAAATCTTCTCTAAACACCTCATGACCGGTAAAAGAAAATATCCTATCTTTTACCTTTGCCTTGAGCTTCCTTGGTTCCAACACACATATCCAATGTTAATTCACCGTTGAAGCTCAACCATCTCACCGGACTAACCTATTCTCATATCCTCAATGAAATAGTTAGTCCAATATGGTTATCATTAATTACCAAAACACACTTAGAGGGCCTAGATGCTTTCAAGGCGGCGCGGTTCCTGGTGGCTGGCACCCCCTCCCTCTCGGGTGGTTGGCGCTCCCCCCTCCCACCTGATGAGGACATCACCGGCTCAGATACAACCACAATAACAAATTTTGATTTAAAGGTGAAATGATTCTTTATCATAATTGTATTTGTTACATTTGATGAGTTGATGCGTGTTCATTGTCATTTTTCATAAATACATACGTGGATCAAAAAGAGTGTTAAACACACATGGAAGGCATGGAGGACCAAAGAGGTTGATTGGGGGCCAAGTCCAAGTATTCCCACGTTCTCCACCAGGCCAACACGTCAATTATGGCCCAAAGAAAGAAAGAGATCTAATCCAACATGTTTCGGGACTGGATTCAGACTGCAGCACTGGGCCAACTTGCGATGACCACCACGACTTCATCCGAAATCCGTTTTGGGCATTCAAGTACTTCATGGAAGCATCTTGAAGTCAGTTTTCATATGGATCTGGACTCATGTCCATATCTATTTTGAGGCGGTCGGAATCTTCGAATTACTACATATAGGTTTTTCTGTCCAGGGTGCTGCGTTGCCTGACTTTGGTCCGATGGCCCGTGTACCATGTGGGGCCCAATAGGGGCACGTCCTAGGGTTGTGGGACGACCTCCACCACGTCCTGGCCATCCCCTACCCTCTAATATACATCCATAGCCGCCACAAACAGATTGGATTTTGTTTAGATGTAAGTTTAGTCATTGCTACTTCCTTGTAGACGCATGTGTCGGTAAGACCATCCGTTCTACTCGATTCAGAACCCCACCTTTGTGATTTTAGATTGAGTATCATCTCCATATTTGCAATTGAGTTGCTTGTTCTACTTGTTCTTGCTTGTTCTTCGATTGCTTGTAGGAATTACCCTCGTGGTTTGGTTGATCGTGCTCCACAAGATCGCGGCGACCGCTGGAGTTGGTGTATCAGTTGCTAAGGCGCAACATCCTTGGATGGTTGTAGTCAGGCCGTGAACGTCTCTCTAGTCCAAATCAAAGTTATCCATCTCTCATCGAAAGATCAGCACCAAACCCTAGCGGGTTCTTATCAGTTGGTAATCAGAGCAAGGTTTATCGGTGAGAGACTTCCAATACATTGCTGTTTTTAATTTCCTATAGTCCAAAAAAGCCTAAAAAATAGTAGATCAGTTTACTTGCAATCCTATAAACAATTTGAGCCTTTACTAGTACTGCTTAGTTAGGACTTGTTGAGTTTTCGGTTGCTTCGGTCGCATCGAGTTGCTGGTCTTAGTTCAAATCCTTTAGAGTTTTGAGTTCTATCACGTTTTGTCACCACGATATACACCATCACCATATACATCTCTGCAACATTTTTGCCACCACGATTTCATATCTTGTCCAATTGGAGAGTTTAAATACAATCTGAAAAGGTTACATTGTCTTCTTTTTTAATGGATCCAACCTTGCTGGAAAATTCATTTTGACCGTTCCGCAACTGTCATAAAGATTTGCGATCTGCAGTCTATGCACTAAGCATTTTGTGTTGATTTGTCTTGATATTGAGCAAAAGAGTTTAGTATTGTGCAAAAAAAAAAGTTGAAAAAAGAAAGAAAAAAGAAGAAGAAAAAATACAAGAAGAGAGAGAAAGAAAAGGGGGCTGAATCTATTGTTTTCTTGGTGCCATACTAGTTGTTCTTCGTCAGTGACTACATTTGTGCCTAGCCTCATGTCTCTAGCATGGTTTAGCCTAGGACTAGCACCGTATCGCCGTTGAATGATTACTCAACTTGCTTTTGTGACTAATGTGGTACTAGTATTTTACCTTGCTTCAGCCCACCTACAGCTCCACATATTCGACTACAGCTTGACATGATTTTGTTGTTGCGGCACCGATACACTTCGTCCCACGGTTGCAGACTTGTTGGAAGCCGTCACTTCCTGTTTTGCTTGGTAAGAACTTGTAAGAGCTTGTTTGAATAGATTTAGACTGTGAGAACTACAACAATTACAGCCTAGTAGTTGATAGGAGCATACATATTTTTGTGTTTGTTTCTTGTCTCCCATCAATCATGACAGGTGCTACGAAAATTCTTGAGCCAACGAAACTACACCTTCAGATTGAGGACGTCATCCACTTCTTGCCTTCCTATGCTGGTAAGTTTGATCCTAACGCATATGTTAAATGGGAGCTAGTGGTAGACAAAGAATTGAGAAAGTATGATTTGTCTGAAGAGCAAAAAGTGATAGCTGTTTCTACAATTTTAATTGATTATGCTTTGACCTTGTGGAAGAGCTTGTTGAGATTTGATAGAATACCTAAAACATGGAATGATATGAAAAGAATTTTGAGAGAAAATTATGTCCCTGAATATTATGTTGATTATTTGCTTGTTAAGTTGCAAAATTTGAAACAAGGTAGTAACACCGTTGAGACATACTACCATAATCTGAAATTTCATATGTTGTGTTGTGGTTTGGAAGAATGTGAAGAAGCTACTGAAATCAGATTTTTAAAGGGACTTAATACTGAAATTCAGGATAGACTATTACATGAAACATATGATTCTCTATCTTGTTTGGTTGATCTTGCTTCAAGAATTGAGATTCAATTTACTAATGATTTGGGTGAAGAGAAATTACCTGAATTATTGCTCACTTGTGAAACAAAAAATTATATGGATGTGAAGCCTTTTATTATGTGTTCTACTGTGACTAACTTGGGGCAGCATACAAAGAAATTAATAGAACACCCATCAAAGGAAGTGAATGAAAGTATGTCTCTTTATGCTGAAATTAATGATGCGAGTGAAAGGGTTCATGATCTAATTGTGCCTCCATATGATCCTATTCCTTTATTGCAGAAGTTATCATCTTCTCCCGCTAGTTTAGAGCAATCATTAGTGGAATATGCTGCTGATTTACCTTTGCCAAAAGATGAATTACTTGATGTTCCTTGTGATAAAAAGGACTTGTGTGTTGATGCTTCTTATATTCCTATGCCACAACTAGTGAATAAGTGTGATAGTTATACTTTGGAAACATATAAATGTGATGAAGATAAGCTATTTCTCCCTATTACGTGTGCACACAATGAACTCAAATTGTTGTCTTCTTTAAATACTTTGGGTTATATTGAATTTGATATTCTATGTGATTTAAACTGTTTGGAGGAGAAACTTTTTGGATATTCTGAATTGACATGCTTGTTTAGACATACATATCACTTTATTGATAAGTATAATTGCAAAAGAGAATATTTGGTGCATAAAGTTTATATTTGCTCTAATTTGAAATATCCTTTTGGGCTACAGTATGATCAAATTGAGGGCTGCACTAATGATAACAATGCCTTGCAAAGTTTTTCTAGTTGTTCCCTTATGCAACAGGATCAGTCAAAAGAAGGAGAGCATTGTTGGTTGTGGCCGTGCAGCATAGCCATCACTCCATGTTCCAACATCAAATCAACCAGCTTCTGCTATTGGAGCAAGTCGAGGACGACTTGCAGTCAAGAAGGGGAGAATGATGAGGACATCACCGGCTCAGATACAACCACAATGACAAATTTTGATTCAAAGGTGAAATGATTCTTTATCATAATTGTATTTGTTACATTTGATGAGTTGATACTGCGCCAAGATGCGTGTTCATTGTCATTTTCAGAAATAAATACGTGGATCAAAAAGAGTGTTAAACACACATGGAAGGCATGGAGGACCAAAGAGGTCAATTGGAGGCCAAGTCCAAGTATTTTCCACGTTCTCCACCAGGCCACCATGTCAATTATGGCCCAAGGAAAGAAAGAGATCTAATCCAACACGTTTCGGGGGCTAGATTCGGACTGCAGCACTAGACCAACTTGCGATGACCGCCACGACTTCATCCGAGCTCCGTTTTGGGCATTCAAGTACTTTATGGAAGCATCTTGAAGTCAGTTTTCATATGGATCTGGACTCATGTCCATATCTATTTTGAGGCGGCTGGAATTTTCGATTTACTACATATAGTTTTTTCTGTCCAGGGTGCTGCATCGGCTGATTTTGGCTCGATGGCCCGTGTATCATGTGGAGCCCAATAGGGGCGCGTCCTAGGATTGTGGGACGACCTCCACCACGTCCTGGCCATCCCCTACCCTCTAATATACCTCCATAGCTGCCACAAACAGATTGGGTTTTATTTAGATGTAAGTTTAGCCATTGCTACTTCCTTGTAGACGTATGTGCCGTAAGACCATCCATTCTACTCGATTCAGAACCCCACCTTTGTGATTTCAGATTGAGTATCATCTCCATATTTGTAATTGACTTGCTTGATTCTATTTGTTCTTGCTTGTTCTTCGATTGCTTGCAGGAATTACCATCGTGGTTTGGTTGATCATGCTCCACAAGATCATAGCGACCGCTGGAGTTGGTGTATTGGTTGCTAAGGCGCAACATCCTTGGATGGTTGTAGTCGGGCCGTGAACGTCTTTCCAGTCCAAATCAAAGTTATCCATCTCTCATCGAAAGATCAGCACCAAACTCTAGCGGGTTCTTATCACCCCCTCTCCCCCCTCTCCCTCCCCCCGTCCCCCGTGCCGGGTGGATGGGGCAGCACGGGCTGGCACTGGCGGGCGGCGCGGCTCCTGGCTGGCTGACGCGACATGGGCGAATGGCAGGGGCCTGAGCGGAGCTCGTCTCCTCTGCTGTTGCCCCCTTTGAGCCATGGTGTGGCCAAGTCGGCGTCTTGCGGTCACATTTGCCCTATGTTGGTCCTGTCCCAACTAGGTCATCTACCCTTTTCTCTGGTTCTCTATGTTCCCCGAGGTCACTGGTGATGTCTACGTTGATCTACTCTCCCCAATGGTCGCCGCCGTGGAACGCTCAGATGGGTGCCATTGTGCCGGACCTGCTATCCCTCGTCTGTGTTTTTTCACCCCTTGGTTGCTGGCAAGGACCGCTCTAGCGAGTCCAATGCCGGATCTACTCTTCTCCGCCAGCCGTTGTTGTCTCTTTCGTCTTTTGTTCATTGGTGCCCCTACCTACCTCCCACCTCTTTCTGCACGTGCCTTTGTTGTCCACGATGTCGTGAGGCCATCCTGCTTCACTGACTTTGGCTGCGAGGGATTGTTTTGGCCGAGTGCGTAGTTTGAGGGGTTCGAACGACATGGGTGAAAACTTTAGATGGCTTCTGCCAGTGCTGGCAATGGTTGCGCTCTTGCGTAGTTCTCCCTGTTGGGGGCATTGTCACGGTCTCCTACCCTCTCCTCTGGGTCTGTCGGGTGAAAACCTGGTTTCGTCATTTGACGAGCGGTCGATGGCATCGCTTCTGCATCGTATCCTTCTTGAAGGCATCATCCTACACTTACTACTGTGCCCTCTGGCCTTTTGCTTCCCAGTCACCTTCTCCATCATTGACGCGGTCGTCTTCACTATGGTGGAGCCTGTTGTTTGGTCGCTTCGGTAGTCATGGATTCTTTGGTCATTTCGACGTGGAGAGCTCTTCAAGGTCCCCCTTTGTTGTGTCGTGGGTTGCAACTTCTCTCTTTCGTCTTCTCCAATAAAGATGTGCTTCTGGAGCCGTAGTGCTTGTTTGTTTGTTGTTGTTGTTGTTGCGTTTGTTCTATTGGGCGTTGTGTCGTTGCGTTGTTGGTGTTTGTGTTGTTTGTGTTGGTGTCTATAAACCTCCTTTTTTTCTTAATGAAATACATGCTAAGCACGTTCTTAAAAAAAGTTTGGACGCCATTATCTGTTTCCAGTCGGTTATGCAATTAAAAAGATCTGATAACTAAAGGTTACAATCTCATATGTGGGTTCCGGTCCAATGGAGTATTTTGGCCACCTATTCATGAGTAGCTTGAATATTTTGTCAGGGTAGGTCGCTTTTATAGCCACTGATTTTTTTAAAAAACTTTTATAAACATTTGAAGCGCCCCTGCCTAAGCAGAGACTAAATGTGAGACAAATTATCAGTCCCAGGAGGCTGATACACATTTATTCGACAGATGGTTCATAACCTTACAACTCCTGAGGGAGTGGCCATTTGATACATGCCAAGACAACTAGGAGGTAGACAACGGTGATGAGCCAAACTATAAACCAGCCAGGCTCAACAAAGGGATCAGAGCTATGCGGCAGCGAAGACATCTTGGAAAGGGCCAAACTCCACAGGCAAAGTTGGGTGCGGAAGCGACCACCTACTCAGCGTCCTCAACAACAAAGTCTGGGTCTTCTTCTGAAGCAACAAATACAAGAGTGAGTATAAAAGTACTCAGCAAGTCCAACCATACCCACGGAGGGGTTAACACAGAAGTATGCACAAGGCAAATCAAGGATAAGGCTAAGTTTCATTTGCAATAAAGCTAGAGTTTTACACATGCAAAGGTTTGTCAAGGAAGGTTTTAGCAAAGCAAGACTTTAGCAACAAGTACAATAAGTGGGGTTGATCCAGAGGATCCAAATTTTAGTGCTACCAGATTCCCCATCCGCCGTAGCTCCCAGCACAAAGCCAAACTCTTTCCAAAACCAACACACGCCAACCAATTCTCCAAAGCCTTTGGTATTGTGACCAAGCCATAACTCGCCCATAACCGTGGGCACAGCTATTCGAACAGATGTTAACTCTGCAGAGGTATACACTTTCCCCACAAGTAGGGTACTGCAACATGGTCACCTTAGTGCCAGTACGGATCCTATCGAAGCCATTACCCACCATAGACAAAACTGCCTTAGCCATCTACGAGAGACAACCAAGGGGTTCCTGACCATCCAGTGAGGCCTACAACCATGACACTAAGTCTGCACTTGGTTTCCCGCTGCACACCTACCACCAGACAACTAATAGTCTAGCTAGTGGGATTTAGACTAAGCCATTGCCACACACAAGAGTCGAGTGGTTGTACGAGATAAGTTGGGTTAGGCAAGATGACACATCACCTCGGTTTAAAACAGGACAAAATGGATATCTCCCCACTTGCTTAACCACAAAGGTACAAGCCTACTTTTGAAATTTCACACAGAAACACCCATCCATCTCATCCAAGCCTTTCTTTCTTTTAAAACCCAAAACCCATTTTCCACACTCACACATTTATTCTTTGATAAAACGGTATGTTGTCATAATTGATTGAGTAGAGAGTAACAAAGTCCTAAGCATTCTAGCAATAATTATCATCCAAACAGAGCATACCATATTTAGAGATAACTAGGTCATCAAGGAATTGTCATAGTAATCAAGGAGTGGCTATCCAATTGGGTTTCAGTAATAAAACAACATGCAGTAGAATAGGCCAATAGGTTGTGTTTATAAAACATGAGATAAACATGCATCAAAGGATGGGATTGGACTTGCCGTCTTTAAAGCCTTCGGGTAACTTCTGCTCGCGGTACAAGTCTTCAGGCTCCTGCTCGCGGTACTCTCCTTCATACTCCGGCTCACAGTACTGTCCCCCCTCGTTCATTCCATCGTCTAGGGCACACACAAACAAACATACAATAAGAAAAACAAACAAGCCTTTACCGATGAGCTCAAAAGGGAAGTGATTAAATAAAACAGGAAGGAGAAATATTTTTAAGAGATTCTTATATAGCTCGGCCGGAATAGATGAAAGAGAGGCGTGGCCGAATTTGGGAAAATTCTGGAGAAGTTTGGCGCATAAAATGACGGGGTAAAGGGAGGATTAGGGCTAGTTTAGGGAGTTTAGGGCCTCTTTATAAATACTATAAAGGGCATGGGCTTTTTGTAAATAGTTTTGTATGGTGGAAGGACCTGAATGTAACTTGGGAAAAGTATTTGGGGTGGTGGAAATCAGGCAGGGGCTTATTTGGAATTATTCTAAAAGGTCAAGGGCTTTTCTTGGAATCTGTCTAAAGGGGGAAGGGCTCTTTTGTAATTTAGGAAAAGTGGAGGGGTTTTCTGGAAAATGGCCATTCATCCCCTTCTCTTTCTTCTTTCTCCGGCC
>CM014276.1:27224798-27236458 GCA_004135705.1 Alloteropsis semialata | reverse complement strand
GCGGCGGCGCTGCGGTTGGGGCCGAGCGGCCGACGGCAGTGATGTCGAGGCTGGGCAGAGAAAGGAGAAGGGCGGCGTGCAGATGGCGCGGACGCCGAGGCGTTGACGTGGGCTGGGAGTGTGGGGCCGAGGGGGTTGGGCGCACGGCGGCGTGGCAGTGGAGGAACGGGCGGTGCGGCGGTGGAGAGCCGGACCGAGGTAGGAGAAGGGAGGAAGAAGGAGAAGGGAGAAAAGAAAAGAAGAAAAGGAAAAGGAAAAAGAAAGGAAGAAAAAGAGAAGAAAAAGAGAAAAATGGAGAGAGAGAAAAGAGAGAGAGTGGGATTCGCGGCGACGACCGCAGGTTCGGTCGAGCACGCGCGGCGGTCGGTTCGGAAACGCGACGCGCGGAACGAGAAAAAGGAAAGAACGGCGGGAATAATTTTGGAAGATTGGAACTCATCGGAAAAGAATTTTAAAAACAAACGCGTTAAGAAAGATTTAGAAGATTTGAATTTTTGGGATGTTACAACATTGAACCGTGTATTTCCTTGTTTTTTTAATAGATGTCATATTAGATTTGTTTTAAGTCAAAGTTATAAAATTATTACCAAATTTATATAAAAAATATAATGACATTTATCATACCGATAATATGTACTATTGAAATATGGATTCAAAGAAACAAATTTGGTATTGTAGATGTTATTATATTTTTCTAGAAATTTGGTCAAAATTAAACAAATTTGGTATTATAGATGTATAAATAATTACTCCATCCAGTCCTTTTATAAGGCGTGCAGCGGTGCACGTATATCAAGATTCTAAATTTACAATCTTTGACAAAAATTTGGCCAACAATTTTTAACTATTACATAGCAAACTTGACATGGATAGATTAGTAATCAAATGTACTATCCAATAATCATAAATTTATAATCACAGCAATCTTAATATAAAATAATAAATAAATGGTCAAAATATAATTTGAGAGACAGTGCCATATCAAAATGTGTCTTATAAACTGGACCGAATGGAGTTTGTGTTCATTGCCATGTTGTTGATCCAGTGGACGGGAACTAATAAATATGACTTGTTCTTTTTAATGGGGAAAGGGGAAAAAAAAAGTTGAGTCGCACAAGTACCACATCATTGTGGAAACCAACAAAGTTTGGCCAACATCATTCTATTTTTGGAACCATACTAATTACATCCAAAGGGACCGTGACATTCTAAAAAGGGTGAATTAGGTGTCTTGAAATAATTAAGGCTGAAGCAACATATAAAATTCTATTTTAATTTCTATTTAGACATACACTATTTTAATTTCTATTTAGACATACACTAGTTTTTTTCTATGTGTTGCTATTTCTACAAAAAAAAGTTTCACACATTAAGGGGTGTTTAATTCCAGTGAATTGGTGAAAAATGGTGAAAAATTTTTCATTGGGAAGCGTGTCCTGTGAGAGAGGGCACGGTTGTCAGTGTGAAAACTTTTTGGTGACTTTGATAGTTGGGGAAATTAAACAGGCCGTACGATTACAGATGGTAACCCATCGCGTGGCACCGATATCTTAGCTGTTAGCTCACTCACTGGAATAAGCAAATGGTAACCCATCGCGTGGCACTGATAGCTTAGCGGTTAGCTCACTCACTGGAGTAGATGAGTAGCTAGCTTAGGCTGTCCGCATTCGTCGTCCTCTAAATGCATCCTCTAAAAGGAATATCCTGTCCTGGTCATCGAGATTCCGTACTCTAAACCAACTTCTCCCGCACCCGTCATACTCCAAATCACATACTTTATCCCAACTCTACTATATTTTATCCATCTATCCCAACTACTATATCATCTCTTTTCTCACCTTTTTTTTCTTTTCTTTATAAATTTTATCAAAATATATCCATCTGAGATCTTGTTTTGAAGAATTTATTGCAACGAATTTAATGGTGCAATCAGAATTTAATTTGGTTTTTTGGTTTGTGAGTTATAACATTTTTTAGTTAGTTGAGGACGTGGGGCCCGCACTCTCTCTCCTCTCTCTCTCTCCGCGCGGCCTGTCCCGGACGCCTGCGCCGAGCGCTGCAGCAAGCGTACCGCCGATCCATACTTTTGGATACCGGACGTTTAAAGTATCCCGCTGCAGCGATCCATCCGGTACGTCCGTCCTTCAGGACGCCGCAGCGGACGCCGCTGCGGACAGTCTTACTGACCTGAGCTGAGGTTGCGGTCAAAGTTGGCAGCTCTGCTCCGATCCGTCGCGACTCACCAGTCACCATCCACCTCATCTCATGCGCAATCGAAAGTATGGACTCCGCCAAGGAAGGAGTATGGCTCGTTAGGCCATCCCAACCCTCCAACTAGGGTGGTTTTCATAGCATTAATTACATTACCATCTAGGACTATTAGCTTACATGGCATTATATTAAATAAGAGAGAGAGTGGAGAGAGGAAGAAACCGGGTCTCATGCAAGACTCAGTTTCTTCACGAGAACCTATGCACAAGACACCACCAAGTCATGCATTGGGAGATGGTAGTGTCCTCATGATAATTGAACAACAAATATGATTGGTAGAGATGAGAGAGAATGATGGATTGAGTATTAATTATGGACCTACATGAAGAAACTATGCATAAGAGATGTAGTTTCTAAACATAGTGTCTTGTTTAGTTGGCAACATAGACACTATCTATGAACACCATGGGTTGGAGATGGCCTTAATAGTCATAGCACGTGCGACCTTAAATTGTGCGTAGATGCATGGTGGGGTACGGGCCTGGTGGCTGCTTGAGATGTCGCTGCCACGGAAACAGTCAAAAGAGTGTTGGGACGATCCTATTCCCTCTATTTTTTTAATAAACATATCGTATAAATTTATTCTAAGTTAAAGTTATATAGCTTTAATCAAATTTATAGAAAACTATAACAATAGTTATCATAGCAATAGTATATACTATTGAAATATATTATGTGGTAGATTCAAAAAACAAATTTGGTACTGTGGATATTTTTATATTTTTCTATAAATTTGGTCAAAATTAAACAATATTGACTTAGGATAAAACTAATACGACATGTGAGAAAAACAGAGGGAGTACGATCAATTGTGCAACCACACACTATCTAGTGTTCATTTTGCATGCATACAGTGCCGAGTACGTTGCTCTGTTCTGAAATATAAGCTCATTTTTGATTTCATCCTAATCTAAATTTTTAATTTTTAATTCATATGTTAACATCTACGGTACCTAATTGAACTACTGAAACATACTTCATAGTATATCAACAAAACTAATTTGTTGCCGCAAATGTTGGTGGATATTTCTGCGAAGTCAGAAATGGCATTTTTCATTGTTAGGGGGAAAGCAATAGAATTTTTTCAAACTTTCAGAGGATTTAAAAATTTTCAGTGGGCATTTCATGGCCTTGGGGGAGGGGGGACCTTGCCCCTCCCAGCCCTCCTGGCTCGCCCCTGTGTACTCCCTCCATCCTAAAAAAGAAGGCGTCCAGCAATTTAAAGTTTGTCCTAAAAATAAAGTATTCTACTTCATTTGGTATTTGCATGTGTGTATGCGGACATACAACAGTCAATTAAAGTTAAATATGGCTAATAAATAGGGATAAGCATGGTCATTTTACATCATAATTAATCTGTCCTAAATTCAGATGATGCTTTCTTTTTTGGGATGGAGGAAGTATTTCTGATGCTAGACAAGAGTAGTTTCAGAGCAGAACTAAAATGACATATATTTTTGGAAAACAAAGAGCATGAGTATCGCCAAATGACCCGCTAGGTATCAATCCCAACGAGCAAATTGCAAGCTATGTATATCACCAGGAAGAAAACATATATAACAAGAATAGCGTCCTTCCGCAGGTAGAATACCCGAAAACTTAAAATGTCGTGATCTGAGAAAAAGTTTGGACGCCATTATCTGTTTTGGAAGACCAGTCGTATCCGCAAATAGAAGATCTGGTTACAATGATCTCACATATGTGGGTTCCGGTCCACTGGAGAAGTATTTTGGCCACCTATTCATGAGTGGTGGCCTGAATATTTCGTCAGAGTAATTCACTTCATTGGTCTAGTGGATGGGAACCAAATATGAGTTATGCTTCATGGCGAAATTAAATAAAGAAAGAAAAAGTTGAATTGCGGAAATACCATTTCGTTACCTAAACCAACAAAAAAAAAACACAAACTTAACTGAAGTGCTTTTATATGATCATCGTCTCGAACTGCCAAACAAGGATGTCACAAATGTCGTCTTTGGTACATCATGTACCATGCATATGTCACATTCAGATCAACTTGTAGTGTTCAAGCTCGGAGCACCTCCTCGATGAGCCTGTCGACGTTGCACATGGACCGGCCGCCGGGCCTCGCGGCGGCGACGGCGCTCTCCCTGAGCTCCGCGGCGCGCCGGCGCATCTCCATCCCCTTCTCCCCCTCCATGGCCTCCCGGATGAGCGCCTCCACGTCGGCGCGCCTCACGTCGTCGTCGATCTCCATCCCGATGCCCCACTCGGTGCGCTTGTACCGGCAGTTGGTCTGCTGCTCCGCGAAGAAGGGCCAGCACACCATGGCCACGCCGCCGCAGATGCTCTCCAGCGTGGAGTTCCACCCCGAGTGCGTCAGGAACACCCCCACCGCCTCGTGCTCCAGCACCGCCGCCTGCGGGCACCACGTCGACAGCATGCTCCGGCCCTCCGTCGCCGCCGCGAACCCCGGCGGCAGCCCCGCGGCGTCGCTCCCCTTGACGAGGTCCGGGCGCACGTTCCAGAGGAAGGCGTAGCCGGTGTTCGCCAGGCCCCACGCGAACTCGGCCAGCTGCTCGTCCGACATCACCGTGATGCTCCCGAAGTTGACGTACACGACGGAGCGCGGCGGGCGGCCGTCCAGCCACCGGAGCGGCGCGTCCTGCTCCTTCCACAGGTTGGACCCGATGGCGGCCACGGGGCTCCCCGCCGGCACGCTGTTCCGCACCGTCAAGTGGAGCGGGCCCACGGTGTAGACGGGCGGGAGGAGACTCGCCATGGCGTCGAGCAGCGGGGCGTCGAGCTCGTCGAAGGTGTTGATGACCACCGCCGACGCCTGCGACATGCCGGCCGTCTCGTGGATGAAGAAGTTGAGCATGACGTCGTCGGGGTCCGTGGTGCGGACGAAGCTGGGGAAGTCGCGCAGGCGGAGGTCCTTGGGGGCGCCGGGGACCCAGTCGACGACGGTGTCGAGGTAGCCGTCGGTGAGCTGGGCCTCGTCCCTGAGCGGGAGGACCCCGCGGTCGACGAGGTGGCGGTAGTGGAAGTAGGTGATGAAGCCGCAGGCGCTGGCGGTCCAGAGCGTGGCGCAGCGGAGGCCGAGGTCCCGCGCGGCACGGAGCGCGAAGGTCATGGTGCTGTCGGCGACGACGCAGGTGACGTGGGGCCCGCCGTCGCGGTCGGCGGCGGCGTCGACGGCGGCGACGAGGTCCTTGAAGCGGGGCAGGCAGGTGGTCATGGTGGAGTGGCAGAGCGAGGGGATGTCCTGGGTGGCGTCGGCGTCCGCGCGCGGGAGGCCGTCGTCGATGGCGGCGAAGCGGAACCCCAGCGCGCCGTCGAGGGCGCGGGGCCCCCGCGCGCGCAGGTGGCGCCGGTGGTTGAACTCGTTGTTGACGAAGGTGACGTGGAAGCCGCGCGCGTGGAGGAGCTTGGCCAGCTGCAGCATCGGCGTCACGTGGCCCTGCGCCGGGTACGGGATCATCACCACGTGCGGCGCCCCGCGCCGCCCCTCCTCCTCCGCCGGCGGCAGCGACCCCATGGCGAGCTAGCTATCTACTGCTGGAACTGGAACTGGTGGATCGGCTACGCTGTTGCTGCTCCGCCACTGCTTGAGCTCCTGATCCGTGCGGACGGAGGCGCCGTTATATACGCGTCCGACATGTCGGCGTGTTCGCCGGGGATTGGGCGGCCGAGATCGCCGGCGCGCCGCTCGCGGGTGCCGACAGGTGGCTGCATTATTGGAGTTGGATCAGTCATCACACGCTCGCTGTGACGGTTTTTGGTGGCGTACGGCGTACCATTCGTGGGGGATTCGGATTCCGGCACGGGTCGGTCGTCGACTCGTCGTCGTCTTCCGGCCGGATCTTCTCAGCCAAGGTGTGGAGGGGCGTGGTGTGCTGCGCTCCATGCGTGGGAGTCTTTTCTATTACAAGGAAAGTAGAACAAAATCGTCGTTGGGATTGTTCACGTGATCCCCATATCTTAGCGCAAGTACACTTCAGAGTGTAGATTTGTTGGCAATCAAAATGACACAGGGCAGTTTTGTCAGCGAAACCGGTGGGACCGGATTCCAGAATTGGTGGGACCAGATTTGTCCGACTGTTGCCCATTTGGCAATCAAATCCGGTGGCACCGGATTCTGAAACCGGTAGTACCGGTTTTCCCCGAGTCCTAGTAGAATTGGATTCTTTTGTGGGTCCGAGTTGTAATAGGGCTTTCCTTGCGGGGCAAGACCTCCCCACCCTATAAATATGAAGGGTTGCGGCCGATTGAGTTTTTATCCAATCGATCAAATCAATATACCTTTACTTTTTTGTCATCTTCAAACCCTAGCTTTTCCAACCCTAATTTCTGTTCGTGCTTCGTCTCTACGGCGTTGACGGCGTTCTGAGTGGCCTTGCCGACCTCAGAGCAACCCTAGGCGCGCCTGCCCTGACGGGGTCCCTCCCGGGCCGGCGAATTTAGGCTCACGCAGCAAGCCCTAGGAAACCGGTACCACCGGATTCCTAAACCGGTGCCACCGGTTTCGCTCGGCCTGCTTGTCGGTGTTCGATCTGTTGCGGATCCGCGCGTGCTAGTGCAACTCAGTGTGTTGACCGTGAAAAGCGTCAACACATTTTTGGCGACTCCACTGGGGAATTTGAAGATCTTGGTTTTTATAACGATCTATCAAGCCCTAGCCAGATGGGATCTACTGCAGAACTTGACAAGGATAACATCATCGTGCCTTCCATTGAGGAGATCGGTGATGAGGAGCGTCAGAGATTTGAAGCTGCCCAAGAATTCTTCAAAAGTCAATTCTTGATGGGGCTGAAGAAGGATCGCCACGGCAAGGTGATAAGGACTCATGACTTTATGATGCCGGCGTTCATGATGAAAGATCAGAAGGTGGAAGAAATACCTCCGGTAACTGCACATCCACTTGAACCTTCTACTTCTAATCCTGATGATAAGCTTGGTGCTGCACTTTTACATACCGATGAAGTAGTCAGCAATCTTATGGACAGGATAGATAAAATTGAAAAGGATAGGATGGTAGAGCTTTCTTATTATTCACAAAATTTATCACCTACGCAACATGAGAATATGCGTGCGAATATGTCGGCTACATCAGAAAAAATACCAGAAAATCCTTTATATGGTATGATGGCTAACTTTTATCCAGGGCAGATGTAGCCGCCAGCACATGTTTCACCAGCCACGGTGAAACCGGTGGCACCGGTTTTGTCGCCCAGGCTACGCAGCAGTCAGCACCACCCACTACAGCTCCTCTTTCGGTAGTCCCTAACCAAAATATGGAGATAGTTAATGGATCTGTATATATTGGAACACGTGCATACACATCACCCCCTTTGCCTAATCAAAACATTAATTCAAGTGGGGTTTCTAATGATGTTTATGATCAGTATTTGCGGCAAAGTCCTAATCGTACGCCTCATGTTGTTCAAGTTCAAAGTACAACCACGGGGCAATCTGACCTAGCTCGTTCAAATTTATATGCTGAGTTCTATAAGATGAAGGAGGAGTTAGCTAGTATGATGCAGGATAAGCTTGGTATTGATATGGGTAATTCTAGATTATATCAAAAACCATACTCTGCTAGTTTTGATGTTGTAGCTTATCCCAATAATTGGCGTGTTCCTGATTTTGTGAAATTTAATGGTGAAGATAATAAGACTACTTGGGAACACATTAGCCAATATATTGCTCAACTAGAAGAAGCTAGTTCTAATGATGCTTTAAAAGTTCGTTTGTTTTCATTGTCTTTAACTGGAACTGCTTTTTCTTGGTTTTCTTCATTAACTCCTGGCTCAATTAATTCGTGGAATCAATTAGAGCAAAAATTTTATGATCACTTTTATAGCGAAAGTACTCAATTAAAGTTGACAGATTTGACATCGGTTAAGCAACAAAGAGATGAATCTGTTACAGATTATTTTAAACGATTCAAAGAAACTAGAAACCGATGCTTTAATTTGTCACTTTCTGAAAGAGATCTTGCTGATGTTGCTTTTAATGGTTTGAGATCCTTTATTAGAGAGAAATTAGAAGGCTTTGAACATTTTTCGGTTAATCAAGTGTAAATAAGAGCTTTAGCTACTGAAAACCGAATTAAAAATGCCAAAGATACATATAAGACTCATCGTTCTAATGTGCATGTTATTACTTATGATTCTAGTAGTTCGGACGATGATGAAGATGTGTATATTGCTGAACTTGTGTGGCCTTCTAAGAATAAATCGTACACATGTCCATCTCTTAAGCCAATTCAAAAGAATCGGCAAGAAGAAGTGCGATTTACTTTTGATGTTTCCAAATGTGATTGTATATTTGATGAATTATTAAAGAATGGAAACATTAAGATGTCTCATGCTATCCCTTCACCTGAAGAGCTTAAAAGGCGGGCGTATTGCAAATTACATAATTCTTTTTCGCATGCTACTAATGATTGCAATGTTTTTCGTCGACAGGTGCAATCGGCCTTAAATGAAGGACGTTTGACACTACATGAGATGCAGATGGACAAAGCACCTTTCCCTGTCAACACCCTTGACATGCAACCTCCTAAAGTTCCGGTTTGGCCCCATCAAGTCGAATCAACTAAAGGAAAAAAATGTTGTTGTGGGTGATGAGACGCCAAAGCCCAAAAATTTGAAAGGAAAATCAATTGTCAGGGAAGTGGTGTGTGAGAAGACCCCCAATGGCAGAGAGACTTTTAAAATCACTGCAAGAATCTCAGATCTCAGGGGGCAAGGAACATCCAGAGCACCGGTTGGACCTGTTGCACAGAAAAAACCGCTGTCACCGGTTTCTGAAGCCGATACTACCGGTTTTGGTCAGAGGCGCCCAAAAATGCTAAAGCCTAAGCGTCCTGAGATTGGAACCTGGAAAATTAATATGGCCAACGATCAGGGTAAAGTTGCAAAGCCAAAGCCGACCTTTGACCAGTTATTTTCCAAATATGCTAATCGATGGACAGTTGATGAGGATTGGCCAGCAAAAAAGAGAAAGAGATCACCTATGCGTCAAGAGAAGCCAATTTCACCTCCAAGGGCGAATAACCGACAGAAGGGTGATGGTGCTAGCTTTTATCCCCAACAAAATCAGTATCAAGCCATGCCATGGATGCCTCCATATTATAATCCGGCATGGGATTACAATGGGATGAACATGCCTTATTACCTTATGCAATATTCTCATTTTCATCCAGGATGGGGTAATAACAGGGTACCAGCACATGAGAGGTTGGTGGATAACCGTTCGACTCCTCATCGATCATGTTGGGATGTACCTCCTAAGTCCGGTGGGACCGGTTTTCAAAACCAGTGGAACCAGTTTCCTCAGAAAAAGCGGGCATTTCCTCCCAAGCAAGTTTATCAGCCCAAGAAGGTGGAGAAAGTTGTTCAAGAGATGGATGTCGACCAAGAAAGGACTATGGCTGCTGATGTGATTCAGATTGGTGACTTCCAAGTTAATTTAAAGGACGATGACAAGATGCCAATGATAATTGGTGATGAAGCTAAACCATCAGTCCAGAAGGATGTTGCTGCAGAGCCTGATGTGGGTAAGAAGGTTAAAATTGATAAAACTAAATACCTCATGCCTAGATGGTGTCCTCCAGGTTTAACACGTACAAAAAAAAGGAAGTTGCAGCGGCTTCGCTTTCAGGAACAGAAAGAGAAGGAACTGGAGAAGCAGAGGGAGGAGCACTTCAACAAATACAGGCCTATGATTCCTCCAGGCAAAGGGTGGAAAAAGACTGAAGTTCCAGAGCCAAATCCGGTGGCACCGGATTCCAAACCGGTGGAACCGGTTTTACCCACCTCGGTGCCAGACGCCACATCAAAACCGGTGGCACCGGTTTTGAATCCGGTGGTACCGGTTTCTGCTGATCCAGGACCATCTCGTGTTTATTCTGAGATTTTCGTTACTTCTACATTTGATCAGAGATTGTCATCGGGTTCCCAGGATGTGGACAATGAACAGCTTGTTGATTATGACTCGTCTCCTGATCGTATGAATGTGGATGCTAATGTGGTGCATCTTTCTTCTGATTATTATGTTATTCCGGAGAAAGAGTTGGCTCATCTAGACTTTGGCCCAAAAGAAGCTATATTTAAAAGGCCAAAGGATTCTGAAAATCATTTGAAGGCGTTGTACATGAAGGGTCATATCAACGGAAAGCCAGTTTCCAGGATGCTTGTTGACACCAGGGCAATTGTCAATTTGATGCCCTATTCTATGTTCAAGAAGCTTGGAGGATTAGATGATGAGCTGATCAAGACCAACATGACTGTCAGTGGTGTGGAAGGAGGCGAGCCTATGAGTGCTAAGGGCGTTGCTTCTATGGAGCTCACCATTGGGAGCAAGACGTTGGCTATTGCTTTCTTCGTCGCCGAGGCCCAAGGTAACTTCAGTTTAATATTGGGTCGTGATTGGATTCATACAAATAGATGTGTACCTTCTAGTTTGCATCAATTTCTTATTCAATGGGTAGACGAAGACATTGAGATTGTACATGGAGATACATCGGCTTGTGTTGTAGTGGCTGATGGTTCTACCATGTCTATGCATGATCATGTTAAGTGCTTGACAGGTTTAGATCTTTCTGATTATGAGATGATTAGCTGTACTAGAGATGGTTTTGTACCTGTTGTTCTAAAACCGGTTGATTATCGGCTAAACCATTTATTGTGAATTAATGAATAGTTCAGAATGGTTGCAGCAGAGACTTGAGCACTATTGGGCACAAAAGAACGATATGTGTGAGGCCATTCAAGATTTTGTTGACATGAGTAAATTAGGACAAGGTTTTACATCGGCTGATCCTTTAGAGGAGATTGATATTGGTGATGGCACTGTACCTAGACCGACGTTTGTAAACAAAAATTTGAAAGCTGATTATAAAGCTGAATTAATCGAGCTGTTGAAAGAATATGTTGATTGTTTTGCATGGAATTATCAAGAGATGCCTGGTTTAAGCCGCGAGTTAGTTGAACATCGGCTGCCTAGTAAGCCTGGTTTTAGGCCTTTTAAACAAACTGCTAGGCGTTTTAATCCTAATATGTACGACCGGATTAAGGAAGAAAGTTAATCGGTTGTTGGATGCAAATTTTATTAGACCTTGTCGTTATGCTGAATGGTTATCTAATATTGTGCCAGTTGAGAAAAAGGATTCTGGTAAGCTCAGAGTTTGCATTGATTTTAGAAATTTAAATAGAGCTACTCCTAAAGATGAATATCCTATGCCTATAGCCGACATGCTTATTAATGATGCTTCTGGACATAAAGTTATTAGTTTTCTTGATGGTAATGCTGGTTACAATCAAATATTCATGGCCGAAGAGGATATATCCAAAACGGCTTTCATATGTCCAGGTTTTGTTGGTTTATTTGAGTGGGTAGTTATGACCTTTGGTTTAAAA
>CM014276.1:27172299-27223469 GCA_004135705.1 Alloteropsis semialata | reverse complement strand
AAACAACGCATGGTTGAAAAGACAACTATCGCACATTTGCATTTGTGAAAGCAAAATAGACTATATGCTTGATTTATTTTAATTAAAGAAAAACATGTGCAAAAGGATATTTCAAAGAAATACCCAAAAATTATTTCCAAATTTAAAAATGAAGTAAAACCTAGTCATATTTTATTTATAGATATTCCATAGGAATTAAGCCATTTAACAATTAACTTGAAATAAAAGACATGTGATGCATCTAACGAATTATTTCATGTGACATGTTTAAACTAAGCAAATTATTATTGAAAACACATTTATTTAGTATAAGTCAAATTAACAAGAATTTATGAAATACCGAGGTATTAACCTAAACAAGTTTTATTAGAAAACTAGTAGAATGTTTATTAATCAATTTAATATTTTATTTAACTTTAGAAACATGAACTAGACAGAACAACGAGACTAAACGATAGCTCACGGTAAACGGAGACTAACGAAACAAGAATGACCTAAAACGGAGCTAAAACGCGGAATCTACGGCTAAAACAAGGTAAAGGCCTAACCTGAGATAAACCGAGGACCTATACGTGATTAACTATAGACTTTAGGGGCTAGCAAGAAAGATTCTCAAGACACTATAAATAGTGCTCAAGAATTGATAAAAGTACAGGGTTAGATATGCAAAAGGGAGAGGATAGGACGGCGGGTTGCATTATGTGGAAGCTTAGGGGTTAAAGAGTAAAAACCAAGGGTATGGTTGTGAATACTTTGTACTGAAGGTGGATGGCGGGTTGGTTACTGAAAATGAGAGGGACTCTTTAACAAAATTGCCAGGCTGACTTGGATGACTAGATCTGAGCCGTTTGTTTCATGATGGATGGCCGGATCTTTATGAAACGAAGGGGTATGTGATCTTTTAATCTGAGCCTTAGGTTTTGGATCCAAGGGATAGGGCTTCATCTTCTTGCTTCAGCTCATGCTTCACGGTGGTTCCATTACCTGGAACAGTGAACATGGCCAGAGCTTCACCGGAGAAACACGAGAACGGGCTACGGTGCTTGGAATTCGATGGTAAATAGCAAAACGGAAAGAGGACGAGTTGGGGATCTTACCAGAGGGTTTCTTGGTGGCCGGGGAGGCTCAAGCAAGGAGATCGGCATAACGTATTTTGAAGGGGGCGACGGCTTCGAAGCGGCGTGCAGGGTCTGAGCGAGCGGGGAACGAAGGGGAGGTTTGCGGTATGGAGCTGGTTCGGGTCCTCCCTTTTATAGGGCGAGAGAGGGAGGGGAGGGGCCGGTATATGGGATCAGTGGAGCCAACGGTGGCCATTAATAGTGGTGTAAGAGGAGAAATTAGTGGTGGAAAGAGGAAAGGAGGAGGCGGGCAGGATGATGGCGCACTCAAGGGAAGGCAGAGGGGTGCTGGCCCTTGGTTGGTTTGAGCTCGGCTTGATGGGGAAGGGAGAGGACAGGGATGGTGGGAGGTGGAAGAAGAAGATGACGAGTTGGGCCCACATGGAAGTGAAAGGAGGAATCTGTTTGGGATTGCTTTAGGGATTTGAATTGAATTTTGGAATTTCGGCTGTTACAAATTCTACCCCCCTTAAAAGGAATCTCGTCCCGAGATTCGAAGAGAAAAGAAACAAGAAGGAGAGATAAATGCAAACAAGATTTTTGTCAAGGAGAAGAAATAAGACGAAAGGCAAGGAAGAAATGCAAGCGAACTTAGATATGAAACGGTAGAGAAACTCTGTCTTGTTGTATTCTTCATTTGATCCAGGGAGAGGATAGAGCAAACAAGGATAGAGGGAAAACATAAAGAAGAACCCAACTGGAGCACGAGTTAGACACAACAATAGTCATTGCAAAGCATCAAACAAAAGTTAGCCATACAATACAGATCGAGGCTAAACGTTGTTAGAACTGCTTGAGGGGATCCTATAGTCCTACAAAGACATCCTTGGTCCTGATATCTGACTTCTTGTTCTTAATGGTTCCTGATCTTGAGTGTGACATAGCCTTCAATTGCTCTGACTTGACTCCTAGTAGCTTGATTCTTCATTGAGGCTTGGGTATGCATTAAGACATACGATACTAAGCATCTATTGTTTTTTCTAATATAAGGGGAGAGGAGAAAACCACTTTGGAATAAAGACAAGGAGATGTCCAAAGTGTCAATATAAGAGAAATAAGGGGGAGAATGAAAACAATAAAGGAGGGATCAACGAAAGCAATTTCAAGGTGGGGGATGCATGATCAAGTTAATTAAAGCACACGAGTAAGCAAGGTACAGATAAGTACAAAGACCAAGGGTTTAGTAGTAGCAAAACAAGGAGAGGTAAGTGACCAAGGTCAAGTATGAAAAGTAAGCTGTCAAGGAGGAGATAGAGGGTCAAGGGTTGAGAATAATCATCAGAAAAGGTCAAGGATAAGTCAAGAAATGTTATGATATCAAGGAAAATCTTAGGAAACGACCATTGCTATCTAGGCTTACGTCCTACAGTCGATACAGCTCTGATACCACTTCTGTCACACCCGGTTTTAAGGACAAAACCGAATGATAATCATATGTGCGTCAGGATCAAGTTTACACACATATGAGACTTCATCAGTGATAAAAATTAGCAATATCACGTAAAACAATATAAAAACTTACAACTTATCAGAGTTATAGCTTATCCTGAAAACGAAGGCTCCAACACTTTACAGGCAATTGACTGGGGGTTGCGTACGCCTAGCACCATCTTCAACAACTTCACAACAGCTTCTGAGCAGCAGTAAGCAAGGATGAGTACACTTATGGTTGGTACTCAGCAAGGCCACGAGAAATAACCAGAACATCGATTCAATTCCATCTTTAAGTTCATTAATCATGTGAGGGTCCAGGCCGCTCTTAACCGTGAGCACGGCTGATATATCAGTTTTTAACACTCTGCAGAGGTTGTATACTTTACCCACAAGCCGCGTAAAAGTTCAGTAGAACTTTGAACCCAACCATGCTATGCTAGCTAGGAACAATACCACACTTCCGAGGTGTGATTGCATAGGGACGCTACGAGGCCTTTACAAAGACACACAGATAACTAGCAGCCCGCTAGAGTTTTGGTAGCGGTGACGTCCACAACCCTCCCTAATGAGGTCGTACCTTAGCAAAGGCTACTCCTCCAAGAGGACCGAGCTATGACCCCTTCACCGGCCCCCTCCTTGCCCTTTCGGTAAGGCCTGCCAGACACCCGTATATCTAATTAATCAGCCAAGACCAGAGCCATATAGTACTCGTGGTTGTATTGTTTTCCTGGGTGGTTCTCCATGTTCCAATTAACATCATAACAATGATATATTAAAAGCATAGATAGAAGGATGGTTAGGGACACTTGCCTTCCAACATAAAGGTACTCTTACTGCTCTTCAGCTTTTTGCTCACTTGGAATTCTTGATCTTGAAAGCAACGAACGACGATCCTTCTACTCGAAGCAATCATCGGGCACAAGCATACAAAGCAAACAAACAAGTACAACTAAGAACAATACACCAATCATAGAAAAGCTTAAAAGAACGCACTAAAGGATGGGGCTCGGGGCTACGCTGAAAACAACGCATGGTTGAAAAGACAACTATCGCACATTTGCATTTGTGAAAGCAAAACAGACTATGTGCTTGATTTATTTTAATTAAAGAAAAACATGTGCAAAAGGATATTTCAAAGAAATACCCAAGTTGATTTATTCAAATTATTTCCAAATTTAAAAACGAAGTAAAACCTAGTCATATTTTATTTATAGATATTCCATAGGAATTAAGCCATTTAACAATTAACTTGAAATAAAAGACATGTGATGCATCTAACGAATTATTTCATGTGACATGTTTAAACTAAGCAAATTATTATTGAAAACACATTTATTTAGTATAAGTCAAATTAACAAGAATTTATGAAATACCGAGGTATTAACCTAAACAAGTTTTATTAGAAAACTAGTGGAATGTTTATTAATCAATTTAATATTTTATTTAACTTTAGAAACACGAACTAGACAGAACAATGAGACTAAACGATAGCTCACGCTAAACGGAGACTAACGAAACAAGAACGACCTAAAACGGAGCTAAAACGCGGAATCTACGGCTAAAACAAGGTAAAGGCCTAACCTGAGATAAACCGAGGACCTATACGTGATTAACTATAGACTTTAGGGGCTAGCAAGAAACATTCTCAAGACACTATAAATAGTGCTCAAGAATTGATAAAAGTACAGGGTTAGATATGCAAAAGGGAGAGGATAGGACGTCGGCTTGCATTATGTGAAAGCTTAGGGGTTAAAGAGTAAAAACCAAGGGTATGGTTGTGAATACTTTGTACTGAAGGTGGATGGCAGGTTGATTACTGAAAATGAGAGGGACTCTTTAACAAAATTGCTAGGCTGACTTGGATGACTAGATCTGAGCCGTTTGTTTCATGATGGATGGCCGGATCTTTATGAAACGAAGGAGTATGTGATCTTTTAATCTGAGCCTTAGGTTTTGGATCCAAGGGATAGGGCTTCATCTTCTTGCTTCAGCTCATGCTTCACGGTGGTTCCATTACCTGGAACAGTGAACATGGCCAGAGCTTCACCGGAGAAACACGAGAACGGGCTACGGTGCTTGGAATTCGATGGTAAATAGCAAAACGGAAAGAGGACGAGTTGGGGATCTTACCAGAGGGTTTCTTGGTGGCGGGGGAGGCTCAAGCAAGGAGATCAGCATAACGTATTTTGAAGGGGGCGACGGCTTCGAAGCGGCGTGCAGGGTCTGAGCGAGCGGGGAACGAAGGGGAGGTTTGCGGTATGGAGCTGGTTCGGGTCCTCCCTTTTATAGGGCGAGAGAGGGAGGGGAGGGGCCGGTATATGGGATCAGTGGAGCCAACGGTGGCCATTAATAGTGGTGTAAGAGGAGAAATTAGTGGTGGAAAGAGGAAAGGAGGAGGCGGGCAGGATGATGGCGCACTCAAGGGAAGGCAGAGGGGTGCTGGCCCTTGGTTGGTTTGAGCTCGGCTTGATGGGGAAGGGAGAGGACAGGGATGGTGGGAGGTGGAAGAAGAAGATGACGAGTTGGGCCCACATGGAAGTGAAAGGAGGAATCTGTTTGGGATTGCTTTAGGGATTTGAATTGAATTTTGGAATTCGGGTGTTACAGTTCCAGAACGAGAACCACTAATTAAAAAGGATCCAGACTGCTCTTGACCGTGAGCACGGCTATTATAACAGTTTTACACTCTGCAGAGGTTGTATACTTTCACTACCAGTCGTGACACCCCTTTGTCATAGACAATGCACTCCCGGTTCTGCAGAGGTCTTAGCTTCTCATACGACCTTAATCGGCAGAAGCTACTGAGGTGATTACAAAGCACCACCAAGATAGTGGTAGTTTACCCAACACGAACAGCAAGAACGACGGAGGGAGAAACACAGACTCGACCCAAAAACCTAAACAATCAAGGCCACCCATAACATAGAACCTGCAGAGACATACATCATCGCTAAGGTTACCAAAACAAGAGGAACAACAGTGGCAAGACGGCAAGTGCTGGAGAAACATCAGGAGCACCCTTCCTAAAGAGAGCCTAATTAAGTAGTTGGACAGCAACTTCTTAAAGAGAGCATGAGATGAAGACATTCGTGACTGGGAGTTATAATGTCAGTTACTGAAATGAAGGCTGATGATTCCCAACAGTACTTCAGCATAATACAAGGCTAGAGTGGTTTTTGGCTAGTATAGAACGTATGAACATACACGGTACTAATTCCAGACCTTCTCCTGTCAAGGCCATATCAACAAAATGGAGGCCCTGTTGCGAAACACATAATGGGGCCCCAAAATTTTTTGATACGGCATAACCAAAGCAAACTTTCATTATGGAAAAACTTCAACATATGTTATTTATTACATTGCTTAGGAATATATCAAACATCAATATTAAAAAAGTAATATCTAAGCAATAAACTGACCTCAATGTACCAAAATCATACTTCCTATTTCCTGACTACATGATGATTGGTGACGATTGAAAACTGAATAAACAAATGTGTTCCTGTTTGTGTTAAATCAATATATCAAACCAAACTAATAATGGGCCGCCACTCATTAATTCCCATGAAAATCCAAGACCTCCTACCATCAATGGGTCTAAAAGTTCTCAGCAACAACATGGGACGGCAAGGGCTTGCTGTAAATGTAGGCTTTAATGGGCATTTTAATTTTTTTATATTTAAGTAGATGATTAGCTAACCTAATTAGGTGCTTTGGGGGCCCCAAAAATTTGAGGGCCCTGTACATACGCACACCTTGCCCCTGCTATTATATTTTTTCGAAAAGGGAAATTTTATTAACTTGAAAAATGTTACATCAAGATGATACATCCGAACTTGAACACTTTCCGGCCTCTGCCTAGAGAGCACACTGCCTAACAAAAAGCGAAGAAAACAGGCACACTAATGACAATCAATGCGCAGACTAGACAGCCACCCATTTGCCCGGGTATAAAATTCCTTGGCCACCTGCACCAAACACTGAGATGCTGCTACAACTGAACCCCGTGTAGCCGACTTCTGGAGGACAGCCCATGTACGATGCCATTGTGCAATTGAGAAAATGACCTGTAAAAAAGAAGCTATGGACAACACTGAGATGCCCCTGCTATTATACGGGCCTGCTTCCCGTCTTGTTTATCAAAACAAGCTTACCGCTCCTCTTGGTTATATATTGATTCCCTCTGTCTGTCTCTCTATCTGTCTATCTCAAAAAAGGGGGCTTAAGCCATTTCTCTTTCCAAGCTAGGTGAGCAATTTAGTCTATAACTTCCATTGGCTATTTAATATGCATTGAAAAATGTTGGCTAGGTCTAGTGGTTTGAGTCGGGTGAGTGCTGAGCTAACGATGTGTGATGGGTGGCAGAGGGTAGAGAATTGGAAGAGGGAACACGACGAAGATTGTATTCAAAAGAGGTGGCCGGACGCGGCCCTGGACCTCGACGGCGCGGCGGAGCAATGGTGAAGCTCACGTCGCACCAGGGAGGCAGGAACGGCGCCCAGATACAGATCAATCTAAGCCTGTCTTCCCTTCTCTCCTTCTCGGCTTATATGATGCCGGAAGTTAACAACCTCCTAACAAATCTCTAAACAAACCAAATCTCAAACAAATCTTATCTATCTCTAACTAACTACTATTCTGGGCGCCTAAGCCCCTCCCTGACTTCTTGCGCCGGCTGAACTTCAATCCCCACATAACATCTCTCCCTCCCTGGACAAGCAGCTCGTCCTCGAGCTGAAACTGAGGGAACTGCAGACGAAACTCATCGAGCGGCACCCACGAAGTCTCTGCAGCCGATGCATTCTTCCACCGAACAAGTATCTCCCGCTGACCACGAGCAAGACGTCCCCGAAGCACCTCCTCTGGTTCCACCACCACCCTGCCATGCTGGACTAGTGGCAACGTCGGCGTCTGACAGGGCGGCTCGCCGTAGAACTGTTTGAGCAAACCCACATGGAACACATCATGAATGCGTGCACCCGCGGGCAGCTCCAACCTGTAGGCAACATCTCCAATGCGCTCCAGGACACGGAAAGGACCAAAAAACTTAGGACCCAATTTCCCTCTGCCCTTGACCTGGAGCGACGCCACCGGCCTGTGCAAGAGACGCAGCCAAACCCACTGGCCAGGGGCGAACTCCAACTGACGGTGATGGCGATCATAGGAGGCCTTGTAGTGCTGCTGCGCCTGCTCAAGCCGATCACGAACCTCAGCCAGGAACTCGTCCCTGTCCTTCATAGCTTTATCAACCGCCGGCAGCCGAGCATCCCCAGGAACATATGAACGTACAGAAGGGGGAGGCCGGCCATACACCAATTCAAAAGGCGACGTCTTGATGGACTGCTGATAGGAAGAGTTGTAACAGAACTCCGCCCAAGGCAGCCACTCGAGCCACTGACGAGGGCGGTCGCCGGTGAGACACCTCAGGTACATGGCGATGATCTTGTTCGTCGCCTCGGACTGGCCATCAGACTGAGGATGAAATGCAGACGTCATCCGGAGCTTGACGCCCGCCAAGCGGAAGAGCTCTCGCCAGAAGTCGCTGGTGAACACCGGATCGCGATCGCTCACAATGGACGAGGGAATCCCATGTAAGCGCACAATCTCGGCGAAGAACGCGCGTGCCACCGACGTCGCCGTGTAGGGGTGCCCCAACGGAATGAAATGCGCCGCCTTGGAGAGCCGATCCACCACCGTCAGAATGACGGACTTGCCGTGGACCTTGGGCAGCGCCTCGACGAAGTCCATGGCCACATCTTCCCAGACCGAGGTCGGCACGCCGAGCGGCTGCAGGAGACCCCCAGGTTGAAGGTGTTCGCCCTTGTTCCGCTGGCACACCAGGCACGCACGCACAAAATCCTGCACCACCCCTCGATCGCCGGGAAGATGGAAATCCGCGCGCAGCCGGTGGAGCGTCTTGTGAACCCCTTCGTGGCCCGTTCCGTGGGCGAGATCCAGGATAGCCTGGCGCACGCCACGTGTTGTCCTGTTTGCGGATGAGGAGCGCCGGCGAAGAGAACGCCGATGAGCTTGGTCTGATGACGCCTGTCCGCAGCATCTCGTCGCACTGGCGTTCCAGCTCGTCCTTCTGCGTGTGGGCGTAGCGATATGGCCGCACTGCCACGGCTCCGGCGCCCGGCTTGAGGTGGATGCGGTGGCTGAGGTGGCGGCGAGGTGGAAGACCCTGGGGCTCTGATACCAAGTTGTGATGGGTGGCAGAGGGTAGAGAATTGGAAGAGGGAACACGACGAAGATTGTATTCAAAAGAGGTGGCCGGACGCGGCCCTGGACCTCGACGGCGCGGCGGAGCAATGGTGAAGCTCACGTCGCACCAGGGAGGCAGGAACGGCGCCCAGATACAGATCAAATCTAAGCCTGTCTTCCCTTCTCTCCTTCTCGGCTTATATGACGCCGGAAGTTAACAACCTCCTAACAAATCTCTAAACAAACCAAATCTCAAACAAATCTTATCTATCTCTAACTAACTACTATTCTGGGCGCCTAAGCCCCTCCCTGACTTCTTGCGCCGGCTGAACTTCAATCCCCACATAACACGATGGTAGAGTTAGGGGGTGCCGATTGCTATGGCTGTGTTATGATAGTTAGCCTTTTTGCTTCATCCACTAGTAGAGAAGCATGCAACGGTCCCCCCACATCTGTCCCAGTGCCACAGTGTAAACTAGCCCCATTGGTGTGGTGACTTTAATTTTCTGTACTGGTTAAGCTTTATAAAGCTTGGAACAACACATGAGGCCCTGATGAAAGGTGGTAACAGGGGTCTGATGCAGTAGGAAAATGTTCTTGGTGATCTGAAGAAGAGAGGTTGGGACAGCAAATAAATAGACATTTATTGGATACAAATGGTCATGTTAGGATGTTACAAAAGGTGGATCATAATACATCCTTTTCATGGCGCTTGTTCACCGAAAGGTTAATGTAATAGATTTGGGAGGCATAGGACAGAGATTGGTTGATGGGTGGAAAAGGAGGAGTGCAATATAAGTTCTTTCTCTAACTATTTCGCTAAGATAGCCCGTAAAATGGCTGTCATGACTTTCAGAAGCCAACCCAAGCCATGGAGACAAAGGTTACTACTGAAATGGACGACATGTTCATGAAGGAGTTCGCAGCTGAGGTGGTGATGAAGGAGGCTTCAGAAGCAGTTGAGGATCTGAAAGCACCAAGGCTTGAAGACAAGTTCTCGGTGTTCTATGAAAAGCAAATATTAAGACAAGTGTTCTAGCCAAATATATTAAAAAAGAAAAGTCAGTGATAATGTTTAATCCCATGTACAAGTAGAGCAAACAGAAATTAGGTGATGCATTCTTAGCGAATTCATCGGCTAGTGACTAATGAGAAGCCTTTGAATATCAGAAGAAAAGAATATGGACAATATCATATCATCAAATATTCCTCATATATCCTATAGAACTTCTCAGTATTGATGTGCTATCATATATTACATCCATCAATTCTTTCTCTAGAATAATTACTCTGCACAAGGATCGAAGCAGAAATTTATATCAGATCTGAGACTAACTCAAATGGGAGTATAAAAAAAATCAGTTTTGAAATGGAACTATCAAAAGAGAACGAATGAGTATAAGACCACCTCCGCGCTCACTTCCTCCTAGTAATTTGTTTGTCTACGCATGTGTACCTATCGACACGCTAAACTTGCTGACCTGTGTGCACGGATCAGCGCACCTTGCTGCTAGAGCCTAATATATGTTCTATTGTTACAACAGCCCATTATGATCTAGGAATATCAGGAACAAGAACTTTCAAATCCGACACACCTGTAATGGCAACAACCAAGCAGCAGCATCCGACTGAACGATGGAACTACGAGGACATGTAAATATATGAATCAAATAGGTCTCCAAATCAGATCAACGAGTGGGATTCTCAAAAAAAGAAGTACAGCCACGGTGATCAACACCCTCGGGCACACGAAACAATAGCATTTGACTACCAGATCTTCGTGACAGACAGCACCTCATCAATACATGCATTTTACTGCTATGATGTTAAGGATGGAAAGTTTCCTATCAACTTGTCATCCGCTAATCCTCACTTGAGCCACATCCTTGGCTAGGACGAATGGTTTATCTCTGTAACATAGATTACTGAGATCCACTATTGTTATTCCATATTTGTCTTTTGATACCCCTCCTCCATTGAGCTTCAATCATTTGCACTGAAACAGAGACAATTTCAATAATGGGCTATAGTCCAGTTCCTATATCTCCTCTATGTAACCATAATAAGTGTCATTTTTACCATTGCTGTCCAAGACATCTATACGGACACTACTATTTTGGTTGGTGCTCTTTTTATCTTGGGATACTGTGTACTATATATTCCCATTAATTTGTACTCTTGGAGTGTCAAGACTGTAAAGGATGGACCACTGGCTTACAATGCTAGTTGCTCATGTATATCCATATTGCGCATTAGATGTTTTCGCAACCAACCGACAAAAGTATCAATGTGTTTACGTGTAATCCATGCCTCAGACTTCCCTAGGATTTAGTGTATACAAGCTTCTTGTGTTCATTTATACAAGGACTCACCGAGGATGATTGTTGTAGAACAGTGTAGTGTGCTCTGTTGAAAGAATCATCATCCCTAGCAGCAATAGCTTTCTTTCCTATTGTTCCCTTTCCACCGAGTCTTCCCTCATGCCATGATTCAGGAACACTAATCGGTTTGAGACCGTCGATGAAGTCTACACAAAACTTGATGACCTCCTTTGTTTTGTAGCCCTTTGATATGCATCCTTCTGGTCGAGCACGGTTACAGACAGATTTCTTTGGGACTCCCATGAGCATCTCTAAAGGGAACATATTGTGCAAGAAGATAGGACCCAAAATTTCAATCTCTTTGACAAGATGAACTAGTAGATGTGTCACAATGTTGAAGAACGATGGTGGAAATACCAACTCGAAGCTCACCAGGCATTACACCACATCAACCTGCAGCTTCAGTAGATTGTCTGTATCGATTACCTTCTAAGAAATTGTGTCGAGGAATTCACTTCACGATAGCTAGTCGTAGATTCTCTGGCAGAACTCCCCCAAATATGATGTAGCTATGTTTTGAGCACATGGCAGTCGTGAGACTTCAAGTTTATGAATTTCTTCTCTAGCATATTTATTATTCCATTAATGTTTGATGAGTATCTAGAGGGCACCTTGATACTATTGAGGCATTTGAACATGCTTTCCTTTTCTTCTTTGCTAAGATTGTTGGATGTTTGGACCCGGCAGTCCACACAGGGTAGCCTACGTGGTTGATTTGTTGAGGGACAGATCGAGGATCAGAAGTCGATGGTAACACAAGACGCAAGGATTGAACAGGTTCGGGCCGTCGAGATGACGTAATACCCTACGTCCTGTGTTGGGGCGATTGTATTGCTGTGTATGAAGTTCCTGGAAGGATCTCCGTAGTTGGGTTCTGTCCTAGGGTTGTATGATCGTGGGTTGTAGCGTAGATGTTCGTGCTCTGGAGGGGGGTCTCAAGGTGCCTTATATAGTCCGGCTGCCTTGAGTTACAAGTCGGCCAGAGATCGTAACCTACCCGAATTACAAGGATTTGATCCTATAACGATTACAGATATCTTTCCCTATAATTCCGGCTAGTTTATCCTGATCTCCGAGCTTCTTGCGGGATACGCCGTGTGCTTTCCTTGCCGCGCGCGTCGTCGCGCCCATCCGGTTCGCCCGACTGGTGGGCCTCCCGACTGGTGGGCCACCCAGTCCGACAAACCGATCCAGTTGCACTCGGATTGGGCCGCCCCTTGCTGGTTGGGCCAATCCGCCTTCTGGGTACCCCTGGGGGTCTACCCCCGACAAGCCCCCGAGTAGTACGTGGTTGAGAGACAAGTCGGCGAGGTCGTGCTGTCTGATGAGCGTCGAGCCTGCTGCAGTTGGAAGCGAAACCGCGTGATACTGGAGAGAAAAAAAAGCTGTCTACCAACGGATGCGCCGCGAGGTGCGTCCGTTGGCCGTAGCCCCCGAGCCTTGAAGCGATTCCGAAGGAATCGGTCCAAGGGTTAGTAGCCTTCTTCTGAAGTCGTCAGACAATCAACGGATGCGCCGCGAGGTGCGTCCGTTGGCCGTAGCCCCCGAGCCTTGAAGCGATTCCGAAGGAATCGGTCCAAGGGTTAGTCAAGGAGCATCTGGCTAAATCATCCGACGTTAATTTCGGCGTCCAGCCCCCGAGCGTGAGGGCCAGCGGAGTCCTGCGAGACACGCCGAGTGGTTGTCCCGGCGCCAGCCCCCGAGCGTGAGGGCTGAGCACGCCGAGTAGTCGTCCCGGCGCCAGCCCCCGAGCGTGAGGGCTGAGCACGCCGAGTAGTCGTCCCGGCGCCAGCCCCCGAGCGTGAGGGCTGAGCTCGCCGAGTAGTCATCNTATCATATGTGCGCCAGGATCAAGTTTACACACATATGAGACTTCATCAGTGATATAAAAGACAGTGCAAAAGTAAATAATATTGAATAACATCATTACACTCACGGAAGCGAATAACTAGCAGCAGAACTTCAAAACTTCTCCACAGGCAGCTGACTGGGGAAAACGTACGCCTAGAAACTTCCAAAATACTCCACTGAAACCTTCTGTCTAAGCCTGAGCCGCAGATAAAGCAAGGTTGAGTACACTTATGGTTGGTACTCAGCAAATGTAGAGCAAAAGCAAATGACATGCAAAGGCTTAACAAGAAAATAGTTTGGCTTCTAATTAAATTGCTTTAAGCACTTAAGTTGGTCAAATTTTATTTAGCAGCATAATTACTAAAGTATAAGTATATACCAACCCAATTAAGCATATGGTAACCCATAAGCATCATCAACAACATAAATAAACCAATTTAATTCTTCTTTCGATATATTAATCATGTGAGGGTCCAGGCCGCTCATGACCGTGAGCACGGCTATTGCAATAGATTTTAGACACTCTGCAGAGGTTGTACAGCTTTCCCCACAATTCGTGTTTCTCATTATGCCCGGGTTAATTACTCCCTTCAACACTTCCTTTGGTGAGGGGCCAAAGAATCACTACGAAGCCTTTCCAAAGAATTTCCCAATGTGTGTGTGCTCCCTTGCCAGACGGGTCTATAAAAGGCGCACCTTCCTGCCCCCGCACCTCTGCTCACAAACCTTGCCGGTAGCAACCAGCCCATACCACACATGCAGTGCATCCACACAACAAAGGGATCTTCTAATTACTTAGCTAAGACCAGAGCCATGTGGTATTGTGGTTGTACGGAAAATCCCGGGTGGTTCTCCATGTTCCGATTAATCAATGTGGTCTTGGTTTAACATTCTCATGAGATCATATATATCATATATAAAAGATATCACAATATTATTATCTTCACATTTAGGGTAAACCAAACCCAAGTATAGCAACTAAGAAAATGCTACCCAACATGAATATAAAACCCTGGTTAACAAGGTAGGATTAAAGAAAACTAGTCATCCCTAAATATAGGACCCATCATGATTATAAGCATGCAAGCATAGCGAACTACGGTGTATAAGCATGTCATATGGTTATTAGGACAAAAAGTATGATCAAGAATACACTTGCCTTAAATCCAGCTAATAAATGCTATGGCTCAGGGACTTCTCAAACGAATCCTCGAACAAACCTTGAGAACCACGAACGTTGCACCTTCTACTCGAAGCACAGGGTCACATACAAGAACAACAATACAACAAATAAGAAACAATACACCAAACATGGGCAACAATACAAAAGAAGGGTACAAAGGTATAGATCAAGTCCTTACGGTCACGTGAGCTGAAGAATCACTCGAATCGGAGTTGAAACGAAGATAGGGCCAAAACGGTGTTCCAAGGACTTAACTGCGAAGAACAGGAATTTCAGGGGTTAGATTGTAGAAATCCGAGGGCATATACATAATTATGTATATAACTTCAGGGTTTAACTCATAAAAGATCAAGGTCAGGACGGCGGGTTATAATACTTGAAAGGCCAGGGGGCTAACCAGAAGAAATCAGGACTTACTTGCAATTACTTTGCACGCGGAGTGGACTGCGGGTTTATATCCAAAATCTTCAGGGTCTCTTTAGCAAAACGCGCTCGGCTGACCGGTATTCGATTAGCTTGACTCGATCGGGGCCCTTGATCTGAGAACGGACGGCTCACGGGGATCGGGATCGCCGGAGTTGAGGACGGCGGCGGCGGACGGCGGCTCCGCGGCGGAAGCTCGCCGGAGCCGAGCAAAACCGGGGCTACGGTGCACCAAAACGGGCGGCTCTTGTACCAAAATGATCGGGAGATCAAGGCGAACCTTATCGCGGTGGTCTGGAGATGGATTGAGTGACAGTGATGACCGAACAACGGCGAAGGGCGGCGCGGCGGATCTGCACAACGGACGGCGAGCAAATCCAATCAAACCAGCGAATGGAACAACACTTTAAGAGCTTGGGGTGCTTCCTTACGTTGGCGCGAAGCTCGGGGTCGAACTCCTGTGGGCGGACGTGCGACGGCGGTTCGGTACCGAGGCGGCGGCTTCCTTGGAGCTCCGAGGGCGGCGACGGCTGCAGGGAACGGCGCACGCGTCTTAGGGTTTGTTGGAAAGGTTTCGTGGGGTGGCGGCGCGGCTAAATAGAGGCTAGGGGAGGTCCGGGGTTTGCGGGAAGGCGGTTAGGATGCGGCCGCGGCGAGGGGAGTCGGAGTCGGGGTCGTGTCGAGCTCGGGCTCCTGGGGAAGACGACGCCGACAAGTGGGTCCCACGGACCAGAGACACGGAGAGGAGACGGCGAAGGCAGAAAACGGCTAGGGCGCCAACGACGCGGACGGCGGTGCTGCGGACCGCGGGCGAGGGTAACTGGGCCGCTTGCAGGTGAACTGGGCTGGGCCGCGACAGGCAGCAGATGGGCCTGGCGGACGGGAAACAGGCCGGGCTGAAAAGCGAGCGGGACGAGAGATGGAGGGCGACAACCGGACTATTCAAAAGCTTAGGGAGGAAAACTAGACTTACTGAAACAACAAAACTCACTCAAACAAACGCTATTCAAATTCGAGTTTAAAAGAGTTTAAACTCAAATTTGAAAAGCAACCAAACAAAAACAAATGCAACACCACAAAAGCAACAATACACTTATTGAGTCTATTAATGAATTATTTAATTCCATAAAATCCTAGATAATTCCCATTAATTCCAAGAAATTCATTTATGCCTCCATTAATCCCTAGAAAATTACAGCAATATTCCTACAATTTCTTGTGATGAAATTTAGGGTGTTACAGACTTGTGACTTGCGACGTGCACGTGTGTGGGAGCCTCCCCGGGATTTAAATTATTTTTTTTGCGCATAAAAACCTTTGGTACCGGTTGGTGTTACCAACCGGTACCAAAGGCCCTTTTGGTACCGGGTAAATACCCGGTACCAAAGGGGCGACCCTTTAGTCACGGATGCTCGGTACCGGTTCCAAAACCCGGTACCAAAGGGGGTTTGGAACCGGTACCGATGGCTCCTTCTCCGGTAGTGTAACCTAATTAGGTGCTTTGGGGGCCCCAAAAATTTGAGGGCCCTGTACAGACGCACATCTTGCCCCTGCTATTATATTTTTTTTGAAAAGGGAAATTTTATTAACTTGAAAAACGTTACATCAAGATGATACCTTCCGGCCTCTGCCTAGAGAGCACACAGCCTAACAAAAAAGTGAAGAAAACAGGCACACTAATGACAATCAATTAATGCGCAGACTAGACGGCCACCCATGTGCCCGGGTATAAAATTCCTTGGCCACCTGCACCAAACACTGAGATGCTGCTACAACTGAACCCCGTGTAGCTGACTTCTGGAGGACAGCCCATGTACGAAGCCAATGTGCAATTGAGAAAATGACCTGTAAAAAAGAAGCTATGGACAACACTGAGATGCCCCCTGCTATTATACGGGCCTGCTTCCCATCTTGTTTATCAAAACAAGCTTACCGCTCCTCTTGGTTATATATTGATTCACTCTGTCTGTCTCTCTATCTGTCTATCTCAAAAAAGGGGGCTTAAGTCATTTCTCTTTCAAGCTAGGTGAGCAATTTAGTCTATAACTTCCATTGGCTATTTAATATGCATTGAAAAATGTTGGCTAGGTCTAGTGGTTTGAGTCGGGTGAGTGCTGAGCTAACGATGGTAGAGTTAGGGGGTGCCGATTGCTATGGCTGTGTTATGATAGTTAGCCTTTTTGCTTCATCCACTAGTAGAGAAGCATGCAACGGTCCCCCCACATCTGTCCCGGTGCCACAGTGTAAACTAGCCCCATTGGTGTGGTGACTTTAATTTTCTGTACTGGTTAAGCTTTATAAAGCTTGGAACAACACATGAGGCCATGATGAAAGGTGGTAACAGGGGTCTGATGCAGTGGGAAAATGTTCTTGGTGATCTGAAGAAGACAGGTTGGGACAGCAAATAAATAGACATTTATTGGATACAAATGGTCATGTTAGGATGTTACAAAAGGTGGATCATAATACATCCTTTTCATGGCGCTTGTTCACCGAAAGGTTAATGTAATAGATTTGGGAGGCATAGGAAAGAGATTGGTTAATGGGTGGAAAAGGAGGAGTGCAATATGAGTTCTTTCTCTAACTATTTCGCTAAGATAGCCCAGTAAAATGGCTGTCATGACTTTCAGAAGCCAACCCAAGCCATGGAGACAAAGGTTACTACTGAAATGGACGACATGTTCATGAAGGAGTTCGCAGCTGAGGTGGTGATGAAGGAGGCTTCAGAAGCAGTTGAGGATCTGAAAGCACCAAGGCTTGAAGACAAGTTCTCGGTGTTCTACGAAAAGCAAATATTAAGACAAGTGTTCTAGCCAAATATATTAACAAAGAAAAGTCAGTGATAATGTTTAATCCCATGTACAAGTAGAGCAAACAGAAATTAGGTGATGCATTCTTAGCGAATTCATCGGCTAGTGACTAATGAGAAGCCTTTGAATATCAGAAGAAAAGAATATGGACAATATCATATCATCAAATATTCCTCATATATCCTATAGAACTTCTCAGTATTGATGTGCTATCATATATTACATCCATCAATTCTTTCTCTAGAATAATTACTCTGCACAAGGATCGAAGCAGAAATTTATATCAGATCTGAGACTAACTCAAATGGGAGTATTAAAAAAATCAGTTTTGAAATGGAACTATCAAAAGAGAATGAATGAGTATAAGACCACCTCCGCGCTCACTTCCTCCTAGTAATTTGTTTGTCTACGCATGTGTACCTATCGACACGCTAAACTTGCTGACCTGTGTGCACGGATCAGCGCACCTTGCTGCTAGAGCCTAATATATGTTCTATTGTTACAACAGCCCATTATGATCTAGGAATATCAGGAACAAGAACTTTCAAATCCGACACACCTGTAATGGCAACAACCAAGCAGCAGCATCCGACTGAACGATGGAACTACGAGGACATGTAAATATATGAATCAAATAGGTCTCCAAATCAGATCAACGAGTGGGATTCTCAAAAAAAGAAGTACAGCCACGGTGATCAACACCCTCGGGCACACGAAACAATAGCATTTGACTACCAGATCTTCGTGACAGACAGCACCTCATCAATACATGCATTTTACTGCTATGATGTTAAGGATGGAAAGTTTCCTATCAACTTGTCATCCGCTAATCCTCACTTGAGCCACATCCTTGGCTAGGACGAATGGTTTATCTCTGTAACATAGATTACTGAGATCCACTATTGTTATTCCATATTTGTCTTTTGATACCCCTCCTCCATTGAGCTTCAATCATTTGCACTGAAACAGAGACAATTTCAATAATGGGCTATAGTCCAGTTCCTATATCTCCTCTATGTAACCATAATAAGTGTCATTTTTACCATTGCTGTCCAGGACATCTATACGGACACTATACGGACACTACTATTTTGGTTGGTGCTCTTTTTATCTTGGGATACTGTGTAGTATATATTCCCATTAATTTGTACTCTTGGAGTGTCAAGACTGTAAAGGATGGACCCCTGGCTTACAATGCTAGTTGCTCATGTATATCCATATTGCACATTAGATGTTTTCGCAACCAACTGACAAAAGTATCAATGTGTTTACGTGTAATCCATGCCTCAGACTTCCCTAGGATTTAGTGTATACAAGCTTCTTGTGTTCATTTATACAAGGACTCACCGAGGATGATTGTTGTAGAACAGTGTAGTGTGCTCTGTTGAAAGAATCATCATCCCTAGCAGGCAATAGCTTTCTTTCCTATTGTTCCCTTTCCACCGAGTCTTCCCTCATGCCATGATTCAGGAACACTAATCGGTTTGAGACCGTCGATGAAGTCAACACAAAACTTGATGACCTCCTCTGTTTTGTAGCCCTTTGATATGCATCCTTCTGGTCGAGCACGGTTACAGACAGATTTCTTTGGGACTCCCATGAGCATCTCTAAAGGGAACATATTGTGCAAGAAGATAGGACCCAAAATTTCAATCTCTTTGACAAGATGAACTAGTAGATGTGTCACAATGTTGAAGAACGATGGTGGAAATACCAACTCGAAGCTCACCAGGCATTACACCACATCAACCTGCAGCTTCAGTAGATTGTCTATATCGATTACCTTCTAAGAAATTGTGTCGAGGAATTCACTTCACAATAGCTAGTCGTAGATTCTCTGGCAGAACTCCCCCAAATATGATGTAGCTATGTTTTGAGCACATGGCAGTCGTGAGACTTCAAGTTTATGAATTTCTTCTCTAGCATATTTATTATTCCATTAATGTTTGATGAGTATCTAGAGGGCACCTTGATACTATTGAGGCATTTGAACATGCTTTCCTTTTCTTCTTTGCTAAGATTGAAGCTAGCAGAACTCAAGTAATTTTGCACATTGTCCCTCTCTTCTTGATGTAGGACTTCTCGTTCTTCCATATCTTATAGATCCTGGCGTGATTCCAGAGTATCTTGTCTTCTGGTAACAATCTAGAAAAGCTATCAAGTTGACACAAAGATTATTCGTCCGGTGCGTGATGTCAATTGCGTTGCGGACCTTTAAGACTTCCCAATATAATAGCTCCTAAAATATACACATCTTCTTAAACATGGGTGTCAACCCGTTAATATCATTTGGAACAGCAAGGCTACCTGGCCCCTTCCAAAAATAACTTTTAGATCTTTTAGCATAGCAAATATGTACTTTCCATCATGATGCATAGGCTAGCTATGACGATTTCCATCATGATGCATAGGCTTGCTACGACGATCTGCCTCTCCTTTGAAATGCTTGCCTTTCATTCTTAGCGGATGATTGGCAGGAAGAAATCGATGATATTTCAAATAAATGCTTTCAGTATTAGCTAAACAATGTGTGCAGGCCCTGTATCTCATGTTTGTTTGTCCTCACAGGTTACTAAGGGTTGGTCAATCATTTATGGTTACAAGCAGCAATGCTCGTAGGTCAAATTCCACCTGTTTCTGCTCATCCCATATATGTACACCCTTTTCCCCCCACAACAGTAAAAGTTTCTCAACCAATGGCCTAAGATACATGTTAATGTCATTGCCAGGTTGCTTTGGGCCTTGGATAAGCACATGCATCATCATGAATTTCCTTTTCATGCAGAGCCATGGAGAAAGATTGTACACACACGTAATCACAGGCCAAGTGCTATGGCTACTGGTCATTTCGGTTCATGCCGTTCGTACTCAAAGTAAACTTTATGTTCCTTGGATCTTTTGCAAAGTCTTTGAATATTCACTCGATTTTTCTCCACTGGGACCCATCGGCAGGGTGCCTCAACTTTGTGTCTCACTTGCCCTCTTCTTTGTGCCATTGCATCATCCAAGCATGCTCTTTGTTTCTAAAATAACGTCTTAAATGTGGTATTATAAGGGAATACCACATGACCTTGGCGGAAACATTCTTTTTGGGAGGCTCTCCCTCGACATCACCAGGGTTGTCCTTTCTTATCCTGTACCACAAGATGCTGCAAACTAGACACGCATCCATTTTCTCGTACATGGGACCGCGGTATAGGATGCAGTCATTCAGACACGCGTGTATCTTCTTCACCTCCAACCCCTGTGGGCAAAGGAGCTGTTTTGCTTTGTATGTTGTCAAGGGCAATTCGTTATCCTTAGGAAGCATCTTATTTATGATTTTTAGTAACTCACCAAACCCCTTGTCCGGCACGCTATTTTTTCCCTTCCATTGCAGCAAATCCAGTGTGCTCTCGAGTTTTTTTTAGTCTCTCTTTACAACCTGGGTACAAAGGTTTGATGTGGCGTTCTAACACGTGCTAGAACTTCAACATCTCCTTCTCAGTTTTGTGTGTCCTTTGCATATTGCAACATCTGACCAAGATCATCGGTAGGCGCATCTTCTCCAGCCTCTTCCTTAGCATCACCCATTGTAGTATTAGCAAAGGCGCGGTATTCAACAATAAATCTGAGAATGTCGTTGTCAATCTCATCTTCATTGTCTTCTATTATAACACCTCTTTCTCCATTGCTGGTCCAACAATTGTAGTTAGGCATGAAACCGTGTGTAATCAAGTGGGTGTGAAAGACCTTCCTTGAACTATGACCCTTCTGGTTCTTGCAGACCCTGCAAGAGCAACAAATGAAACCATTCTTCTTGTTTTGCTCAGCCACATGTAGGAAATAATGCATGCCTTGAATGAATTCAACTGAACGTCTATCGGCGCTATAAATCCATTACTGACCCATCTACATGTTTAGGAAATTTATTTATAGCTAGTTCAAAAAGTAATATTACTTATGCAATAAATTAAAATTACCATTACCATCCTAACATAAAGGTATAAATGAAAACAAAAAATTTGATCTATTTAAAATTAATAAATAACCATGCTCTATATAATTACTAACATCTAATAAGCAACATCGTCAACTATGGAATATCTATTCATGGAAACTATTAATAAATGAATTATGCAATACATTATTCCTTAATTAATTTGAATAAATAACCAAAATACTAATTAAAAATAAAACTAAAATAAAAAATAATACTAGCAAGAATTTCTCTGTGTACCAAAAACTAAACTTATTAATGCAAACTACCAAGAAATCCATAGCTCAATTGTGAATAAAAAACAAAGTTCACCATCTCTCCAATCCAATAAAACTCATATTTCTCTATATACAAAGGAGGAAACAAGAAATACTAATTGTGAAAGATGAGGGGACGAAGATATAGTCCTTTTAGACCACTTGAAGGAGCTAAATCTTCAAAATCCATGGAAAAAATTGGCAAGACCTCCCCCTAGATCTGGTCGGCGCAATGAACAAGCTCTGTGTTCATGGCTCAGTCAAGCTTGGTGAGGAAGATGAATTTTGTAGGGGGGACATTAGTCCTAGTTGGTGGCTTCAACCGGGACTAAAAGCTGCCATTTAGCCCCGACTGGAGCCACCACCTGAGACTAAAGGGCGCACCCCCCTAGTCCCGGATGATGGCTCCAGCCGGCGCTAAATGGTGCCTTTAGTCCCGGTTGGAGCCACCAACCGGGACTAAAAGGCCCCCCTCGCCCGGCCATTGGACTCGGGACTAATTAGTGCATCCATTAGTCCCGAGCATAGTCTCGGGCCCAAATCTGGCCAGGACTAAGATCCCAACCAAAAGGTGGTTTGTGTAGTAGTGCAGATACTACTGGGGTTATTTTGCTTAAGACAAGTGGGTCAATGGATGGTAATCCGGTTTAATTAAGATAATTTGGGTAGTTCCACAAATGATGTCCTTCGTCAGCGCTTAAGTGGCGGAATAGTTCTCAGCAACAATAGGACCTGGAACAACAATTGATGCCCTTCTAGGTATCAAAATTCTCGATTTCTTACTTTGTATCTCCTTATCAAAGCACATGGCTGGTGACGGAGAGGAAAATGGGTAGAGAAATAGCTCCTCCACCTAGTAGCAATGATCAGACAAGAAACTGTAGCAGCGCTCGAAGTCTCTTTTGGTCGAACCATTGTGCCTCCGTGTTGTTTTGTGCCGAACTGGTGTTGCATTGGAATCAGTATTTTCAAGCAGTTGGATGATCCCATGGGTCAAACCAAATCACGCCCATCCTTACCCAAATACCCAATACCTCTCATTCCTATTTAGACATTAGTTCTCTCTTGAATCACCTTAGGCATGCTGGTCTCATGAAATTGTTGTTACTGCACTCCTCGATAAATTGAAGGTGACACTTGTTAGAGATATGCTTGACATATATCTGTAGCGCATGTAATTGCATTGGTCTGTTGTGATTCGGTTGAACCATAGATATAGATTAGAGATAAGATATCTTGTACTTGACATGGTTTAAACTGAATCATAACGACCTTGATGTATATCTCTTGGACTTGTTGGTCCCTATATAAACATGCAGTCGTGGCTCTACCAGGATTAGGCAACCACGTTAGCCTCTGTTTACATGGGTTTACATGGTAATCAGAGCCCCTTCTTCCATATTCATCTACTAAAACATAGCCTCACCAATGGCGTCATCGTCATCGCTTCCCCTTGCATCGCTCGGCCCTGGGATCTCAGAGAAGCTCACGAGGGATAACTTCCTCCTCTGGCATGCGCAGATCCTTCCTGCCATCCGGGGTGCTCAGCTCATGGGCATCCTAGATGGCTCTGTGCCAGCACCGGCCAAGACCATGGAAGTGGAGCAAGAAGACAAGAATAAGGCGATCGTCGCAAACCCGGAGTACATCTCCTGGCTGGCAAAGGACCAGCAGCTATTGGGCTATGTGCTCAATTCCCTCTCCAAAGATGTTCTCTCTCAGGTCATCAACCAAGAGACGTTGGTAGGAGTATGGGACGCGCTGAAGAAGATGTTCTCGGTGCAATCGAGGGCGCGGGTTACAAACCTACGCGTTCAACTTGCAAGCCTCAAGAAAGGAGCCATGTCAATGACCGTGTACTACTCCAAGATGATGAACATCCGCGATGAACTCATGGCGGTCGGTAAGATTGTTGATGACGCTGAGATAGTAACTTTCATCCTTCAGGGTCTTGATTTTGATTACAATCCCATCGTCTCTTCAATTCTTGGCCGATCTGACCCCATTGCACTGAGTGAATTATTCGCCCAGCTAATGTCCTATGACACTCGCTTGGAGATGTACCAGGAAGGCTTTGCAGGAAACCAGCAGCAGTCATCCGTCAACTATGGTGGGCGAGGGCGCAGTGGTCCTCGTGGTCGTGGCAACGCTCACGGCCGAGGCTCTGGACGTGGAGGTCCACCTCCACGCAATGCAAACACCAGCAATGGCGGCTCAGGATCTAGAAAACAGGGAAGCCCGCCTAGCAAGCCAAGGTGTCAAATCTGCAAGAAGGCAGGACATGAAGCTCCATCCTGCTGGTACAGATATGATGATGATGAGCAGAGTGGGAAGACTGCAGGAGCAGCAACTACTGGCTATGGTGTTGACACTAACTGGTACATGGACCGCGGTGCTACTGACCATGTTACCAGTGAACTTGAGAAGATGACGGTGAAGGACAAGTACAATGGGCATGATCAAGTGCACACTGCAAGTGGTGCAGGTATGAAAATCAGTAACATTGGGCGTGCATGTTTACATACTCTTGTTAGGGATTTAAATCTTGAAAATATTCTTCATGTCCCAAGTGCTCATAAGAATCTTGTTTCAGTTCATCATCTAACCTCTGATAACAACACCTTCCTTGAGTTTCATCCTGATTATTTTTTCATTAAGGATCAGGAAACGAAGAAAATTCTTCATCGTGGTAGATGCAAGGGCAGCCTCTACCCTCTCCTTTTGCAGTCGTCAAGAACAGCACCCCGTAGGCAGGCATATGGCGTTAGCAAGCCATCGTCGTCTTAATAGCATAGTAAATTGGGTCATCCCTCTTTCTCTATTGTAGATCGAGTGATAAAAAATAATAATCTCCCTTTTGTTAGTGATTTAGGCAATAAAACAGTGTGTAATCCATGTCAAATGGCCAAGAGTCATCAGCTGCCCTATTCTATTTCCATCAGCATCTCTAGTGCCCCCCGAGAACTCATCTTTTCTGATGTATGGGGGCGGGCTCCATTATCTGTTGGGAGACATTCTTATTATGTTAGCTTCATTGATGACTTTAGCAAATATACATGGATTTATTTGCTTCACAAGAAATCAGATGTTTTTCAAGTTTTCCATAATTTTCAGCAGTTAGTTGAAGGGAAATTCGATAGAAAAATTATAGCCATGCACACTGACTGGGGAGGTGAATACCAAAAGCTAAATTCATTCTTTGAGAAAGTTGGAGTTTCCCATCGTGTCTCATGCCCTCATGCTCACCAACAAAATGGAGCTGCCGAAAGAAAGCACCATCATATTGTTGAAGTGGGTTTAGCCCTCCTTACCAATGCATCTATGCCACTTAAATTTTGGGATGAAGCTTTCCTTACCGCCACATACTTGATCAACCTCCTTCCTAGCAAAGTTATTGACTATGAGGTTCCTGTTGCGCGCTTATGTAAAACTGATCCTGATTACAGTGCCTTGCGCACTTTTGGGTGTGCTTGTTGGCCCAACTTGCGAACATACAATACTAGGAAACTTGCCTTTAGATCCACTCGCTGTCTCTTTCTTGGCTATAGCTCCATGCACAAAGGCTTTAAGTGCCTTGACATGACTACAGGCCGAGTTTATATATCATGAGATGTGGTATTTGATGAAACAGTGTTTCCTTTTTCTACCTTGCACTCTAATGCCGGTGCTCTTCTTCGCAAAGAAGTTCTCCTCCTCCCCGATTATCTTCTTAATCCCGAAACAGGAGGTGTAGAGCATACTCACCCTAATGCTACTGATGGTTTTGTTGAGACTAATGATGTGCAGGAACAGTCAGCAAGAAATTCTACACAGAATGTTGGCATGTGGCCTTCTACCGATGCTCCCAGTGTCTAGGTGGCCGCAGAAGATCCGAGCGCGCGATCCCATGGTGATCCGCCGGCAGCACTCGGTGGTAGATCCGAGGCTGATTCTCCCCGACACGATCCGGTGTCCAGCTTCCGTCTCCCTGCGACGCGTTTCTCTCCCTCTCCCGCGGATTCCTGTGTCGCCTGGAGGCGCTCCGCTTGCGCCACGTGGGGAGACAGAGGGGGCAGCAGACAACGGGGCCGCCGCCATATCGCCTTCACTGTCCGTGCCGCTTCCGGCTGCGGAGGCAGCTTCTCCAGGATCTTCTACGGATTCAGCCGGATCTGGTGTGGCTACGCAAGAACCTGTGCAGAATCAAGTCTCTCCTGCTCCTGCCACTAAAGCTCCCGGGGTTCGTACTCGTTTGCAAAGTGGGATAGTTAAGCCCAAGAAAATGTATGATGGCATGATCAGATATGCAGGTCTCAGTGTCATAGGTGAACCAACTTCAGTGCAGGAGGCCCTGGATGATCCCAAGTGGAATCAAGCAATGAAAGATGAGTATTCTGCATTACTTCATAATGGAACTTGGCATCTTGTTCCAGCTAAGCAAGGTACAAATGTAATAGATTGTAAGTGGGTATACAAAATTAAAAGGAAGGCAGATGGAACAATTGATCGCTACAAAGCTAGATTAGTAGCAAAAGGTTTTCGGCAGCGTTATGGAATAGATTACAAGGACACATTTAGTCCTGTTGTGAAAATTGCTACTGTCAGACTTGTTCTCTCAATTGCAGTATCAAGAGGCTGGAGTCTTCGACAATTAGATGTACAGAACATGTTCTTGCATGGTGTTCTGGAAGAAGAGGTATATATGAGTCAACCACCTAGTTTTGAAGCTGCTGGTGCATCCAATTTGGTATGTAAACTTGATAAAGTCATATATGGATTGAAACAAGCACCTAGAGATTGGTACTCCAGGTTAAGCTCGAAATTAATTGATCTTGGGTTCAAATCTTCAAAGTCAGACACCTCCCTCTTTATTTATCAAAAGGATCATGTTACAATGTTTATGCTCATATATGTTGATGACATTATTGTCACTAGCTTGTCTCAGGAAGCTATCTCGGCTTTGCTTCAAGATTTGAGAAAAGACTTTGCTCTAAAGGATCTTGGAGACTTACATTACTTCTTGGGCATTGAAGTGAAAAAGGAAAAGGATGGTATACTCTTGTCTCAAGAGAAATATTCATGTGATATTTTAGCCCGGGTAGGAATGAAAAATTGCAAGGCGTCGACAAATCCTTTGTCAGCTACTGAAAAACTTTCATGTCATGAAGGAGAATTGTTGAATGCAGAAGATAGTACATGCTACAGGAGTGTGGTTGGCGCCCTCCAATATTTGACGCCGACCAGATCTGACATAGCCTATTCGGTGAATAAGGTTTGTCAATTCCTACATGCTCCTACTTCGGTACATTGGACTCCTGTAAAAAGGATTCTTTGTTATGTAAAGTATACTCTCGGCTTGGGTCTCAAAATTTGGAAGTCTCATTCGATGCTAGTAAGTGCCTTCTCAGATGCTGATTGGGCCGGCAGTATTGATGACCAAAGATCTACAGGGGGTTTTGCTGTATATTATGGTGATAATCTTGTTTCATGGAGTGCTAGAAAACAAGCAACTGTTTCTAAATCAAGTACCGAAGCTGAATACAAGTCCATGGCTAATGCAACAGCAGAGGTAATTTGGTTAGAATCGTTGCTGCTTGAACTTGGAATTAAATTAAAAGAACCGCCATGTCTTTGGTGTGATAATTTGGGAACAACTTATTTGTCAGCTAATCCTGTTTTCCATGCATGAGCTAAACACATTGAGATTGACTTTCATTTTGTGAGAGAAAGAGCATCCAATAAACTTCTGCATGTTCGGCTCATATCTACAAATGATCAACTTGCTGATGGTTTTACCAAGGCTCTGCCGATCAAGAAGTTTGAAGTCTTTGTGAGCAATCTAAATCTCAAGAGAAAGGATGCTTTAGATTGAGGGAGGCTGTTAGTGATATGCTTGACATATATCTGTAGCACATGTAATTGCATTGGTCTGTTGTGATTCAGTTGAACCATAGATATAGATTAGAGATAAGATATCTTTTATTTGACACGGTTTAAACTGAATCACAACAACCTTGATGTATATCTCTTGGACTTGTTGGTCCCTATATAAACATGCAGCCGTGGCTCTGCCAGGATTAGGCGACCACGTTCTCCTCTGTTTACAACACTATTTATAATTAAATAAGTTTGAGTAGAGAACACGTACACCATACATAATCTACCCAAATATGCATATCAGTTGTCACCTACCCGATATATATGCTAATAATTATGTAGAGTGACTATTAAATAATAGCTCAAGATGCACCTGATAACTAAAGAAGAGTTCGGAATACAGCATAACATCTACCACCACAAGTGACATGCTAATATCGTTCACTAGTATTCACGCTCTTTCACTTGGGTCATTCAGATCCTTTCTGCAGGTATTTGTCAACACATTCAATTCAAGCCTATCTGTTCTTATTCACATCTCGATAATAATATTTCGATTTCTGTTTCATTTCTAGTACCAGGTATTAGTCACTAGTCAGTCAAATGTCTTGTTGCTTATGCTATCGAGAACTAATTAAAGACAATGTACATGTTAGTTGTTGGTTCATTTGTCTCTGCTGTATCGAAATGTTTTCTGATCGACTTCTTCACCTCGAAACCGATGTATATATGTCATCATTATCTTCAACCTGCTGATTATTGTGATTAGGGCACTCGAGACTGCCGCTTTGTTTACAATTCTTCACTTCACATGAATGGGTACTACGATTGCAGATTGTTTTTTAGTTTTTTTTTTGGTTTGAACAAGCATTGTTCTTAGATTGTGTTGCATTTGGCAATGGCTTGTAATTAGGTGGACCGATTCCTTCTTCAGATTATGAAGCCAGTATTTTCTTCTATTATCAAAAAAAAATACTATCTTCAACCAGATTATTATTTAAGAATGCTATGATTGAAAGAACGAAAAAAGTGACAAGCTTTAAGACCTGAGTTTTGTTCTATTAGCATAATACAATTTTCTAGGAATTCCTAGACCAGCCACATACTGAACACAAACAACAGTACCACACACACACATGGAGTTACATATTTTTTTTAAGAAAAAGGAAGCATCTTCCCACATCTACGTTTCCGCACATAGCGTTTAAACAATGTTACATAGTTTCCGGCACATTGTCTATAGGAAAGGGAACAAATGGAGATCAAAAAGACGAATAGCAAATTCTATTATTATTGAGAGAATTCCTTATCTGCCATGTGCTTCCCTATTTGCCATTAAAATTTTCGAACTTCCTTATCTGCCATCAAATTTATCTTTGGACCCTTTCCTGCCATTGCCGTCAACTCCGTTAGCCATCTCCGTTGAATCACCGTATGCACATGTTAGATTTTTGGGCTAATGACCATACTGCCCTCCATACCTGGGATGAAAAAAACTGACCACCGGGCAGGAGGAGGCCGCGCGCTCAGAGGCCAGAGGGCCGCCCGCCAGGGTGGAGCGCCACCGCCGCGAGCGTGTCGGGGGAGGGGGACTCGGGGCGCCGCGTGCCTGGGGTTTGGGGCGGCCGCCGGCGGCGCCGCGCGTGGGGGCCACCCGCCGGGGGGACACGCCGCCGGTGCTGCGCCTGGGGGACAGGGCCGCTGCAGCCGCACCGCTGCAGGGGCCGTGGCGAGCCCAGCAGGGGGCCACGCCGCCTGGGATTGGAGCTGGTACTGAGTTGAGGAAGAAAAAATAAGGAGATTCCTGATGCAGGTTTGGCCCGACGCGGGCAGGGTGCGGCAAGCACGGCTCTCGGGCAGGGAGCCAGCGGGAGGAGTGGATGCAGCAACAAAGAGAGTGAAGAAAAAATATAAATGAATACAGACAAGTTATAAATGTATTGTGTGTATGTGCTCATTTTACTTGGTCGTCCTGAACCATTCTATGTAACGCCTGTCTAGTTGAGGAAAGTTTCGCTGTTCATCCATCACATCAAATGTTAGAACATTAATTAAAGATATTAAATGTGGATTAATGACAAAACCCATTTCATAACCCCAGGTAACTTCGCGAGACGAATCTAATGAGTCTAATTAGGCCATGATTAGACAACATCAGGCTACAATGAACAATCTTTAATGACGGATTAATTAGGCTTAATAGATTTGTCTCATGATTTCCCGTCCATCCGTGTAATTAGTTTTATAATTAGATCATGTTTAGTCCTCCTAATCTTCGGTTTAAAATTGCTACAGTAAATTTCGCAAATTTTCTCACCGAACTAAACATGCCCTAAGTAGTTGTATCAGACCGAGTGTTTCCAATGATGGAATATTTGTTGTGCCATTAACATTTTAATTAGTATGTTGTGTGTGATTATTAACATGCATTTATATCGAAACGTTTTATACAGTGGCATGAAAGGAACATTGCAATATAGGCAACAATACATCACACAGTGGCATGAAAGAAAATAGGCTAATATTGTCGTATGCTATCTCAGGGGTATATTGGTCTTTTCATATGCCATTTAACCCTGTTTGCATGCTCAAGAGACGGCAGTGGCACGAAAGGGATGAAAGATAAATCTGATGGCCGATAAGGAAGTCCAAAAATTTCAATGGCAAATAGGGAAGCACATATTTTTCTAATGGCAGATAAGCAATTCTCTTATTGTGTTTGCATCCATAAGAGGTGAACAGCTCCAACGCCGTGGTCTCTAATGCTCACGTGGAGTTACATATAGTGCTGACATGAAAATATCAGATGACCACTGTGGGTCTTTGCAGCAACATGCCCGGGTGGATGGTGAGGTGTCCTCGAATTTCTCCATACTTGCGAGTGCCCACAAGTAGTGCACAAGTTTAGATAAACATTAGCATGAGTTCCCAGTGCGTTCCATTCCTACTGTATGCCCAGACCATAGTGTTGAAAATAACATGTTGCATTTACGTACAAATTTGTTCATTCTCTACTCCCTCTCATTACATTGTGAGTAAATGATCGATGCACAAAGCTTGTGCTTAGGACATTGGCATGGCATTGTGGCTATACAATATATTATGATGGAGCAAAAAGGACTTCGGCATGGCATCTCCCACTCATGATTAACCAACTATCAAATCTTATCTACTGTTATGAATACCTAAGCCAATGTACTGGCCATGTTGTTCATGTGAATTATTTATGCTGCATTATTTCTATTCAATTATATGAGATGGGTGGTCCAAATTTTGTACAATGTTCAAAATCTCAAAGTCCACATTACTAAAGAGAAATCAAAAGGAGACCCAATAATAGTCATTTTCGGTTTGAAAAAAATGCATGTTTATAACACTATCCGTAGTGGCTTAATTATTAACTAGGAATGAACCACCACAGTGATACAACTTTTAACTGTTTATTTTCCTGCGAAGGAATAATTATTCATGCTGACAACAGTGGCAATAGTAAATGCCAAATCTCCCAGGTGCGAAGGAAGAATTATTCCTGCCCGACAGCTAAGGATATTTAGCATTTGGATGCTTTAAACATTGGAGAAGACACGTCCGATGGTGGACGCTAGGATTTGAAACCTGCTGGCTGGAGTTATGCACATCAGTAAGTACACAACACATACAACCTGTGAACAAGAGAGAAGAGAAGGAGGGAGAAATGAGAATGATGCAGTACGTAGCGTGGACGCTGAAATTTGATATTAGATGCTTTGATGATTACTTTACTAGACCATGTGAATTGGGAGTCATTGCTTTTGATTGTAAATGGTTTAATTAGATAAGCCTAGTCCAGGGATTAATGGTGTGCGAGGCCAATTTTATTAAGTACATGAAACCGTTACAATAATGTGCATTACTATCCTATTATGTTGGATTCATCTTGTGAAGATATCTCTGGAGTGGCATGAGCATCGTGAAAAAAACGTGATGCTTTATGTTATTTGAAGAACTAAAATACAAATTCACTAAGAAATAGTATTTACTGCTAAGAAAGGAGCTAAGAAATAAGTTCCGGATAGTACAGCAGCCTGCAAGTAGAATGGGCCAGAGGCCTGCGAGCACATTGCACAACTGCACGAGCACAAGTTGAGCCAGAGACATGATCCATGCCGCAATTGCTCCTACTGTGTGGAGTGCAGTCCTGCCTGCCGCTCCTTACAACAAAGTCGAGTCCTGTATACAACACTTTGATCATTCTTGCAGGATTTTCTGACGTGGTCTAATGCATATTCAGGCTTCTAACTTGTTTCCCAGTGCCTTCCTTTCCATCTAGCTCTACCATCCTAGTGAAAATAGAAAATCCACGCATGGTATCTGTGTACAAGTTTCATCAGTCCTTACTTTCGCTTAAAGAATTACAGTGAAGCCCCACAATTTCTCAACGGGGCATGGGTGGCTATTCAGAATATATAGTCGGACTACATGACTCAGACTCGGAATAATTAATTGACAGCCACCTACCCATCGAGCTTGTAGCTTAAATTACACATAACTACCAGAGTTACTATGCTGCATGCATGATGCTACATATCAATGTTATATTGATGTAAATATTTCCGAGGCAACAATATATACGATGAGTTACTCAAGTGTGAAAAATCACCACTTGGGTAAAGTGCACGGTTATGGATCAATTACGTGTCAGAAATGGATATACATGAAGCCTAGTTCTCAAGGAGACACCTTGGTACATCCATGCTGGCATGGGTATTGTTGTGGATTAATTACTAAAGATCCATGCTGGTCTATATGTGTCCTTCAGTGAATTTATGATAAACTAGTAACCATGAACCAAACGCACTGTGTTCACCTTGGTGTGGCTGTATTTGGTTTATGGCAAACATTAGTTCTACTTATTGCATGCATCATGATAGATGCGAATTTTGAACCCTGGATGCAACTTTCAGTTTGGGAAAAATATCATCGTGATACATGAGTTTTTGACCCGGTATGCAACTTTCAGTTTGGGCAAAAACACAATCGTGATAGATGGAAAAATTTGAACTGGGATGCAGGTTTCAGCATGGAGTAATATGTAAAATTTGACAAATTTAGAATGGGTTGACTTAACTTAGGAACCCAACTTTTGTCAAGAAAATTAATGACACTAGTTGTGCTATTCCGATCATCAATATCTCGAGCAAAATCACTATCACAGTATCCAATTAGATGTTGTTGTTCCTCATTGCTTCTCCCATAGAAACACCCGGTTTTTAAAGTACCTTGGATCCTTCTAGTACTTGACACACATTGTGACTACAAGACATGGCAAATGAACATCAAAATGGATTTCCTTAACGGAAATCTAAGTGAATATGAGTATTTGACACAACCTAAAGGTTTTGTCCACCGGCATAATGCTAGTAAAGTTTGTAGACTTGGGAAGTCTATATACAGCCCAAAACAGGTATGTTGGAGTTGGTATATTTGTTTGATGAGGTGATCAAATCGTTTGGGTTGCTCTAAGCATGAAGGGGAGATGTGTGTTTACAAAAAGGTTATTGAGAGCACGCTCAAACTTTTGGTCTTGTATGTGGATGACATACTATTGATTGGAAATGATATTCTACTTTTGTAGGATGTAAAAGGATCACTGAGAAAATGTTTCCCTATGAACGATCTTGGAGAGGCATCCTATATTTTGGGTATAAAGAACTATGGGGATAGGTCTAAAAGGCTAATTGGATTATGCCAGAGGATGTACATACATAAGGTGTTGAAATGGTTCAACATGAATGAGGCCTAGAAAGGATTTCTTCCTGTGTTACATGGAGTAATCTTGAGCAAGATTCAGTGTGCTTTTGGCACATGATGAGCATGAGAGGATGAGTGGAGTGCTATTAAATTTAGCAATTGGCTCCATCATGTGTGTATGCCATGCTATACATGCGCCTAGATAATTTATATGCTCTGTGTGTCATGAGCAGATATCAATCTAGTTCGAGTGAAAGTTATCTGGTCCCATTAAAGAATATTCTTAGTACCTTTTGAAGAACTAAGAATTTGTTCCTGGTTTATGGAGGTTTATAAGAACTCATTGTTAATACTTATACCGATGCTAGCTTGTAGACCAACAAACATGAAAGCATATGTCAAGATATGTTTTCTGCCTTAATTGCTAAGCGGTGAGCTGGAAGAGTTCCAAGCAAGAGATGGTTGCCAATACAACAATAGAAGCTGCAAAGGAAGTTGTATAGATAAAAAAATTGATTTGTGTGATCCATGGTTACTAGGTTGATACTTTTGTTGTGATGAGAGCACATACAACAGTTAGACACCGTCCGTCTGTAGGAGTCCACGTAAGCAAAATGAGATGATGTGGTCATCATTAAATGAGAAAAGAGTATGTTGCTATCTACTACTTTGGCCCATGCTCCAAGGCAAAACAACACCATCCAAAGGATGTATTAAATGTCACACAGACAGCAAAATATACAACCCATTGTAAAGTTTTCTATTTAGCTATCTGTGTGTCTCAAATAAACAACAGTTGTATATGCCCTGATAGTGGTGCTATGTGTAAGCCATTGAGCCTAAGCTATAATAGATGTCCAAACACATAGTACAGTATTATCATTTTATCTTCTCTTTGATTGAGGTGTGAATAAGCTAGGTGCACACATGACATGTAAGAGCAATAGGCATGAAATGCCAGCATAATTGACTCTAGTGTAAAGTGGGAATCTATTATAGATGTATGCCTAATTGGCAATCATGGGATGATGACATCACATCAATGCTATGTAATTTGCATATTTCAGTGATGTGTTCCATGACATAGTCATTATATGTGATTACACTACTGGAAAAACGTGTTTCAGAACCGGGTGTGAAACCCCCATTAGTACCGAACTCATCCCTGGTACTACCATTTCGGTAGCAAAGGGGGTGTGTTTTAGTGCCAAGTAACACATACAGTACTAAAGGTCCCATTTTCATAAAAAATATTCTGGTGGCTTGCAAGCACCACGCTCGCCCCTGGCTGCCGCCGGTGGTGGCCGCAAGCCCCGCTCACCCTCGCCCACCGGTGGCGTCGCTCGGCAACATTCTCTCCTTGCTACATCAGTAGAATAACAAAAATCAATCACAAAATGGAGCTTCAAATCACTCATCATCCTTTGTGTAAAAATCAAGAAAAATTAAAAAGAAATCACCCACCGTCGAGGATGAAGCGTACCCCATGCCCGGCGGCGGCGGCGTCCACGAGCCCCCCGTGCGCCCACACCCGTGGCCGGCGGTGCCGGAGGCCACGCACACCGTGTGCCCCCCCTTGCGCACCCGCCGCCATAGAAAAAAGAGATACCGCGAGCTAAAGGATAGATTAGCCTATTGAAGAGGAAGAGGAAAAGAATCAAAGAGAGATGTGAGTGTTTAGAAGAGGAAGAGCGTGAAGAGATAAGGAGATAGAAAATTGAAAAATAAGAGGAGAGAGGCTCTTTTGGAGGTGAGCTGACATCGGTACCAGACGGAGGTTTTGTCCGGTACTGATAGTTGGCATCAATACCGGGTAGAGCCTCGGCCCGGTACTAATGTGTCTTCAGCGTGTATTAGTACCTGGTGCAGACTCTGGGGGTGGAACCTCCACCCGGTACTAGTGTATGTTTGCTAGTGGCCTGGTACTGATGTTCTGTTTTAGTACCGGGCCAATATTTGACCGGTATTAATGCTGTTTTTGGCCATGGACAGAAGCTCATTTCTCTAGTAGTGAGACTCAATAATTAGAACAGACAATGTGTTAATAAATAGGTGATTCACTAGTGAAACTCCATAATTAGAACGGACAATGTGATAAATGTGATTCTCAGTCTCAACCCGTCATGCGAAACTGTGACATAGAGATAAGCTGGTACATGTGTTGGGTAGGTGACCATGTGTGTCACGGGTCACAGCGGTATTGGATATGGCTCTGACAATGTAGACACGTGTTGGGAACACGATGTTAGATTGACCCACTTCGAGACACCTCCAATACTTTGTGCTATCGGTTAGTCTCGTGATGACATGCATACTGATGTCCTTAGACCTGGGCATAGAGTCCCAAAATGTGGAGGACCACATTTTGGGGTTGCCAAATGCTACTCCGTAACTGGGTACTTAAAAAGGTAGCTTTCAGGTGTAATCTAAAGCAAGTCACAAGGTGCGTCGAGTCAAGATGGAAACTGCCCATCCCACATTAGGGAGAGATGCTTTTTTGGGCCATCTGGATGTGTAAGAACTGAAAGTGCATGGCCATGACACCACTAAAGGTTAGTCGGTGAAATAAGTTTTACATGGAGGAAGAAAAGGCTGAGTTGTCCAGGATAACACTACACTCGCCTTCTATGATCGTCTACATGCAATCGATCCTTTTGTCTTCTATTTTTTTAGTTTTCTAGCTTTCTTTTTCCTTTTGTTTTTCTGTACTTTTTCTATAAATGCTTTGTTCTTTAATATATATATCCAGTAGGGGTGTTTGCCCCTCCTGTTTTCTTTAAAAGAAGATTATTATGTGCCCTCTATAATGCTTCCTCTCATGTAATCTCTCTCTTCCAGTCGTCCCAGCCCCTTCTTGGACATCCATGGCTTTGTCCGAAAGTGTGTTGACTAGAATGAAAGCATCAAACTTCGTGTTGACTGATTAGCTCACTGGCAAGTAAGTTGAGAATCATTCACTTGCCACATATGATAGCAACAAAGGGTGTGGATGATTAGCCGGTTTGTTGCTACATGGAACACAAACAAGTAATAATAACAGACAAGTTGCTAGGTCGTGTAGATCCAACAGCTCATAGATCGTCGAGTTCTCACTGCACGTTAATCAAAGGCTTTAGCAAGGATGGGTCAAACTGAAATTTCAGTTACATTCCCAATGCCTTCCTTTCCTAGTACACCCATTCTGCTTAAATGATACCTGATATTTGTGTGCAGCTGTCAACATCCTACATCATGCCCCCAGAGATTCATGAAAATAGCCTTGTACTACTCTTCTGCTTTACCTAGGTGACATCTATGCAGTATATATATGTGGCAACAAGGAGCAAACAACTCGCGACATCAATAAGTTGCAACGCTCATGTTGCTATTTCTATGACCAATCTTGTTCCGCTAGCCATCTCACATTCTCACCTATGGCGAATTGAACAACATTAGATGCAACGGGATCTTGTATGGAACGACCCCCATATTTGTGCTTATATAGTTACACAAGTCTGTAATTAGTTAATAAGTACATAGAGCTCCATGACCTAAAGAAACATTAATTGTGAAGCTGCTTGTTCTGATGATAATTCCATTTGGAATTGAGGAATCACCTAGGAAAAACCTACTACCCATGTTTAAATAACTACTGGACCAAAAGTAACCATAGCAACATGGAAATAGCCTTTGCAGGTGCAGGTACGGCGAGTACGGCAGCGTGCGGTCGGCCGGGGCTCGGCGACTGGGACATGCTGGACCGGCTGGCCACATTGTACGAGCTCAACGGCCTCTCCAACGTGTCCACCAAGAGCATGGCCGCCTTCCTCGACAAGCCCGCCGCCGCGGCCTTCTCCTCCGCACACGGCCATGGCGACCTCTGGAGCCTCTCGGGGCGGAGGCCGGAGCGCAGCTCCATGGCCTCTGCACCACCAGCCAAGCAGTTGCTCTGGCGCTGCGAGTCGACTGCTGTGCGGCGAACTTCCCGTGCCTAGGCTGCCACTGGCCTCAGCTCCTTGGCCACTGCTCCGTGGGCTGAGCCCCTGCTCCGGCTGCGTGCTGGGCGCTGCACCACGACCTCAGCGCCACCAAGCCAACTCCCTGGCTGAACGCCGCTGGCTGGTCAGAAGAGAGGAGATGAGGAGAGATGAGTGGTGGAGGGCTGAGGAGATAGGGATAAGAAGACAACAGACAGACAGAGACAGAGGGCGGTCAAAAATTTCTAACCGATCTAAAATTTTAGGTAGGATTTGTAAGTGCGGGGGATCTATTTGCCTGTTTCTACAAATTAATTTCTAAAAAGGGTAATTCTATTACCCGCTCCTAAAAATAGTCGCCATTTCTAAGAGCGGATGATGACATCACCCTTTCATAAAAATGTTAATTTTTAGAAGCGGGTGACGCTATCACCCGCACCTAAAAATGGCAATGATTTTTAAGAGCGGGCGAGGGCATCAACCGCACCTAAAAATCTATTTTTAGGGCCAGGCTGGCTGCTACAGTGTTACACGGGTTTAATAGGTGCGGGTGATCTTTTTAACCGGTCTTAGAAAAAAAAATGAAGCCGCTCCTAAAGATCATTTTTGTAGTAGTGAACATTAATAAGTAGCTACGCTCATCTCATCTCATCTATGGCAAATTGAATGACATTAGATGCAACCGGATCTTGCATGGAACCCCCATATATGTAGTTATCACAAGTCTGTAATTAGTTAATAAATACATAAAGCTCCATGAGCTAAAGAAACATTAACTTGTGAAGCTGCTTATTCTAGTCACGATAATTCCATCAGGAATTGAAGAATCACCTAGGAAAAACTACACCCATGTTAAGTAACTACTTGGCCAAAGTAACCATAGCAAGTGAACCCGGTGTTACTAGCTCGTGACACATCCTATTACATATTTCAGCACTGAATACACAACACGATTTTAAGAATCAGTCCAAATATCATCATATACAGGCAGCCCACCTTCATTACATTGAAAAAGCAAAACACAGATCTGAAGAGACTTATTTCACAGAAAGCAACATCAGGGATCAGAGCAAAGCCGCAGCTGGCCACTGTGTGTACATTTATATTCGTACATTACTTGCATCAAGGCATTGTGCTTAGGACAATTCAAGTCAAATCTATGAGCCTTCGAAAAACATCCATGTGATCTAGTTGTAGACCCTGATGGGATCTTCAGCAAAGCAAGTAGTACAAGCCGAAGTGTCTCCATTCTGTGTGTTGATGAACAACCAATTATGTGTGTAACATTTCTGTTAACTGGTCCGAGTTGTGTGCTAGTTTTTAATTAGTGGCTCATTTGTGCTTTGTGTTGCTGTTGACAAAGAGAGTGGTTTGTCCCTTCCAAACATGCTTGGCTCAGTGTTGCTGCCAGAGGGAGCATTATTGGCTTTGAGTTTGTTACATTGGTTCTCTCTTGAATCACCTTAGGCATGCTGGTTTCATGAATTTGTTTTTTACTGCTCCATCGATAAATTGAAGGTGACGTTATTTATATACAGGTGTAGCGAACACGTACGCCACACATAAAGTGCCCAAATATGCATATCAGTTTTCACCTACCCGATACATATGCTAATAATTATGTATAGTGACTATTAAATAATTATGTCGTTCAGATCCTTTCTGCAGGCCTTTGTGAACACATGCAACTCAAGCCTATCAGTTTTTATTCACATCTCCATCATGATAATTCGACTTCTGTTTCATTTCTAGTACAAGGTACTAGCTAGTTAGTCAAATGTCTCGATGCTTATGCTAAGAAGAACTAATTAAGGACAATGTACATGTTGGTTCGTTCATTTGTCATAGGTTTATCAAAGTGTTTTCTGATTGACTTCTTCACCTCGAAACAGATGTATATTTGTCATCATTATCTTCAACCTACTGATTATGCATGAAGATTAGGGCACTGGAGACTGCAGCTTTGTTTTCAATTCTTCACTTCACATGAATGTGTACTACGATTGCGGATCATTTTTTAGTTTCTTTTTTGTTTCAACAAGCATTGTTCTTAGATTGTGTTGCGTTCGGCAACGTGTTCTAGTAAGGGTGGACCGATTCCTTCTTTTGAGGGTATGAAGCCAGTATTCCTTCTATTGTCTACAAAATACTATCTTCAACCAGATCATTGTTTAAGAATGGTAAGATTAATTGACAGAACCAAAAAATAAGTGACAAGCTTTAAGACCTGAGTATTGTTCTATAAGCATAATACAATTTTCAGGGAATTGCTAGACCAGCCACGTACTGAACACAAACAACAGCTATATACGTGGATTTACATGTAGTGCTGACATGAAAATATCAGATGATCATTGGGGGTCATTGCAGCAACATGCCCGGATGGATGGCGAGGTGCCCTCGAATTTCACTTTACTTGCGAGTGCCCTCAAGTAGTGCGCAAGTTTAGATAAACATTAGTGTGAGTTCCCAGTACGTCCCATTCCTATTGTATGCCCAGACCATTCTGTTGAAAATAACCTGTTGCATCTATGTACAATTTTGTTCATTCTCCACACCCTCTCCTTATATTGCGAGTAATGGTCGATCTCCATAGCTTGGGTTTATGTCATTGCGATGCCATGGTGGCTATAAAATATATTTTGTTGGAGAAAAAAAATACTTTGGCATAGCATCTCGCTCACATAATTAATCAACTATAGATGCTCAAAAAGAAAAAAAATAATCAACTATCAATTCTTATCACTACGGGAAATCCCAAGTTTGCCGAGTGTCTTCATGTTTGCCGAGTGTTTTTTTTCGGGCACTCGGCAAACAACTTGTTTGCCGAGTGTTTTTAAAAAAACACTCGGCAAAAAAAACACTCGGCAAAAATAGGGTTTGCCGAGTGTCAAAAAAAACACTCGGCAAAGATATTCTTTGCCGAGTGTCAAAAAAACACTCGGCAAATCCTGTTTGCCGAGTGTTTTTTTTTTGACACTCGGCAAAGTCATAATTAAAACCACATTTTGAAGTAGTAAATCAATTCAAATTAAAAAGTTTTGAACTACAAAGTTGTATAACTTCTCAAGATGCTGAACTTTTAGTTTGGTCATTTCTTCATTCGACAAATTCATATGAATATTGTTCACAAAATCTAGATCTCTCGTAGAGTTTCCTGAAACTATAAGAGAGATCTATAAGATTTGTGAACAATGTTACTCTCACTACATCGGATGAAGAAATGTCATATATCAAAGTTGTAGATCTTCAGAAGTTATACAACTTTGTAGTTTAAAATTTTTTAATTTGAATTTGTTTTGCTAATGAAAAGTACGTTTGTAGTTCTCAAAATTTAAAATTTGAGTTTTTTCAAACGACCTCGGATGAAAAAATAGTCAAAATAATAGTTGTAGATCACAATAAGTTATGAAACTTTGTAGTTGACAACTTTTTCATTTGAAATCATATAGTCAACGAAAACTAAGTGTGAATGTTCTCAAATTTGAAATTCAAATTTTGTAAATGACCTCGGATGGAGAAACTACCAAAATAAAACTTGTAGATTTCAAAAGTTATAAAACTTTGTAGTTGACAAGTTTTTAATTTGAAATCATTTAGGGCCTCAAACAAGTAATTTACACTCAGTTTAGTATAATACGGTAGGAATCAAAACAATATCTAGTCACAAATGAGAGTGTGGTGCAGTGGTAGAGAAGGTCACACGCGAGAGAGAGGTCGCGGGTTCGAATCCCGCCGACCGCGTAGCGCGCGAATTTTCCGCGAAAAATGGTGCGACTTGCGACTTGGATGGTTGGAGTCCTTCCCACATTGGAATAAATTTTTTTTGCTATTATTTTCAGTTTTCACATTGGAGTCCTTCCCACATTGGAATCAAAGGGTTTGCCGAGTGCCCGAGAAAAGACACTCGGCAAACAGCTCTTTGCGAGTCACTGTTTACCGAGTGCTGTTTGCCGAGTGTAACACTCGGCAAAGTGTTTGCCGAGTGCATTTCGGCCTTTGCCGAGTGCATCTGGCACTCGGCAAACAGCCGGGTTCCCGTAGTGTATCTACCGTTACCAATAACTAGGCCAATATAATGACCATGTTGTTACTGCAAATTATATGTGCTGCATTTATTGCTATTCAAGTATATGAGATGTGTGGTCCAAATAATCTGTAAGTCCGCATTACCAAAGAAAAATTAAAAGGAGACCCAGTAATGTACGGTTTAGGGGAAAAAACACTAATGTTTACAACACTATTCGTAGTGGCTTAATTGTTAATAACTACGTGGACGCTAGGATTTGAAACCTGATGGCTGGAGTCAAGAGCATTAGTAGTACACAACACATATAACCTATTGTTGACGCGGAAAATCGGCGGTCGTATCTCCCGCGTGCAGCACACGATGACCGGGGAGAGTCTGCTTCGCTCCAGTGCCAGTCTACACTCCAGTTCAGGTTCGCGGCGTGCCAGTCAATTTGACCTGAAATTGACAAGGGGATAAAACAGTTAAATTGTTCTATGATTGTGCCGGCTCTATTTCAGACGATGGAGTGGCGTCGAATTGTAGCCAAGACCCAATCAGATACGCATCGGCCGATACCGATCGGACCTCAGAATCGGACCTCAGTGATGACATCAGTCGGACCGAGTGATCGGACCTCAATCAGACATCAAATCGGACCTCAGGATCGGACCAATCAGGATCGGACCTTGATTGATATAACAAACCAGCCTTTGAATAATAAAATAAAGTATAAAACAAGGCCAATATGTAAAGTAATGGATCAGCTGTGTCTTGAAACAAGATATTAAATAATCACAGTGTAAGCCGATACATTGTCCATCTTGCCTAATTGCCAGTTTGACTCATCTTATCGGACCATCTAACCAGCCGATCGGACTATAGCCTTTTCAGAGAAATCTAGCTCCGACGTAGGGAATCTAGATTTCTCCAACTATGATCAGATCAAATAGCTAGATAACCAGACTCGATTCATCAACCTGCTAATTAGACAAGATGCTCGCACAGGTGTTGATCAGATTAAGCAACATAAGCAGATAAAACATTAACAGACACGTTCTGATTCTAAGATATGCTACTGAACAATTAAGCAAGATCCAGCTCCGACGTAGGGAATCTACATCACACTTAACATTCACATAGCAATAAGGCATAACCAAAGCTTCCTTTAACTAATCAAGATGAACCTAGCTCCGACGTAGGGAATCTAGACCAAGCATGACAGTCAAAGATTAATCTAAGCGCATTACACAGATCCAGCTCCGACGTAGGGAATCTACACCAATGCAATGCTCAAAGAACAGCCAGATTAAACCACAAAGTAAGATCAGACTTAGAACGATGCTGTAAGGTAAATATTGCTTAAATCGGACCAAGACATATGCTCAAAGCCGTTGAAGAAGTAGAATTGATTCACATGGCGTAGATCTAAACCAATCTAGCAACTCCAACAAACCGCAAAGACTATCTTTAGTAACCAAGATTATTCTAGCTCCGACGTAGGGAATCTAGACTAATCTTGATACCTAGCTCCGACGTAGGGAATCTAGGCTTAAAGTATAGTCCGATAACGATAATCTGTTGAATAATCAATATTGATCTAGCTCCGACGTAGGGAATCTATATCAATCTTGATTATTCAGAGATAAATCGGTTGAACAATATAAACGAGAAAGGGCGATGCGCCTCAATTCAAAGCCTATATTAGTTCGATAAATTGACTAACTTACTGGTAAGCCGGAGATCAGAACTGATGCAGCCCGTCCACCAATGAGCTTCGTCGGTAACTACTACTAGGGTTTTGGCGTAAAGCCGGGTTGTATTGAATTGTGTGAATTGTTCTTTACAATGGACGAGGGCTCATATTTATACCCTGTTCATGGAGAGTCCTGATCGGACCAGACTAACTAAATAAGGTAAACTAAACTTAAGATACAACGGGACTCTCAAACACCTTCTTGAAAAGGAAATAGTCCCCGAATCTGATACGCTTCTTCCTTAGCCGACGTGTCTTTCCTCTCGAACTCGTCGTCGGATCGGACTCCTGCTTCATTAGATCTTCTTCGGCATCGGCTTCCTTCTCTTGTCACCTTTGGCCTTGACCAGTCAACGGGTCCACCATACAGCCTCATCTTTACCATGTCACCATCTGACTCAACATGTCAGGTGCGAAAATCTGGTGTCAACACCTATGAACCAGAGAGAAGAGAAGGACCAAGAATTAGCACTTAGCCCCTTACTGCAAAGAAAGGAGCTAAGAAATAAGTATGTTCGAGATAGTACGTGCAGCAGCCTGCAAGTAGAATGGGGGGCCTGTGAGCACCCACTTCAAGCTGCAAATATGACTCAAGGCTCAGAATAATTGATAGCCAACTACCCATCGAGCTTGTACCTACCTTAGGCCCTGTTTGTTTACCATCTAGATTATATAATCTAGCTTATAGACCAAGAATATTATGGTAAAAAGTCATCATGGACCACCAAATAATCTGAAATAATCTACCCATGTGCAGCTTATTTGAGATTATTTGAGTGGTCTAAGGTGGCTTTTTACCATGGTGCCCTTGACTCATGAGCTAGATTATATAATGTGGGTGGGAAACAAACACCCCCTTAAATTTCACTGAACTATTAGTGTCTCAAGTAGGTAAACATCTTAACCATAGTTGTTATTGTGCGTCGTATGCTACATTTGAATGTTATTGTTGGGATCGCTAACCAAAAACCTACATCCGTTAGAGATGGAGTCCTAATGTTACTAATTACCTTCATCTGATATTTGGATCAGCAGATCGCCTTCGGCATTTGCAGGCCCTAAAGCGCTCACAAGGTGATCCAAAGGTAAATACCGGAAGAATCAATTTGGATGAAGCAGGCATTCCCTTCCTTGGGCATCACTGCGGCTTTGGCTGGATCAAGGGACAACCTCGTGAACAAGCCAGAGAAGGAGCAAGCAAAGCCAATCAGTGAAGGCGGCTCCAGAAGACGAAATGCAGAACGAAGGCAATAGGGGGACTTGGTCAACGAACAAAGGCTAGGAAAGAAAATTCGTACACACCACATTGGGTCACATTATTTGCATGAACACTTGTAAATTTACCATTATAGCCTTTTGACCACTTTGTCCATGGGTCACATGAAACATGCCTGTTTTCTAGGGGTAAAATTGGAATATGAAATGCCCTTTTGCCTCCCTATAAAAGGGGAGCCATCCCCTACATGTAAAGAGTTGAATCCCTGGTGAACAGTGAAATTGTGAACATTTTCCTTTGCTCATTATTTGCCTTCGAGTTCATCTGCTTGTGATTGGTTTCGGTCCATATCCCAAAAGCCGGCGCCCACCGTTTGTGTGTACTCAAAGGAAGCTCGTGATGGCACCCAGGAAAGAACAAAAAGACCAAGTGAGGAAGATAACCAAGAAAACAAAGATGACAACAAAAAGACACTGACGATACCACCACCACACATGAAGAGAGGATATGCAGGATCGAAAAAGGCCTGCGTGCAAATTCCAAAAGTCACGGAGAAAACAAGAGGAGCACCTTTGCAGAATTCTGAGTACTTGGACAGCAACCAACTAAAGAAATCATGAGATGAACACATTCGTGACTGGGAGTTACAATGTTAGTTACCAGAGTGTAGGCCGATGATTCCCAACAGTATTTCAACCAAAAACAACACTAGTAGAGAAACCACATTCGGTACTCCCCCTTTAGTCCCGGCCATATTTGGCACCGGGACTAAAGGGGGCATTAGTCCCGGGTCCAATTGGGGGTTCGCCTGGGGGGCTTTTAGTCCCGGTTGGTGGCTCCAACCGGGACTAAAGGGTACCATTTAGTCCCGGTTGGAGCCACCAACCGGGACTAAAGGGTGGCGCGCCCTTTAGTCCCGGCTGGTGGCTCCAGCCGGGACTAAAGGGGACCTTTTAGTCCGGGTTGGAGCCACCAACCGGGACTAAAAGGTTCCCTACAAATATCTTCTTCCTCCCCCAGCCCGGCCGAGCCATGAACACAGAGCTCGTTCATGGCGCCGGCCGGAGCTAGGGAGGTCATGCCCAATTTTTCTCTCGGATTTTGAAGATTTAGCTCCTCCAAGTGGTCTAAAAGGAGCATATCTTCATCCTCTCATCTTTCACGGTTAGTATTTCTTGTTTCATCCTTTATACATAGAGAAATTTTAGTTTTAGTGGAATGGAGAAATGGGAAAGTTTTGTTTTTTAGCACAATTTAGTTTTAATTCATTTTTTACTTTATTAATTCATATTTGTACTTTAGTTAATTAGTTAATTCATATTTATAATTTAGTTAAGTCATAGCGATACTTTAGTTAATTCATATTTATACTTTATTTAATTAAAATTTACAATTTAGTTAATTCATATTTAAACTTTACTTAGTTCATATTTATAAATTAGTTAATTCATATTTAAACTTTACTTAGTTCATATTTATAAATTAGTTAATTCATATTTATACTTTATTTAGTTCATATTTATATTTGAGATAATTCATATTTATACTTTAGTTAATTCATATTTATACTTTAGTAAATTTATATTTAAACTTTACTTAGTTCATATTTATAAATTAGTTAATTCATATTTATACTTTACTTAGTTCATATTTATATTTGAGTTAATTCATATTTATACTTTAGTTAATTCATATTTATACTTTACTTAGTTCATATTTATACTTTACTTAGTTCATATTTATAATTTAGTTAATTCATATTTAAACTTTACTTAGTTTATATTTATAAATTAGTTAATTCATATTTATACTTTACTTACTTCATATTTATATTTGAGATAATTCATATTTATACTTTAGTTAATTCATATTTATACTTTACTTAGTTCATATTTATACTTTAGTTATTTTACTCAGTATGATTATAATTTATTGCTTAATGAATTAGGATGGTAATTTTCAATTATTTCAAAAATAAACTCACTATTTGTACTAATTAAACATTGTCTAATCTTGCAGATGGACCGGCAATGGATGTATAACGCCGACAGACGTTCAGGTGACTTCTTTCAAGGCATGCATCATTTTCTAGATGTGGCAGAGCAAAACAAGAAAAACGGATTCATGAGTTGCCCCTGCGGGGTCTGCAAGAACCTGAAGGAGCACAGTTCAAGAAGGGTCATTCACAGCCACTTGATTAGACACGGTTTCATGCCTGGCTACAGTTGTTGGACCAGCCACGGAGAAAGAGGTGTTATAATGGAAGACGGAGAAGATGAGATTGATGACAACATTCTCGGATTTGCTGAATACCCTGCTTTTGCTGATACTACAATGGGTGATGCTGAGGAAGAGGATGGAGAAGATGCGCCTGCAGATGATCTTGGTCAGATGTTGCAAAATGCAAAGGATACAAGCGAAACTGAGAAGGAGAGGTTGAAGTTCCAGCGCATGTTAGAGGACCATCGCAAACCTTTGTACCCGGGTTGCGAAGAGGGACTAAAAAACTCGGGAGCACATTGGATTTGCTGCAATGGAAGGCCAAAAATGGTGTATCGGACAAGGGCTTTGGTGAGTTACTAAAAATAGTGAAGAAGATGCTTCCAAGGGACAACGAATTGCCCTCGACAACATACGAAGCAAAAAAGCTCGTTTGCCCGCTGGGGTTGGAGGTGCAGAAGATACACGCATGTCCAAATGACTGCATCCTGTATCGTGGTCCCGAGTACGAGAAAATGGACGCGTGTCCGATTTGCGGCGCCTTGCGGTATAAGATCAGAAAAGACGACCCTGGTGATGTAGAGGGAGAGCCTATCAAAAAGAGAATTCCTGCGAAGGTCATGTGGTATTCCCCTATAATACCACGCTTGAGGCGTTTTTTTCAGAAATAAAGAGCATGCTCAGATGATGCGATGGCATAAAGAAGAGCGCAAGCGAGACTCAAAGTTGAGGCACCCTGCCGATGGGTCCCAGTGGAGAAAAATTGACCGAACATTCAAAGACTTCGCTGAAGATCCAAGAAACATAAGGTTTGCTTTGAGTACGGACGGCATGAATCCTTTTGGTGAAATGAGCAGTAGTCATAGCACTTGGCCCGTGACTTTGTGTATGTACAATCTTCCTCCATGGCTCTGCATGAAGAGGAAATTCATGATGATGCCTATTCTCATACAAGGCCCGAAGCAACCGGGCAACGACATTGATGTGTATCTAAGGCCATTGGTTGAGGAACTTTTACAGTTGTGGGGCGAAAACGGTGTACGTATGTGGGATGAGCACAAACAAGAGGAATTTGACCTACGAGCATTGCTGTTTGTAACCGTCAATGACTGGCCGCTCTTAGTAACCTATCAGGACAGACAAACAAGGGATATAGGGCATGCACGCATTGTTTAAATGATACTGAAAGCATTTATTTGAAACATTGTCGCAAGGTTGTGTACATGGGCCATCGTCGATGGCTTCCAATGAATCATCTGGTAAGAAAGAAAGGCAAGCATTTCAAAGGGGAGGCAGATCGTCGTCCCAAGCCTATGCATCGTGATGGAAAGTACATATTTGCTATGGTAAAAGATCTAAAAGTTATTTTTGGAAAGGGGACAGGTAGTGTTGCTGTTCCAAATGATAGTAATGGGATGGCACCCATGTTTAAGAAGATGAGTATATTTTGGGAGCTACCATATTGGGAAGTCTTGGAGGTCCGCAACGCAATTGATGTCATGCACCTGACGAAGAATCTTTGCGTCAACTTGATAGCCTTTCTAGGCACCTATGGTAAGACAAAAGATACACTGGAATCACGCCAGGATCTGCAAGATATGGAAGAACGACATGCACTACATCCTGAAGAGAGGGACAATGGGCGAAATTACTTGAGTCCTGCCAGCTTCACTCTAAGCAAGGAAGAAAAGGAAAGCATGTTCGAATGTCTGAATAGTATCAAGGTGCCCTCTGGATACTCTTCGAATATTAAGGGAATAATAAATGTGCCAGAGAAGAAATTTACAAACCTAAAGTCCCACGACTGCCACGTGCTCATGACACAGCTGCTTCCAGTGGCATTGAGGGGAGTTCTGCCAGAGAATCTACGATTAGCTATCGTAAAGCTATGTGCATTCCTCAACGCAATTTCTCAGAAGGTAATCGATCCAGACAATCTACTGAAGTTGCAGGTTGATGTGGCCCAATGCCTGGTGAGCTTCGAATTGGTTTTTCCACCGTCGTTCTTCAACATTATGACACATCTACTAGTTCATCTTGTCAAAGAGATTGAAATTCTGGTCCTGTCTTCTTGCACAATATGTTCCCTTTTGAGAGGTTAATGGGAGTGCTAAAGAAATATGTTCGTAACCGTGCTCGACCAGAAGCATGCATATCAAAGGGCTACGGAACAGAGGAGGTCATCGAGTTTTGTGTTGACTTCATCGATGATCTCAAACCGATTGGTGTTCCTGAATCACGGCATGAGGGGAGACTCGGTGGAAAAGGAACAATAGGAAAGAAGGTTGTCGGTACTTGGGATGATGATTCTTTTAACAAAGCACACTACACTGTTCTACAACAATCATCCTTGGTTAGTCCTTATATAGATGAACACAAGGAGCTTTTACGCACTGAATTCCCGGGGAAGACTGAGGTCTGGATTACACGTCAACACATTGATACTTTCGCTGGTTGGTTGCGGAAACATCTAATGCGCAATATGGACATACATGAACAGCTAGCATGGTTGGCCAGGGGTCCCTCCTTTACAGTCTTGACATTCCAAGGATATGAGATTAATGAGAATACATTCTACACAGTATCCCAAGATAAAAAGAGCACCAACCAAAATAGTGGGGTCCGTGTAGATGCCTGGACAGCGATGGGAACAAGGACACATATTATGGTTACATAGAGGAGATATGGGAACTGGACTATGGCCCGTTATTGAAAGTTCCGCTGTTTCGGTGCAAATGGGTGAAGCTCAGTGGAGGAGGGGTGTCAAAAGACAATTATGGAATAACAACAGTGGACCTCAATAATCTTGGTTACAGAGATGAACCATTCGTCCTAGCCAAGGATGTGGCTCAGGTTTTCTATGTGAAGGACATGTCTAGTAAACCGAAAAAGCAAACAGAGAAGTCAAATAATGAGCCCAAGAGACACATAGTCCTTTCCGGAAAAAGAAACATCGTCGGCATCGAGGGCAAAACAGACATGTCGGAAGATTATGATAAGTTCGACGAGATTCCTCCATTCGCCGTGAATGTTGACCCAAGCATTCTATTAGCTAAAGAGGATGCTCCTTACGCACGTAGTGATCATAAGCAAGGCACATTCGTGAAAAAGAAGACTATTGCCGTTGTAGATCGTGATGTTTAATGTATTGTTATAACCATTATGTAAGATATTGAGCATGCACTCTTATATTATTAATTTATGCTTTTGTGATGGAGTTGTATTCAAATTGTTCTCAACACACATGTTCATATTAGCACATCTAGCTATTAAATGAAATAAAATGTTTATATTAGCACAAATGTTCTCAACACACATGAACTAAAACACTAATATATATATATTTGTCTGAGAATAATAATCGTAACATCAATCATATTATTATCACATATAGTAAATGAGAAAACTAACTGAAATATATTTTTTAGTAAATGAAATAAGAAACAAATTGAAACAAAAAAAAATTGTAGCTTGACCTAAATACACGCAACGCAAGAAACGAAACTACTAGTTGTGTACAAAACAGATAGAACAACTAATCAACTTACGAAAGACAGAAAGAAGACACGTACCAGCCCGGCTACCAAAGGACGTTGGAGTGGGAGATAGGAGGCTTTGTGATTGTGAGCAATACGGGGAAACGGTGGAGTGCCGGTCCTGGAGATGGTTTGTGGCTTGGAGGAGGTCAGGGGCAGCTATTTGTAGCCGGTGAGTAGGGATGGAAATGGCGCGGATACGGATAGAACTCGGATACTTTTAGTCTGATATCCACATTTTTAGACGAATACGAATACGAATTCGAATGCAAAACGGATAGTTCGAATTCGAATTCGCATTCGGATATCTACTCGATTTGCATGATATCAATTCTCCATTTGTTTTTGGATGGTTTTAGAAGAACAAAATTATTAAAAGGGTAGGGATTAAAGTATGACGATGTATACAAAGATAGCTGGTCAAAAATAACATATTTATCCATAAATATTTTAATAAAGAAATATATAAATAATAAAATAAATTAGAAACTAATAATATTTTAAATAAATATATTGATATTTAGCAAGAAATAAATAAAATTGAAGTATATAAAATAATTTACATCAATGAATAAATAAAATAAAGTATTTAAAAATGTTTATATTAGCACAAATGTTCATATTAGCACATCTAGCTATTAAATGAAATAAAATGTTTATATTAGCACAAATGTTCTCAGCACACATGAACTAAAATACTAATATATATATATATATTTGTCTGAGAATAATAATCGTAACATCAATCATATTATTATCACATATAGTAAATGAGAAAACTAACTGAAATATATTTTTTAGTAAATGAAATAAGAAACAAATTGAAACAAAAAAAATTGTAGCTTGACCTAAAGGTGGTTTCGCGGATTCGCGCGGGAAGCAAAAACTCAGCCCCTTTAGTCCCGGGTCGTAACACGACCCGGGACTAAAGGTGTTTTCCCGCGCGAAATTACCCTTTAGTCCCGGGTCATGTTACCACCCCGGACTAAAGGACCCCCTTTAGTCCCGGGCCGTATTACGACCCGGGACTAAAGGTCCTTTAGTCCCGGGTCGTAATACGGCCCGGGACTAAAGGGGGGTGCTTAAGGGCGCGCGGGGCTGGGACTTAGCATTTTTCCGCCGCCCGATCGTCCTCCGTCTCCCACGCCCCCGGCCGCCCCTCGCCTCCGGCCGACCTCGACGCGCCCCACCGCCGGCGCCCGACTCCCCGCCCGCTCCCCCGGCCGCGTCCCCACGCGAGCAGCGCTGCCG
>CM014276.1:27159206-27171299 GCA_004135705.1 Alloteropsis semialata | reverse complement strand
TTCGTCCTTTTTAGTAAATAAATAAGTAAAATAAATTGTCTGGACGGACCCGGGCCGAGCTGAAAATTTTTGGCCTCGTTTTTACTGACCAAGCCTGTTCCAATCGAAGGCGTGGATGGGCAAAACTAAGTAGCTCGAGCTGAGCTGGCCTAAAATGATTAGGTCTAANGCGCACGCGCACGCCGGCGTCGCGCCACGGGCGGCACAGAACGCGGCGCTGGCACGGCACACACAAGGCCACATACTCACGTGGCCACACAGGCCACACAGGATCCGGGCCGACGTGGCGTGCCACGCCAGCACCACGCAGGCGCCACGTGTACGCCACGTCAGCGCCACGCAGGAGCCCCGTCAGCGCACCAAGTGTGCCGCTGACAGGTGGGACCCGCTGCTGACGCGTGGGACCCACTGGTCAGGGCTGACCGTTGACCGTTGACCGGTCAATGATGACATCAGCAGGGCCCACGCTGACGTCATCATTTTGGGACCCACATGATGACGTCTTGCTGACGTCATCCTGACACGTGGCACACTCACAGACCACCACGTGGCTGCACCAGGAACTGACACGTGTCACCACTGTTTAATAATTCCAGAAATGATTAAAATGGCTGAAAACCTTCAAAAATTCATAACTAATTCATTTCAACTCACATATTTTTCTATAAATCGAGCTCTTGCTGTTTGTAGATAGTTTGGAGTTAATTGGATCTTATTTGGTTCTGTTTTGGATCTTTTTGCATTGTATGTTAGGCCGTTATTTACTGTTCTTATATCTTGTTGATCTCTAGACCCCAGCTTGGACTACACCAACTACGACGACCCTAACTACACTGAGGAAGAGTGGATCGACGAACCAGGTGTCTAGTCACTCTCCATCATATAGAATCCTATTAGGCTTGCAGTAGAGCTAGTGCTTTGATGAATGAATTGCATGTCTTGAATTGCATAACCTGTTTAATTAAGCCATGCCTTGATAATTTAAAACTTGATTCCTTGAAATTACCTAATCGGAACTAGCTACTTACCCATAGCTAGTTCCTTACTATTTAATCACATGCTATTTGTGTGATGATTGGGCATGTTTATGCCATGGATTGGTGATGGGATCCTTGACCACTCTCGGCGTGTGTTTTGGGTGAGTATACTCCTTGATGTGTTTTAGCGGGGAGCGAGCCAGGACGGTACTGTGGAAGTGCCTTGCCGGGAAGGAGGTTTCGGGACCTTCCCATACTTTGTACCTGTGGCGGGTACTTGTTTGCGACTTCGACTGAGGTGTTTGGTGGCTGGTCTGTGATGGACTAGCAGTTGTACTGCGGTACATTTTGAGGAGGAGAGTGCTCGCTCTCTACACCCTAGGACCCGAATCGGTATACCACCAGATACAGTACTTTTAGTACAGACCACTCGCCTTGTATGGGCGGGGGACGGTTTTGGGACTGGAGGGAAGACAGCACCTGCCTGTAGGCGGATTGGCGGATCGTGTACGAGTTGATGAACTCAGAGGGACTTAGCCCACACTGGCCCGTGGGCGGTCGTCACAGCTTCGAGGTCTACAGTTAGCGACGGTGTGCCCTGTGACTGAAGACATCCCCGGACTCGGAGAGGCAGGACGGTGCTGGCTTCCCACTAGCGCTCGGGCCGTTGGGTATAGTTGGATGGCTGATCCCCAGCCAGCTGTATCTCGGGTGGGTACAGTTGTACACCCTCTGCAGAGGTATAATCTATACGTATAGCCGCGTCCTCGGTTATGGACGGTACTGTTATCTACTGCTACCTCCGACTAGACTTTTCTTGTGCTTCTACCTTCCCTCTTCTTGATATTCCGGTCTTGGGGACCGCTGAGATGTGCAGGGGAGGGAGCTCTCACATCGAACTGTGTTGGGCCGGAACATGGGAGATGTTCCGGGTGTTGGTGCAGACTTCCTTGGTTGGGGCGAGGCCCCGCAGATATAATGATATAATCCTTGATTGCTTGCTGCTGCCTAGGAAATCCACAGCCAAATACATAGAATCCTTGCATATAGTTAATTCCCCCGTTTCCTTGGCTTGCTGCTATGGAGAGTGACTCGGCCTACCCGCTTCCCGGGTAGATGGTGGTGTTTCAGGAACAGACCGGAGTACCACACTGAAGACGAGGATTGGGAGGAGTAGGGCTCCGCCTATGCTCAAGCTGGACTGAGGGATGGGAGTTCCCCTCGCTTCTACTTCGCTGCTCTTCGTAGATGTTTTACATTACATGATTCAGTCCTGTCGGACTTGTACCGGCTAGAATGCCGAAATGATGTAATAAACATAACTGCTTTATCTATCTATAAACCTTGCTATTATCTCTTTTGTGTGTTTTGCATGGTTTGTAACAGCTTAAACAGGGATTGCACGCGATAGCCACTTCCTGGGACTATCGCAGAGGTGCAGAGATTCGGATTCTCAGTTTTGGGAATTCGGGTCGTTTCACCGATCCTGCCTGCTGCTCATTACAAAGAAGCTGTGTTTTGGACACAGTGCTTTGACCATTCTTGCATTCAATTCTGAGGTGGCGAAATGCATATTGAGGCTTCTATCTTGTTTCCCAGTGCCTTCCCTTCCAACTAGCTCTACCATCCTAGTGAAAATACTAAAAAATACATGCATTACGTACGTACAAGTTTCATCAGTCCTTACTCTCTCTTAAAGAATTACAGTTAAGTAGTCTCCACGGTGGAAGGCCCACTATTTCTCAATAGGGCATGAGAGGCTATGCAGAATATATATAGTCGGACCATATGACTCAAGGCTCAGAATAATTGATAGCCAACTACCCATCGAGCTTGTACCTACATTAGGCCCTGTTTGTTTATTATCTAGATTATATAATCTAGCTTATGGATCAAGAATATTATGGTAAAAAGTCATCATGGACCACCAAATAATCTGAAATAAGCTACCCATGTGCAGCTTATTTGAGATTATTTGGGTGGTCCATGGTGGCTTTTTACCATGGTGCCCTTGACTCATAAGCTAGATTATATAATGTGGGTGGGAAACAAACACCCCCTTAAATTTCACTGAACTATTAGTGTCTCAAGTAGGTAAACATCTTAACCATAGTTGTTATTGTGCGTCGTATGCTACATTTGAATGTTATTGTTGGGATCGCTAACCAAAAACCTACATCCGTTAGAGATGGAGTTCTAATGTTACTAATTACCTTCATCTGATATTTGGATCAACAGATCGCCTTCGGCATTTGCAGGCCCTAAAGCGCTCACAAGGTGATCCAAAGGTAAATACCGGAAGAATCAATTTGGATGAAGCAGGCATTCCCTTCCTTGGGCATCACTGCGGCTTTGGCTGGATCAAGGGACAACCTCGTGAACAAGCCAGAGAAGGAGCAAGCAAAGCCAATCAGTGAAGGCGGCTCCAGAAGACGAAATGCAGAACGAAGGCAATAGGGGGACTTGGTCAACGAACAAAGGCTAGGAAAGAAAATTCGTACACACCACATTGGGTCACATTATTTGCATGAACACTTGTAAATTTACCATTATAGCCTTTTGACCACTTTGTCCATGGGTCACATGAAACATGCCTGTTTTCTAGGGGTAACACCACATTGGGTCACATTATTTGCATGAACACTTGTAAATTTACCATTATAGCCTTTTGACCACTTTGTCCATGGGTCACATGAAACATGCCTGTTTTCTAGGGGTAAAATTGGAATATGAAATGCCCTTTTGCCTCCCTATAAAAGGGGAGCCATCCCCTACATGTAAAGAGTTGAATCCCTGGGTGAACAGTGAAATTGTGAACATTTTCCTTTGCTCATTATTTGCCTTCGAGTTCATCTGCTTGTGATTGGTTTCGGTCCATATCCCAAAAGCCGGCGCCCACCGTTTGTGTGTACTCAAAGGAAGCTCGTGATGGCACCCAGGAAAGAACAAAAAGACCAAGTGAGGAAGATAACCAAGAAAACAAAGATGACAACAAAAAGACACTGACGATACCACCACCACACATGAAGAGAGGATATGCAGGATCGAAAAATGCCTGCGTGCAAATTCCAAAAGTCACGGAGAAAACAAGAGGAGCACCTTTGCAGAATTCTGAGTACTTGGACAGCAACCAACTGAAGAAATCATGAGATGAACACATTCGTGACTGGGAGTTACAATGTTAGTTACCGGAGTGTAGGCCGATGATTCCCAACAGTATTTCAACCAAAAACAAGGCCAGACAGATTCTTTTTTGTATACCACGTACGGACATATGTGGCACTAATTCCATACATCTTCCTCTTTCTTGGTTACTAAATGGAAACTTACCTCTCTTGGTTATATATACGACAATTTCTGCATATTTGATTTCTGCAGGGAATATATATGTCAGTTGAACACAAAAGCCATATTCCATTAATCATTATATATCTAGACAATAATCAACTAAAGAAAGCATTAGAGATGAAGAAGACATTCATGACTACAATGTCAACTACCAGAATGTATATCGTCCTGCTGTACCATATTGGAAAGCTATGTCTACACTTTGCTTCTTAACAAGCAAGTCTATGAAGACAAAGGATAAATAAATATATCTATGCTCAGGAAGATCCATGAGCATCAGACGATGCATACTACATGGGTTCTTTGAAATATTTACCTCATGAAAAAAAGAGACGACATTCGATTCGTTAGCGATTTTATTAGACTTGTTGCTTTGTATTTTCAGGTCAACCTTTGTTTTTAGTGAAAAATTTCCGGTTAACTTTGCTAGGCAGCTGGGCGTACTGGTTTAGTTTGTAAAAGATGTGTTCTAGGGAACGATTCCCAACAGAATTTGTAACACCAAATACAAGCTAGGTAACTAGAGAGGTTATTGATCGGCTAGTATAGAACTAGCAGTATGGACAAAATTTACACAAAACAAAAAGACAAGCACCTTTAGCTGTTGTATATACCATTTCCATCCCATCTCTCTCTCTCTCTCTCGGTTATGGATCAATTTCTGCGAGTCTATTTGTCTATCTCTAAAAAGGCTGAAATCATACCATCTCTCTTTCAAGCTAGTTGGCTAAATTTGTCCCTATCATCCTTTGGATATTTCATATGCATCATAATACTCCCTCTCTGCGAATATAAGCAATGTTTTTCTTAAGTCAAACATTTCTATCTTTCACTGTCAATATAACGAAAAAACATAAACATTGACAGTGTAAAACATGTTATACTATTCATGATGAAACCAGCTATCATAATATGTAACTCTTTCTGTTTGGAATAATTTATTTTTACAAATATTATTGATCAAACTAGCACATGCAGAACAGTGTCGATGCCGTGAAGTGCTTATTGTATTCGTGGACTGACAGAGTATATAATATTACTCATTTTTACATGAACCTTTTTTGCAGTGGTTTAAGTGGGGTTATTGCTGGTAGCCCTAGTGGTGGTTTTACTTTGCAGTACCCGTTAAGCTTTATAAAGCCCGGACGATGTGTTGTCCATTGATATAAAAAGGATGTTGACAAGAGGCTATATATATACAACATACGAGGCCCTGAAGGTGGTCACTGGGGTCTGATGGAATGGAGTAGTAATAATGTCCGTGGTTATCTCGAGATGAGAGTTAAAAACGCTAAGACAGATTTAGAGACATGACGGAGAACGATTGGGGGAGATCAGGTGGTATGGGAGGAGGTGATGAGACATAAAATCTAGAGGTTGAATGCCGCTTGTTCGAAAGGGAGAAGGTGTAATGTAGTAGAATTGGGAGGCATAGGAAGGTGGTCGGTGCTTGGGTGCAAACTGTGGAGTACAAGAGGAGTTTTATTCCTAACTATTTTTCTAATGTTTGCTGGACAAATTGCTGCCATGAGCCCATGACTCTGTGAAGCTAACGCGAATCATAGAGAGAAAGCTTCCTACTGAAATGAAGGACATCTTGACGAAGCAATTCACATCCGAGGTGGTGAAGAGGAGACTTCATGTTCTTGATGTTATCAGCGCGGTTCTTCCTCAGCTGGTGCACCTCAAGCTGGCTCTCCACCAAACGCCTGTCTAGGTCGTCCATCTCCTCGATCATGTCCTTGTGTCAGATGATGGACTCCTTTCTCTCGACCTCGTTGTGGAGCTCCTGCACCCTGAGCACCCTGAACTCGGAGTTGGCCCTGAGCTACTCGAGGTTCTCCATCTAACGCTTGGTGGCGACGGACTCAGTCTCCATCTTCTTTATCTGTATCTCCTTGCTTAGCTTGATAGCCTCGAGGGCAGCGATCCGCTCACCCATGCTGGTGATGCTACGGTCCCAACCCTGTCGTAGGTGCTCGACGTCCATGTCCATTTGAAAGATGACCATGTCTTGGGCCACGATGTAGCATCCAGCAACCTGTAGTGCCTCGTCCCACTAGTAGAGAAACCACATTCGGTACCCCCCTTTAGTCCCGGCCATATTTGGCACCGGGACTAAAGGGAGCATTAGTCCCGGGTCCAATTGGGGGGGCGCCTGGGGGGCTTTTAGTCCCGGTTGGTGGCTCCAACCGGGACTATAGTCCCGGCTGGAGCCACCAGCCGGGACTAAAGGGTGGCGCGCCCTTTAGTCCCGGCTGGTGGCTCCAGCCGGGACTAAAGGGGACCTTTTAGTCCGGGTTGGAGCCACCAACCGGGACTAAAAGGTCCCCTACAAATATCATCTTCCCCCCCAGCCCGGCCGAGCCATGAACACAGAGCTCGTTCATGGCGCCGGCCGGAGCTAGGGAGGTCATGCCCAATTTTTCTCTCGGATTTTGAAGATTTAGCTCCTCCAAGTGGTCTAAAAGGAGCATATCTTCATCCTCTCATCTTTCACGGTTAGTATTTCTTGTTTCATCCTTTATACATAGAGAAATTTTAGTTTTAGTGGAATGGAGAAATGGGAAAGTTTTGTTTTTTAGCACAATTTAGTTTTAATTCATTTTTTACTTTATTAATTCATATTTGTACTTTAGTTAATTAGTTAATTCATATTTATAATTTAGTTAAGTCGTAGCGATACTTTAGTTAATTCATATTTATACTTTATTTAATTAAAATTTACAATTTAGTTAATTCATATTTAAACTTTACTTAGTTCATATTTATAAATTAGTTAATTCATATTTAAACTTTACTTAGTTCATATTTATAAATTAGTTAATTCATATTTATACTTTATTTAGTTCATATTTATATTTGAGATAATTCATATTTATACTTTAGTTAATTCATATTTATACTTTAGTAAATTTATATTTAAACTTTACTTAGTTCATATTTGTAAATTAGTTAATTCATATTTATACTTTACTTAGTTCATATTTATATTTGAGTTAATTCATATTTATACTTTAGTTAATTCATATTTATACTTTACTTAGTTCATATTTATACTTTACTTAGTTCATATTTATAATTTAGTTAATTCATATTTAAACTTTACTTAGTTCATATTTATAAATTAGTTAATTCATATTTATACTTTACTTAGCTCATATTTATATTTGAGATAACTCATATTTATACTTTAGTTAATTCATATTTATACTTTACTTAGTTCATATTTATACTTTAGTTATTTTACTCACTATGATTATAATTTATTGCTTAATGAATTAGGATGGTAATTTTCAATTATTTCAAAAATAAACTCACTATTTGTACTAATTAAACATTGTCTAATCTTGCAGATGGACCGGCAATGGATGTATAACGCCGACAGACGTTCAGCTGACTTCTTTCAAGGCATGCATCATTTTCTAGATGTGGCAGAGCAAAACAAGAAAAACGGATTCATGAGTTGCCCCTGCGGGGTCTGCAAGAACCTGAAGGAGCACAGTTCAAGAAGGGTCATTCACAGCCACTTGATTAGACACGGTTTCATGCCTGGATACAGTTGTTGGACCAGCCACGGAGAAAGAGGTGTTATAATGGAAGATGGAGAAGATGAGATTGATGACAACATTCTCGGATTTGCTGAATACCCTGCTTTTGCTGATACTACAATGGGTGATGCTGAGGAAGAGGATGGAGAAGATGCGCCTGCAGATGATCTTGGTCAGATGTTGCAAAATGCAAAGGATACAAGCGAAACTGAGAAGGAGAGGTTGAAGTTCCAGCGCATGTTAGAGGACCATCGCAAACCTTTGTACCCGGGTTGCGAAGAGGGACTAAAAAAACTCGGGAGCACATTGGATTTGCTGCAATGGAAGGCCAAAAATGGTGTATCGGACAAGGGCTTTGGTGAGTTACTAAAAATAGTGAAGAAGATGCTTCCAAGGGACAACGAATTGCCCTCGACAACATACGAAGCAAAAAAGCTCGTTTGCCCGCTGGGGTTGGAGGTGCAGAAGATACACGCATGTCCAAATGACTGCATCCTGTATCGTGGTCCCGAGTACGAGAAAATGGACGCGTGTCCGATTTGCGGCGCCTTGCGGTACAAGATCAGAAAAGACGACCCTGGTGATGTAGAGGGAGAGCCTATCAAAAAGAGAATTCCTGCGAAGGTCATGTGGTATTCCCCTATAATACCACGCTTGAGGCGTTTTTCAGAAATAAAGAGCATGCTCAGATGATGCGATGGCATAAAGAAGAGCGCAAGCGAGACTCAAAGTTGAGGCACCCTGCCGATGGGTCCCAGTGGAGAAAAATTGACCGAACATTCAAAGACTTCGCTGAAGATCCAAGAAACATAAGGTTTGCTTTGAGTACAGACGGCATGAATCCTTTTGGTGAAATGAGCAGTAGTCATAGCACTTGGCCCGTGACTTTGTGTATGTACAATCTTCCTCCATGGCTCTGCATGAAGAGGAAATTCATGATGATGCCTATTCTCATACAAGGCCCGAAGCAACCGGGCAACGACATTGATGTGTATCTAAGGCCATTGGTTGAGGAACTTTTACAGTTGTGGGGTGAAAACGGTGTACGTATGTGGGATGAGCACAAACAAGAGGAATTTGACCTACGAGCATTGCTGTTTGTAACCGTCAATGACTGGCCGGCTCTTAGTAACCTATCAGGACAGACAAACAAGGGATATAGGGCATGCACGCATTGTTTAAATGATACTAAAAGCATTTATTTGAAACATTGTCGCAAGGTTGTGTACATGGGCCATCGTCGATGGCTTCCAATGAATCATCCGGTAAGAAAGAAAGGCAAGCATTTCAAAGGGGAGGCAGATCGTCGTCCCAAGCCTATGCATCGTGATGGAAAGTACATATTTGCTATGGTAAAAGATCTAAAAGTTATTTTTGGAAAGGGGACATGTAGTGTTGCTGTTCCAAATGATAGTAATGGGATGGCACCCATGTTTAAGAAGATGAGTATATTTTGGAAGCTACCATATTGGGAAGTCTTGGAGGTCCGCAACGCAATTGATGTCATGCACCTGACGAAGAATCTTTGCGTCAACTTGATAGCCTTTCTAGGCACCTATGGTAAGACAAAAGATACACTGGAATCACGCCAGGATCTGCAAGATATGGAAGAACGACATGCACTACATCCTGAAGAGAGGGACAATGGGCGAAATTACTTGAGTCCTGCCAGCTTCACTCTAAGCAAGGAAGAAAAGGAAAGCATGTTCGAATGTCTGAATAGTATCAAGGTGCCCTCTGGATACTCTTCGAACATTAAGGGAATAATAAATGTGCCAGAGAAGAAATTTACAAACCTAAAGTCCCACGACTGCCACGTGCTCATGACACAGCTGCTTCCAGTGGCATTGAGGGGAGTTCTGCCAGAGAATCTACGATTAGCTATCGTAAAGCTATATGCATTCCTCAACGCAATTTCTCAGAAGGTAATCGATCCAGACAATCTACTGAAGTTGCAGGTTGATGTGGCCCAATGCCTGGTGAGCTTCGAATTGGTTTTTCCACCGTCGTTCTTCAACATTATGACACATCTACTAGTTCATCTTGTCAAAGAGATTGAAATTCTGGGTCCTGTCTTCTTGCACAATATGTTCCCTTTTGAGAGGTTAATGGGAGTGCTAAAGAAATATGTTCGTAACCGTGCTCGACCGGAAGCATGCATATCAAAGGGCTACGGAACAGAGGAGGTCATCGAGTTTTGTGTTGACTTCATCGATGATCTCAAACCGATTGGTGTTCCTGAATCACGGCATGAGGGAAGACTCGGTGGAAAAGGAACAATAGGAAAGAAGGTTGTCGGTACTTGGGATGATGATTCTTTTAACAAAGCACACTACACTGTTCTACAACAATCATCCTTGGTTAGTCCTTATATAGATGAACACAAGGAGCTTTTATGCACTGAATTCCCGGGGAAGACTGAGGTCTGGATTACACGTCAACACATTGATACTTTCGCTGGTTGGTTGCGGAAACATCTAATGCGCAATATGGACATACATGAATAGCTAGCATGGTTGGCCAGGGGTCCCTCCTTTACAGTCTTGACATTCCAAGGATATGAGATTAATGGGAATACATTCTACACAGTATCCCAAGATAAAAAGAGCACCAACCAAAATAGTGGGGTCCGTGTAGATGCCCTGGACAGCGATGGGAACAAGGACACATATTATGGTTACATAGAGGAGATATGGGAACTGGACTATGGCCCGTTATTGAAAGTTCCGCTGTTTCGGTGCAAATGGGTGAAGCTCAGTGGAGGAGGGTGTCAAAAGACAATTATGGAATAACAACAGTGGACCTCAATAATCTTGGTTACAGAGATGAACCATTCGTCCTAGCCAAGGATGTGGCTCAGGTTTTCTATGTGAAGGACATGTCTAGTAAACCGAAAAAGCAAACAGAGAAGTCAAATAATGAGCCCAAGAGACACATAGTCCTTTCCGGAAAAAGAAACATCGTCGGCATCGAGGGCAAAACAGACATGTCGGAAGATTATGATAAGTTCGACGAGATTCCTCCATTCGCCGTGAATGTTGACCCAAGCATTCTATTAGCTAAAGAGGATGCTCCTTACGCACGTAGTGATCATAAGCAAGGCACATTCGTGAAAAAGAAGACTATTGCCGTTGTAGATCGTGATGTTTAATGTATTGTTATAACCATTATGTAAGATATTGAGCATGCACTCTTATATTATTAATTTATGCTTTTGTGATGGAGTTGTATTCAAATTGTTCTCAACACACATGTTCATATTAGCACATCTAGCTATTAAATGAAATAAAATGTTTATATTAGCACAAATGTTCTCAACACACATGAACTAAAATACTAATATATATATATTTGTCTGAGAATAATAATCGGGACTAAAAGCTTCCCTCCTCTATATAATGGCCGGCAGACCGCAAAACAGCCCGGACTAATATTTGTCGAGTTTGTCGTGGAGTTCTTCGATGCTCCATTTTGTACCCCACCGACTATTGCGGTGGTTCACGCCCACATGCACCGCAACAGTCGGTGATCGGCTCGGCTCGATTTCGTCGCCTCAGTTTCGGCTCTGGTTTCACCGATTCTTGCGGTGGTTCACGCCCACGCGCACCGCAACAGTCGGTGGCCGGCTCGGCTCGTTTCGTCGGCTCAGAGTCGGCTCTGGTTTCACTGACTATTGCGGTGGTGTTCCCGTGTGAGCACCGCAACAGTCGGTGGTTTTGGAGCTCTCAGTGCATCTCTCACCAACTCTTGCGGTGGGGTACCCGTCTGGGCACCGCAACAGTCGGTGTATTAGTAAAAGAAATAGAACTAAAATAAAAAGGGGCTGGATTTGCGCGGGAAGCAAAAACGCAGCCCCTTTAGTCCCGGGTCGTAACACGACCCGGGACTAAAGGTGTTTTCCCGCGCGAAATTACCCTTTAGTCCCGGGTCATGTTACCACCCCGGACTAAAGGACCCCCTTTAGTCCCGGGCCATATTACGACCCGGGACTAAAGGTCCTTTAGTCCCGGGTCGTAATACGGCCCGGGACTAAAGGGGGGTGCTTAAGGGGGGGCTGGGACTTAGCATTTTTCCGTTTCAGTTTCGCCCCGCCGCCGCCCGATCGTCCTCCGTCTCCCACGCCCCCGGCCGCCCCCCGCCTCCGGCCGACCTCGACGCGCCCCACCGCCGGCGCCCGACTCCCCGCCCGCTCCCCCGGCCGCGTCCCCACGCGAGCA
>CM014276.1:27146337-27159098 GCA_004135705.1 Alloteropsis semialata | reverse complement strand
GACGCCCGACGCCGCCGCCACCCCCGACGACCCCCTCGCGCCCCGGACGCCCGACGACCCCCGCGCGCCCCGGACGCTCGACGACCCCCTCGCGCCCCGGACGCCGCGCCCCTCCTCGACGTACGCCGCCGCCCCTCCCCGACGCCGCGCCCCTCCTCAACTCAGTTTCGGCAACTAGGTGCGGAACTGTAGGGTTTACTCTGCTGAATAATCCTTGTTAACTTAGTTTAGCCATTTCAGTTTGTTCTGTTAGTTCGTATCGTGCATGATCTGGTCAAATGGAAGTGGAGCTCTGACGTGATGCATATAAGATATCACTGTTATATTGTTTTGAGTAACCAAGCAAGTTCAATTGTTGAGCCCAAAAGCAGAGAGCTTTGGTCGAGATCAACTCTAATATAAGTTTTGATTCGATTGTAGCTTAGACAAAAAGGCATGTAACCATTTTCAGCCAGTTTATCTACTTATAGAGAAACTTATTAGCACTAATTGTGTGAATTATTGGAATTGTGTGAGTTATTGTATTTATAGGATTTTTCATGTAATTTATAGAAATATGAATCTAGAATTTGGATGAATGATGCTTGGATGATGGATGTAATAATTCGGATATGCCATGAATGATACGTGGATTGGATTAGATTTTTTTTTGTGGTGGTCTCATAATGCTCAATTTTTAGGGGAAATGCTGCCCAAATTATGTTTTGTATGTAATTATTAGATTTTTCATGTAATTATTGGAAATTATAAGATTTTTAGTTATTGTCACTTTAGATATAATTTGATCGAATAAGATATAATTTGAATTTGATATAATTATAAGATTTTTAGTTATAAGATTTGATATAATTCCATAGAATTTCATACAATTTTAGAAATTACTTTGTAATTGGTTGAATTTGATATAATTTGATGGAAATTCATCGAATTTGATTGAAATTCATCGAATAAGATATAATTTCATAGAATTTCATACAATTTCATGGCCCCTGACTGCCATCAGTTCCACCGATCTCCTCCACGCCTAAGTGCCCAAGCCGCCGCCGCGTCCCCAAGCCGCCGTCGCACGACCTCGTCGTCGCCGTCGCACGACCTTGTATGTAATTATTAGATTCATCGTATTAGAAATGATTATTAGAAATGTTTAGAAATGATAATTAGTGTATATGAAAATGATTGTTATAAATGTTTAGAAATGATTATTAGTGTATATGAAAATGATTGTTATAAATGTTTAGAAATGATTATTAGTGTAAATGAAAAGGATTATTAGAAATGTTTAGAAATGATAGAATTTGATAGAAATTGGTAGAATTTGATAGAATTTGATAGAATTTGATCGAATTTGGTTGGATTTGATAGAATTTGGTAGAATTTGATAGAATTTGGTTGAATTTCATAGAATTTGGTCAATTTTGATAAAATTTGGTCGAATTTGGTAGAATTTGGTTGAATTTGATAGAATTTGGTGAATTTTGATAGAATTTGATAGAAATTGATAGAATTTGGTTGAATTTGATAGAATTTGATCGAATTTGATAGAATTTGGTAGAATTTGGTTGGATTTGATAGGATTTGATATAATTTGATAGAATTTGATAGGATTTGATAGGATTTGATAGGATTTGATAGGATTTGATAGGATTTGATCGAATTTGGTAGAATTTGATAGAATTTGATCGAATTTGATATAATTGTTATTTCATGTATATTTGATAGACGGAAGACAAAATGGACTACACAGAAGACGAAATGAACATGATTATGATGGAAGAAATCGCAAAAGGCAGTGCACGTGCCACAAACCTTCTCGACGTCGACGAGGAGGCAGGTGGTGACGATGGCAGCCAATACCTGAATATGTCAGGTGATGGCATGGAAGAACCTGCCGCTGGTAGTGTTCGGGCCGAGGAGGTATATATGTATACATATTGTCAATATCGAATATATATATGTTCAAGCATGAAATCTTAATATATACATTTCTTTCTCGTACATGTAGCCCTCAGGCTCATAGCCTTCTGGGTCCTCATCATCGAAGAAGATGAAACGTGGCCCGACCAAGAAGTTAGAGGGCAGACTTGTAATCACTGATGTGGCAGAGGATGGTCGGCCAGTTGCGCCAGAGAAAGCTGCTATAAAGATGGCCAATCAGTGTGGTGTTCTAGTGAGAGACCACGTGCCCATCAGCCTGCAGAGGTGGAAACCCTGCGATGATGCTACATACGTGCCGCAATCAGAGAAAGAAATGCTATGGGCCAGTCTGCAAGAACATTTCGCGGCGCCTCAAGGTTCAGAGGCAAGAGTCAAAAATTGGGCTCTAAAGACGATGTGTACTGCATTTCAAACATGGAAGAAAAACATGTACAAGAAATATGCCGAGAAGAACCTGACACCCAACTTTGATGATTACCCAAAGCTGAGGGTCATTGGGATTCCTTCGTGCAGTACAGGCGGTCGGAGTTAGGTGAAAAGAACTCGCGACAGAATAGGATCAATGCCGCGAAGAAAAGATACTTCCACTCTCTTGGACCAACTGGCTATAAGAAGAAAATTCCTATCTGGGACAAGATGGAAGAAGATTTGGTTGCCAGGGGAATCACGCCGGCGACAATGCATTGGCCCGAGCGATCAAGGCATTGGTACTACGCTCATGGTGGCACTCTGGATCTTTCAGATGGGTCGCTTATATACAGCGATGAGGTAAAAGAGGCGGCCGCTGCTATACTTAAGGTCATTCAAGAGACAGCTGATGGGACATTCGTTCCCGACAGAGAAAACGACGAGCTAACAAGGGCTCTGGGGAACCCCGAACATCCCGGACGAGCTAGAGGTGTCGGCGTAGTCCCGTGGAAGGCTGCATTCCCTGCGGACAGTGACACATACAGGAGTCGAAGCCGCTCCAAGGCCGCACAAGAGAGAAGAGTGGAGAACTTGGAAAGAGAGCTTCGCGAGACAAAGGCCGGCATCCCAGACATGGTGTCTAGACAGCTACAGACATTGCTGAGCCAAGGGCAGACAGTGCCGGGAATAGTACATGTACCAGCTGGTGGATCAGCTGATGGTGTTAGCCCGCCCTCCCAACGTCGCAGCAGTGTTGCTTCCACAGAGCTCCCACCTGCCGATGCCGGGACGAGAGTGCTCGCTATCCAGTGGACGAAATCACTCTGCGTACGCCATGTGAGCTTCATATACCAAGCCGGAACTTATCCACTAAGGTGGCTTACGGTATGGCTTATCCGGTGGAGCAAGGGCAGACCATTCATGGGGCACAGATTCCAAGTGGCTACTGCAAGGTGGGGGTCGAGCAGATTTGTGAAGGATATGATGAATTGGAGCTCGACATCCCAGGTGGCGACGAAGAAAAGACGTTAGCGGATGCTGCCCACGGCAGTATCATTCTATGGAAGAAGCGTTACGTCAAATTTCGCAGTCAAGGGCCGTCAGCTACTCCACCCAGGGATCCCCCGCAGCCACCGTCACCTTCAAGAAGGGCCGAGGATGACCCAGAGCTGCCACCGTCACCTTCAAGAAGGGCCGAGGATGACCCAGAGCAGCCACCGTCACCTTCAAGAAGGGCCGAGGATGACCCAGAGCTGCCACCTCCAGGTAGGGTTGAAAACGGTCGGGATAAATCCCGTACCGACCGATTTCGTATTCCGTATTATGGCATAATCTCTGACTATTCCCGTTTTTTATCCCTACCTCCAGGTCAGGATGATGCCGGCTCACACAGGTCTCCTCCTCCACCAGCACGGCATCCCCAAAGCGCCAAGCTCCGCCCCCACGGCGGACTACTCGCCAGAAGCGCCAAACGGTGGAGAAAGAGCCTACCGACGAAGAAAGGTTGGCCGCCATAAGGAAGAAAAGAGCCTACGACCGAACTGACGAGGAAACTGCTTTGGTGGTCGCAGCCCATGTCAAAGAGCATTTCAAACCAAAAGAGCCAGAGAAGCCGGTGCCCATAGATCCGACAGCGAAGACATTTTTCAAAAAAATGAGCGCGGCGAATCAGAAGAGATTCTTGCCCTCCGACTACGACCGCCAGCTTGCAAAGTCTTATGATAAGCAGAAACAACAAGCCAGCGGTGGATCCTCGGTGAAGAAGGCGGCCACTCCTAAGAAGAAACAAGTCGGTCAGAGCTCGGCTGGGAGGACACAAGGGCAACAGGAATATGACGAGGAACAGCTTGCGTTGTTGTGCCAGCAAACAGGCCTCTCAGCGGCAGAACTTTTATCGGGCACGGGCGAAATTCCTGTGGCAGCACCTGTGGAAATTTGGACATTTGAATATGGCAAACCAATGCTGCCCCCAGATTCTTTGAAGTCCCTAACCACTCAAGCATTCCGATTTCATGAGTGGTACATGAAGGCGTCCAAAAAGGGTAGACAGATGCTCAATGTTTTGATAAAAGACCGTGATTACTTCCGTGGGCATGAGCTCTTGATTTTGGATTTCAAGGATGTCTATGAATTGTACCGTCAAGATGCCATAGACCTCTCAATAATGAGCTGCTGGGTTCTGTAAGTTTCTTTCCCTGATCTATTCTCGCAATACTTGCTTTCTTAATTATAATTTTCAACAATAACAATCTATTCTTGTCATGTAGGATGGAGATCCATACATGCCGTGAAAAATCGTATGATGATGTCGGCTTCATGGATCCATTGATGGTAAATGAGAGAAATGTACAGATACAGCCGCTGGAGACGGTGGACAACATATACCTGTACCTGGAGAAACAAAGAAGCAAGAATTACATTCTTTTGCCATACAATTTCCAGTGAGTACTTCTCTCTATGTATGTATAACTTTAAGACTTTGTTCTCAATACTTGTGCATGTATTTATATATATATATATATATATATATATATACAGCTTCCACTGGATACTGCTTGTGATAATCATGAATCAAAGTCAAATTGTTGTCATGGACTCACTGCGAAAACCACAAGAGGATTACCAAGCAGTTTTAGACTTGATTGACATGGCATGGACACGTTTCCGTGCGAAACATAAAGGAAATTTCAAACAACAACTGCATGTGAGGACGGACTTTCCGGTACGTGGCTGGTGTACCCGCATATCTCGTAAAATCACACTAATATATAGTTGTTACGTCTAACTTTATTCTTCTCCACTATCAGTGTGCCAGACAGGAAGCAGGGACGAATCTATGCGGATACTTCGTCTGCCAGTGGATCCATACCTTTGTTTCTCCCAAAAAAGCGACTCAAGCAGATCTCATGGTATGAATTAGATTATTAGTGTATATAGAAATTAGATTATTAGTGTGTATGGAAAATAGATTATTAGTGTATATTGAAATAAGATTATTAGTGTATATGGAAATTAGATTATTAGTGTATATGAAAATTAGATTATTAGTTATTGTTTTGAAATGATTATTAGTTATTGTTTTGAAATGATTATTAGTTATTGTTTTGAAATGATTATTAGTTAGGATATTTTATAATTACATGCAAAATTTATTTATTATATGAATTAATGATTATTAGTTACTTGTTTAGAAATGATTACATGCAAAATTTATTTATTATATGAATGAATGTTGTCATTTGTGATTAATGCAGAGGATGTTTTACCATGAAGTGCTCCCAATGAGAGAAAAAGCAAAAGCTATTGCGGACCAACTATTTGGATTCATTATGGACCAAGTTATAAGTCCGCTGGGAGAGTACCACCATGACGGAACCGAAATCGCTCAATTGGACTCCCTTTCTGCTCCTTCTTCCAGTGCAGCTCGTGAATTGTAAATAACTTTTAAATGCTCTAACTTTTGTATTGGCCGATCTCAAATGTTTATATGTAAATGTTCGAAAAAAAATGCAATCAAAGTTGGGTCAAAATCAATTGACAATTGCGACGACTTCAATCTTATTGCGTGAAAGATCGTGTACGACATATGACATATGACGAGCAGACACGTAGACGCGTAGATTTGTATATAACTAACCCAAATATCAAACATTTTAAAAAAAATAACCAAAAGAGCCTTTGGTACCGGTTGGTAACACCAACCGGTACCAAAGGCCCTCCCCCGAACGCCTACGCGGGGGGGTCCTTTGGTACCGGTTGGTGTTACCAACCGGTACCAAAGGCTCCCTTTGGTACCGGGTCTGGACCCGGTACCAAAGGCCGCCCCCCTTTAGTCACGGCTTCGCGGTACCGGTTCCAGAACCGGTACCTATGAGGGTTACGAACCGTGACCGATCGAGCGTTCTCCAGTAGTGACGGAGAACGATTGGGGGAGATCAGGTGGTATGGGAGGAGGTGCTGAGACATAAAATCTAGAGGTTGAATGCCGCTTGTTCGAAAGGGAGAAGGTGTAATGTAGTAGAATTGGGAGGCATAGGAAGGTGGTCGGTGCTTGGGTGCAAACTGTGGAGTACAAGAGGAGTTTTATTCCTAACTATTTTTCTAATGTTTGCTGGACAAATTGCTGCCATGAGCCCATGACTCTGTGAAGCTGACGCGAATCATAGAGAGAAAGCTTCCTACTGAAATGAAGGACATCTTGACGAAGCAATTCACATCCGAGGTGGTGAAGAGGAGACTTCATGTTCTTGATGTTATCAGCGCGGTTCTTCCTCAGCTGGTGCACCTCAAGCTGGCTCTCCACCAAACGCCTGTCTAGGTCGTCCATCTCCTCGATCATGTCCTTGTGTCAGATGATGGACTCCTTTCTCTCGACCTCGTTGTGGAGCTCCTGCACCCTGAGCACCCTGAACTCGGAGTTGGCCCTGAGCTACTCGAGGTTCTCCATCTAACGCTTGGTGGCGACGGACTCAGTCTCCATCTTCTTTATCTGTATCTCCTTGCTTAGCTTGATAGCCTCGAGGGCAGCGATCCGCTCACCCATGCTGGTGATGCTACGGTCCCAACCCTGTCGTAGGTGCTCGACGTCCATGTCCATTTGAAAGATGACCATGTCTTGGGCCACGATGTAGCATCCAGCAACCTGTAGTGCCTCGTTCGACTCCCTGCTGTCACACCCGGTTTTAAAGGCAAAACCAGATGACTATCATATGTGCGTCAAGATCATGTTTACACACATGAGACTTCATCAATGAAATAAAAGACAGTGCAAAACATAAATAATATTAAATAACATTATTACACTCACGTGAACCGAATAACTAGTAGCGAATCTTCAATACTTCTCCATAGGCAGCTTACTTGGGGAACACGTACGCCTAGAATCTTCCAAAATACTCCACTGAAACCTCTTAATCAAGCCTGAGCCACAGATAAAGCAAGGTTGAGTACACTTATGGTTGGTACTCAGCAAATGTAGAGCAAAAGCATATGATATGCAAAGGCTTAACAAGAAAATAGCTGGCTAATTAAGTTGTTTTAAGCACTTTAGTTGATCACATTTTATTTAGCAGCATAATTACTAAGGTACAAGTATATACCAACCCAATTAAGCATATGGTAAACCATAAGCATCATCATGATCATAAATAAACCAATTTATTTCATATTCCATATATTAATCATGTGAGGGTCCAGGCCACTCATGACCGCGAGCATGGCTATTGCAATAGATTTTAGACACTCTGCAGAGGTTGTATCGCTTTCCCCACAATTCGTGTTTCTCATTATGCCCGGGTTAATTACTCCCTTCAACACTTCCTTTGGTGAGGGACCAGAGAATGACTATAAGGCCTTTCCAAAGACTCCCTCTATGTATGTGTTGGTCCCTGTCCGAATGGGTTATTGGAAGGCGTACCTTCGTTCCCTGCACATCACACACAAACCAAACATCCGCCCAACACACAACTCCAAACACAACATAGAATTCATCTAGTTACTTAGCCAAGATCAGAGCCATGTAGTATTGTGGTTGTATAGGAAATCCTGGGTGGTTCTCCATGTTCCAATTAATCAATGTGGTCTTGGTTTAACATTCTCATAAGATCATTAATATGTATATATAAAAGATATCACAAAATTATTATCTTCACATTTAATGCAAACCATACCCAAGTATAGCAGCTAAGCAAAACTACCCAGCATTAATATAAAACCCACGTTAACAAGGCATGATTAAATAAAACTAGTCATCCTTAATATAGGACCCATCAAATTTATAGAGCATGCAAGCATAGCGTAAACTATATAGTGAAATGAGCATGTCATATGGTTATTAGGATTGAAATATATGATCAAGAATATACTTGCCTTAAATCCAGCTAATAAGTGTTACAACTCAGGGTCTTCTCAATGGAATCCTCGAATCACACGAACGATCCTTGAACACCTCGAATAGAATTGCACACCACGAACATTGCACCTCCTAAACGCAATCACGGGGGCACATACAAGAAACAATACAATAAATAAGAAACAGTACACCGAACATGGGCAACAGTACAAAAAATAGCATAAAGCTATATTTCAGGTCCTTACAGTCATGTGAGCGAAAGAATCACCCAAAACGGAGCTAGAACGACCAAGATAGGACCAAAACGGTGCTCCTGGGACTTAACTGCGAAGAAAAGAACTTCCAGGGGTTAGCTTGAGAGAAAATGAGGGCCTAAACAGAATGATACACATAAACTCAGGGTCTAACTCATAAAAGATAAGAACAGGACGGCGGGTTCGATATATTGAAAGGTCAGGGGTCTAACGGCAAGAAATAAGGACCTTCTTGTAATTACTTTACACGTAGGGTGGACGATGGGCCTATTTCTGAATACCTGAGGGCCTCTTTAACAAATATGCCAGGGTTGACCGGTACGCTGCTGACTTGACTTGGATCCGCACCCTTGATCTGTGGATGGACGGTGAAAGGCACTCGGACCCGCCAGAGCTGAGGGCGGCGGCGGCAGATCGCCGGAGGAACTCGATCCGGCACTACGAAGCTCCGTTTACGACATGGTTTGCACTGGGAAGCAGAGGAGATCATAGTGAATCCACATAGAGCACTCTCGTCGGCGAGTGGATGACGATGACGATGGACGGTGTGAAGAGGCGGCTCGGCGTCCTCAGTGAAGCTCCGATGAGTAAATCTGGGGAAACAAGGGCAATACCAAGAGTTCAAGCAGCATGCGAAGCTTTGGTACCTTCTCACGACGCTCCGAGTCGTGTTGTCGCGGATCGAAAGGCAGTGGAGAAAGGGATTGACCGCGGTGACGCTTCAGTTAGAGTTTAGGCGTGAACAGCTGCGGGGCTAGGGCGGCTCGGCTAGGGTTTCTAGGTGCTGCGGTGGTGGCGTGTTTCACTGTTTATAGGATCGAGGGGGCCTCGGCGTGCGGGCCCAAGGAGAAATCCAGGGTGGTGCGGCCTCGGACTCGGACGGAGTCCAACTCTAGGTCGGGGACGACCATGACCAACGGGCCCCACCTGGCAGCGACACGGACAGAGGGGAGGCGAAAGCGTAAACAGACGAGGGCGGTTTCGGCACTGCGGGTTCGGAGCTGGGCCGACGCGGCAGCAGATGGGCTGGAGAACAGAAAATGGATCAAGGCCGGCGGGAGGGTAGAGGGATGTAAACCAGACTAGCGAAAAGCTCGAGGAGCAAAACTGAACTTTTTCCTAAACACCTTTTCTAAACTCCAAACAAATGCAAATAAATTTGAATTTAAGCGAGTTTAAATTCACTTTTGACTTGCCCACAGTACAAAACACAATGCAATTGCATGAATGCAACAAAAACTTATAAGAACAAATAAATAATTATTAAATTGCATAAAACCCTAATAAATTCCAATTAATTCTGAGAAATTTATTTATGCCTTAAACAAATCCTAGAAAATTCAGAAAATGTTTCTAAAACTTCTTGTGATGAAATTTAGGGTGTTACACCTGCTGATGTCGTTCATGATCTGCATGGCCTCCTGGTCCAGGTTCCCCATACCATGGAGCGCTCGTGGTAGCACCCTATATGGGGTCCCTGCCAGCCATGGACGCAGCTGGGCGTGTGCCTGATGTAGAGCCCGTCTGGCCACGGTCTGCACCGCCTCCCGAGTGCGGAACTCAAGAGCGTGGACGGTAAGGCCGGTGAAGTCAGGTACGGAGGAGTTGTAGGGGATGGTCAGCTTCACCTTGGTCGGGACTGCGTCTCCCTCCTCGTACTCCCATCCCTCGTAGTACACGCGGGAGGTGTCAACTCCAGCTCGTGCCAGGGTCTCTGCCAGCAGCGTGGCAAAGCCCCCGTAGTGCAGCCCATCGGTCTTGATCGGCTTCCAGTCTAGGTCTTCCATTGTCCTGCAGTTAGTGTTAGCAGGTTGTTAGTAAGTTAGTAGAAGTTAGAGTAAGGATGTAAGAAGAGTAGTATCAAATTCAAGGAAGGGAAAGTCAATCAAGGCGTAATCGCATAAGTCGAGTAGTATCAAAGAGTATTTATAGCAATAAAATGGTTATAGGCCTCCTATTGCTAAGTCCATATCCTAGGGCTCATCCTACGATCAAGCATGGCTCTGATACCAGCTGAAATGACCTGAATTCCCAAAACTGAGAACGCGAATCTCTGCACCTCCGTGATAGTCCCAGGAAGTGGCTATCACATGCAATCCATGTTTTAGCTGTTACAAGCCATGCACAAACATAGCAATAGAGATAGTAGCAAGGTCCATAGATAGATTAAGCAGTATGATTTATTACATCATCTCCGCTTTCTAGCCGGTACAAGTCCATGAGGACTAAATCAAACAAAGAAAAACATCTACGAAGCGCAGCTATGTAGAAGCAAGGGGAACTCCCATTCCTCAGTCCAGCTTGAGCATAGGCGAAGCCCTACTCCTCCCAGTCCTCGTCTTCTGTGAGGCACTCCAGTTCTATCCCTGAAACACCACCATCTACCCGAGAAGCGGGTAGGCCATGTCACTCTCCATAGCAGCAAGCCAAGGAAACGAGGGAATGGACTACATGCATGGAATTCTATATTTGGCTGTGGAGCTCCTATGCAGCAGCAAGCATTCAAGGAATATAAGCATATAATAATCCATCTCCAGGGCCTTGCCCCAATCAAGGAAGTCTGCACCAAAGCCCAGAACATCACCCATGTTTCGGCCCAACACATTTCGATGTGAGAGCTCCCTCCCCTCACATCTCAGCGGCTTCCAAAGCCGGATCATCATAAAAAGGGAAGTAGAAGCACAAGATAAGTCTAGTCAGAAGTAGCGGTAGATAACAATACCGTCCATATCCGAGGACGCAGCTATACGTATAGATCATACCTCTGCAGAGGGTGTACAACTATACCCACCCGTGATACAGCCGGCTGGGGATTAGCCATCCAGCTGTATCTACGGCCCGAGCGCTAATGTGAAGCTAGCACCTTCCTGCCTCTCTGAGTCCGGGGATGTCTTCGGTCGTAGGGCACACCGTCGCCGACTGAAGACCTGGAAGTTGTGATGACCGCCCACGGGCCAGTGTGGGCCGAGTCCCTCAGAGTCCATCATCTCGTACACAATCCGCCAATCCACCTACAGGCTAGGTGCTATCTTCACACTAGTCCCAAAATCGGACCCCACCCACACAAGGCGAGTGGTCTGTACAAAATAATACTGTATCTGGTGGTAAACTGACTCGGTCCTTAATTGCAGGGAGTGATCACTCTCCTCCTCAAATAGTACCACAGCACAACTACTAGTCCATCACAGACCAGCCACAAACTCCTCAAGACAAAGTCTCAACCAAGTACCCGCCACAGGTACAAAGAATGGGAAGGTCCCGAAACCTCCTTCCTGGCAAGGTACTTCCATAGTACCATCCTGGCTCACTCCTGCTATGACACATCAAGGAATATAACTCACCCAAAACACACGCCAAGAGTATCAAGGAATCCACCACCAGTCCATGGCATAAACATGCCCAAGCATCACACAAATAGCATGTGATAAATATTAAGGAACTAGCTATGGGGAAGTAGCTAGTTCCGAGTAGGTGAGTTCAAGGAATCAAGTTTTAAATTAACAAAGGCAAGGCTTAATTAAACGGGTTATGCAATTCAAGACATGCAATTCATTCCATCAAAGCACTGGCTCTACTGCAAGCCTAATAGGTTTCTATATGATGGGGAGTGACATGACACCTGGTTCGTCGATCCACTCCTCCTCAGTGTAGTCGGGGTTGTCATATTTGGCGTAGTCCGAACTGGAGTCTAGAGATAGACAAGAATGATGAACAATAAATAAACAGCCTAACATACAAGGCAAAAAGAACAAAAACAGATCTGAATAAGAGGCAAATAACTCCAAACTATCTACAAACCGCAAGAGCTCGATTTATAGATAAATATGAAACTGGTTTCATATTTTTCTGAGCTAAAATGAATTAGTTATGAATTTTTGAAGGTTATAAGCTATTTATTAGCATTTTCTGACTTAATAAACAACAGGGCCACGTGTCGGCTTCTGGTGCTGCCATGTCGCGGCTTGTGGTCATGCCATGTGTCATGGTGACATCACCAGGGGGGCCCGGAATGATGACGTCAGCATTGGCCCAGCTGATGTCATCGTTTACCGGTCAACAGTCTAGCCTGACAAGTGGGACCCTTGTGACAGCAGCGGATCCCACCTGTCAGCGGCACAATGGGCGTGCTGACTGGGCTTCTACGTGGCAGGCCACGTCGGCGCGGATCTCGTGTGGCCAGTGCAGCCATGTGCATGTGTGGCCTTCTGTGTGCCATGCGCGGCGCGCCGTGGCGTTCGCATCGCGACGTCGGCGCGCGTGTGTGCATGCGTGTGCGCACACGGCGCGGCCCTGTGTGATGCGCGGGCACGGCC
>CM014276.1:27096403-27127564 GCA_004135705.1 Alloteropsis semialata | reverse complement strand
GTTTCTCTTCCAACAAAACCTTGCACCAAAGATGAGAATTTCAACAAAGAATGTGACTTGCTGGCCACTACTCCAGTGTAGTACTACTATTTAAATTTAATTAAACATTTAACCATATATGCAAATGCGAACAAGATGTAATTTTTATTAAAGCCTTGCAACAGTTAACGCCAACCTGCTTTGGGCTATATCTTTATATTACCCGCTACTTTGCTCATCCATACCTCCGGCCACCTAAACAAACTAAACAAACGTGATCATGCACCTACCTCGATATGGATATGCGGATGCGGCGGCCTCAACGAGTCGGTGGTGATGGCAACGCCTAGCCTCCCGTGCACCTCCGTGAGCTGCACGCGGTCATGCGGCCCGACCGGCACCGGCAACCTCCTGGTCGACGTGACGCGCTCGTCCCTGAGGTCGAACGACACGACCATGTCGGTGTCCTTGGTGACCCAGTACGTTGCGCCCAGGAAGGTGCTCGACCGACGACGGATTGGCACGGCGCGCCCGTCGAACTCTCTAGCCTAGTGCCCGTCGTAGCAAGTCTGGTAGTAGGCCCGTCGAACTCCCCAGCCTGCTGCCCCTCGTAGTCGTAGCAGGTCTGGTAGTATGTCATGTCGGGACGTGCACGATCTTGTACTGCCCATCGTCGGGTGGTAAGCGAAGCTGTGTAGGTGATGTGCCCCGTAGTCGGTTTCGGGCTTCCGGTTGTCGCACAGGCACAGTAGGCCGTTGCACGTGTCGACGATCACCGTGCCCGAGTAGCTAGTCGGGCCACTGGCCCAGATCTCCTTTGACCGGCCTTCCGGCACGCCATCGATCACTATGCTGCCGAATCTGAATATTTGGCGGCGAACGCGAGCACCGTGTTGCGTTTCTGATTCTCAGGTGTTCGCTCGTGGACGACGTCGTGCAAGTGCCGGCAGACCAGGCGGAACCGCCGCCGAACGCTCAAGGCGCAGCATCATCTGTGCGAAGGTGTCCGTGGGGAGGTTCCTCATCAGGGCCTCCAAGTAGATATGCCTGAGGTCGCATATTTTGCTCGGTGGATTCGCAGTTGCCTATAGTTAAAACTCTAATTCGATACAGAAACTAATGTCGAGATTGATTAGAGTTGCATAGCCTAGATGGGACCCACGTGTCAGGACGGACCGAAAAAAAGGAAGAAGCAAACCTCTCTTTAGAAATAGGTAAAGAAAAGATAATGTTTCTTACAAGACATGTATCACATGGTTCATCTAGTTGATTTCTAATTATAGTTGGCATTTTGATTGGAAAAGAACATGGATTTTTTTAGTGAGCGAGATCTTGACTTTTGTGTATATCAGTATGTCATATTATCCTTGTACATAACTAGATAGTCCCCACACATACGGGGGTTTTGTCCCAAGCCTCTAGGGTTCAATTAAAATTTTAACCTAACGTCTCACCAGTGGAGAGAGCGTAATTTCTATGGGCTCATATATGTGCTGCAAATTGCACTGGTACGTTTAGACAAGAGTACTCCTTAGACAATTTGCACCAGTACTTCTGCCGACTAGGCGATTTTTAGCGAAAGCGCCGGTTCAAATTATGTACAAGACAAAATCCATGCCGGTATATTTTAAACAAACGGATCCAGTTTTGCACTTATTTATTTATGGGCATATTCTAAATTGTAAGATATTCTACCGACTATGATGTTATTTGAAATTAAACGGTTTAATTGTGCTCCAATTCGTATCAGGGTGAACTCGAGCGTGAATTTGAAACGCTCTGCGCGTGTTCCATAATAGTGTGGAACCTGAACCGAGACCACTAAAGCAATCCTATAAGGGCATGTACAGCTAGACAGCTGCTTCTATTTAACATACACATACAGCTAAATAGACAGCTTTACAACAGTTTAGACAGCTACTATCTACTTTGCTTTCTGTGTGATATTTAATGTCTCCTCTTATTGATGTTGTTTTACATTGGAGCATGAGCCAGAGAAGTAGATGAAATAGTAGACAGCAACACACTTTTTTCTCATTTAATGATGGCCGCGTCACCTAATTTTACTGATATGGACTCAAATAGACATATGTTGTCTAATCGTTATGCATGCCCTAAGGCCTCCAATAACTGAGGATCCTAGCGCCTAGTCAGTCGGAATAAGTCAACTGATCATCCTAGATCTCATTAACCTTAAATTTGTTAGTTGTAACTGCCAATACCAATGTTCGTGGGCACAGGAGCTTTGATTTTTCTTTCAGTTACGTGTGGTGGTCACCTTCTCTCAAGCTCACTGTAGGTAATGTGATGCTTCTCTTCACAAAAATTATAATAGAAACTTAGAAAAGAAGACAAATGGCAACCCTTTTAGAAACCCAAGAGCTCAAATGGACAGGGCAACAACTGATGTTCCTATCAATGCTCTCTTCCAGCCTTCCAGGATAGGATACGATTTGCCTCTTTATTATTTCGTTGTATGATGGTGTCTTCGACAATTGAAGGAAAATCATACCCCTCCATCCAGTTCCGTTGACACATGAATGTCCCTACATACATGCATTGGGTCACTAGGTACAAATAAGTGAATTCTGGATCGACCAATGAGGAAAAAGAAAGCATTCATCCTTACTTTAGGATTTCCAGAGATTTAACCCGCTGCCACTTGCAATTGTCATCCCAGATAGGCATGCCCTCCAATTACTGCCTCACAAAATGGGTCATCTCAGTAGCCAAATCCATGAAGTTTAAATCTTTTGCCGAAGTCTAGTAGGTTGGGCTTCCAGTTCTGTCAAAGGTATAAAATAAAGGTTGCTAATCTCATACACATACAGATCTTTATATCGTTGTGATTATCCTTTCTCTATATGTATCTAATGGAAAATAATCTACATCTTTGTTGGCACCTCTGGAAAAGCAGTAGTAGCAGAGGGGCCTGCTTCTTTGGAAGCTCCTGTCCAGATAATTGCCCACACAAGTTACATTATCAGCAAGAAGCCGTGCATCCTCATTAAGCATAAAGATTCTCTATGTAATCATTACCAGAAACTTGCCGTGTGCTTGCTATCGGGCACACGGCGAAGTGCCTCTTTGCCGTATGCTTTTCTTTGGCACACGGCAAAGATTTTGGCACATGGCAAAGCCATACTTTGTTATGTGCTTTTTTGACCCACGGCAAAATCATACTTTACCGTGTACATTTCTTTGGCACAAGACAAAGTTATGACTTTGCCGTGTGTTTTTTTTGGCACACGGCAAATTCATAGTTTGCTGTGTGCTTTTTTGTGGCACACGGTAAATCCATAATTCAAAGCACATTTTTAAGTAGTAAATCAATTCAAATTAAAAAAATTTTAAACTACAAAGTTGTATAACTTCTCAAGATGTACAATTTTTAGTTTGGTCATTTCTTCATTCGAGAAAATGATAGTAACATTATTCACAAAACCTATATCTCTCATATAGTTTCCTAAAACTAGAAGAGAGATATATAAGATTTGTGAACAATGTTACTACCACTATGTCAGATGGCACAAATGACATATATAAAGTTGTAGATTTTTGGAAGTTATACAACTTTGTAGTTGAACTCTTTTTAATTTGAATTAATTTTGCCAACAAAAAGTATATTTATAGTTCTCAAATTTGAAATTTCAGTTTTTTCAATAGACCTCGGACGGAGAAACAGTCAAAATAAGAGTTGTAGATCACAATAAGTTATGAAACTTTGTAGTTGGCAATATTTTTATTTGAAATCATCTTGTCAACAAAAATTAAGTTTGACTGCAGATGATGCTTGAAAGCTAACAACGAGAATTTACTCTGTTGTGCATATCCTAGAACATTTGAAATTGCTCGTCTCCTATGAACTAAGATATGGTGATTTGAAAGTTTACAGCACCAGCAGAGAACGCACTGTACACAAATATGGTGATTTGAAAGTTTAAGCCATTCTTGAAGTTGGTTGTCGCTGTAACTTCTAAAACTCTAACTGTTGTTTCCTCCAACTGGATCCGCTACCGCTACTGTTTCGAGCAAATACAGGATCTGTCTGCATATATATTTTTTCGGTCACTGTACTAATGTCATGGTCAGTATGATGTTTCATACTTTCACGCATGATTCGTGACTTCGACAGGTCTGCCTCATTACCAAGAATTTTTGTGACCGAACCTGCGATCTTCAGATTCTCTTGGCACTGCTACCCTTTTTGTTGGATCCTTATGATATCTCCAGTGTTTAAGTTTGACGGGCAAGTACAATAAAAGGAACCAGTACTCTTGATCTTTATTTGATTGATTGAAACGGCGCCGTTGTCTTTTGCCATGACTTCCCAACACGTACGTACGTTCCCATATCTCTCACCAACAGTTTCTGATGATATTTCTGAACCAGTGGAAGGAGAACACTGCTCACAGATATTTCTGAACCAGTGGCTATTGGATTTGTTCGAAAAAAAAAATCCTTCTAAATGAATGTCTTGTCTCATGCTGTTTCCGGTGGCTGTCAAAGCACTAGGGAAGAAGAGGCGTCACAAACTCACCGTCCAGAAAATGGGCGTAGTGTCCAACTTTCTCCAGGGAGTCCATCATTATTGTTGACTTCTAGGGTGCATTTAGATGGAGCCCTGCCAGGCAGCTCGCCGGACAGGCAGCCATCCCAGTCCGAGACGACCGAAATTGGACGCCTGAGAGCGCTGCCTTTCTCAGGGCTCAGTCCAAACAAGCCCCTATACCTATAGCTTTGTCACCACTGGCTTTATTCCACCATGGAATGTCATATCCTTCTCCCGGACACCTGGCATTTTTGGGTAAAAATCACACGTCTCCTGTCCACAGGTCTTTTTCTATGCTTGCGGAAGTCTGATTCGTTTCTATTGTCAAACACGTGCTTTGACGCACGAACAGCTCGTACTCTTGCTGTCATGAATGCTCCGGCATACACTTGTGTGGGTGCATCGATCAAAGCTTAATTGGAGGCCTATAACCATACTGCAGGTGAGAGATAAAAGCTTGAGATTGTGACGATCAATTCACAGTCTGCTTGGACATATAAAATCAATGCTGAACATCACTTAAATCTAAAGATCGGAACAGCCGGTCCAGTTTTTTTAATGATGCTCGTAGAGGTAAAATTGTAACAGTGTATTCATAAGGCAAAATAACTAATAGCAGTGACAAAAGCAACAATTGTACCCTGTCACAGTTAGGTGTGTTAGCATTGAGCTTGGCATGCTTGTGTGTGTGTGTTGTTTTGGCGTGTGTCGCTTGTATGCCATGGGCAGCAGAGAAGCTGTGCCTATGGTGGAGTCCGAGCGTGTCGTGTTGCAATCTAGGTAAGGGACGGATGAGCTCGCATGCAGGAGAGCTACGGTGGGTTCAGTTGGTGTTGGTTAGGAGGGGTAGCATGTGTGTCGCGGATCCGTTGCTGCGTGGGCGCGTCGTGCGGGTGAGTTCGTGTCGCTAGCGACGTCGAGCGGGTCGCACGGATCATGGTGAGAGAACCGGGCGTGGAGGAGAGATCCGGGCGCCTTGGGCCTACTTGTAACCCTCCCCCCTCTCCTGTGTACGGGTGTCCCAGCCATTCCGAATGTCAATCGAGCCAAGATACAGGCCTTTAGTCGGCCGCGGCGTTCATCACCGAAAACTGCACTGTTCATCTTTTTCCTCACTTTATCCGTGAGTGCGAGAGCCGGAACGAGCTGGTGGAACACGCGTTCCTGGGCAGTTCCAACAACGTGTCACTAATGACTTGGGTAATATTACTAGTGACACAAACGACCATCACTGATGCCGACGGGTTTCGTGGATCCTGTACGTGGCACTAACGGTGAAATCGAAGTTTCTCCTCTCCTGAGAACTACGACTACCTAATTAAACAGCTTCCCTATTCTAGACGCGCGCGCGCTATATTGTAACCTAGGACGCCCTGTTCCAGATCCGATCAGTGGTAGACGACAAATAGGAAGCCTTGATCAACGGAGAAGAACGTAGCACACCTTGCCGAAATGCTACCGCTGCAAGCTTGTATGTTTCTCCAGTAAGCCGGCCAATGAGATGAAAGGCAAGCCAATCTCCCCAAACGANGCGATTCACTCGCAAGTTGCAACTCTACAAGAGCCAGTAGTAGAAGTAGACGAGCCAGCAAGCTAGCTCAGGCGAACATGGGGTCAGCGGCGCCGGAGGAGAGGCAGCCGCACGTCGTGTGCTTGCCGTTCCCGGCGCAGGGCCACGTGACGCCGATGCTGAAGCTGGCCAAGGTCCTCCACTGCCGGGGCTTCCACGTCACCTTCGTCAACTCCGAGTTCAACCACCGCCGCCTCCTCCGCTCCCGGGGCGCCGGCGCGCTCGACGGCCTCCCGGGCTTCCGCTTCGCCGCCATCCCCGACGGCCTCCCGCCTTCAGACGCCGACGCCACCCAGGACCCTCCTTTACTGTGCTACTATACCATGACCACATGCCTCCCGCACCTCCTGACCCTCCTCGCCGACCTCAACGCCGCGAGCTCCGGGACGCCCCCCGTCACCTGCCTCGTGGTCGACGGCCTCATGTCGTTCAGCTACGACGCCGCTAGAAAGTTCGGCGTGCCGGTCGCCGCGCACTGGACCGCGAGCGCCTGCGGGTTCATGGGCTACCGCAACTATCGGCACCTCATCGACAAGGGCCTCGTGCCTTTCAAGGACGACGCGCAGCTCGCCGACGCCGCCGGCGGCGGGCACCTCGCCACCGTGGTGCACGGCGCGCCCGGCATGTGCGGCGGCGTGCAGCTGCGCGACTTCCCCAGCTTCATCCGCACCACGGACCGCGCCGACATCATGCTCAACTTCCTCATGCGCGAGGCTGAACGGCTCTCGCTGCCGGACGCCGTCGTCATCAACACCTTCGACGACCTCGAGGCCGCAACGCTCGACGCCATGCGCGCCATCCTCCCGCCGGCGTACACCGTGGGCCCTCTCCTCCTCCACGAGCGCCACGTCATCCCATGGGACAGCCCCATCGCCGGCCTCGGCTCCAACCTTTGGAAAGAGCAGGCTGGCCTCATGGAGTGGCTCGACGGCCGCGCGCCGCGGTCCGTGGTGTACGTGAACTACGGCAGCATCACCGTGATGACCAGCTCGCAGCTGCAGGAATTCGCGTGGGGGCTGGCCAACAGCGGCTACGCCTTCGTGTGGAACATCCGGCCGGACCTGGTGAAGGGAGACTCCGCCGTGCTGCCGCCGGAGTTCGTGTCCGCCGTCGAGGGCCGTGCGCTTCTGACGACGTGGTGCCCGCAGGAGGCGGTGCTGCAGCACGAGGCGGTGGGGGTGTTCCTGACGCACTCCGGGTGGAACTCGACACTGGAGAGCCTCTGCGCCGGGGTGCCCATGTTGTCCTGGCCGTTCTTTGCAGAGCAGCAGACCAACTGCCGGTACAAGCGCACGGAGTGGGGTGTCGGGATGGAGATCGGTGGCGAGGTGCAGCGTGACGAGCTGGCGGCCATTGTACGGGAGGCCATGGATGGGGAGAAGGGGAAGGAGATGCGCCGCCGCGCTGCGGAGTGGAAGGAGAAGGCCGTGAAGGCTACATTGCCAGGTGGGCTCGCCGAGGCCAACCTGGACCGGTTAATTAATGAGGTTCTGCTCTCCAAGATGAAGGGTGAAACAGTCAATGCTTGATTCCAATCAGATCATTGTATCCCTGCTTGGCTGCTTCCAAGGAATAATTTGTACCCAATACCTTGCTGGACCATTTTATTTGTAGCGTATATGTGACCGGACACATGCACACTCAGACAAATTTGTGCCTCTATTTGCACATTTTGCAATTTGTTGGACAAAGTGATACAACCATGCATTTATTCTATAACGTGCACAATTTACTCTTTCATTTAGGACAACCAAAGCTGGTGCGATTGTATAAACAGCGATTGGCACCCACTTTGGTATGTTTGCCCCTTCAAGCCCCATGGATTTTAGCAGGAATTTCCAAATACTTGTCGGTATTGGTGCGAACAAATATGTGTGCTAGAAGGAATAATGAAATCTCTGCACTATGTGGTCAAAAATCCCTTCATTATTAGATCCCAAATGCTAAAATGTTAGGCTTCTTGATTTGAGGTAAATCGATCAAGAGCCCTCAATTTGGAAAAAAACGAGGTAGAGGAGGAAATGAAGAAACCCAAAAGGGTAAAAGGAGAGAAGTAACAAAAGCACAAAGCATGTAACGCTCGTAATCTTTTTCTTGGGCAATCTCCTCCATCTCGGACGGTTTGTCGGCGGAGTGACCAGCCATGGAGGCCAGTGGGGTTACGGTTTCTAGGTTTTCTGTGTTCGAGGTTGTAGGGGAGGGCCATTGAGATCAAATGTATGCCCGGTGGTGGTGGCAGACCCAGCGGAGGTGGTGGTTCGTAGGCGGTGATGGCGCTGCCAACCGAGTGATGGAGAACTATGATTGGGAAGGGCTAGTTTCTGTGGCATCGGGGGGCATAGTGGTCAGCGACGACTACAGACGTGTGGGCAGCGGATCCCACGGCAATGGTGAAGGTACTATGACATCCTAAGAATTAGGTGTCCTAAAAATTAAAATTTTTGTCTAGACGTGCACTGGATTTTGTTATATTTTGCTATCTTTAGTTTAAAATAGTTTTATACCCTAGGCTCCAATCCTATCAACTACACAAGGCAATTCCAGTAAAGGTAAACGCAGAATATAAACGACACAGTGTAAATACGGAAGTGTAAAATATAGAGAGCGCAGACTCTCGGCACGACGATTTTCCTCAGGCGTCGAAGGCAAAGCTCTGTTGATAATACCTTTGTTGACACCAGATTTTGACTCAGTTGGTATAAAAGAAATATTATCTTAATAGAAGCTGGAAGCAAGGGCTGTAGCCGAGTCCGGTTCTGACTTGTGGATCTCCGATTCCTATCCGGAATTATCCGATGGAGTCCTGGTTGGACATGAAGACAAGGAGGCCGAAGCGTTGACAATCTTGGAGGGGAGATACATCTGGAAGCTTCTACAAGGCCTGGTTTTGCCGACAGTTGTAATTATTTTGGTAGTTTAGATTAGTTTATTTTAAATAAATCCGACAAGGATTAGTTATATTTCTAGGGTATAAATATAAACCTTGTGCCATTGTAAAGAACGTTCACACAACCATCAATACAAACACAACTTTCAGCCCTCGAGCCAACAACCCTTTTCGTCGAGTTCTTCAGCAAGCAGGGCTGCATCATCTTGACCTTCGGTTTATCTGTAAGTGCGACACTTATCGAATTAATCTAGGCTTTAGATTGTGGCGCATCGCTCTACTTTGTTTAGTTAATTCACCAATTTATCGAGTTGTTCTAGGCTTTAGATTGAGGCGTATCGCCTTTCTTCGTTTAGTTTGCTCACCCTTTTACCGTATCTTGTTGTTTTATCTAATCGGTTTATACTTTTGTCTAAGATCTATTCGTTTTCGCTGTATCTCACATCTTATAATAGATCTGTTTGTCTTGTTTATATAGCTGATTCAGATTTAATTATCAAGTTACAAATAAATCTGGTTTAAATAAATTCTTTGTTATACATAGACCTATCGGAGTAAACAGGCTAAATCAGTGCCCTGCTGGCAACGTTGTTTCGAAATCAATCAGATTGCTAGTGACATGTGTTTTAGTTTATTTAATGCCTTTGGGAACATGGAAAACAAAGAACACGTTTAAGTTAGATTTATCTCTGATTCGGCTTTCATAGTCGATGGCTTGTTTTAATAAATTTCACAATATCACGAATCGGACTCAAGGCCGATGGTTTATACTTGCATCGGACTTCTCTTAATGTCGATCTGATCGTCGGAACGAATCGGGGTTTTGGCTGATGAGTTCCTTTTAGTTTACTGATTAAACTCTACCTTGTCAATTTCAGGTAAAATTAACTGGCATGTCGTGAACCTCAAGATTTTGGACCTGCACTGAAGTTGAAACAAATCTTCTATGCCACAGTGTTGTTTCTAGAAGTCAACGCCTGACTTTTTGGACGTCAACAACCTTCCATGATAGCCAACAGGGCTACCCACAAAATGAGTTAGTCCCCACTTGGGTTCTCGCCTATAACCTCCGTTGTCCACTTGATAGAGTTTCAACAAACCACCAAAGGTTTCCCCTCACTTGCACAAACATCGGCGTCCTCTCTCCAGAATAGACCTGAGCATCTCTAGCTCGGCCCGATCCGGCTCGATGTCTCAGCCCAAGCCCTGTGGTTTTTGGCCCGCCCATGATGCATAATGTGATGGTCTTAGGCAGAGCAAATGAAGCCCGAAAAAATTTCTTGGCCCGAACCTGGCCTCAACTATTTAAATGTAATATTTTCTGATTAAAAAAGAGCGGGAAGCCCGAACCCGACTTGGGCTCGGCCTGAGCCCGACCTGAAAAAGAGGCCAGTTGCCGCCCATGGGATAGAGCATGGCGGGATTTTTAAGGCCCGATAATACCAGACTTTGTTTTTGGCCCGATAAAACTAGACTTTTTTTTGGCCTAACCCGAGCACGGCACAGCCCATGAAATGCTTATGTCTACTCAGAAAGCTTTTGTCGGAAGGTCTTGTAAGACTTACAACGGCCAGATGTACAACACTTGATGCGTGCAAGCACCACTAGCAAAGATGTATGTAAACTCACTAAACTCTAGACTAAAGTCTAAAACAAAGCGCTAAACGACCTAAACTAGCACTAATCAAAGCTTATGTAGGTACTTTAGTGGATAGAACACTTGATTTGGTGTACTTCAACACCACTAGCTTCCCCAATCTCTAACATATTTCAAATGAGCTGGTGGAGTGATATTTATAGGCATGAGTTAACTTTGTCATCAGTGCACTGCTCGGCAATTGGTTTCCACTGATCATCAACTGAATAACCTCTTCTAAACTAAGCTATTTTCTCCAACAAACTGCTCTGCGAGTCAAGATTGTCTAGGAGGTCCTCATCCCGCACAATATATATCCTTGTATTGCTTTTCCTCGAGCACCTCATGGTTAGCACCATTCAACGCCACGGGACCTTGAACATGAGCTGCTCCCATGGAGTTGTTGCATTGCCTCCAAGTGAAATTTCATCGAAGATCATTTCTGCAGAAATAATAGATGCCCTTGGAGCAGTGAATATAATTTGCTTGGCTAACTTTTTCTTACCTTGCAAAGTTGATAACTCCAACTCCTATGCCTTCGGATTGCAAAGCTTCTCCTACAGCACTCTCATTGTATCGTCCACTGATGCCAATTGGCTTCATCTGCCTCCATCATCTCTTTCAAGCGATCCATGTCTCAAATGTCTTAGTAACAAGACTCAAGTACCATCATCATTCCTCCCGTCCGCGTCGCCCCCGCGTAGGGCAACACGGCCAGACGCCCCCACCTACCGCCGCCACTGGAGCTGGCCACCGGAGGTCTGCGCGGCCTGTGAGGACGGTGGCAGCGGGGCAGCCTCTTCCCCCTCTTCTCGCAGTGGGCGCGGCCGCCCAGGGGCGCCGAGTGAACCGCCTTTGGGATATGGGTACCCCCGGGCCCATTACCAACCGGGTAGACAGTCGGCCTGGGCCCACGTCTGACAATGATATGGGCCGACTCCGGGCCGGCCCACGAGGATCTCCAGACTTGATGGACAAGATTGATGAAGACTTAGCCCGCAAGGCGTGCGGTGAGATACTCAGATCTGACCCGAGGATCACGGAAATTATATTGCAACCAACCCAGATGACGGTCCAAGATCCATGGTAGTCCTCATGGGCTATAGGCCCGCTAGGAAATTGGGCCGGCAACTCTGATAGATACAAGAAAGAGGCGTATAGCTTAAGGAAACTAGTCGGCTACTAGAAAACAACCCGGCCTACTCATGTTAGGACTCTATGTATTGTATCCGACTAGGAGTTTGTATTTCTTGCCTTGTAGACCCTGTCTCCCGAGTATATAAGGTGAGACAGGGACCCCTTGTAAAATCAAAACCATCAACACGAAACGATCCACCGTACAGGACGTAGGGTATTACGCTATCTACTCGAGGCGGCCTGAACCTGTCTAAATCGTCTCGTGTTCACCATCGTGCTTCTGGCTCCGGTGAGGCCCTTACGAACAACTCGACTACTTAGGGACCCCCCATAGTAGGCTAGCCGGTATAAAAAACTGACAGCTGGCGTGCCAGGTAGGGGCTCTCGTCGAGAATCGTAAAGCAAGCTCGATGGAACCAGTCATCATCAACTGCGACGGCGACATGGCGTTCAAGAAGGGCGCCACCTTTGTCTTCGGCTCCTGGGTCTGCACGGCGGACGGCGCGGGCAATTTCGACCGCGTCCTCAAGTCGCCGACCCCGGAGGAACTCGCCGACAAGCTCGACGAGATCGCGCCCCCGGGTCCAAATCCAACTTGGGCTCGGGAAAATTCAACTCTCAGTTCGACTCCAACTCGGGCTGAGAAGATTCAAAGGCGGACCAGGCGGTCCGAGTCAGTTTCTGAACCATCGGTCGCGCCAAAATCTGCCAATTCAAAAATCCAAAAGAAGAGGAGCTCAGCCACTGCTAAACGCGAGGCCAAAACCCCGAGCCAATTTCCCTTTGGACTTGCGGGCACCACCTCCGTTTTTCAGGTGGCATCTTCAAAACAACTCCGATCTCTGGTCGAATTCGACGAACTCCCTCTGAATGGGAAACAAGTCGGACTCGTCATTACTTCAACCCCTGAAGGACGATTCTTTCATTGACCAGGACGCAAGCCAAAGCTTGGAGCAACACCGCAAGAAGACCTGGACATGTCTCGCATCATCGCGTGCATTGATCCACTCCCATTTCAACACGGGCAGCCCCTGGATTCTTCAAGCGGACGAGGATCGACTGTCCCAGTAACCTCAAGCACGGGGAGCTACTCTCCAGGGTGCCAAGCCATGGTGATCATAGACCAAGAACCAGAAGTCTCCAACGACAAGCCAACTGTGGAGAATGAAGCTAAAGCTGACCGAAATTGGCGCAGAGAGTGAAACGCTGCTCGCACAGATCGTCGCCGTCGTGCTAGTCACAGACTGCCTCCACAGAACCTCAACGAGAAGTTCATACAAGTCACCGGGCAAGACGTCTACACCAACGCTGCAGCCAATATCCTAGCTGTCGCAACAGAGCTTGGGTAGATGGGCCAAACCTCGGAGATCTTGAGGATGAAGACGATGCTCTAGACATCGGCTATTCAACACGATGTGATCAACCCTGCCAAGACCATCACCAAGTCCAAAGCAACAAGCCGCTAAGCAACCAGCCGACCTGCTGACGGCGGCAATCACGGAAACCAATCCCACCACCCAAGCAGAGTCCGCCAAGAACCCGGCAACGAGGGAGGCATGGTAGTCGGCGGCGGAGGTAGAAACTACGGTGCCGGGCCTAGCCACCACGCTGCGTAACAGAGTCACAACGGCGGACACGATGGCAACAGGGACAGGAATGCACGCCGCAACTACCGCGACGATGACAGGGATTTGCGACACCAGCTACAGAGTAAGGACGCATGCTCCATCATCTCCACACAAGCTCGCGACCGGGAAGAAGAAGAACGCAGGAGGCGTCAAGAGTATGACCAGATTTACGAGCCACCTGGCTAGAGTTATCATAACCTTCACAAGTACGAAGGGTTCCCGGTCTTCTTAGACCGCATCCGCGCCACTTCCTAGCCCGAGAAGTTTAAGCCGGCTCATATCGAAAGATATGACGGAAAGCGCGATCCCGAGTAGTGGCTCGGCATCTACTACTCGGCAATCAAGGTGGCACGAGACAACACCGACACCATGTGCATCTATCTCCCGGTAGTCCTCAACCAGGCCCCCCTAACCTGGTTAGAAGGGCTGAAGCCAAACTCCATCGACTCATGGGATGCACTCTGTAAGGCGTTCATCAACAACTTCTAGGGTTCATGGCAGAAGCCGGATACTCGTTTTGACCTAGCCCAATGCAAACAGGGCCAAAACGAGTACCTCCGAAGCTACAACCACCGGTTCTGGGAGAAACGTTCAACATGTGCCGGCCTCTCCGACCAAGACATCATTGACTGCTTCCATAGCAGTCTTACTGACCCCACGTCGCACCTCGACTTCGGGAGAAACATGCCAAAGACCCTCGAGGCCATGTGCGAACTCATCAGTCGCTGGGCCGACGCCGAGGACCTGCAGCGCGAAAGGTTCAACTGAAACAGGACGGGAGGCGACCGCAACAACAATGATCGCAACAAGGGCAAGCAAGTCGAGAGCAGTGGCAAGCGCGACTTCAATAACAAGAAACGCAAGCCCGACGACTCGGTCAACGTTGCTGAGAAAGGTCCATCCCGCAAAAGATTCGAGAAACTACTCGACAAGCAGTGCCCTTTCCACCCAAAGGACAAGCACTCCAGTAGGGATTGCATTGGGCTCAGGAAAGCTTTCGGCACCGGAGGTGGCCCCAAACCCGACGACCCCGACAACAATGGAGGCAAGGGTGACAAAGACACGGGCTACCAATGAGCCGACAAGGTTGTCAATGTCATCTTTGGTGGGATTACTTAGACAGAATTGAAGCGCTAGCACAAGCTTATCCAATGCGAGATTGCCTGCATCGAGCCTGCCATCCCCACTTTCCTGAAGTGGTCAGAGGTCCCGATCAGCTTCTCTCACGACGATCAATGGACCAACATCAAGAACCCGGGACGGTACCCTCTGGTACTAGACCCGGTAGTAGCTGGCACGCGATTCACAAAGACATTGATCGATGGCGGAAGCGGACTCATTATCCTTTTCGCCAAGACTCTGAAGAAGATGGGCTTGGACATCACCAACCTGCTCAAGCCCACTGATTCACCCTTCTACGACATCGTTCTAGGCAATGCTGTCGTGCCCCTCGGTCAGATATCACTTCCAGTTACATTTGGTACCGAGGCCAACTACAGGACCGAGTACATTACATTCGAGGTCGCCGACTTTGAATCATCGTACCACGCGATCCTAGGAAGACCTGCTCTGGCGAAATTCATGGCAGTTCCACACTACATCTACCTCGTCTTGAAGATGCCAGGCCCTAAAGGGATCATATCCCTAAAGGGCGACCTAAAGACCTCCTACGATTGTGACACCGAGACAGTGACGATTGCTGCAAGTATGCAGCGACCGAGCCAGGTAGCAATCGTAGCAGCAATGGTAAAACAACTCGGCGAGGCTGAGTTAGACATCCTAACAAAAAAGCTAGCCGGGTCAACCATGAAGCCCTACCAAGAAGTTCCAATCAAGGCAATCGACCTAGGGACGGGCGACCCCTCCAAGACGACGCTGATCGGCGCTGACCTGCCTACCAAATAGGAAAGCGCGCTCACCAACTTCTTACGGGACAACCGTGACATCTTCGCATGGAAGCCATCTGACATGCCAGGAGTCCCAAGGGAGTTGGCTGAGCACAAACTCAACGTCGATCCTGCTGCCAAACCGAAGAAACAACGCCAAAGATGCTTCGCCCAGGACAAGAAAGAAGCCATCCGATGGGAGTTGGCGAAACTACTAGCAGCCAGGTTTATTAAATAGGTGTTCCACCCTGACTGGCTCGCTAATCTTGTCCTGGTGCGCAAAAAGAACAACAATGAGTGGAGGATGTGTGTCGACTACACCGACTTGAACAAACACTGCCCAAAGGATCCTTTCGGGCTACTCCGCATTGATCAGGTGGTGGACTCTACAGCTAGCTGCTCTCTACTCTGTTTCCTCGACTGCTATTCGGGCTATCATCAGATAAGCCTGCATGAAGATGACCCGATCAAGACGACGTTCATCACTCCGTTTGGCGCCTACTGCTACACCACAATGTCCTTTGGACTCAAAAACGCGGGGGCAACATATCAGCGTGCAATTCAGAGTTGTTTAATGGCTCAGATTGGCCGCAATGTTGAAGCTTACATTGATGACGTCGCCGTGAAGACAAAGAACACAGACAGCCTCATTGATGACTTGTCCGAGACCTTTGTACATCTCAGGGAATTCCAATGGAAGCTCAACTCCACCAAATGCGTGTTTGGCGTGCCCGCAGGAAAACTGCTGGGCTTCATAGTCAGCCACTGGGGAATTGAAGTCAATCCCGAGAAGATCACCGCTATTACATCCATGGCGCCTCCAAAATCCCTCAAGGATGTCCAAAAGCTGACTGGATGCATGGTGGCACTCAACCGGTTCATCTCAAGACTGGGGGCAGAGGACTACCTTTCTTCAAGCTCCTTAAGAAGTAAGACAAGTTTGTATGGAGATAATCGACTTGTAAACCCTAGGCCGTCAGCTTATATAAGGCAGCCTAGGTCGACCTCTTCGTTCATCGAATACTTTCTCCCTCATTGTAACCACAAACTCGCCGTCATTCCTTGAAATCACGCTGAGCCCTTCAATCAAAATCACCGAGCACATGACGTAGGGTATTATACCTCCGGATAGCCCGAACCTGTATAAACCCTGCGCCCCTGTGTTACCTCGAGCTCTCTAGTCTCGTGATTGCCCTTTGCCTACAAATCAACCACTTGGGTACCCCTTTGTGACTGTCGGACGATAAATCCGACATTTGGCGCGCCAAGTAGGGGAGATCGTGGGACATCAACAGCTAACTCAGTGGCAGATCATCAACAACATCATCGGCTTCATCAGGCGTGGTCATGGCGTCGATGAAGATCAATCTCCAACTCGGCAAATTCTTCAACCAAGTCTGACGAGTCCACGAAGACCGATCTCCAACTTGAGTTGTTCGACAACTCGTCGAGTTCTTGATATCCGTGCCCTTCTACTCCTATTGGATCTAATCGCCAAACATCAGGAAGCATCTTTGTTTTGATTTACTGATTCTTCCTTTAATTAACGGTGGCTAATTGTGAATCACTTTTCCTCTGATCTGCATGGCTGCGTGCCCTTGCCATCACCGAGATCACCAGACGCATGGGTGAAGTTGCGGCATGGTGCTGGTTCAGGTCACAGTCGGCCCCGCAGCAGCTGCTCGACTCCGCCGGCGACGTCGAATCCTGCATGGAAGCCGAGTTGCAACACACGAATCGAGTACCACTCGGCAGTCGGCAACGGGGAGACGAACTACAACAACTGCGCAAGCATGCAGGGAAGTTTCTCTCCCATTTTTCTTCTGTATAATAAAATCCGATCGATATACTACATGCCTTGTTTGCTCTTTGCCCGACAAGGTCGATTTTAATTGATCTGTTTCTAACATTCATGCAAGATGGATACGACAGAGGCTGCCAAGTTCCATGGGCGTTTGCATGTATACAGGAAAGGGCACGCTATGCAAATACCGACGCCGTGGTGCGCCATCAGCCATGGGCGCTAGATGTGGCGAAACTGCCGTGCGCTAGCCCGACCAGTCACCGAGGACTCTTGCATCGGCTTGACAAGCAAACTGCTCCAAGGCCTAACGAATTTATCTGCGCTAAGCTTCGCTGGCAGACTCCATGGTTCATCTACAGAGTGCAAAAGCTGCATGTTGCGCCGTACCGCCGATCTGCAGGACTGCAGGATGAGCATGCCCTTATTATTTTCAAATCTTCTATCTTTCTCATCTACGTACATGCGTGCATGGATTCCAAAGTATTTTCTAATCTCCTTGTTTACGTGAATGTGTATGCATGGACGGATGGCTATGGCGGAGTCTCGGACTACAACCCTGCCATCGGTGGAGCCGTCCATCCGCCCACCGTCGACAACTCTGTCACGCTGCTCACCCTGGCCAACACGCCATGTCCACTCGACGGCCACGACGACCAACATGCCCACACGTGAATACGGCACAACGATTCTCCAACTCAGCGCAAATCAAGCGCAGAAACTACTCGGCGTATCTCCCCAACTACTTGGCATCCCGTCACCCAACCTGACACCTACAGACTACAATGGGCGGACAGCTTAGGCGTCCCCAACCCATAGAACATCGAGCACCTGCGACGGTTTTACCCGTAGAACATTTAAGCTAAGTACTCTTTATACCTTTTCTATTCAATAAATAAATCTTAGAGGTTTTTTCTCCTACCTACTGCCTTTATGCTACCCCCGACTCCCTCGCTGATGCTCGGGGACTGGACCTGTTTCCCTTCGCTTTTCTCCAACACAGCGCGCTGCAGGAGAGTCCCTGCCGACTCTGACTTCCGAGTCCTTGTCCGACCCTATGTCCCTCTAGCTAAATCCAAAGTAAACCCGTGCGGTTCAAGTCCCCAATCGTGAAAACTTGAGTTCCGTACTCGCCCCGCGTGCCACCTACATCTAAGCCTCGCTGCTGAGCGTTGTAGCCTGTGGTAAGCCGTCCTCTCCGTGAGCAGTGGTCAGTGGGAAAAGGTGCTTAGCGACACAAGGCAAGGGCCGCACGACGTCCTACTCGATATTTTTGCTAGAGGGAAGGTGTTTTACACATACGCATAATGCATTCACAGACCTGGTTCTGTTACGACCTTACGTCAAACATTGTCTATCATTTAGATTATTAAATATTACGCTACATAATATTTGCACTGCACTATCTTCATACAGCTCAGGCATTACCTGGTGTACTTCAACCGACTCGACCAGCTCCCAGGCTCCGGGCTGGCACAGGCCGACTACCCGATGTACTTCGACCAACTCGGCCAGCTCCCAGGCTCGGGGCTGGCGCAGACAGGCCACTCGGCGTGCTTCACCGACTCGTCCGGCTCCTAGGCTCGGGGCTAGGCACCCCAGACGACAACTCGACGTGCTTCCCGTCGTCCAGCCGACCTCTTTGGCTTGGGGCGGGAGGCAACTCGGCGGCTTGCTCGGCTCCCAGGCTCGGGGGCTGGGTGCCAGAGACGGCGACTCGACGTGCTTCCCGTCGTCCAGCCCAACCTCTCTGGCTCAAGGCGGGAGGCAACTTGGTGGTTCGTCCGGCTCCCATGCTCGGGGACCGGGCACTACGACTTCGGTCGATGGGTCTCCGTGACTCGGTCAGCCCCTACGCTTGGGGACTGGGCACTATGACTTCGGTCGGTGGGTCTCCACGACTTGGCCAGCCCCCACGCTCGGGGACTGGGCTCTACGACCCCGATCGGCGGGTCTCCACGACTCGGCCAGCCCCCACGCTCGGGGACTAGGCACTATGACTCCGGTCGGCGTGTCTCCGTGACTCGGCCAGCCCCCACGCTTGGGGAGGACACTACGACTCCGGTCGGCGCGTCTCCGCGACTCTGCTGGTCCTCACTCTCGGGGACTAGGTGCCACGATTTTAGGACAAGCTCCTCTGTTCGGGGTGCCAGACCGCCCTGTATGCTTTCATCAGCTTTTTCGCCACGGGTTTGCCATGCACACCTACGGGCGTACTGTTCTTGCCTCGATCTGCCCTAGCAGATGTGGTGATCTTACCTTCTAGGCGGCCTGTCTGCCCCGAAGCTCGAATGATTTCTCTTTGACCATTGGCCCGATTCTACTATCCACCTAATGCTCCTCAACAGGATGTGTCACTTTTGTCAAAGTGGTGCAGTTCCTCATGGTATCCGACTCGGCCACAGCTCGACGCCATGCCACTCGGGGTTTCACCCCCGGGTCTGACTAGGATCATCCCCGAGGATGCCTTGTTTCTTCTTTGAGCATCGTCCACCCTTGTCTTGGCCTGCTGGCCAAGACGTTTCAGCGGACCATGGTGGCCTTGCCTCTTTATCAGCAATCCGACATGCGCCGCATGTTGCTCGGGGACTTATGGGATATGGGTACCCCCGGGCCCATTGCCGACCAGGTAGACAGTCGGCCTGGGCCCACGTCTGACAATGGTCTAGGCCGACTCTGGGCCGGCCCACGAAGATATCCAGACTTGATGGACAAGATTGATAAAGACTTAGCCCGCAAGGCGTGCGGTAGGATACTCGGATCTGACCCGAGGATCACGGAGATTATATTGCAACCAACCCAGATTAGTTTTCTAATTGTAGCTAGATATATTTAGAGATAATCGACTATTAAACCCTAGGCCGTCAGCCTATATAAGACGGCCTAGGTTGACCTCTTCATTCATCGAATACTTTCTCCCTCATTGTAACCACAAACTCATCATCATTCTCCGGAGTCACGCTGAGCTCATCAATCAACATCACCGAGCACAGGACGAAGGGTATTATACCTCTGGGTAGCTCAAACCTGTATAAACCCTGCACCCTGTGTTACCTCGAGCTCCCTAGTCTCACGATTGCCCTTTGCCTATAAATCAACCACTTGGGTACCCCCTTGTGGACTGCCGGATGATAACTTCGACACCGCCGCGTGGCAGGCGGAAGCGACATAGGCGAGGCTGGATCCGAGGCTCCCGCGGCCGGATCCGGGGGCCACGGTGCTGGATCAGCCGCCTGGCGTGGCCTCGACGGCTCTCCACTCGCTGCTCGTGGCCGCCCGGCGCGTGGACGCGGTGGGTTTGTGGTGGGCATCGTGGTGCCCATCCTCTCCTGTACCGCCGAAGCGGGGGCCGCCGAGGACTGCGTGGCGCTGCTGGTGCGGGAGCTCGAGGCCGCCGGGCTGCTCGTCGAGCGGCTATGGCGCTGGGGACTGTGCTAGCCCGACGACGGTGGACGGGCTTCGAGCATGTGATGCAGGCGGCGGTCTAGAAGAGAGCGACACCGGTGCTGGCCTGGCGGCGGCGACTACGGAGGCGGTGGGTAGCGGCCTGGATGAGTATCATGCTATTGGCCGAGGCTAATGCCCGGTGGGCCTACAGTGCGGTTGCTGGGCTGACTGGCGGCCGGAGTTTCTACAGTGCCGGGAGTCGACAAGGGCCTCCAGGGTCTCGCTTGCAGTGGCAGGGAGGAGCGTGTGCAGCGGCTACAGAAAGGCAGGATACACGAGGTACAGGGAGGCACGGCTATCGGCGCCGCTCTCAAAATTCCTTACATGACTGTGGTCCTGGGAGTGTCAGGCTGCGTTCATGTTGCGTTGTGGATGAGATGCTCCAAGCGAAAGCCTTGCCTATATTCTTGCTGGTGGTGATGTCAGCGACGCCCTAGGGTGTCGTTCGCCTGGTTGGGGGCGTCATCTTGGAGCTCCATCCTGCGGCATTGGGTTCTCTAGGTGAAAACCTTGTCTAGTTCTCTGGACGAGCGACGGCGGCGCCATTGGCGTCGTCCCCTTCTTAGAGGCGTCGTCTCTTGAGACCCAATTTGGCTTTGACACTGCTAGTGGTGACGATCCTAGGGAGGCCTCTCTCGGTGGCGGTGTAGGGCGGCAAGATGCAGATCGACGAGGTTCACAGGGGGTTGCTAAGCTCGCGTGGGGGCGTTGCAACTTTGGTGGTGGTCAAGGGTTGCCGTACTTTGTCGGTTTGGCCACTGGCAGTGGACCACGGCGGATGGCGTTGATTGGCAACCGTCAATGCAGCGTGGGACAGTGTCGGGAGACGACGCTTGCGGCATCGACATCGTAGGACGACTTGGCTTGCAGTGGACTGCGATGGGTGACTCAGCTCTGCTGGGTGACTCCGGTGTGGCACATCATCGGAAGACGGCGTAAGTGATTACCTTGGTTGGCTAGCACAGCGATGGAGGCTTGTGTGCGGGGTGGAGCAACGAGGAGATGTCGATCTTCGGCGGGGCTGGGCTGTTCGGTGGAGACTCTCGAAGGCGGGGCAATACTTTCCACCATTCTTATGGCGACTTCAGAAATAGGTCCGTAATGTGGAGTGCTGTGGCGGACGTGGCGAGGCCCTCATATGCGATGTTTCTTCAAGGCGATAAGAGAGTCCAATGGCGGAAGTGGCGAGGGCCCCGCGCGTTTGTGTTCTCATGGTGGCGACTGCGAGCAGCCTACGAGAGGTGTTTGCAGTGGCACTACGGCGAAGGGTCCCATATGGCGGTGGCCTTCTTGATGCAGTGCGGTTTGTTTTCTCTCGGGTCCCTATCGGGCAGGGTCACGGCGGGAGGTTTCGACTGCTGTAAAGAGGAAGTTTGTTGGTGGGCGTTGCATTTAGGTTTCGACTAGGCTGCCGTTGTACAGTTTAATTGTGCGGCCATGTTGAGGTCCCAATCCAACTGGACGAATTTTTGTTGTTTTCTTTTTTCTCTTCTTTTTCCTGCCAATGGCCTCCCAGGGCTGTAATCTTGTATTTTTTTTTCTTCTATACTAATAGAAACTCGCAGTGTCTAGTGCGGTTCGTTAAAAAAAAATGTCTTACTCAACTCCTATGACATTGTTACAGCCACTCTTCCTTCTCATTTGATCAATACAAAGAGAAGTCTAGAAAAATCACCAACAAAATCCATAACAACTCGAAACTACGAGCAAACTAAGGATCGAACCCCAATCTAAACACAAGATTCACACAAATAAAAAAAAAATACCATCTGAATACCATATATCACACCCCATGGCAGTCGGTGGTGAAGAGCGGGATGTGAGGAGCTGACCAATAGATGCACCCAACAATGTAAGCTAGGAACATGGGATCGGATCTAGGTGAATGCCAACAGGAAACCGGATTCATCTCTGATTTACCCTGGTTGGTATAGATTCCAGCCGCTCCAGCTCCCTCTGCCACTGCAGCGGCATACTGTTTATAGGAGCTATTTTTCTCTTTCCTCTTCTTCCCTCTCACAGAGCAGTTGAGAGCAGTCGGAGCTGCTAAAAACTCGCTCCCGGCAGCTTCGTCGGACACAGAATAGTGGCGCTACAGTGGCGAAGTTGGAGCTGGCCAAATCTGTACCAAAGATGCCCTTATATTTGGATTCCCTCTCTTATATCCATTTCTCTTGTATCTTTCTTTTTCCACACCGACCACTCCCTCTCTTTATGGACAGGTCCATGTTACATTTTAGCGAAGATGTCATCAAACGGAAATTGAAATCCAGCTTGACCTCAATACAAATTCATCGTATGCTTCTTCCAAAATTTAACTGAATAAATACAAATCGATCCCAAACCGGGCGCTTGAGTAGTTGAGTTGCGGCGCCACCCTATTGACCGAAATACCCCACTGAAATCCCCCCATCCGAGGGTTCTAGCAAAGCCAGCAATAAACCTCAAAGCCCAGCCAGCGCCGCCGCCGTCGCCGTCGCCGTCGCCGAGACGCTCAGTGGATCTCGGCGCCCCTGCCTGCGGTCCCTCCATACGCAATATGATGGTCCCCCTCGACCCGGCGGACAAGCCCACCTCACAGCGTCGCATCGCGGAGGGCGACACGGTGGTGGTGTACGAGCGCCACGACGCGATGCGCGCCGTTCCGGTCCGCGCCGGCGGCGTCCTCCAGAACCGGTTCGGCGTCTTCCGCCACGACGACTGGATCGGCCGCCCCTTCGGATCCAAGGTCTTCAGCTCCGCCGCCGGCGGCGGAGGCAAGGGCGGAGGGGCCAAAGGGGGCGGCGGCGGCAGCGGCAAGGTCGGTGGCGGGTTCGTGCACCTCCTGGCGCCGACCCCGGAGCTCTGGACGCTGGTGCTCAGCCACCGGACCCAGATCCTCTACATCGCCGACATCAGCCTCGTCGTCGCCTACCTCGAGCTCGTCCCTGGGTGCGTCGTGCTGGAGTCCGGTACTGGCAGCGGGTCGCTCACCACCTCGCTGGCCCGCGCCGTCGCGCCGCACGGCCGCGTGCACACCTTCGATTTCCACGAGCAGAGGGCTGCCTCTGCAAGGTAACGTATAAGCAAGCACTCTGTTTTGTTTTCTATTGTGTGATGTGCTGCTTGCTAACCTGTGTGGTAAAGTCTTTTGATGAAATATATTCCATGTAATTAGGACATAAGAAATGGTACTTTTGCAATTCATGTCTCCCCAACTTAAGTTTAATTGCCGGATTCAACTGGTCCACCCTCATAAAAGGTAACAAAGCATTTGGGGATAGTACCATAGTGAATCATATAGCATATTAGAACCAAAATGTACTCTAAGCAGCGATGTTATTCAATGACAAACAAAATGCATAAGAATCTGTGTTTGGTGTTTCCTCTCTAACACCACAAGTTGAGAATGAAGAAATTCGTCTAATCTTAAAGGTGAGCATCACCTTTAGTGATGAAATAACAACCATCAATAATCCATCAATGGTTCTGATCAGCTGAAGTTAGTAAGGGAGCTAGAAAATTTTGTAGGGTTCACACAGTAGACATCCATATGCCTCCCAGTCCTAAGGGAGCAAGAGATAACTTTTTCAAAATGGATAAGAACATGGAAATTTGTAACTGCGGCTGCAGATACTAAGTTTTGTGACGGATCAATTGTTGCCTGCTTAGACTGGGGTGGAAGGGAACTGAGTCTATTTATGCTTGGAATAGCAAAATCTTTACATTAATATCTGAATATCTCCAGTACGCTATGAAATTTGTGTCGTCATTTATTGTGTCTAAGATGTATACCATTGTACATCGAATTCCTCAAACTTGCTTGCATATGTACAAATTATATGTGAAGTCTCTTAGCGTCTAATTAATTTGTACAAGCCTTCGTGATTCCTGTCTTTCCAGCACATACATGATCATAGTGATATAACTCTTCATAGACGTGTTTGGAGCGAAATAGAAGATGCAAAATACAAAATAAAGAATAACGTTTCCCTAGAAGCATTTTAGTGCAGTCTACTGTGAAGTGCTGATTGTGCAAGGACCAAATCTTATCCTAAGACTAAACATCATTTTTAGTCTACACTCTTCCTTTGAGGCAATAGGTACCTATGTTAATTTCAATATGGCACTATAGGGGAGAAAAATCTTCTGTTGTAGATTTTTTTTTTCCAGGGAATATCATTTTTGAACTTTCAGTTATGTGTTTGTGCCATTATAATTTAGTTCCTTTGATGAATAGGGAAGACTTCGAGAGGAATGGCCTTAGCAGCCTTATCACAGTCAATGTGAGGGATATACAAGGTGAAGGATTCCCAGAGGAGCATTGTGCTGCTGCTGATGCTGTCTTCCTGGACTTGCCCCAGCCTTGGCTTGCAATACCTTCTGTTGGTTTAATGCTAAAGCAAGACGGTGTTCTTTGTTCTTTTTCACCTTGCATTGAACAAGTGCAGCGTGCTTGTGAAGCTATGAGATCATATTTCACAGGTTCGGCACTTTCTCTTACTTAAATGTTACTTTCGAAACAAACCATTTTTTTGTAATTTAAGATTCACAAGATTCAGAGTTGACTTCTACAATGGTTCACAATTTGATCCCAAAATGTTGTCATTGTCACATAATGGGCATGTCAAGTTGTCAACTATTAAGCTGCTTGACTTAGAAAAACACACTACTTTAGTAGTTATTAAGTCTACATTACCCCCATAGACATTGATAGCCTCACTTAAACCCATGAATGTCCACTGTTAAGCTGCTTGAGTGATGAAAAAAAACACTATATTGGTAGCTGTCATTAAATCTACATTACTTCCATAGCATTGGTAATCCCACTGAAGGCTAGGAATAACAATCTCTTGGATATTGATCTAATTTTGATCATGTCCTGAAAATTCTGAAACACATTAAAATTGACATGAGACTGAACACAGGCTCATTCTAATTAAACTCTCAATCTCGAGACTGAGCATGGCCTCACTAAGGCTAAGTTTGATGATCAAGGTGATAAAGAGAGGCAAAACTGAGGAGTGAGGTGATAAATGAATATACCTCTAAGCATTGATTTACAAATACCAAAGGGTCCTAATGGAGGAGGGCAAACATGGTTCCTTGCCTTAAACTGTACTATGTTCCTCTGTTTCTTGTATGTTTTTGTGCAATGGCATCTCCTACAACTGAAGGTTCACTCCCTGTCCAATTAAGGGGTAGGATAGCAAGCATTTGTCCTGCTAAATTACTAGGTCTGCCGATAAACAAAATTTCCCTTGCTTTGTCATGTGGGGCATCAACCAGCTCTATTCCCCGAAATTTAGCTTATATTTTTATCAGCGTGAACCTCATAGTTGGGGCCTTAGGGGTGTTCCATAAAACTAAGGGTTCCTGGTACCCCTTGCGGTTTTCAGTTGAGGAACAGGGCACATGAGATTGTTAATGTCTGACTACACTCTGCCGCATCTTGCTCGATTCAGGAAGAATTTCCTCTTAACTTATTTATGTATCATGTGTAGCACTTGCTCTTCAACAGGGTGACAGTTCTGCAGATGCCTGCAGGGATTATACAGCGGCACATACCTTGCCACTTTCGAATCCATCGTATGCTCACAGTGTAGGCCATACCATCTCAGTAGTAATATCCATGAATCATGGATATTACCCATGAATTTAAAAATGTATGCAGGCGACCATTGGAGTTTAAGTTCTGTTGGTGCCTGATCTCATATTTTGTTCTGCTCTATTGGTCATGCTGCAACTACCTTGTGGTGTTGCCCTAAAAAAAAGAAAAAAAATACCTTGTGGCGTTGTGGATAGCGCACTGCTGCAACATGCTAGTATTCTACTTCCCTGGCAGCAGGACTAAGCTGTAGCAGCAAGGGGCTGGGCATATGCACCCAATTTGCCCACATGAAGTCATGTGGACTATGAAATCTGAGAACCATCAGATTGGAAATCTACATGACATACAAAGCTATCGACACTAGCGCTCTGAGTTGTGAGCACTCATATTTGCTGATTAGCACTCAAGTGGGCCACTATGAGCTATGGGAATTTTGTGCTATCCTTCATGCCTATGTTCAAGATATATATGTTAGTTTAATTTAGACACCGAAACTATTCTATAACCTGCCTTTTGGGTACCAAATTTGTGCTGGAAATGCAGAGTTGGTTTTTATTTCTTCATGATACCACTAAGCAGTTTGATAGCTTTGGAAATTTAATGGAAATGCTGTGTGCTGCATACTTGTACGTAAACCTTTAATGTTTTAATTTATATTTGTGTCATTGCTGCATATGTATGTGCTTTCACAAACTTTATGCAAACAAGAAATAAAAAAATTGCATGTGTTAGATGTGCTGATTGGATTGGATAATATTTGTTTATAATAATATTTTGTAAAGTTTTAGGTTGCACTGAAATGCCTAATAGCACTTTCCACATACCTTATATTGCCAAAGTTGCTTCTGACTGTATTATATTTTGTTCTGCAGACATTAGAACCTTTGAAATTCTTCTTCGCACATATGAAGTAAGAGATGGTGCTCTGAAGAGTGGTACTGCCAGTGAGGAAGCTACTGTGGGGCCTCCTCCCCAGAAAAGAAAAAAGTTCACAGCATCAGGCGAAAACACGGGCTGTGCAAAGGAGAATTCCATTTTGGTTAGGCCTTGTAGCACTGCTAAAGGGCACACTGGCTACTTGACATTCGCAAGGCTTCGTGTGCCTTATAGCCAAACTGAATCTTAAGAGAGGTGAGGATTAGCGGATGACAAGTTGATAGGAAATTTTGCATTCATAACACCAAATGCATGTATTGATGACTGATGAGGTGCTGTCTGTCACGAAGATCTGGTAGTCAAATGCTATTGTTTCATGTGCCCGGGGGTGTTGATCACTGTGGCTGTACTTCTTTCTTGAGAATCCCACTCGATCTGATTTGGAGACCTATTTGATTCATATGTTTACATGTGCTCGTATCGGGTTCATCGTTGGGATGCTGCTGCTTGGTTGTTGGCGTTACAGGTGTGTCTGATTTGAATGTTCTTGTTCCTGATATTCCTATATCATATTGGGCTGTTGTAACAATAGAACATATATTTGGCTCTAGCAGCAAGGTGTGCTGATCCGTGCACACAGGTCAGCAAGTTTAGCGTGTCGATAGGTACACATGCGTAGACAAACAAATTACTTGGAGGAAGTGTGTGTGGAGGTGGTTTTATACTCATTCATTCTCTTTTGATAGTTCTATTTTCAAAACTGAATTTTTTATAGTCTCATTTGAGTTATAGTCTCAGATCTGATATAAATTGCTGCTTCGATCCTTGTGCAGAGTAATTATTCTAGAAAAAAGATTGATGGATGTAGTATATGATAACACATCAATACTGAGAAGTTCTATAGGGTAAATGAGGAATATTTGATGATATGATATTGTCCATATTCTTTTCTTCTGATATTCAAAGAATTCTCATTAGTCATTAGCCGATGAATTTGGTAAGCTTGCATCACCTAATTTCTGTTTGCTCTACTTGTACTCGGGCTTAAACATTATCACTGACTTTTCTTTGTTATATATTTGGCTAGAACGCTTGTCTTAACATTTGCTATCTCCCATTCCACTTCATCACAAGTAAGGGCAGTTTGGTACAGCTCATCCAAAAACAGTTTCACTGGAGAAACTGTTTTGGTGAACATAAAAAGCCAGCTTTGTGCAGCTTTTAGTTTATTTTTACATCATTTTTCAAAACAGCTTCACGCTACAGTGTCTCATTTTGCACAAAACATGTGAAGCTGAGCCCACAAAAGCTCTGCCAAAGGGGCCCGTAGTTTTCTGTTCAGGACATGCACAACTTCGTTGATGACCCGATTACTCGGCATATCCCAGAACTTGTCGTAGAACACCGAGAACTGGTCATCAGGCCTTGGTGCTTTCAGACCCCCTACTGCTTTGAAGCGTCCTTCACCACCTTAGCTGCAAACTCCTTCATGAACATGTCATTCATTTCAGTAGTGACCTTTATCTCCATGGCTTGGGTTTGCTTCTGGAAGGGATGGCAGCCATTTTACCAGACTATCCTAGCGAAATAGTTAAAGAACTCATATTGTACTCCTCCTGTCACACCCATCCACCAATCTCTTTCCTATGCCTCCCAATTCTATTACATTCACCTTTCGGTGAACAAGCGGCATAAAAATGATGTATTATGATCCTTTTTTGTAACATCCTAACACGACCATTTGCATCCAATAAATATCTATTTATTTGCTGTCCCAACCTCTCTTCTCCAGATCACCAAGAACATTTTCCCACTACATCACACTAGTAGAAAAACGGTCTTTAGTACCGGTGAACCGGGACTACGGCGTCCCGAGCATTTACCCGGGACTAAAAGGCTCCTTAGTCCCGGTTGGTGTTACCACCCAGGACTAAAGGGCCTTTTTTTTTCTTTTCTGTTTTTTCTTTCTCTTTTTTTCTGGCTTCTTTTATACAGAGATATGTATTATATATGTATAATAATATACGTATATGTCCATATACGTATTAGTTATACGTCACTAATGCATTAAACTATTAATACTAATATTAATATATACGCTAATAATATTAAACTTACATATATATTTAACTACAACAAGTTTTGAAAGGCGAATATTAATATTTACACCAAGATTTCAAAGGAGCATATATATATATATATATATATATATATATATGTATATTTACAAAATGCCTAATATTTGCTCCTTGTATCGACCTCATGTCCATTCCACCAGAACGCCCCTGTCTTGCTCACGACCTCATCGATTATAAATCCGCAGAGTACCTCTTGAATCGCCGCGACTTTTTGGATCGGTAAGATCTCATCTTTCATATGCATCATCTGAGGATGTGGTTAATACAAAAATATAAATACTATTATTATGACTCACATGCATACATACATACATATAGATATCCGTGGAAATGGAACATACCATCAGTTCCCAATTACTGCAGATCGTCCTATGCCCTACAAGAGTGTGCATGAACTCACAGACATAATATCCACATAAATTGGTGCCTTCATTCTGCTTATAACACTTTATAGGAGAAATGGTCAAGTCATTACATGCATATTCACGATAATGAAACAAACAAAATGAGATGTGTGTCTGTGTATAGTAGTATTTACCGGAAAGTCTCACTTGATGCCAAGTTGTTCCTTGAATGGACCTTTGTGCTCTGCGCGAAACTTTTTTCAACGCCTGCGCACACCATATGAAATAAATGAAATTCTCGGCAGATCTAAAGAGGAATAATAGTGCGAGGACAGAATCTACTTTTGAAGGAGGTCAATCATTGGTTGGTACGTATCCCGTGGTCCCCACAATGAGTCCATGACGGTCAACAAGCTTATGTCCAGTTGCATAACAAATAATATCCAATGGAACCTATTTACATGCATGTTTTGTACCATGGGTCACGTCAATTAAAATAAAAATTATGTTAGAAAGAAAATAGGCAGATGCACAAAACAGTAAAAGTACTCACCCCAAGTTGTAAGGAAATAGAATCATTGTCTTGTAATGTTGTACACGTAAGAATTTGTCAATGTTGTTCATTGTGTCTTCATAATGATTTTGTAACATATGTTGGTTTACAATTTTTGGGTCGATGAAGCCCAAGTGGAAGTATGAGTTTTTCCTGCATACTTCAATCTCCATTCTACAGGATACAATTTAAAAGATAGAAATGTTTAATAATACAGTTGACAATATATAGGAGACGTTAAATATAGAAATAAACGAAGCACTTACAGCACCCAACAGCTGAGGAGAGACACGTCGAGGGCATCCCTATGGTATATCTGGTATATTTCTGAGAATTCCAGATACATAACATTATCGCCACAAAAAAAGTCATTATCTCTAATCTTCAATCCCACCATTCTCTGCCCTTCGGCCGACGCCTTAAGGTACCACTCATGTAAGCTGTACATTTTTGTTGACAGCGTGTTGTACGTATCGGGATCAACTAGAGGTAAGCCAAGCTGAAATGGCCACCTTGGTATAGCCTTTGGGGTCTCATTCTCATTCAGCATTTGCGAGGGCGTCAATGCCGCCCCTTTGCAAAACTCAAGCACGTCAACCAGTCCAAGTCCATCATTCACTATGAGTGGATCAATTGTTTGCTTCTCCTGCTCACCGAGCTGAGCAACAACCTTTCCCTTCCTTTGTTGCTTGACGCTCTTTTGGGTCTCGGTAGTCTCTTGGCTTTGTTGTCTCCGTTGCACCTTCCCCTCCCTTTTATTCTCCTCATACGATTTCTTAATAGAACGGTCATAGTCTGACAACACTTTCTTCTTAGTTTCTTTAGACATGCCAATTAGAAAACAGACTTAGCAAAATCAACTACTTCTTTTTTCTCGGGCTCCTTCTTTTTGAAGAACTCTTTAACCTTAGCCAGACTATGCTGCTTGCACTCCTCATCAGATTTTCCCATGGTAGCTTGGCAGGTTCCTTGGCTTGCTTTGGCTGCTTTGCTGGGTTCTTTGTAGGTGGCTTTGTTGGTGCCTTGGCTTTCTGTTGATTAGCTTTCTTTGCCGGTGGAGGTGCAGGCGGCGGAGATTGCTTAGCTACAGGCAACAGAGATTTCTGAGTTGTAGGCGACGAGACCTTTGTTCAGGGA
>CM014276.1:27082876-27094088 GCA_004135705.1 Alloteropsis semialata | reverse complement strand
ATATAACCCTCCACCTTTAGTCCCGGGCCATATTACGCCCCGGGACTAAAGGGTAATTTCGTGCGGGAAGGGAAAAATGCAACCCCTTTAGTCCCGGGTCGTGTTACGACCCGGGACTAAAGGGGGCTGCGTTTTTGCTTCCCACGCAAATCCAGTCCCTTTTATTTTAGTTCTATTTCTTTTACTAATACACTAATATTCATTGGTATATATCATTATCACCAAAAAATTTGCCAAAAAATTAACAAATAACAGTTGCTTATATTAGAGCTTACAAAATTAAATAAACATGATAATATGAGTTATATAATGTTTATTTATCAAATATTAGCAAAGAATCTATAATTAAACTAGTTGATGTGATGTACACATATTTTCTTAATATTCGACACAATGCTCACAAGTATTCTCCCATACCTATTATGCATATGTATATGATGTTCATACATTGGCAAGGTTAACCTCCAGCTAGGTAATGACAGTCTGTAGCCATGAAACTTATGTCTTCCATAACCATGTTAAACAACTGTTGATGAAGTTTTTACTTCTCGATGGTTTTTGTGTGAGCCTGAAAGATTTGAATGTCCCAAGGATCACATTAAAACCATCGAGAGAAGTAAAAACTCCATCAACTATTGTTTAATACATGGTTATGGAAGACATAAGTCTCATGGCTACAGACCGTCACTACCTAGCTGCAGATACACCTTGCCACTATATGATCATCATGTACACAAGCAAAAAAAGTATGGAGACAATGCTTGTAAGTATAGAGTGGTCTATTAAGAAAATCTATGCATCCCATTAACTATTTTAATTATCAATTTTTGGTTAATATTTAATAAACAAAATAATACCACTCACATTATCATATTTAATAAATTATAGAAGCACCAATATATACAAATGTTATTTATTAAAGTTTTGCAGCTTTGTTGGTAATAATGATATATATGAATAGATATTGGTCTATTTAATAAAAAAACTAAAACTAAACCAAAAGAGGGCTGGATTTGCATGAGAAACAAAAACGCATTTAATAAAAATTAGTGTTATTACAACATGATAAACTTCATAATAATTCTTATTACAACATGATTCATAAAAATGCACGCCACTAAATTAATCTCTGTTCACACCATTCTTTTTCATGAGATAAAAAGGATAGTTTTTTCAACAATCTCGACACCTAGATATCTGTCAACGTAATCAAGTGCCTATATTAATGCACTATCAACCACCTTATAGGGTTTATCCAAAACTTCGCCATAAATTTTTGTCTGCCTAGTCATTCCACTTGCGTCCACATGTGTCAAGGTTGTGTCCGCTTGAAATCCACCATTAACATGATATGAATATGGCTTAGTGAATGTGAACCGTAGGTAATCAAGTACCTGTTTTAGTATTGGTTCTAACCCGGAGTACATATGCATGTATCCACAGTACAGGTCGTCCTATAAAAAAATAAAAAAATTATGTTATTTCATAACATTCATTATGGAATTCAAAAAAAATCATAGTTAACTTACATAGATGGATTCGTATTCAGGGGTAATTAATTTAGGCATTTGTGTCACGGGGAGGCCACCCGCCTCAAGAGCTTTTATCTTAAAGTAGCTATAGTCTGGTAAAACATGCCCACCCCATAATTGGATTCGGTAGAGTGCTTGCCTTACAACGTCACAAGCCGCAACATGCTCCTGTTGCCAGGCACCCGATTCGACGTCGATATGCACAACAGAAATGGGCATCGAAGAGCGATGTGCATTACTGCATCTTTAAACCATTTGATTGGCAAAATAATCTGCTATATTGGTAAGTCACATTAATAAATTGCATGAAATAATCAATACATTGACATGTAACTATTGAAGCACTAGATAATTAATTTACCCGATTGAAACGAGCTTCGTTAGGCGCGGGCACTGCAATGTTGTTTCCGGTAAAAATGAGGCCAGGAGCATGTGCTTCTCGTGGCGGGTTTATTTGTGGCATCCACACAGGATCATTCCACCCTCCACCACGATGAGGTACCGGATGTTGTCTCGTCGGTGTTGTTCTAACTAATTAAGTGTTGAAACCGGTTTTCTTTAACTATTGTGAATAAATCACTAAAATCTATATATTACTCAAAAAAAACTATATACTGAATAGAAAAACAAAACTAAAAATTAAATAACTAAATACTAAGCAACATCTTTAGCTCAGCAACATCAATCAATGCAAACTACAAACAAATTCATAACTCAATATTGTGCTAAAATTCATCAATCTCCTCAATAACGTAAAACTCAAATTTCTCTACGTACAAAGAAATGAACAAAAAATACTAACTGGGGAAGACTAGAGAATGAACAAGAAATACTAACCATAAAAAACTTCGGCGCACTGAAATCTTAAAAAAAATCAGCAGCACACCTCGCTCCCTCGGCTAGAGAATGAACAAGAAAGACAGAGTTGCTCTGCTCGCCCGAGTGTCAGTCGTGACCGGCCGGCCGTTTTATAATGGAAGGAGGCTTTTAGTCTCGATTGGAGGTTTTAGTCCCGGTTCATGGTCCAAACCGGGACTAAAGGTCGGGCACCGACACCTTTAGTCCCGGTTCGTGCCCTTAACCGGAACTAAAACATGCTTTTAGTCCCGGTTATAGCTTCCAACCGGGACTAAAAGCCCAGTCATTATTCAATTTATTTTTTGTTTCAATTTGTTTCTTATTTCATTTACTAAAAAAATATTTTAATTAGTTTTTTTATTTACTATATGTGATAATAATATGATTGATGTTATGATTATTATTCTCAGACAAAAAAATATATTTCATTTAATTTTTTAGTTCATTTACTAGCTAGATGTGCTAATGTTGGTATTTCTTAGCATCACCAATGTTGGTATTTCTTAGCATCACCACTACAGGAGTGATGGCACTAGAGATGCCTTAATATAAATCTTAGCGTTACATAAGTTCTGCAAGCGCACAGAAGTACATTGTAGCATTTTACCCGGGAGTATTCCAGAGTATCGTATTTATTTCCTCAGGGAAAGCGTATGGCAAAGTAATATGTTTTCCAATGCATCAACTATGTTACGATTAATATACCAAGACTAGAACAGGGGATAACTTGATATGACAAGTTGGGTAGGTTGACACACAGAGGATTTCACCGCTCATTATGTAAGTCTAGTTAATATGAAGGTCCTACGAGAGAACTAGGGATTCTATGTACTTCTAACTTACGGGTTACACTCCTACAAGTATATCCTATACAAGCTCAGCAAGAGACACAAATTAGAGGGCAAATCGAGGAGTCGTGGGATCCCCTCATCCAAGGGTACCGTCACGATGTTTATCACAAAGGCCTGCAAACGCCCAAACCCGAACGGCGAGGATTACAAGGGACGGACAGGGCTGTCACCACCTGCCGCCTACCTCTGAATACGTGGGGTAGGGTATCCCCAACGGTATTCCATAACCCAAACACCATGTTTGTAATATGAAATACATCTTTACCAATTGTACGGAAAGGTAAAGAACAATCATAAAGATTCATTGGGCCATTGCCATAACATGTATCTTCTACACTAAGGTGCAAGACATACAACTCATATGATGCACACACAAGACTATAAGTCAAGTAACATAAGCAAGATAGCATATCCATTAAGGCTCTAAGTCTTACAAATAAGCAAAAGGATACAAGATAACTGAGCTCTAGGCTTACCAAGACTCCTTCGGAAACCCGTAGAAGCTCAACTCCTAGAACTACTTCTCTACTAACTAAGACTATGACTTGTAGCAATTGGAGCTCTTCCTTCTGGTGTGTGTTGTACAGGAGGCGTTGGTCATCTATTTATAGTGCTGGGAGGCGGTTCAGGGCCGGTACAAGGCGGTTGAGGACTAGTGGGCCCACCCCCGAGTCGGCCGACGTCTTGACGTCGTCCGATCGTCCGATGCACCGACTGAGCTCATCCACGGCGAAGATCTGGTCCCGAAGTCGGTTAAGAGGCGCTGGAGAAGGAATGGCCGCAACGGCTTCTGGACTGGGTCGGCCGACCTGGCCAGGTCGGCCGACCTGGTCTAGGCTCGCACCGCCTCGGTCTTCTTCTGTGTAACTGGAATGTGGACCCTGATAATTGTGGAGTCTGGGTATGAGATCTTTGAGTAACTTTTGGTTCTCATGTGGGCCCATCAATCCATGTGATTCTCCTTATCCTCCTTGTCATCCCTTGGATGTAACCGTCATTAATTCAACGTTCTAGATGACATGGATCTGTGCTTCTTCTGCATGGCTAAACTTGGGCTACTTTGGGCGCCAGGCCAGGTCGGCCGACCATGGCATGTCGGGCGACCTGGGCTTAGCCCTGTTTTCCTTCAACTTTTGGCCCATATCTCCTGCAACCAAATAATCTCCATGTACAAGTGGAACTTCATTATTTGAAACCAATTCCTACTGATTATTGTTGGTTTGTTTTATTTTACCATGTTGGCGTTACCGGATAATCGTGACTTAACAAGCGCCAACAGCTAATATGAACATGTGTATTGAGAACAATTTGAATACAAGTCCATCACATAAGCATAAGTTAATAATATAAGAGTGCATGCTCAATATCTTACATAATGGTTATAACAATACATTAAACATCACGATCTAGAACGACAATAGTCTTCTTTTTCACGAATGTGCCTTGCTTATGATCACTACGTGTGTAAGGAGCATCCTCTTTAGCTAATAGAATGCTTGGGTCAACATTCACGGCGAATGGAGGAATCTCGTCAAACTTATCATAATCTTCCGACATGTCTGTTTTGCCCTCGATGCCGATGATGTTTCTTTTTCCCGAAAGGACTATGTGTCGCCTGGGCTCATCATTTGACTTGTCTGTTTGCTTCTTCGGTTTACTAGACATGTCCTTCACATAGAAAATCTGAGCCACATCCTTGGCTAGGACGAATGGTTCATTTCTGTAACCAAAATTATTGAGGTCCACTATTGTTATTCCATAATAGTCTTTGAACACCCCTCCTCCACTGAGCTTCACCCATTTGCACCGAAACAGCGGCACTTTCAATAACGGGCCATAGTTCAGTTCACATATCTCCTCTATGTAACCATAATATGTGTCCTTGTTACCATCGCTGTCTAGGGTATCCACACGGACGCCACTATTTTGGTTGGTGCTCTTTTTATCTTGGGATACTATGTAGTATGTATTCCCATTAATCTCATACCCTTGGAATGTCAAGACTATAAAGGAGGGACCCCTGGCCAACCATACTAGCTGTTCATGTATGTCCATATTGCGCATTAGATGTTTCCGCAACCAACCGGCGAAAGTATCAATGTGTTTACGTGTAATCCAGGCCTCAGACTTCCTTGGGAATTCATTGTGTAAAAGCTCCTTGTGTTCATCTATATAAGGGCTAACCAAGGATGATTGTTGTAGAACAGTGTAGTGTGCTTTGTTTAAAGAATCATCATCCCAAGTAGCAACAACCTTCTTTCCTATTGTTCCCTTTCCACCGAGTCTCCCCTCATGCCGTGATTCAGGTACACCAATCGATTCGAGATCGTCGATGAAGTCAACACAAAACTCAATGACCTCCTTTGTTCCGTAGCCCTTTGATATGCATCCTTCTGGTCTAGCACAGCTATGGACATATTTCTTTAGTACTCCTATCAGCCTATCAAAAGGGAACATATTGTGCAAGAGGACAGGTCCTAGAATTTCAATCTCTTTGACAAGATAAACTAGTAGATGTGTCATAATGTTGAAGAACGACGATGGAAATACCAACTCGAAGCTCACCAGGCATTGGGCCACATCAACATGCAACTTCAGTAGATTGTCTAGATCAATTACCTTATGAGAAATTGCGTTGAGGAATGCACATAGCTTTACGATAGCTAATCGTAGATTCTCTGGCAGAACTCCCCTCAATGCCACTGGAAGCAGCTGTGTCATGAGCACGTGGCAGTTGTGAGACTACAGGTTTGTAAATTTCTTCTCTGGCATATTTATTATTCCCTTAATGTTCGAAGAGTATCCAGAGGGCACCTTGATACTATTGAGGCATTTGAACATGCTTTCCTTTTCTTCTTTGCTAAGAGTGAAGCTGGCAGGACTCAAGTAATTTCACCCATTGTCACTCTCTTCTGGATGTAGTACATGTCATTCTTCCATATTTATATCTTTTGTCTTACCATAGGTGCCTACAAAGGCTATCAAGTTGACGCAAAAATTCTTCGTCATGTGCATGACGTCAATTGTGTTGCGGACCTCCAAGACTTCCCAATATGGTAGCTCCCAAAATATACTCATCTTCTTAAACATGGATGCCATCCCATTGCTATCATTTGGAACAGCAACGCTACCTGGCCCCTTTCCAAAAACAACTTTTAGATCTTTTACCATAGCAAATACGTACTTTCCATCACGATGCATAGGCTTGGGACGACGATCTGCCTCCCCTTTGAAATGCTTGCCTTTCTTTCTTAGTGGATGACTGAGAGGAAGCTATCGACGATGGCCCATGTACACAACCTTGCGATAATGTTTCAAATAAATGCTTTCAGTATTATCTAAACAATGCGTGCATGCCCTATATCCCTTGTTTGTCTGTCCTGATAGGTTACTAAGAGCTGGCCAGTCATTGACGGTTACAAACAGCAATGCTCGTAGGTCAAATTCCTCTTGTTTATGCTCATCGCACATACGTACACCGTTTTCGCCCCACAGCTGTAAAAGTTCCTCAGCCAATGGCCTGAGATACACGTCAATGTCGTTGCCCGGTTGCTTTGGGCCTTGTATAAGAACAGGCATCATCATGAATTTCCTCTTCATGCAGAGCCATGGAGGAAGATTGTACATACACATAGTCACGGGCCAAGTGCTATGACTACTGCTCATTTCACCAAAAGGATTCATGCCATCCGTACTCAAAGCAAACCTTATGTTCCTTGGATCTTTTGCAAAGTCTTTGAATGTTCGGTCGATTTTTCTCCACTGGGACCCATCGGCAGGGTGCCTCAACTTTGAGTCTCGCTTGTGCTCTTCTTTGTGCCATCGCATCATCTGAGCATGCTCTTTGTTTCTGAAAAACTGCCTCAAGCGTGGTATTATAGGGGAATACCACATGACCTTGGCAGGAACTCTCTTTTTGATAGGCTCTCCCTCTACATCGCTAGGGTCGTCTTTTCCGATCTTGTACCGCAAGGCGCCGCAAACCGGACACGTGTCCATTTTCTCGCACTCGGGACCACGATACAGGATGCAATCATTTGGATATGCGTGTATCTTCTGCACCTCCAACCCCAGTAGGCAAACGAGCTTTTTTGCTTCGTATGTTGTCGAGGGCAATTCGTTATTCCTAGGAAGCGTCTTCTTCACGATTTTTAGTAACTCACTAAAGCCCTTGTCCGATACACCATTTTTGGCCTTCCATTGCAGCAAATCCAGTGTACTCCTGAGTTTTTTTAGTCCCTCTTCGCAACCCGGGTACAAAGGTTTCCAATGGTCCTATAACATGCGCTGAAACTTCAACCTCTCCTTCTCAGTTTCGCTTGTGTCCTTTGCATCTTGCAACATCTGACCAAGATCATCTGCAGGCGCATCTTCCCCATTCTTTTCCTCAGCATCACCCATTGTAGTATCAGCAAAAGCACGGTATTCAGCAAATCCGAGAATGTTTTCATCAATCTCATCTTCACCATCTTCCATTATAACACCTCTTTCTCCATGGCTGGTCCAACAACTGTAGCCAGGCATGAAACCATGTCTAATCAAGTGGCTGTGAATGACCATTCTTGAACTGTGCTCCTTCTGATTCTTGCAGACCCCGCAGGGGGCAACTCATGAAACTGTTTTTCTTGTTTTGCTCTGCCACATCTAGAAAATGACGCATGCCTTGAAAGAAGTCACCTGAACGTCTATCGGCGTTATACATCCATTGCCGGTCTATCTGCAAGTTTAGGCAATTTTTTATAAGTAGAACCAATAGTAAGTTTATTTTTGAAATAAATGAAAATTACCATCCTAATTCACTAAGCAATAAATGAAAATTACCATCCTAATCAACTAAAGTATAAATATGAACTAACTAATTAACTAATGTATAAATATAAATTAACTAAAGTATAAATAACTAAAATATAAATATCAACTAACTAATTAACTAAAGTATAAATATAAATTAACTGAAGTATAAATATGAGCTAACTAATTAACTAAAGTATAAATAACTAAAGTATAAATATGAATTAGGATAAATAACTAAAGTATAAATATGAATTAAAAACTAAATCTGCATTTACTAAAACATACTAGTGCAAACTACTAACAAATCAATATCTCAATTGTGCTAAAAAACAAAACTCACCCATCTCTCCATTCCACTAAAACTCAAATTTCTCTATGTATAAAGGATGAAACAAGAAATACTAACCGTGAAAGATGAGAGAAAGAAGATATGCTCCTTCTAGACCACTTGGAGGAGCTAAATCTTCAAAATTCAAAAAAAATGGGCATGACCTCCCCTAGCTCCGGCCGGCGCCATGAACGAGCTCTGTTCATGGCTTGGCCGGGCTAGGGGAGGAGTCTGGGTTGGTGGCTCCAACTCGGACTAAAAGTCCCCTTTAGTCCCGGCTGGAGCCACTAGCCAGGACTAGAGGGCGCGCCCCCCTTTAGTCCCGGCTGGTGGCTCCAGCCGGGACTAAAAGCCTCTCTTTAGTCCCGGTTGGAGCCACCAACCGGGACTAAAGCCCCCCAAGCCTCCCCCCAATTGGACCCGGGACTAATGCTCCCTTTAGTTCTAGGCCCAATTGGTACCTGGACTAAAGGCCCTGAACCAAAGGTGGTTTCTCTACTGGTGTCAGACCCCTGCTATCACCTTTGATCAGGGCCTCATGTGTTATATAGTATAGACTCTTGTCTCGACATCCTTTTTATATCAATGGCTGCCACATCATCCAAGCTTTATTAAAGTCACCAATGGGCTAGTTTACACTGTGGCACCGGGACAGATGTGGGGGCACCCCTAATTCTACCATCGTTAGCTCATCACTGACCCGACTCAAACCACTAGAGCTAGCCAACATTTTTTGATGCATATTAAATAGCCAAAGGAAGTTATGGAAAAAATTGCACACCTAGCTTGGAAAGAGAAATGGCTTAAGCCCCCTTTTTGAGACTGACAGAGTGGATCAATATATAACCAAGAGGAGCGGTAAGCTTGTTTTGATAACCAAGACCAGAAGCAGGCCCGTATACACTACTGCACAAACGGCCTTTAGTCCCGGTTGGGAAAGCCCTTTAGTCCTGGGTGCCCAACCGGGACTACAGCACCGGGACTAAAAGGACCATTTAGTCCCGGTCGGTATCACCAACCGGGACTAAAGGGCCTCCGGGCCGTGCCCAGGGTGGAGACCTTTTAGTCCCGGTCCGTGTTACCGATCGGGACTAAAAGCTTTTTTTTTGCTTTTCTGTTTTCTTTTTGTTTTTTGTTTTTTTGTTTTATACAGGTATACATATTATTATATAGGTAGACATATTAAATCATTGTATAATACATTAAACAAATAATTAACTAATAATATATATACACTAATATATATACTAATATATATACATTAAACAAACTGTGATGTCTCCAAAGGAACTTTTTCCTTCTTCTTGGGCTCCTCCTTTTTAAAAAAGGCTTGAACCTCTTTTCTACTTATCTCCGCGCATTCCTCATAAGATTTGTCCCAAGGTAGCACGACAGGTGCCTTGTCTTGCTTTTTCTTTGATACTACCACCTTTGTGGATGTTGGCCTAGCTTTCTTTGACGGCGGAGGTGCAGGCGGCGAAGATTGCTTAGCTGGAGGTGACAGAGATTTCTGATGTGGAGGCGACGGAGATTTCTGAGCTGGAGGCGACTGAGACCTTTCTCTAACTCCTCGTTTTTTCTTCTGCTGTGACTTCTATAAGATTCAATGCAGTCGGCAAACCCGTACTTCCACGGAAGCGCTCCTTTGCCTCCATCCGTCTAGGGTGCTCAGCATTCTGCAGAGCATACGTAAGCTCATCCTTTTCTCTATCTGGGTGAACTCTCCTTGCTCAACTGCATCAACGGCCTGCATAAGTCTCTGTGCTGTAGCTTGTATCTCCTAGCCAAAGACGCATTCCCCGGTATCTGTGGCCAATGTTCCACCATGGGCATAATACCAATTTCGTGCATCGCATGGACCAAGTTGCTGTCTGTGGTGTGATACCTCTATCACGTAGATCTTGTTCCATCTTGTCCCATTTCGGAATTGCTACAGCGTAGCCACCTTGGCTAAGACGGTGATGGTATTCTTTCTGTGCGGCATTAGTTTTGTTTGTCTCTGTAAGTTTCTTTCCAAGAGCCGATGCCTTGTATTGCACAAACGCATCCTAGTGGGGTCTTAGCTTTTCATATGCTCCAGTGAAAGCTGGTGTTTGATTTTTCTTGGCATATTTTTTGTAGAGTTTCTTCTTAAAGATCCGAAATTGTTCTGCCATCTTCGAAAGAGCCCAAGTCTTCACTCTATCCTCTGTTCCTGCTGGCACTGTGAAATGTTCTTGTAACTGCTGCCAGAGCATATCTTTCTCTCTTTGAGGGACAAAATTTGTGTCACCGCGTTTCATAGATTTCCATCTTGGAATGCTGATTGGGATGTGATCTCTGACAAGAACCCCACATTGATTTGTCATCTTCATTGCAACGTCAGATGGGGCAATTGGTTTCCCTGTATCATCCACTTGGGTGACAATGTATCGACCCTCCAGCTTTTTTGTCGGTCCTCTTTTCCCTGAACTAGACACCATTGCAGAGGGCAGAAAGTAAAAGAACGATAGTTAATTATTAATATATGTACCTCTTAAAACATCTTGAGATTCTTACTAAATGTGCTAATCATTATATACCTCGTCACCATCGGTGCCTTGGTCATCGTCACCATCGGACTGCTCAATTCCCTCACCAGACATGTTGAGGTACTGGTCGGTGTTGCTGCCATCGGTGCCAGGAATCTAAGCAGTAGCCGTACTGCCTTGAGCAATTATTTCCCTTAGGAGGTTACTGGTTTCCTCTTTGTCAAGTCCCAAATCTATTTTAACTAACATAGTTAAAAAGAAGACCCCATTATAGACTACATACTTCACAATTATAGACTAGCAAACTATGCACTAAATTGATATATCTAAAACTTGATC
>CM014276.1:27031486-27081876 GCA_004135705.1 Alloteropsis semialata | reverse complement strand
TTTATTCATATATGGTGGAAACAAAACAACGACCCTTTAGTTCTAAAGACCAAGAGCCTTTATTGGAACTTAAATATATATTTTTTTTAATGTGCAAGAACTAACACTAGCGCTAAACCAAAATAAGATTTGGCTCAAAAGAAACTTACTCGAGATACTCACATACCTCCCCCACACTTGAAGTTTGCAGTGGAAAGCAGCATAACTCAAGTGTGTGGAGTTCAAACTTCTTTTGTAATCTTTCCCAAACCAAGACTTACCGAGGTTTTTGTAGCTAATGTAGTTCCATGTTCTTAGGTATCACCTGGCCATCGTTCTTCTTAATCTCTACCTGAAATGGTTAGTGACCAAAAATACCCGAAGGAAAGATTATACTAAAAACATGTTCTTGCTTTTTATTTGAAGGGAAATAAATGGTAATACAGGCCATCTCCCGGCAGTGCTTTGTTTATGGTCTGAAGCTAGNCTTGACATTGCAGCTATTTTTGTGATGTAGTTTCCAAGCTCATCGCCAATTGTTGATGTGTCATTGAAGCTTTAGCTGCAAGGTTAGTGCCACAAATGCATCCACGAAATTTGCAATGTTTATGATGAGCAAATGCCTCTACAACCAACCTTCTAAACATTTTAGAATTGAAGTCCTCAAGTTGGTTGTAGTCCTCGTATGTGATTGTGGCACAAAGCGTGGTAAACTCTGGAGATTTCTTAAATGAGCATCCTTGTGGGGTTTCGAATGAAAAGGTTTCATGCTCATTTATGGAATCCTTTTGCTTGGACTCCAGAGCCAACGCTTCAAGCCTGTCCATGGCCCTTGGGTTCTCTAATTCAAGAGATTCAATGTGGACACTCGGGGTTGATTCTTGACTATTGTCAAGAACAGTGTCTCGAGGGCCATGGGGCCAACGCTTTCGCTCAAGCGAGGGTGATGGAAATCATTTGTGCTCATAGAGATGAGAATTTGGGGTCAATGGTGACACGAACATCACCTCCTTGAGTGAGCTATGCTTGGGAGGAGGCTTTGCCTTAGGAATTTCTGGCAGGAGATAGGAGTGGCAAAAGCAGCTTTCCCAAGCGTGTTATAAAAGCTCCCATGAGATACTTCTCCTTGGAGAAGCCTTTCTAACAGATAGCCTAGGGGTAGATCAAAATCGAGGGTATCAACGATGTGGAAATCTAAATTGACCTCGATTTTGTCTAGCGTGATTGTCACGGCACTAGTGATCCTCCGACACTAAATGATGTGTCCAAAGGGACAACTTTTAAGGAGCTTGTCAGATGGCCTTAGCAGAACATTTTCTAAGAGATTATGTGCCATGTGCCATGACATGATGTTGTCCTTCTTGTTGGGGTTGAAATGGGCTTCTACGACAGTTCCCCTTATATAACATGGAAGGATTACGGAAGGTGAACTATTCCAAATTGCTTTGAAAAAGTGACTCATTCCATCCAACCATTCCTCTTTTATGTTTCTCATGAGAAATGCTTCATGGGGAGGACAGGGAGGATGAGAAAGAGGGGTGTCGTAGCCTTCTTGTGCCTTGAGTACTCCGAGGTGTTTCCATGATTTTCAAAGAGATCATCCTCGAAGTCAAAAGGTAATCCGAAAGGCTGAGTTTCCTCTGCCTTAACGGATGGTGTCTCAGGAGTTGGATCTGGACTGGGCAAGCCTACGGGTAAGATAGAATCTAGTTGAAGGTCTCTTCCTTAGTTCCATCCATAGCAGCGGGAGAGTGCTCTAGAATCTTCTCCAGGACCTCTCTCGCTCTAGCCGGCATTACGTATAGGAATGATCCTCTGGCGGCTATATCAACGAATCGGGCAGCCTTGAAATCCTAGAACCGTTCCCGTGCTGCCGCGATCATTTCCTTCTCTTTTTGTTGGAAGTCAATAATTTCCTTCCGAAGGGCACAGATCCGGTGAACGGGGAAGTACTCCGGACAAAACTTTGTCTCGTAACTTTTCCCACTCACTGTTCATTACCCAACGGTATGGTCATACCACTTCCTTGCCCTCTCTTTGAGAGAGAACGGGAAGAGCTTCCATCTAATCGTTGCTTGTGTCATGCCTGATATGACCAGACATGAGCAGAGCAACTCGAATGTGTGCAGGTGATGTTATGGATTTTCATCACGTCCTGAGAAGGATGTCTCCTGGACCATAGCTATGAAAGCAGGGCGAAGCTCATAGCTATCTGTTTGCATAGAATTTGACGAGGGGTGCGGCTCCAATAATTCGCCATTTGGAGCAGAGTACTCATGGATTTGGGTTGAGTCCATGGGTAACCAAAATAAAATAAAAGAAAATAAACAAAAGATAAACGGGCAACCATAGTTCTTAGACAACACAGCTACCGTTCCCCGGCAACGGCGCCAGAAAGCTTGTTGGTATTTCTTACGTCGCAGATAAATCCGCAAGCGCACGGATACCGTTGTAGCTTTCACCCGGAAGTATTCAGGGTATCGAATCCACAGGGAACAAGAAGGCATTGTCTAATTACTAAAGTTGACCGGATCGATCGAGTGTATATAAAGGCTGGGTAGAGAGGATAACTTAGCACTAAGACTGATTATAGCGAAGAGAATTCTCCTATGCTTGCTTTGGGCACCGGGGTATCCTAGGCCTCTAGGAAATTGCCGGCCAACAGCTCTACGCCGTACCCGTACGTGGAGGATTACAAAGGATGGACAGGGCTGTCACCACCTGCCGCCTACCTCTTCTAATCCGTGGGGCTACGAGGCAAACGAAGGTAGTCGATAACCTAAGCACCACGCTTAAGATATATACTACTACTCTAATCTTAGCTAGAGACTAGAGCACTTTATAAATAAAGCGACGAACCCACAAGCACAATAGAGAACTCAGATTTCTATAACTCCGACTTAAATACTAAGCTGAGTATCCCGGATACTTACTAAGTAGCTCGCATCCGCCGAGGTACAAGTGGAGGGTCGCCGACACGCCGGGACTCCTCCAGACTCTCCCTCACTCTCTCCCTACTTCTACTCTCATTTGAGGAGGGCTTCGCCTTGACTTGATGCTCTAGCTCGATGATGATGTTCAATGACCGGTATGCATCTATTTATAGCTTGTAGAGGCGGTTGGGAGTGGACACGTGGAAGATGAGGACGAACGGACTCAGTCACAGGTCGGGCGATTCGGGGAGATCGGCCGACGTTCGATGCACCGCCTTGAGTGATGCACGGCGTTGATGGACTCCTGGAGGCGGTGGGAACCCGTACCAGAAAGATGAGGCGGTTTGGCCTCCGGACCAGGTCGGGCGACCGGGCAAGATCGGCCAACCGGCTACCGGCACCGATCGGGCCCATCTTCGGCTGAGTGACTGATCAGTGGGTCCTTATGGCGGTTCCAGGTGGTATAGGTGCATTTGAGTACGTTTAGGTTGCGAGGTGGGCCCTTCTATCCATGTGACCTCCCCTTGGACCATTCCCATCTCTTGGATTCAACCGACATGGAATCAGTGGCTATGATGGTCCTGGAGTGTGCTTCTTTTCCCTGGAGGAAAGTGGGCCCCATTGGGCTCCGGGGCAGGCTCGGCCGACCGGGCCAGGTCGGCCGACGGACCTTTTGTGCCCGATTGGCCTCATCTTTTACCAGCCACTATCTTGCAGGCCGTGGAGTTCCACCCTAGGTGACATCACTCCATTTGAGTATGTGTACTTGTGGATGTGGCCCCTTTGTTCTTCTCTTGAGGTCCTTCTCCCATATGGGCTTGACCCAACCTTGGTGCATAGGCAAGGGTTGGTCTAGAGTGGCTTCCCTAGCATATATCCAAAGATAGGGTCGTTTGGCCTCGGTTGGGCATCGGCCAACCTGGCTAGGTCGGGCGACCGCCCACCGAGCCCGTTTTGCCTCAAATTTCACCTGTTGCCTCCTGCATACACATAGTCACCAAAACTAGTTGAACTTGTTAGATATAATCCCTATAGCTATGGTGAATGTGTATTTGTATATCAAAGTTGACGGTCTGAGATGTGCATTAATGAGCGTCAACAGGGTGCGAAGCCCTTTGTGTAGTATTTCCTCTGGGCATACTGCTTCTTCACCATAAAGCAGTTTGAATGGAGTAAACTGTGTTGCCCTTGATGTGGTGGTGTTATGGGCCCAGATCACCTTCGGCATCTCTTCTACCCACTTGCCTTTCTTCTTACAATTTGCAAGGCACTTTCGGATGGCTGTAAAGATTAAGCCATTGGCTCTTTCAACTGCTCCATTTGTTTGAGGGTGATAGACCGAAGCGAATTTCGCTTTCATTCCAATTGACATGCAATACTGCCTGAATTCGTCGCAGTCAAACTGCTTCCCATTGTCCACTGTTATTTCTCTTGGTACTCCGAATCGGCACACGATTTGCTGCCAGAAGAATTTGATCACTGTTTTTGCTGTGATATTAGCCAGTGGTCTGGCTTCGATCCATTTAGTAAAGTACTCAACTGCTACTATGGCGTATTTGAGATTTCCTTGTGCTGTTGGAAGTGGGCCAACTAGATCAATGCCCCATCTTTGCAAAGGCCATGTTGGAGTTATCAGCTGTGACTGCTCCGAAGGAGATTTTCTGTTTGCTGCACACTTTTGACACTGATCACACGTCTTGACCGTGTTTGTTGCATCCATGATGATTGCAGGCCAGTAGAATCCTTGCCTCATTGCCTTCCCAACTAGAGCTCTTGCCCCAAAGTGTGCTCCACATAAGCCACTGTGTATCTCTTGAATCAGTTCTTTTCCTTCGTTGTGAGAAATGCAACGAAGCCAAGGAGCTACAACTCCTTTCTTGTAAAGGGCATCATCTATCATCTGATAGCATCGTGCTCTTTGTTGCATAGCTTTTAGATCATCTTTGTCAATTGGCTCATAGTATCCCCGAAGAAAAGCTATTATTGGGGATCGCCAATCCTCTGAGCTTATTGCATTGATCAGCTTCGGTGGGTCATCTGAGTCCTTTATCGATGGTGATGTTAATGTTTGAAAGAATACATCAGGTGGAAGCTTATCCCCCTTTGCAGCTGCCTTAGCCAAAGCATCTGCCTCTTCATTTTTTGCTCTTGGGATGTACTCTACAGTGAAACCTTTGAATTTTTTCTCCATTGAGCGTACAGTGGTCAAGTATTTGATGAGTTCTGGTTGCTTCGCTATGCTTTCTTTTTCAATGTGATCTGCTACCACCTTAGAATCTGTTTTGACAGTGAACCTCTGAGCTCCCAAAGCCCTGGCTTTTCTGAGCCCAAGTAACACAGCTTCGTACTCAGCAACGTTGTTTGTGCTTCTGTCACTGCATTTGCAAAACTCTAAATTTGCTGCATATCTCATTTTCACACCCGAAGGCGATTGCACAATTGCCGCGATGCCAGCTCCTTTGTCCCCCCAAGCGCCATCACAGTGTATCAGCCAATTTTCCTCTCTAATGGTATTTTGTGGTGAAGGCGATGTCCACTCCGCAATGAAGTCAGCTAGGACTTGCGATTTGATTGATGTTCTCCTTTCAAAGTCCACGACGTATTCAGAAAGCTCCGCAGCCCACTTGCGTATTCTGACAGAAGCCTCTTTATTGTTCAAAAGCTCTTTTAAAGGCTGATCTGTGAGAACTTTGATGTTGTGGCCCTCAAAATAGTGTCTCAGCTTTCTGGAAGCCATTATCACTGCATAGATCATCTTCTCAGTCTCTGTATAAAACAGCTTCGACGCATTCAAAGCTTCAGATACATAGTACACTGGCTGCTGAATGTTTCTGCCATCTACCAGCTTTTCTGTGATGAGCGCTGCACTAACTGCTGATTGTGATGCCGCAATGTATAGTAGGAGTGGTGCTTTTGGGTTTGGTACTGTTAGCTTCGTGAGTTGCATCAAGTATTGCCTTAGCTCGTGGAATGCTTTTGACTGCTCTGGCCCCCATTGGAACTTAGCTGCATTTCTGAGTGTTGCAAAGAATGGTAAGCTTCGCTCTGCTGCTTTTGCAATGAATCTGTTGAGTGCGGCAATTCTGCCTGACAGCTTCTGCACGTCTTTCATGCACTTTGGTTCTTCCATGTCAAGGATTGCATTTATCTTGTCTGGATTAGCTTCTATCTTGTGAGCTGAAACCAGACAACCAAGTATTTTGCCTTTTGTCACTCCAAATACACACTTTTCTGGATTTAGCTTGAGACCGGCCTATCTCATGCGAGCGAAGGCGGTTGCTAGATCTGATACGTGATCTTGTCTTTTGGCACTTTTGACCAAGATGTCATCAACGTATGCCAATATAGTTTTGAACAATTCGTCCTTGAACACTGTGCTTGACATTCGGCAGAAACTGCTTCCTGCATTCCGAAGCCCCTCAGGCATCCTGATGAAGCAAAAAGTACCAACTGGTGTGATAAAGCTGGTTTTCTCCTCATCCTCCTTTTTCATCCAGATTTGGTGATAGCCAGAAAAGCAATCTAAGAGGGACATCATTTCACTTGCTGCTGCTTGGTCAACAATCTTGTCAATTCTTGGTAGTGGGAAATCATCTTTTGGGCAAGCTTTATTGAGGTCTGTGAAATCAATACACATTCACCATTTTCCATTCTTCTTCTGAACTGGTACAGTGTTTGCTAGCCATGTTGGATATTTGACTTCGCGTATGACATTGGCGTCCAGCAGCCTTTGCACTTCGGCTTTTACTGCATCAGCTTTTTCTTCTGACATCTTTCTCAACTTTTGCTTTTTTGGCTTCATATCAGGACTGATTGCCAGCTTATGCTCAACTATGCTTCTGTCTACACCTGGTAGATCTTTGCTTGACCAAGCAAACACATCCTTGTTATTTCTGAGGAATTCGATGAGCCTATCTTCTTCATCCGGCTCTAGATCTGAGCCAATGATCACTTCTCTGTCGAAGACATCCGGCTGCAGCTGCACCTGCTTTGTCTCTGCAGCTTTCTGCATCTTTCTGCTATCTTTCTCAATATTTGGCTTTTCTTCTGGGTAATATGGATCTTTCTCTTCAAGCAAATGCACATTTCGCTGACCAGGTGCTCTGGCTTTTTCGATGTTTCTGGCTTCCCTCTGGTCGCCATATACAGTTATAACTCCTTTGAGAGCTGGCATTTTCATGCATAAGAATGACTGCCTTATGATGATGTCAAAAGCATTTATGACTCCTCTTCCGAAGATGACATTGTAATCAAAGACCATGTCCACTACATCAAAGGTGATGTATTCTGTTCTTGCATTGGATGTGTCACCGAAGGATACTTGCAGTGAAATTTTCCCGAGTGTTTGGGTTCGCTTCCCCCCGAAGCCGACCAACGGAGTGTCTGATGGCTCCAGGTTATCTGGGTTGATATTGGTCATGTTTCTCAGTGTTTTTGCTAGGATGATGTCAGCAGAGCTTCCTGTGTCCACTAGCACCTTTCCAATCGTCCAGCCAGCAATATTGGCTTCGATCGACATAGCATCGTTGTGTGGGTAGTTGTGGAGCTTGAGATCTTCCTCAGTGAAGGTGATGGGCATATGAGACCATTCCGACTTTTTGTACGGGCCATCAACAGAGATGTTATTGACTTGGCGGAAGTAGCTTTTCCTTTGCTTTTTGTTCTCAAAAGCAAGCGATGATCCTCCAGAAATGGGCATGATGTGTCCATAGCTTGGGAGTGGGCTTGGAGCTTCTTTCTGATTGGCTTTTTGTTGTGAAAGTGGTGGTGGTGGTGGCAGCTCCTCAACCTTTATGTTTTGCGAAGCCACTTGTTGGGATGTTTGAGGGTATAGGTGAGGATATATGGCTTGTGGGTAGTAATGCTGAAATGTTTGCGGCGAAGGCAAATATTGGGTTGCCATCGCTGTTGATGGATGCACAGTGTTTGAGTTTAGCGAAGGATATACTGGGCAATATGGTTGGATAGCTTGGGAAAGGTTTTGGGTATTTGGCTGCGAAGCCGATATTGGCTTCGTTTGTGTTGCTTGAATCTTCTCTGCTCTTAGCTTTTCTATTATTTTCTTGATATCTCGGCACTGCTCTGTGCCATGGGTGTGATTCTTGCCGTGGTATTGGCAAAACAGCTCAGGTCCCGTTGGACCTCTTCCTCTTCCTCGGCCTCTGCCGGCTTTTCCACCCCTTTGAGTGGGCTCATTTCTCTGGTTGGGGTATTGGCTTTCTGGGTACGGTGGTTTGGTTTCGTAGGAAGGGCGGATTGTCTACCTTCATGATTGTTTGGTGGGAGTAGTTTTGGTAATTGTGGCTGTGGTGATGGGTTTTGGCTTGTGACTCATATTGGTTTCTCATGATGGCTTCTCTAGCGAATCTCATTCGGTTGTCATTGTCAGAGCGACAGTATTTTTTGAACTCCTCATATAGGTCTGCCAGAGTAGCTGGTGTCTCTCTTGCGATATGCTGTGCAAACAATCCAGGCCAAAGCCCTTGTATTGCTGCAAATTTTGCTGCTTCATCAGGGATATGTGGAGCTTGAGCACGTAGAGTGACAAATCTGCGGAAGTAGTCCTCTAGAGGCTCCTTCGGCTGCTGGTGTAGTGTGAGTTCAGCATATGAGAGTGATTGGTCTTCCATAATGCCAAAATTTTTGATAAGCTCCCTCTTCAGATCATACCAGCTGTTGATTGATAGGCCAGGTAGCTTTGTGTACCAGTTCATTGCTGTGCCATCACAGACAATGATGAAGGATTTTGCTAGAACAACATCATCTCCCCCTGCCGAAGCTATTGCAGCTTCATAGCTCATTAGGAATTGCTTTGGGTCGGTGAGGCCGTTGTATCTTGGTAGAGAAATGGGTTTATAGGAAGGTGGCCATCTTGCCAGTTGGAGGCTTTCTGAAAGTGGGCACATATGGTCGATGGGGCGAGTATGGAGTGTTTGGAAGCCAGTTTGGGATGAAGAGATGTGGTTTGGTGGGTTGATGGTGATGTTTGGCTCATTAAGCTCTGCTTGGAGCTCAGCGACTTGCTTTTTGGCTTTCTCGAGTTCTTGACGCAACTTTTCAGCTTTGGAGCTTGTGTTGTTCAGCCTCCTCTGCTTTGCTTGCCTCAGCTCCTCGAGCTACTTTTTGACTTGCAGCAATTGATGCTGCTGCTCCTCTTCCTCTTCTTGCATTTGTTGCTCTAGTTCGAGCTGTGCCGCATCCAGCTCTCTCTGCTGCTCGAGGCGTCGAAGACGAAGCCTTTCTTCGAGTCGGTGCATTCTCTCCTCGGTGGTAAGGGTTTCTTCATCGGTCTCTTGATCGTCGAGAATGGCTTCGGTTATTGGTGGTGGGTTTGTTGGTGGAATTGTGGGTCGGGGGGCGGCTTCGATGCTGAGGGTTGCATTTGGCACAGTGGTGGTTGGTTTGGTTGGTTTGATTGGCTTTTTGGGTGGCATGGTGGTTATCGTGGGTTTTGTTCGTGCACTGCACAAACGGTGGGCGCCAGTTGTTGGGATAGAAGCCGAAGCTAATGAACACGGGACAACAGAGACAAGCAACAATAAATTACTTATCTACAGTATCCTAGAATCAACAACCTTTACATGAAGGGGAGGGGTCCCCTTTTATAGGGAGACCAAGAGTCTTTACATTCCCATTGTACCCCTGAGATCAGGCATCATCCTCTAGACTATACAATTTGATCAGCCCAGGGGCACTTTGGTATTCTTACTCCTCCCCAGTGTGAATGTGTAGACTTGTGATTCCGTGTTTGACTTGGCTTGGATTTGGTCTTCTTGGACTTGGTCTACGTCTGCTTCGCCTGTTGGCGAAGGCTTTGCAGCTCCTGGATTCGGCTTCTATCCCGAGTCGAAATGACCCTATGCCGCCCATCCGCATCCAAAAGCCGATGGCTCCCCCAAGGACCTGCAATATAGAGTGAACCGAAGCTTGCCATTAACTTATTCATAGCTTTTGGCACTCAATAGTATCAATACTTCACCCAATTGGCTTCTAACTCGGTTCAGATAACATTATTTTGGTACACTGTAAGGCGATGACCGAAGCCGATTGGCTTTAGTATACTGCGAGACTTGGTCACCGAAGCCGATTGGCTTTAGTATACTGCGAGACTTGGTCACCGAAGCCTATTGCCTGACCGAAGCCAGATTAGAGACCTGTAGAGCAGATGAAGCCTAATCGGCTTCATCTCCTTTGTTCATTGCTGCCTTTACGCAAGAGATAGAGCAAAACAAGTAGAAGGCGTTTGTCGGCGGGCCAAATCCCCAACAGTTCATGACTATAAATTGATATCATATAAACGTGGTTCAAATAAGTTACATGGTATGAATAATGGATTTGGAACACATCTTACAAAAAGCAGATGGAGTATTATCAATAATTTCTGGTATCGTATATACCATGCTGCAAATATACACAGCATCCTAATTCAGGCTAAGTTATTTGACAGAAAAGTTTGAGCTCTTTTACGGTACTCCATACTATCAATGAGTGGTATATAGTATAAACCCACATAAGTAAGAGGCAGTTTAGTAATTTCACTTGGATGAAAATAAAGTTGGAGATTAAAAAATATATCAAGGATCAAAGTGATTTTTCAAAATATAAATATTTTAATCACACCATTTACTTTTTCTCTAAAATGCCCATATACTACCATACTACTCACTATATACTACTATACTGCAGTTAAAGTCTCTAGTAATATATAATTAATCTCAACCGTACGATCCTTTTATACTAGTCCTTTTTAGATACTAGTATAATATAGTATGAAGTACCATAAAAAAACTCAAAAGTTTAACAGAACAGAGTAGACTGCAGCAGTCATAACAAAAACTAGGTGCATACCCAGCGGAAGTGGCCCTCTGCTCCTGGAGAAATTGATGGCATGCTTGAGGCATCGATGGCTATTTGCGTGTCAGTTGGGCATTACTCAAAGTTCCGCATCAAAACTAAAATGACCATTGCGAGTCTGGGATCAAATATTATTTCTGTTATAGTTTGGATGATTTTTTTTTAGAAAAAAACAGATCCAACAGCGTTACACACTCCAGAATTAAATAGGTTGACTTGTTGTAAATCAAACTTTGCTTTTTAGTGTAAGTTGGGTTCCAATATATAGTCCGTCATCTATGCAATATGTTTTGATTTGACAAATGCACCAATCATCCTGGCACAAATTAAGAGGTATGTTTGGTTCTCATCGAGAAACAAAGCTGATCCGTCTGCCAAGCTACCCTTTTTCATCCATTCCCGCGAGCAAAGGACGGCCCATCAATCCAAACAGACCGCAGCGCTACATGACACTAATAGCAGAAATAATTTGGAGGTTTATAGTAGTGAAAAATCTAGTGCACATCTAATTACTTGGCGTGACCATAGCAGTCTGCTTTAGTCCTCACGAGATAATCTCTCAAGAAAACATGGTGATTCCTTCTTAGAAGAAATATCCTCGCAAAAAAAGAAGAAATATATATTAACGAAACTACGGTTTTGAACTTCATAGACCAAATACAAACTACTTTGCCAGTCTGTTACCCTTGTATGTAAGTTCATAGATATATATACCATGTGGTTTCAAATTGGATTTGTCTTGTCCATGAGCTAGAGCACATCAATTATTGCGACACTTCCATGTGCTAAATTACTTCACATACTCTTATTTGTTGATAAAAATCATTATTTCATACTTTAGACTTTTCAATATATTTTGAATGGGTTTTACACTGTGGAGCGTACTATAAATACAGCTGTTCCAACATCTCTGCCTTAAGTAGCTAAGAAATGCATATTTTAGTTTTAAAATCTGCTACACTAGCTAGTCTGGCTCGGCACTGTACAGTATATCCATGGACTGGGAGGCATGTGGAATTTCACAGTGTCTGTCTTATGGAATTTTCTTACCTATATCCACTGCTCAACTTCTACTGATGGAATTTTACTCACATTCTGTTTTCATGCTCCTCCGAGGAAATACCCACGCTCGTAAAGCTTTGAAGTGACCATTAGTTATTATTGTGTTTGCCCAGACTAACAACACAGCCTCCACCGCCGGTCAACAAATTTCCTTTTAAGATTGTGATTTGATACATTGTTTGTAAATTTCCTGTTCACGCTCTTGTGTGAACTGTAATTTTCAAACATTGAACAAGGAACAAATACTGGTACCATATGACATTAGCAGATTGTTGATTCCTATCGTGTTAATAAATAGAGCCCTTTTACAGTGGTTGTTAGTGCCTCTCAGTGCCTCACAGTGCCTCCCCCAAATATTATTTTTCGTTAATTGTAACAGTTTAAAGGCAGTATAGTCATTGCGCAGCTCCACCCTCCCCCCACCCACGCCGCAGGAGGTTTCCCAGGATCACGGCTGTCGCCCCTGCCCGCACTCGTCCTCCCTCGTGCAGCGCCACCGCGCCGTCGCTGCCTCGCTCGCCTGCGCCGCCTGCCGCTTGTCGTCGCGCTCGCGCCCGCTCATCGGCCGCCGCCGCCTCGCCTCTCCCGCGTTCTAATTCAGGCTAAGTTATTTGACAGAAAAGTTTGAGCTCTTTTACGGTACTCCATACTATCAATGAGTGGTATATAGTATAAACCCACATAAGTAAGGGGCAGTTTAGTAATTTCACTTGGATGAAAATAAAGTTGGAGATTAAAAAATATATCAAGGATCAAAGTGATTTTTCAAAATATAAATATTTTAATTACACCATTTACTTTTTCTCCAAAATGCCCATATACTACCATACTACTCACTATATACTACTATACTACAGTTAAAGTCTCTAGTAGTATATAATTAATCTCAACCGTACGATCCTTTTATACTAGTCCTTTTTAGACACTAGTATAATATAGTATGGAGTACCATAAAAAAACTCAAAAGTTTAACAGAACAGAGTAGACTGCAGCAGTCATAACAAAAACTAGGTGCATACCCAGCGGAAGTGGCCCTCTGCTCCTGGAGAAATTGATGGCATGCTTGAGGCATCGATGGCTATTTGCGTGTCAGTTGGGCATTACTCAAAGTTCCGCATCAAAACTAAAATGACCATTGCGAGTCTGGGATCAAATATTATTTCTGTTATAATTTGGAAGAAATATTTTTTTAGAAAAAAACAGATCCAACAGCGATACACACTCCAGAATTAAATAGGTTGACTTGTTGTAAATCAAACTTTGCTTTTTAGTGTAAGTTGGGTTCCAATATATAGTCCGTCATCTATGCAATATGTTTTGATTTGACAAATGCACCAATCATCCTGGCACAAAGTGGTATGTTTGGTTCGCATCGCGAAACAAAGCTGATCCGTCTGCCAAGCTACCCTTTTTCATCCATTCCCGCGAGCAAAGGACAGCCCGTCAATCCAAACAGACCACAGCGCTACATGACACTAATAGCAGAAATAATTTGGAGGTTTATAGTAGTGAAAAATCTAGTGCACATCTAATTACTTGGCGTGACCATAGCAGTCTGCTTTAGTCCTCACGAGATATTCTCTCAAGAAAACATGGTCATTCAATTCCTTCTTAGAAGAAATATCCTCACAAAAAAAGAAGAAATATATATTAACGAAACTGTGGTTTTGAACTTCATAGACCAAATACAAACTACTTTGCCAGTCTGTTTGAAACTTCTGCCAGTCTGTTACCCTTGTATGTAAGTTCATAGATATATATACCATGTGGTTTCAAATTGGATTTGTCTTGTCCATGAGCTAGAGCACATCAATTATTGCGACACTTCCATGTGCTAAATTACTTCACATAGTCCTTATTTGTCGAGAAAAATCATTATTTTGTACTTTAGACTTTTCAATATACTTTGAATGGGTTTTACACTGTGGAGCGTAGTATAAATACAGCTGTTCCAACATCTCTGCCTTAGAGTAGCTAAGAAATGCATATTTTAGTTTTAAAATCTGCTACACTAGCTAGTCTGGCTCGGCACTGTACAGTATATCCATGGACTGGGAGGCATGTGGAATTTCACAGTGCCTGTCTTCTGGAATTTTCTTACCAATATCCACTGCTCAACTTCTACTGATGGAATTTTACTCACATTCTGTGTTCATGCTCCTCCGAGGAAATACCCATGCTCGTAAAGCTTTGAAGTGACCATTAGTTATTATTGTGTTTGCCCAGACTGACAACACAGCCTCCACCGCCGGTCAACAAATTTCCTTTCAAGATTGTGATTTGATACATTGTTTGTAAATTTCCTGTTCACACTCTTGTGTGAACTGTAATTTTCAAACATTGAACAAGGAACAAATACTGGTACCATGTGACATTAGCAGATTGTTAATTCCTATCGTGTTAATAAATAGAGCCCTTTTACAGTGGTTGTTAGTGCCTCTCAGTGCCTCACAGTGCCTCCCCCAAATATTATTTTTCGTTAATTGTAACAGTTTAAGGGCAGTATAGTCATTGCGGAGCTCCACCCTCCCCCCACCCACGCCCGAACCCCACGCCGCAGGGGGTTTCTCGGGATCACAGCCGTCGCCCCTGCCCGCTCTTGTCCTCCCTCGTGCAGCGCCACCGCGCCGTCGCTGCCTCGCTCGCCTGCGCCGCCTGCTGCTTGTCGTCGCGCTCGTGCCCGCTCATCGGCCGCCGCAGCCTCGCCTCTCCCGCGTCAGACCGCCACCCACCAACCCTAGTGCGCCGCTGCTCCAGGTCGCCGCCGCCGCCCTGCTATCAGACGCCGCCGTCCTGACCTCCTCGTCGCTCCTTTCCCTCGTCCCAGCCAACACCGCTGCCACACCTCGCTGCACTCGGCCGTCGACTCCCTCAACTACGGAGGAAGAAGAAGCAGTGGCTGGTGCCGGCGCTCAAGGGAACCTTGATTCACAGGTTTGGATCATCTTCCTTTGATCTCATCGCATATTTAGTATTGGCGAGACCAAATTTGTTGAATGAAAAGGATAGTTCATACGACGAGGTTGTATATGTTCAAATTTCTCTAATTTGTTCTGTGGATCTGTTTTTAATTTGCTCAAATTTGTTAATGGATGCAGCACGAAACGACGGATCTTGAGTCATTGTTGGAGTACAATGAGATTGTTAGGAAGATGTTTGCTAATGAAAGAGAAAGATTTGAGTTTTATAACCAATATGTTCTTGTCAAAGGATTTAGTGTGAGGAAAAGCTATGTCCAGTGGGACAGTGGCCACAATGAGAAGACCCTTCGGAAGTTTGTTTGCAGTCGTGAAGGTTACCATGAAGAGAGGCACATGAAGAGGGAGAATAAGAAGCGGAAGCCACGAAGTATAACTGAGTTGGATGCCATGCAAAATTGGTGATTGCACGAGATGGGAACACAGAGCAGTGGTATGTCAAGGATTTCAATGATGAACACAACCATCCCCTGGCGGCAGCTGACCTTGCTTGTCTTCTGCGTTCACGTAGAAGAATCACTAATGAGCAGAAAGCTGATATTGTCGAGATGGAGATTTCTGGGATCCGCAAACACCAGATAATGGATATTATGAAAATGCAGTACGGTGGATATGATAAGCTTGGCTATAAAAGGCGGGACCTGTATAATTTATGCCATCGCAACAAGTAGGAGTCAATAGCTGCTGGTGATTCTCAAACAGTCATCAGTCACCTGACAGAACGTCAAAATAGAGACCCTGATTTCTTTTTTAGGTACATGGTTAATAAGGAAGGACACCTACAGGGACTGTTCTAGTGTGATTCTCAAAGTCTGCTTGATTATGCAGTATTTGGTGATGTCATCGTATTTGATAGCACCTACAAAACAAATAGGTACAACCTGCCCCTTGTTCCTTTTGTTGGGTTGAATCATCATCGAAACACAGTGGTTTTTGGATGTGGAATTATTGCTCATGAGAATATTGAGTCATATGTGTGGCTACTGAGAACATTTACTGAGGCTAATATTCAGAAGCGTCCAGTTTCCGTGATCATAGATAGATGCCTTTCTATGGAGAGAGCAATCAATGTGGTGTGGCCAGATTCCTCGCATAGGCTATGCGGATGGCATATTGAGCAGAACCTTGTGCGTAATTTTAACAATGAGGATGTGAAGGATTCATTCAGGGTTTTTATGTATGATTGTTGCTCCATAGAAGAGATTGAGAGGAAATGGCAGACATTCCTTGTTAAGAATGAAGTTACAAATAAGAACTCATGGCTGTATCAGCTGTATGAGGTGAGGGAAAAATGGTGTGCTGCGTATCATGCTGGAAAGTGCTACTTAGGATTGAGGAGCAACCAACGGAGCGAGAGCCTAAACTCTAAGCTTCAGATGAATCTAGATTGTAAAATGACACAGTTGGACTTGGTACAACATTATGAGCACTGCATTACAACGGTGCGGAGAATTGAGGCGGATATGGACGCTAATGCAATGCAATCAGAGCCATTCACCGAACCTGATGCTTCAATAATTGAGATAAATGCGAAGCAAAGGTTGACACCAACAGTTGCCACGGTGCAGTTTAGCATAGCAGTAGCCAACAAGTGTTTTCTAATTGAGATTCTAGATGGTGATGATACAAGTGAGTATGTTGTTGGCAGGACAGATAAAGCATGCATCATGGTATATGTGAAATGCGAATTAAGTGAGGGAGGCAATCTGAAGGGAATTTCTTGTTCCTGTCATAAGTTACAATCTCTGGGAACCCCCTGCTCACACATATTCTATGTATTGGGCCTTCAGGAAGAACGCAAGCTTCCAGATTGCTGTGTTTTGCAAAGATGGACAATGGGAGCGAAGAGTGCATTTCCGCCGATAAGAAAAAGCACCATGTTTGACTATTACGAGTCCCTACTGCGGTACGGTGAGCTATGCAACATGAGTCACGCTGCATATTTCGTGGCATCTCGTTCAACTGAAGCATATGAGCGCCTGAAACGAGTTCTGCATGACGAAGCTGGTATGATCCCGCCAAATGGAGGAGAGAATAGAGGCAAGTTGTTTGGACCGGCGCTGCCACAAGCCCCGGATGGTGATTGTGAAGATTTCAGAGATGTCCTGGATCCCATGCAGGTGCTTGGTAGAGGGGCACCAAAGAAAAAGATGAAGTCAACTTCAAAAAATAGTATATCCAAGACCAAATGTACCTTGTGTAAGGGTGTGGGTCACAATCGGCGAACATGCTCCATGAGACAAGAGGTAGTTCTGGGTAGTGTTCATCAAAGCTAATAACTGGCTGCATGTGTAGTTATGACTAATGTTCCTCTTCATGTGTAGGAAACTTTTGCTCCCTGAAGATGTGCTAGATATGTGATTCTCGAGGGATGTGATTTTTGATCTTCAATGTTTAGAGGTGAACTGGTGCTCATGTTTATAACTTGCTAGTTGCTACCATGCGTTGTGAAGGTGATTATAAAAATTGATCTCATGTTTGCAGATACGGGTGGACTTCAAGTACTAGTGACTAGGAAATTTGCAATGTGATCTCTGTCGCGCTTTATATATGCATCTATGGTTCGAAGGCACACTTGTAATGCATATCCGCACACTGTTTCATTGACAATTGACACAACACACTGTTGATACAGTCCGGTGTGATCAATGTATCATTCTGTGCTTGTATTTACGCCACATTATGTTATTTTTTCCTGTACCGCCAATTGGATTGCATGGTTCCCATCAGGCAGCTCAAGGCCTCAGGCAATGACCACAGGTTCAATGTTAAGTCAAACAGTTGACACAATTCAAACATCTACAATTCAGTGCGCATTCCACCAAAGCCATGTTTCATTGACAATTGACACAACTCGAACACCGGACAGCTTCACTGGACTATATTTCATTGACTTGGCAGATTTGTGAACGAATCTATTATTTCCGTGAATGACAGTCCGGATAGTACACCATATCATACGGTGCTAATATGCAAGCCGAAATTGTCTAGCGGTGCACAGGCATGGTCCGGTGAACTGTACGGTGAGTCACCAGACGCTATTTTGCTAGGAAGTCCGATATGATCAACGTATCATTCCGTGCTTCTATTTACGCCACATTATGTTATTATTTCCCGTACCACCAATTGGATTGCATGGTTCCCATCAGGCAGCTCAGGGCCTCAGGAAATGACCACAGGGTCAATGTTAAGTTAAACAGTTGACACAATTCAAACATCTACTAATCAGTGCGCATTCCACCAAAGCCATGTTTCACTGATAATTGACACAACTCGAACACCGGACAGCTTCACCGGACTATATTTCAGACTTGGCAGATTTGCGAATGAATCTATTATTTCCGTGAATGACAGTCCGGATAGTGCACCGTATCATACGGTGCTTATATGCAAGCCGAAATTGTCAAGCGGTGCACAGGCATGGTTGGGTGAACTGTACGGTGAGTCTCTGGACGCTATTTTTCTAGGAAGTTATAGTTCCACCTTCAACTAAGGAATGGTGGGCCGGCCGCCAGACGACGCCTCTTTTGGCCCATCGGCGGCCCATGCACAAATCACAATGCCACCCTGCAGCCCTGTCACATCTCGGCATTGTGGCATTGGCGCGTGGAGCAGGGCGCCAGGCTGTCGGCTCGTGCGCCTGGTGCACGCCTCCTATCGCATCGGAGGGTGCTGCTGCCGTGGTCTGGCCACCTGGCTTCATCAGCCCCCCCTCGCGGTGCACTGGGTGCACTGGACTCCTCCTCCTCCCGGTGGAGGGCGGATTTTTCCCTCCCCTTGCGTCCGCTTCGCCTTCTCCCTCGAGCTTCGCCAAAACCCCCCCAGCTCGTCCGTATGCCGCCACCGCTTCACTTCCCGGGCCATCACCGCCCCCAAACCTTCACCGCCTCACCCACCGCTTCGCTTCCCCCAACCGGGGCGCCGTCTCTGAATAGGCGTCCCCCTCAGAAACTGAACCGACAGAGTGCCCGCCCCTAAATGCCAACCGGTGCTACTCGTATTCCTCTTGCATAGTGAAATAGGGCTTTCAAAGGCCACGCCCTCACCATTGCCACCTGAGATCTTGCGCTCCACCACCATTGTCGTCTGCCCTAGCGCTCCACCAGCCACTGCGGCTCGCCGGCCATCGCCCTGCTTCGTCACCGCGCGCTGCTCCTCATGCATGGCCGCCGCGACCGACCTCACGCGCCGCTGCCAAATCCGTCCTCGCACGACGACGACAACAATGGAGATGGAGGCGCTCCTGACCGAGGTGCTCCAAGAGATCGCCGGGCTCGTCGCTTCTTTGACAAGGCATCCCCTGGACGATCTTGGCAGTCTCCAAGCGACCTGTTCGCGCTTGCGCATGGTTTGCAGCTCCGCGCACGTCGGCTGGCGCATACCACTGCGGCGGGTTCTGGAGCATCGTGGAGGATGGCGACCCTACTACAGCAACGAGTTTCGCGCCACCCTCACCGCCAGCCTGTCCAGCGTAGACAACCCGGAGGCCTGCTTCCTCACCGGGATGCGGGTTGTCTTTACGGAGAACCGCGCCGTGCTCTCGCCGTGCCTCGACATGTTCCGTCATGCCGTCGCAGGGGGGCATGATCTGGCAGCCTACCTGCTTGCCCTCTTGCTGTACAGGCGCAACAGCGGCGCCGATGACGACGACGAGGTGAGGCGGCTGTTGAGGAAGATCGAGGGTGAGGAAGAGGGGGACACCAGCGCCGACATTGTTCCGGAACAAGAGATGTGCGCTGTTCCACCAACTCACCATTCTGCAGGTGCAGCACGATGAGGTTCCCTGGTGCATACCGTGGCGTGTCCGGTATCTCGCCATGAGGACGTTCATCACTGCACATGTGGCGGCTGTGGCATGCGTGCGGGATTTGTAGGATGGCAAGAATGGGTGAGGATTTGCAGTGAGGAGTGTAGGATTCACACCGAGTATGCTACATTCTTCAAAAGTCTGTGGTAGACTCTGGGATGAATGAATTTGTGTATTTTCAGAAGTGGTGATTTTGGACAACTATATATGTATCTGCTCATTTGGACAACTATATATATGCATGTGGTGTCCTTGCCTATATATAAATGGGCAACTATACTTGGTCCCCTTTGTCCCTATATATGCCTGTGCGGGATATGGGTACCCCTGGGCCACTACCGACAGGGTAGACACTCGCCCTGGGCCCACGTCTGACAATGATGTGAGCCGACCCCAAGCCGGCCCACGAGGATCCTCAGCTTGATGGATAAGATTGGAGAAGACTCAGCCCACAAGGTATATAGCGATATACTCGGATCTGACCCGAGGATCACGGAGATTACGTCGCAACTAACCCAGATTATTTTTCTAGTTGTAGCCGGATAATAATTAGAGATAACCGACTTATAAACCCTCGGCTGTCAGCCTATATAAGGTAGCCTAGGTCGACCCTTCCATTCATCTAATCCCTCATTGAATACTTTTCTCCCCCATTGTAACCAAGAACTCGCCGTTGTTCCTCGAAACTTCGCCGAACAGAGCAATACAACACCATCGAGCACAGGACGTAGGGTATTATACCTCTGGGTAGCCCGAACCTGTATAATTCCTGTGTCCCTGTGTTACCTCGAGCTCCCTAGCCTCGCGATTGCCCTTTGCCTACAAATCAACCATCTGGGTACCCCTGGGTGGACTGCCGGACGAGAACTCCGACAGTTGGCGCGCTAGGTAGGAGTAATCGTGGGGCATTACAGCTAGCTCGATGGCAGATTCATCTACACGACAGATTTGTTCGGCGGCATGGCACCACTCCGAGGCGAGACCCTGCACCGGCAACTCGACGATGTGATCTGATCTGCACAGCTTTCTCCGATCCTACATCAACACGTCTCCGCTGTTCTCCTGTGCGCCGACCTCCAGGCGACGAGGCGAGATTCCCATAGAGAGCGTGCACAAGCACAGATTCGTTCGTGGCATCATGCATGCCTCGGTTGCCCAACCGGACGAAGTTGCTGCTGCACATGCGGGGATACATGCTAAAAGGGAAGCTCTTTTATTTCCATATTCCTCAATTCCCTTTTTTCTCTTATTTCCAATTTTATTCCTCATGAAATCGGACTGATTCATGATTCTATACTGGCTCTGATTTTGTGCATGTCCTTCATCAACACCGATGCCTACGAGCTGCACGCCGGTTTCTGTCGTCAGTTCGCGGCGGCGGCACCCTGCTGGCTCCTCATCTACGTATACGCGCCGAGGAAGGCTTGGCCCGGGCGACGACCCTCGCAGATATATGGCTGGAATTGCTGGGGCGAAAGCGTGAAGCAACGCCGATATGCGTACGTGCACTCCGCGTGCACGCACATGTACGCGATTCATAAGCTACACGCGTAGCTGGGCATCCACAACTCCAAGATGCACAAGCGACGCGATCCAACTCGGCAATGGTCGTCGGGCCCTTCACGTGAATCAAGTCACAACATAGCCGGCTACATATACGTCAACGACGACAACTCCGACTACTTGGACCTGACCGAATGTTCCAGTCCTAACTGGCCGAGAGTGGCCAACTTTATGATCAGCCTCAACGACTCGGCCACGACGACGACGCACAAGGACGACACGATGATTTTCCGACTCGATTACGAATCAAGCTAAGTATTATTTTGAATTAAATATTTTACGGCTTTCGTATATCTTCGTACGCCACGGTTCTCCTATGCCTCCGTGACTTTCGCCGACTACCTTGGTCACACTCCGACTGCTTATACAGTCTGGTTTGTCCAGACTGCACCTCACGGGTGTCCAGCTCATGCTGTTGCTTTGGTATAATTTCTTAACGCGACACGCTGCTCTAGCACTCGGGAGAGTCCCTGCCGACTCTAACTTCCGGATCCCTGCCCGACCCTATGTCCCTCTAGGTAAATCCCAAGATAACTCGTGCGATTCAAGTCCCCCAATTGTGAAACCTTGAGTTCCGTACTCGCCCCGCGTGCCGCCTACATCTAAGCCTCCCTGCTGAGTGTTGTAGCCTGTGGTAAGCTGTCCTCTCCATGAGCAGTGGTCTGCGAGAAAAGGTGCTTAACGACATGAGGTAAGGGCTGCACGGCGTCCTACTCGGTGTTTTTGATAGAGGGAAGGGGTTTTACACATATGCACAAAGCATTCACAGACCTGTTTCTGTTACGACCTTACGACAAACATTTTTTATTATTCAGATTATTGAATATTATGCTACATAATATTTGCATTGTCTTCATATAGCTCAGGCATTATTTGGTGTACTTCGATCGACTCGTTCAGCTCCCAGGTTCGGGGCTAGCGCGGACTGACCACTCGGCGCGTCTCCTCCCACCCGGCCGTCCTCCCAGCTCGGGGGGCTGGGTGTGGGAGGCGACTCGGTGGCTTGCTTGGCTCCCAGGCTCGGGAGCTGGGCACTACATATGACTCGACGGCTCGTCCGGCTCCCAGGCTCAGGGGCTGGGCACCACAGACGACTCGGCATGCTTCCCGTCGCCCAGCCAACCTCTTTGGCTTGGGGCAGGATGCAACTTGGTGGCTCGTCCGGCTCCCACGCTCGAGGACTGGGCTCTGCGACTCCGGTCGGCGGGTCTTCGTGGCTTGTCCGGCTCCCACGCTTGGGGACTAGGCTCTGCGACTCCCGTCGGTGGGTCTCCGTGACTCGGCCAGCCCCCACGCTCGGGGACTGGGCTCTGCGACTCCGGTCGGCGGGTCTCAGTGACTCGGCCAGCCCCCACGCTCGGGGACTGGGCTCTACGACTTCGGATGGCAGGTCTCTGTGACTTGGCCAGTCCCCACACTCGCGGACTGGGCTTTGTGACTCCGATCGGTGGGTCTCCGTGACTCGGCCAGTCCCCACGCTCAGGGACTGGGCACTACGACTTCAGACGGCGGGTCTCGGTGACTCGGCAGCCCCACGCTCGGGGACTTGGCACTACGACTCCGGTCGGCGGGTCTCTGTGACTCTGCCAGCCCTCACGCTCGGGGACTAGGCGCCACGATTTTGGGACAAGCTCCTCTCTTCGGGGTGCCAAACCGCCCTGTATGATTTCAGCAGCTTTTGCGACGTGGGTTCACCATGTACACTCACGAGTTTACTGTTTTTGTCACGATGTGTCCAGACACTCGTGGCATCCTTATCCTCTAGGCGGCCTATCTGCCCCGAAGTTCGGATGATTTTTTTTGACCATTTGCCTGATTATTCTAATCGGCCCAACGCTCGGGGACTACTCCATATGGAGAGCTCCTGGCGTCGCTCTCCATATGCCCCATTAGGATGTGTCACTTTTCTCAAAGTGGTGCAATTCCTCATGGTGTCCGACTCGGCCACAACTCGGCACTATGCCACTCGGTGTTCCACCCCCAGGTCTGATAGGATCATCCCTGATGATTCCTTTTCTTTTTGAGCACCGCCCACCCTTGTGTCGGCCTGCTGACCAAGACACTTCAGTCGACCATGATGGCCTCGCTTCTTCATCAGCACTCCAACACGAGCCTACACGTTGCTCGGGGACTTGTGGGATATGGGTACCCCTGGGCCCACTACCGACTGGGTAGACACTCGGTCTGGGCCCACGTCTGACAATGATGTGGGCCGGCCTGGATCCTCGGCTTGATGGATAAGATTGGAGAAGACTTAGCCCGCAAGGTATACGGCGATATACTCGGATCTGACTCGAGGATCACGGAGATTACGTCACAACTAACCCAGATTACTTTTCTAGTTGTAGCCGGATAATAATTAGAGATAACCGACTTGTAAACCCTAGGCAATCAGCCTATATAAGGTGGCCTAGGTCGACCCTTCCATTCATCTAATCCCTCATTGAATACTTTTCTCCCCCATTGTAACCAAGAACTCGCCGTTGTTCCTCGAAACTTCGCCGAACAGAGCAATACAACACCACCGAGCACAGGACGTAGGGTATTATACCTCCGGGTAGCCCGAACCTGTATAATCCCTGTGTGCCTGTGTTACCTCGAGCTCCCTAGCCTCGCGATTGCCCTTTGCCTACAAATTAACCATCTGGGTACCCCTAGGTGGACTGTCGGACGAGAACTCCGACAGCATGTGGTCACACTTTTGAAATCCAGCACTGAGTACCTCAAACATATCAAAGAATTTGAATGAAATTTAATTGGAACTCAAAAGTTTGATGATGACCAAGTTTTCTGCAGTCACCGGACAGAACCTTGGTTACACAGGACAGACTCACCGGACTATATTTCATGGACTTGGCATATTTGCGGATGTTAATGTTCTATCCATTAATCACTATCCATTGCTACACCAGGCTATATTTATAGTCCGGTGCAAGAAACAGTAATTTTATTCAGATGTCTGACAAAGCCGAGACTTATTCTCCGGTGTAGTCTGTCAGGTGGTTTATCGGATCATCCGACGAACGTAGTGGAGTCTCACTTGGGTCCGGAGGACAACAACAAATCATAAACCGGTGATACTAGACTGTGAACACATCGGATTGTTTGGTGATGAAGCATTCAAGTTGAATGATTCGTCTACTTGAATCAAACTAGAATGCACTTGATTTGCTACACTGGTTCGATTTAATTCAAAAAACTCTATTAATTAGAAGCATTCCAGTTTGAATCATTCTAAAAAAAATTCCTTGACCATCATAGCAGAAATTCGTGTGCTAGGTTTCCCTCCAGCACTCGAGTGTTTCTGGTTTCATCTGCACTCGAGTATGAGGTACACAGACCCAAAATTATAGTAAAATAACTATAATCGATACACCTAGCACATTAGGGCAGCTCCAGGCTCACATCGATTAGAGGGCTCAGATGATACAAAAAAATACTAAGACTTTATCCACCCTCCACACATAAACTGTACTATTTTCTTGTTAAAAAATAGTCACCACAGCTGCTGCAGGCCACCAGCTCCGTAGACAAGCCGTTGCCCGTCTGTTGAGATGAATTTTTTATTCGCACAAGTCGAATAGCGTTCAGTGGTCGATTTTCGCCTTGATACATTAACGTTGATGGCTGCAGTGTTCACGGTTCGTGTTTTTTGCTGGACGGTTCACTTTCCTTGAATACCCTCAATCGATGCCATAACTGTACACTATCCAGATGTGCTGTTGATCGGGCGCCATTACCCAGAAACCCCCGGCGGCCCCTATGTGAGCTGATTCATGGGCCTGCACACCGAGGCGCATCTGCGCGGCTATAAAGGCCGAAGGCCCGTCACCTTTGGGCTCTTTCGCCCCAAACCCTAACGCCGCACTGCGCTAGCCACAACACTAGCTAGCGCCGCCGCCGCCATTGGAGGGAGCTCCCAAAGCGCTTGCTGGTCCCCTCCGTCGTCGCGCCACAACAACTCCTAGAAGCGGCCGGACGTTAGCCCTAGCAAGGTGAGCACCCCGGCCGAATTGCCGCTACCTGTCAACAGCGTCCTGTCGCTCGCCATCGTCCCTCGCGCACCAGGGCTTCCTACCGGCGAGGCTCACCGTAGTGCGCCACCGGGCGCCTATACTACCCCATTCAAGCCCGGTCGACGGATCGAATCTTATATCAAAACGACCGTCTCGACAAATACTATCTGTTTTACAGTCTACGTACTTGTAGGCCTTAGCTTCTACTATTGTTTTTCAGAAATTTTCTCTCTACATTTATTTTACATAATCTTTACTTAGCACAAGAATTTACTTAGTTCTACGTACTTGATGGTGCATGGTAGGTTGTTTCCCTGTTTGTTTGGAGAATTTATATGTTTAGCTTCTACTATCTTAGACTTGTAGGCCACTGGTATAGAGACATCCACTTGTAGGCCTTAGCTTCCACTATTGTTTTTCAGAAATTTTCTCTCTACATTTATTTTACATAATCTTTACTGTGTGTTTAGTCTGCATGCACAATGTGCTTGACGTGAACTTATTACGATATGACTTCATTCTTTTTTCTATATCCCTAGTTATCAACTTATCATGGATCCTACCAACAACGACATGCAACTAGTTCTGAAGTTTGTGAAGGAGATGGAAGAGATGATTAGGAAATTTAAGGAAGACCGAGAGGATCTGGCAATAGACAGACAGGTTTACCGTACCGAGTCTGACATCAGCAGGACAAAAGAACAACAGGCAATTGACAGGTTTAGGATCGCTGAGCGTGTCGTGCTAGACACATCATACCACCAAGAGCATGTTGAGTTTGTCAACTTCATGGAGAAACAACTGTTACACCTGATGCAGAAATGTTTATCTGATCAGCGTGATAAATTTGTCCAAAAGGTACAGGAGGACCGCGCTGTCTCAGACATGGCCTATTCAAGTCTTTTTTCTATTGATGAATCCTTCAGAAACAAAGAGCGAGAAAAAATGGACACCATAAGTATGCGGCTGGCGAAATGATTGGAGGTGTTGGAGAATGAGCATGCAAAACTGAAGTCCCTGATTGAGTCCTGGATACAACAAGAGAAAGTCAATGCCAAGATGAATGTTACTCATTCCCCCAAGGTGAATATTGGTTCCTCTTCACAGAATTGTACTCAATACAACCATTGCCCATGCATCTATGTTATAACAATTCATGAACTTTCAATGCATACAGGGTATTGAACCAGGGCGGCATGAGAAGAACCATTTGGACGTTGAACAAGATGACTCTCCACATGCGAAGAAGCAGAGGAATAGTAGTGACGACATTTAGGCAGATGGCCATATATTCATAGCTTTAGTTTGCATTATATTAAGCTTGAAATTTCAAGCTTAATATAATGCAAACTAAAGCTATGAATATATGGTACTTTTAGATTTTTAGCGTCGGACGTCTGATGCTAATTTTGGGCTGTGGTATAGTGAAAGTTTGACTATGAATGTGTGCTCTATATTTGAATGAAGTTTGGTGGGAAGTTTGGATCATCAGATTGTGTCAATTACATTTGTTTGCCTCACATTTTAGTGCGTTTGTAATGGTCTCTGATACAATTGAATTCTTTAATGAAGATTCCATGTAGATTATTAATCATTTATCCTTATCGACTTGGGGATCTTGGTGGCCATTCTATTCGGTGTTTTGCTGAAGAACAAGTGAAGCGAAACTCTTGACTGATTTGCATTGTGTTCTGTTATGTACATGAGTCGGGCTACTGTCATGGTCTTAGATGCTTTTTTTCGTAGTTGTGTTGATCATGAACTTTAACTCAGTGGTTGTAATCGACGATGTGCTTAATGTTAGAGTCGAACTAATGGTTAATCTTATGCATATGTCACTGTAGACATGCTTGCAACTGAATTTGTTGATTGTCCCCTTGTTATACTTGATATCCTTGAGTTAAACATATGCATATGTCATCATACATAGTAGTTTGCATGAAATGGTACCCCCATTGAAAAGTCATAGATTTGTGCATTGGAATTGATTTAAGAGTACAACAATGATAAGCCCTAAAAATGCTTTGTCCCTAAAGATGTATGTGGTCACACTTGCGAAATCTAGCACTGAGTACCTCAAATATATCAAAGAAGTTGAATGAATTTTTAGTTGGAACTCAAAAGTTTGAGGATGAGTTCAAAGTTTTCATCTGTCACCGTAAAGACCGATGGACACAGGACAGAGTCACCAGACTAGTTTTCATGGACTTGGTGTTGACGCTCCTTAGTGACACACTTTTACCCTTATTTATCTTCAATAATGGCATGAATTTGATATCTAAACTAAAGATCATACTCTATAACCGGAACGTTTTTGCATATGCATGTGTTTTTGGAGGAATTGTGTTTACGTAGGTTTTTGGGCTTAAAAGGAGCACATATGGACAAGGCTTGAGACCAAGGACGACACGGTGAAAGATGAAGGCCAGAGGCCCAAAGAACAGGCCTGTCAGGGTTCTCTACTGCCGGCAAGTAATATTTCTACGATTGCGTGTCAGGGCACCGGATGGTGGCTCAAGAGACACAGGAGATTATACTGGTTCGGGCCTCCGGAGAGTAATACCCTTACGTCCAGTGAGAGCCGGTGTTCTCGAACCCAAGTCTGTAGTAGGGGATACAAACTGGTCGGGAGAGGGAAACGACCCCAAGTCCCTGTGTGGTGGTGTGGTGTGAGTGCTGTTGATCGGCTGATCGTCCTGTGTTCGTCCCCCCCATCGGTCTCCCTCTGTCCCCTTTTATAGTCTCAAGGGGAAAAGAAAATGGGGAGGTAAAAAGAGAGAATTACAAGAGGAATTACAACGCCGAGGTCTTCAATTTCGTCTTACGCCCCGAGCCGTACGTGGAGTAGGTGTTGACGGGGTGGGCGCTCCGTTTGACCCGGGATCGTACATACCCGGGTGGTTGGAGTATGGGGCTTCTCGGGTACGTCTCCGAGTAGCTTTCGGGTCGTGGTTGACTTGTACTGTGCCTTCTTGGACTCCAGGTGTCCTCCTCGGGCTCCAGGTGTAGTCCTTGGGCTCCAGGTGTCCTCTCCTGGGCGTGCATGTGTCCTGCTCCCGGACTGTAGTGTTCCTGTTTGGAGGACGACGCCCATCCCATTCTGACTTAGCTGGTACCAAGTGGGTACGGCCAGGGATGGGCAAAAGCGGGACGGAGCCGAGTGGACCAATCGGGCAAGGCGGAGAATCCTCGGGCGAATCGGAGACTCCTCGGAGGCGGAGACTCCCCGGGCGAATCGGAGACTCCTCGGAGGCGGAGACTCCACGGGCGAATCGGAGACTCCTCGGAGGCTGTTCGGATATGGAAGATCTGCTTGATCTGGGTCTTCAGCTTTTGTTTTTGAAGGGTTGATTGATGTCGTGTCGTAGATTAGGGGCCTGGTCGGTTACCCCTGATCTTGACCCTCGTCAGTAGCCCCCGAGCTTGGGGGGAGTTTGAGACTCGCGCCTAGGTTTAGTTGCGGTGAGGGAACGGTGAGCCGTGATTCTTCCGGTGGGGGCGCGCGAGCGCACCCGCCGGGTGTAGCCCCCGAGCCTTGAGAAGAGCAGATGCTCTTGTTAAGGCTTTGAGTCCGAGTAGCTTGCCTTGGAGGTTGTCGGGGTCGTGAAGGGTTCAGAGCTTGTCGGGGATGCGCCTTGTTGGGCCGGGCCACCACTCGACTGTTGGTGGGCCGAGCGTGGAGGCGCCGGCCTGTCTTTCCGCCGCGTAGGGGGAGGGCACGTCTTTTGAGGAAGTCAGACGAAGCGATGGGCGCACATCGCAGCAGCACGGATGGTGGGCCCGCACATTTAACGCCGCCGTCCCGCTTCGCCACTCCGCCCTTTTTATAGCCTTGCGCCGCAGCCGCCTTGGGTACTTCATCCCAACCTTTTCGCCCTTCGTCGCGCGTTTCATCTCCCTTGCCGTCGCCGCGCTCGCCCCCTCGCATCCTCCACCGCCGCCGCGCTCGTACCCTTCCGAGGAGTGAGAGACCGAATCCCTCTCCCGGCCAGGATCTCCTTCCTCTGGTGGCCTCGCGATGTCGACCTGGGAGCGCTCGAGGGTGACACTCCGGCAGCTGGAGGGACTTGTGAGGGAGGGGATGCTTCCATCGTTGACGGAGGCCGAAGAGTGGAAGAGACCGGGGGTGGAAGACTCTCCCCGGCCGCCGCCCGGGTACGTCGTCTCCTTCGTCGCCTTCCATGAGCGTGGGTTTTTCGTCCCCGCGGGGAGATTCATCCGGGCCGTGCTGAATGAGTATGGGCTAGAGCTCCATCACATCAACCCAACGGGGTCCAGCAGATGGCAGCGTTCGTGGCCCTGTGCGAGGGATACCTGGGGATGGAGGTCCATTGGGATCTCTTCAGGTATTTCTTCAAGTTTGTGCTGCACACCACTGAGGGCGGCGCCCCCGCGACGATCGGGTGCGCCGTGCTGAAGATGAAGCAGGGGAGGTCGGGCGGCTACATCTCGGGCTCCCTCGTGAGCTCGAACAAGGGTTGGCACCCCGGGTGGTTCTACCTCAAGAACGACACCCAGAACCCCCTTCCGGAGTACACCGGACGGTGGTTCGAGAAAGCGCCCGACGAGTGGTCGTACGGGCCCGAGAAGAGGCTGGAGAAACTCCTCAAGAACGCCTGGAAAGCCCTCAGCCGACTCCGGGACGAGAACGTGTCCCTGGCAGAGATCATCGGCGGGTACCTCTCGAGAGGTATTGTGCCGCTAAGGCGACGCGTCCTCCAGATGTGGCAGATGACCCCAGACAAGGCCCCCTTCGTGGGGACAGTGACGGCGGATCCCCTGCCCTCGGAGGCCGAGGTGTGGCGCCGGGTGTCGGCAGCGGAGGGAAGGTCTCACCTCGAGTACCCGCTGCCGGATCTTCTTGAGATGCTCCCGAACGCCGACACCAAGGCCATTGTAAGGATTCTTTCGCCTGTCCTAAGTTTGATCCTGAGTTCTTTTTGGTCCTCTAACCCCGAGCTCTTTAGGTGAGGAGCGAAGACGTCACCTACTCCCCGGCGCCACTTCCCGAGGACAAGGCGGTGAACCGAGCTGCCGCCGAGATGGCCAAGAAGAGGAAGGAGCGCCGGGAGAAGTGGAAGAAGCGCGAGTTGGCCAAGAGAGAAAGGAACGCCGACTGGGCCAAGAGGAGGGGGAAGGGCTACAGAGTCTCCGAGGATGAGGACCCCGAGTCGGAGCCCGCTGAGGGACTCGTCGGAAGAGGATGACGAGGAAGAAGAAGTCGGGGGTGCGCCTCCCGCGAAGTCCAGAGCCGTCGCTGTGGTGACTGCCTCGCCCTCGGCACAGAAGCCGAGGTCCAGCGGGAGAGAGAGGTCGCCGCAGCCGGACGCGGGGAAGAGCAGAGGTTCCCGGTCGAGCCAGCCTCACCGGTCCGCCGGGGACAGCCAGCAGGGGCGGCGCGACCGCACGCCTCCGGCCACCTGTCACGCGTCTGAGGAGCGGGTGGGCTCCCGCCGGGACGCGGCCTCCTCTCGTCGGGATAGGAGCCGCGACCCGTCAGAACGCGCCCACGCGGGAGGTTCATCGTCGGGGGCGTCGCGTTCCCCCAGGAGGTCCCTGCCGCGGGACGACAGGCGGCCACCGCCAGCCCCTCAGACGGCGAGGGCGCAGAGCGGAGGGCGAGACGTACCCTCGACGCCCGCATCTCCCGCGGAGGCAAACCCTGTCGGGAGAGGCGTCTCGCCCGCGTCTCCCACGGTGGAGGCGCGGGTTCCTTTTGGCCCGACGAGGGCCGTGGCGGGGCAGCCAGATTCCTCCCAGGTCGAGGGAGGAGGCCTAACTGGCCAGGCGGCGCCCCATTCGGGCAGGGGTGCCGAAGCCGCGCAAGCGGTCCCCGCCCCGGCGGCGCTCGCGGGGTCTAAGAGGCCCTCGTCCCCGCAGGACTCAATGCCGACTAGTGCCAAGCGAACTCGGACCGTCTCATCGAGGTGAGTAATGCTCCACCCATCCCGAGTGGTTTCTATTTTTGCGGTTGCTTTTTTCCTTAGCCGGGCTCCATGGCCTTTGATGCACCAGCCGGGCTAACAAGCCACTCGAGGCGGCGCCGCAAAAGAAGCTGCGCCCGTCAACGCAGACGCCGAGGCCCGCGGTTGAGCAGGCCGAGGAGGCGACTCGGAGGGAGACGCCCTCCCACAAAAAAGAGGTGCCTCAGGGGAGCGGTGACAGCCCAGGAGGTGCACTCCCTGAGGGCCTGCTCGTTGCGCAAGCTGTCCCCACAGAGGCGGACGTCGCGGCGTACCAGGCCGAGTTGGAGCAGCAGCTGGTGGGGCCAGTCCTCCCAGCCCCTCAGGAGGTGGCGAGTCACCTTGAGGCAGGGGAGGTGGCCCTGTCTCGCGTCCCGGTTCCGGCCGGCGCCGAAGAGATTGCCGCCGCGTCGGACGGTAGGGTGGCTGCTTCCTCCCCGGAGACCACGGCCGATCCCGAGGAGGCGGAGGCCGGGACGTCCGGGGCCCTTTTGAGTGCCGCCATCGTACCGGCGGCGACTGCTGCAGCCCCCGAGCCCTCCTCCGAGGGGGTCCCATCAGAGGTCGTGGTGCTTGAAGATTCGCCGGAGGACAGTCCCCGGAGGGTCGATGGCCGTCCCACCGGGGGGCCAGGCTTGGAGCCCCCGAGGCCATTGAGCCCCTTGAGGGGGGTCCCGGACTCCTTTAGGGACACCCCGAGGATGATGACGATGGATCGCAACTTCCAGGCCCTCGTATCCCTCGAGGATGATCCGAACCTGCCATGCGAGGGTCGGCTGAAGTGGTTCGACCGTCAGAACCCGGGGAGTCCTATCTTCGATCTCGATGACAAATCGGAGATGGAGCAATGTCGGCTTCTCGCGGAGGGGCTTCATGACATGAAGGAGATCTTCAACACAATGATCATTAAGCCTGCCCGGGTAAGCTTTCGGGTTTCTCATTCCCTTTTCTGGTCTTAAGATGGCGCCCCTTTGGGAGTGTCTCACTGCCTTGCCTCTGCCTTTACGCAGGAAATCATGAAGCGCAGCTCGGATAAATCCTCGATTCCTCCATCGGGAAGCTGGGCTGTGGCATGCCGTCCAGCAGTTGAAGGCAGAGAAGGAGCAGCTTGAGGCTCAGCTGACCGAGGCCCGACAGGTTGGTGCAAAGGCGCTTGCCCGTGCCGAGGAGGAGAGGGTTGCCCTCGAGGCGAAGGCGGCCGAGGCCGAGAAGACGGTGGCGGCGGCGCGGGCGGCTGCTGATGCCGCTGGTCGGGATAGGGAGGCCGCCGTTTGGGAGAGCGAGGACCTGAAGGGCGAAGGTGATGGATCTCCAGAAGGACATCTAGCACGCCGACATCGACCTCAAGACGGCCAACAACCAGCTGGTCGTCCTGGCCGGGAAGCTGAAGGCCGCAGCAGATGAGGGGGCCCACCTCGGGGAAATCTCCCAGAAGCGGGAGGAGGAGATCGTCGGTAAGTTGTCTTTCCGTGTTCTTTTGGCGGATTGTTGCTTTTTTCATTTCCCAAGTGGTCACGGGTTGCTTAACTCCGCATGCCGGCGCAGCCCTCCGAACTCAGAAGGTCGACCTAGAGACCAAGCTGGCGTCGGAGAAGAGCGAGGTTGCCAAGGCCTTTGCTGCGAACCAGGAGCTGGTGCAGGTTGCCCGCGAACTGAGGGTGGAGATGGCAAGTAAGCATCGTGTTTCCCCTCATCTTTCTTCTTGCTTTCTTTCCTTAGTGATAGCTCAGCCGAGGTGATTTCTCCAGGGGCGGTCGAGGATCTCCGGAAGTCGGGGAAGGCGACCGAGCGAGCTCAAAATGCCCTCGAGGAGAAGACCGGAGTCCACCAGGCGCAGGTTCAAGCCATTGAGCGCTTGCTGGGGGAGCTCGGCGTCGATGCCGGCTTGTCCCTGACAGAGCGCATCGCCCTTGTTCTGGGGAGAACTTGGGAGCAGGCCTCGGAGCTGACTCGGAGCGTAGTGCGGAAGGTCGTCGCCATCTTTCTCTCGCACTACCCGAGCATGGAGCGGGACTGCCTGCGAGGTGGATGGGCCCCCGGCTACGAAGACCAGGAGTACGACGCCATCGAAGCCGACTCCTCCTCGTTTGCCGACGAGATGGTTGCCGTCGCCCTGAAGGATCTCGGGCTGTAAAAAAAGTAGGAGACTTTAGCCATTCGTGCAATGTAATGAACTTAACTCCCCTTTGAAGACTTGTCGTTGCTAAAAAAGCTCATGTTTCTATCTGTTGTCTGCCATTTCCATCTTCCGAGTGCCTTTAGGGTCATTGGTCGAGATGGTAGGGCGCAGGTACCCACCGGGGTGTAGGAACTCGAGAGTTTGGCCCAACTTAGTCACACAGTGGTGTTGCTTAGACTCACAGTCCCCGAGCAGTTTCGAAAGGTCGAATAATGACAGGCAGCAGCTAGGTACGTTAAAAACAACAACTAGTCGAGACGGTTCCCTTATTGCTCTCGGGAAAAAGACGTCGGTCCGAGGGCTGGGATTTTGCCCGCAAGTGTAGCGCCGTAGCCGCGGGGGCGTGGGCACTCGAAGCTTGGACAGGCGCAATCGCAGAGCCGCTCGAGCTGGCCTTTCCTTTCCCGCAAGGGCACAAGTATACCGCTGATCGCGCGCGGGAGCGATCATTTGTCAGAATTTTTGCGAAAAAAGGAGGGGCGCTGGGCCTCGGGTGGAGCCCCCGAGCAGTGGGCGACCTTGCACAGGGAAGGGGTCGCCGGCTGCTTAGTTTGGAAAGGTCAAAGGGTGCGTTTTCGGAAAACGATCGTATGCAATAAAGTACTCGGGACGAAGCAGCACTTTATTTATTATCGTAAGCGAAAAGTACAGGTACTTTTAAGGGTAAAAGCGACGTAGCTGCTCTATGTTCCAAGCGTTTGTGAGGACTCGGCCATCGGCATCCTTGAGCTTGAAAGTCCCCGGGCGGAGGACTTGGTCGACAATGTAAGGGCCTTCCCATGGCGGTGACAGCTTGTGGCGGCCGCGGTTACTCAGAACTCGTCGGAGGACGAGGTCGCCGACTTGAAACGCCCGGCTTCTGATGTTGTGATCGTGGTACCGCTGCAAAGCTTGTTGGTACTTGGCCGAGTGGAGCAGGGCGATGCTGCGTGCTTCATCCAGCTGGTCGATGGCGTCTTCCAGGGAGGTCTGGTTCCCTTCGTCGTCGTAGGCTCGAACCCTCGGGCTGCCGTAGTCGAGGTCGGTTGGGAGGACCGCCTCGGACCCGTGGACCATGAAGAAAGGCGTGCAGCCGGTAGCCCGACTTGGGGTGGTCCGCAAGCTCCAAAGGACGGATGGGAGCTCTGCGACCCACCTTGCTCGAAACTTCTCGAGGCGCTTGAAGATTCATGGCTTCAACCCCTGCAGGATCATGCCATTCACTCTTTCCACTTGCCCATTAGTTTTGGGATGGCTGACGGTGGCCCAATCCACTCGGATATTGTTGGCGTCGCAGAAGTTGAGGAACTTCTTGCCCGTGAACTGGGTGCCGTTGTCGGTGATGATCACATTTGGGACTCCAAAGCGATAGATGATGTCAGTGAAGAACTGGACAGCTTCCTCCGAGCGAACCCTTCTGATAGGTCTTGCCTCAATCCACTTGGAGAACTTGTCGGCGGCGACGAGGAGATGCGTGAAGCCCCCGGGCGCCTTCTTAAGTGGCCCGACTAGATCCAATCCCCACACAGCAAAAGGCCAGGTGATGGGGATGGTCTATAGTGCTTGCGCCGGGAGGTGAGTTTGTCGTGCGTAGAATTGACATCCTTCGCTACTGCGCACGATGTCCTTGGTGTTGGCGACCGCGGTCGGCCAGTAGAATCCTTGTCGGAAAGCTTTCCCGACAAGAGTTTTTGGTGTGGCGTGGTGTCCGCATGCACCTGCGTGTATGTCCCTCAGTAATTCTTTCCCTTGGTCGACCGGGATGCACCGCATTAGGACGCCAAAAGTGCCTCGCCTGTAGAGTTCCCCCTTTGATGAGTGTGAACGTCTTGGCCCAGCGAGCGATCCGCCGAGCCTCAGTCTTGTCGGGAGGGAGCTTGCCTTGCACTATCCACTCGAGAAGTGGGAATCTCCAATCCGGATCTTCAAGGTTGGGCTCTGGTGCCTCGTCGACTTCCATCACCTCTGTTGGTTCTTGCTCCAGGGGCTCTGGCGGCTCGTCGTCTAGTCGGACGGATGGGGCGTACTGGTCTTTGGCAAATACACCATGGGGGACTGGCTTTCGGTTGGAGGCCGCCTTTGCGAGGGTGTCGGCCGACTCGTTGTATCGCCGCTGGATGTGCTTGAGCTCGAGGCCGAGGAACTTGTCTTCCAGCTCACGGACCGCCTGGCAGTAGGCAGCCATCTTGGGGCTGACGCAGCTTGACTCTTTCATCACCTGGTCTACGACCAACTCCGAATCACCCCAGATCTCGAGCCGCCGAATTCCTAGCTCGAGAGCGATACGGAGTCCGTTGATAAGAGCCTCGTACTCGGCGGCGTTGTTGGAGGCCAGGAAGTGTAGTCGGACCATGTACTTCATACGCATGCCCAAGGGTGAGACGAAGACAAGGCCGACACCCGCTCCCTCTTTCATAAGCGATCCATCGAAGTACATGACCCATGTTTCATGCTCAACAGAGGTCAGGGGAGTTTGGGCCTCAGTCCACTCGGCGACAAGTCGACCAACGCTTGTGACTTGATGGCGTCCCGCGGGGCGTAGGTGTGTTCTTTCCCATCAGCTCGAGCGCCCACTTGGCTATCCTCCCTTCGGCCTCGGGGCTTTGGATTTCCTCGCCGAGTGGACACTTCGACACCACCATGATGGGGTGGGCGTCAAAGTAATGTCAGAGCTTCCGCTTGGTGATGAGGACCGTGTAGACCAGTTTCTGGATCTGAGGGTACCGTACCTTGGTGTCGGACAGGACTTCACTGATGAAGTAGACTGGGCGCTGTACCTTCTGGACCTTCCCGGGTTCGTTACGCTCGACGACGAGGGCGGTGCTCACCACGTGGGTGGTTGCCGCTATGTAGAGCAGCATGGGCTCTCCTTCTGCCGGGGCGGTCAGGATCGGGGGACTTTTTAGCGACGCCTTGAGCGAGTCGAGGGCCTCCTGAGCCTCGGTGTTCCAGGTGAAGTGGTCCGACTTCTTCAGCAGGCGGTACAAGGGCAGGCTCCGTTCCCCGAGTCGAGCGATGAAACGGCTGAGCGCGGCCAAGCATCCTGTGACGCGCTGGACCCCCTTCATGTTTTGGATTGGCCCCATGTTGGTGATGGCGGAGATCTTCTGGGAATTGGCCTCGATGCCTCATTCTGATATGACAAAGCCGAGAAGCATGCCTCTCGGAACCCCGAAAACGCACTTCTCGGGGTTGAGCTTTACCTTGTTTAACCGGAGTTTTTCGAAGATGGCCGCGAGGTCCGGTACCAAGTCGCCTATGCGCTTGGATTTCACCACAATGTCGTCCACGTATGCCTCGACCAGTCGGCCGATGAGGTCGCCAAAGATGCGACGCATGCATCTTTGGAACGTGGCGCCCGCGTTTTTCAGCCCAAACGGCATAGACGAATAGCAGAAAGTGCCGAAAGGTGTGATGAAAGACGTAGCGAGCTGGTCGGCCAAGCTCATTGCGATCTGATGGTAACCGGAGTACGCATCGAGAAAGCACAGGGTTTCGCACCCAGCGGTGGAGTCGACCACCTGATCTATGCGAGGAAGAGGGAAGGAGTCTTTTGGACATGCCTTATTAAGGCCGGTATAGTCAACGCACATCCTCCATTTCCCATTCTTCTTTTTTACAAGGACAGGGTTTGCTAACCACTCGGGGTGGTATACTTCCCTAATGAAGCCTGCGCTAAGGAGCTTTTTGAGCTCTTCGCCGATGGCTTTGCTCTTGTCCTTATCGTATCGTCGAAGCCTCTGTTTGACCGGTCGTGAGCCAGGCTTGATGTCTATTTTGTGCTCGGCGACCTCCCTTGGAATCCCCGGCATGTCCGAGGGCTTCCATGCAAACACATCGAGGTTTGCTCGGAGGAAGTCGACGAGCGCGCTTTCCTATTTAGGATCGAGCGCCGTCCCGATACGGAGAGTGCGACCATCGTTGGCCATGGCAACCTCCTTGACGTCCTTGGCCGGCTCAAAGGAGCACGCGGCGCGCTTGGACGACTCGGGGATGTCCAGGTCCCTGGGGGAAGGCTCAGCGGCGAGCTTCTCAGACCAGATGAGTGCCTCCACGAACTGGAAGCACTCGGTATCGCATGCGTACACGTGCTCAAATGAAGTCCCCACCGTGATGACGCCCTGGGGTCCGGGGATCTTCAACTTGAGATACGTGTAGTTCGGGACGGCCATGAACTTGGCGTACGCCGGCCTCCCGAGGATGGCGTGGTACGTCCCGGGAAATCCCACCACTTCGAAAGTGAGGGTCTCCCTCCGGAAGTTGCGCAGAGTCCCGAAAGTGACGGGCAGATCGATCTGCCCGAGGGGTACCGCATCCACCCCAGGGACGACTCCGTGAAATGGCGCCGTGGATGGGCGCAGCCTAGATCGTGGGATCCCCATCTCGTCCAACGTCTCGGCGTAGAGGATGTTGAGGCCGCTCCCTCCGTCCATCAGCACCATGTGGACGCGCTTTGTTCTGAATAGAGGGGCGACGACGAGCGGGTACCTTCCTGGTTGTGGGACGTGGTCGGGATGATCGGAGCGGTCAAAAGTGATTGGGGCCTCCGACCATCTGAGGTAGGAGGGCACCACGGGCTCTGCTTTGCAGACCTCTCTTCTGATCAGCTTCTCGTCGTGCCTTGAAGGGTAGGCCACCGACCCCCCAACGATCATTAGGACTGCGCCGTCCTCCTTGGGGTATCCATTGTCGTCGTCGTTCAAGCCCCCGGCCCCGTCTTTGGCCATCTCGTGGGGTCTCTTCTTTAGGGTTCCGGCGAGGAAACTTTTCATGAGTTTGCAGTCCTTTAAGGCGTGCTTGACGGGGCCCTCGTGGTTGGTGCATGGTGCCTTGAGGAGCTTCTCGAAATGATCCCTTGGCGCGTTCCCTTTGGGCTTGGTGGGCTTTTGCTCAGTTGCTGCCACCATGTTGGCATCGCGCCGCCGCTTGTCCTTCTTCTTCTTCTTGTCGGGCTGAGCGGAGGTGCCTTCGCCGGCGGCCTCCGACTGCTTGCCCTTGCCTTGAGACCGATCGAGGGTTGCGGCAACAGCATCTTCCCCATCGGCATAGTCGGTGGCGATGTCGAGGAGCTCCCGGATGGTTCGTGGCTTCTTGCGCCCTAGTTCGTGAATGAGGGTCGCGCAAGTGGTCCCGAACCGGAACGCTGAGACGACGTCGGTGTCGGCGGTGTTCGGCAGCTCGGTGCAGCGCTTGGAGAAGCGCTTGATATAGTCGCGCAGGCTTTCGTCTCTCCTTTGGAGGCAGTTACGGAGATTCCAGGGATTCCCAGGACGGGTGTAGGTCCCTTGGACGCATCGCGCAGCTGCGCCCAGCTGTCGATCCTGCCGTCGGGGAGGTGCTCCAACCATGTTCGCGCCGAGTCGGCGAGGTAAAGGGGGAGGCTCTTGATGATGAAGTAGTCGTCCTGCGCTCCGCCCGCGTGGCACGCTATCCGATAGTCCTCCAGCCAGACGCTGGGATTGGTATCCCCGTCGTACTTGGGCACCGTCGTAGGGGCCCGGAAGCGTGGAGGGATGCGGCCGAGGACACGAGGTCCAAAGGCTCGCGGCCCCCTGGGATCAGGAGACACACTCCTGCTCCGGTCTTCGCCACTGTCGTAGCGGCCTCCGCGCCGTCTACTGTAGGCTCAGCGCGGGCGGTGCTCTTGGTGCTCGTCTCGCCGCCGGGCGTCTCTGTCTGCCGAGGCCCCGTGATGATGTACCGACTGCTCACGGACATGCTCCCTGGGAACCCGCTATCGTGACGCGGAGCTCTCCGCTTGCTGAACCGCTGCGGTCTCCAGGAGCGCGCAGAGCTGTTGATGGAACCTTCGGTCTTCGAGGGCCGCTGGCTCGGGATGCTCGCAGAGTAGGACAGCGGCCGCCGCGAGGTTCTGGGATGCTCGTTTGAAGATCGGCGCGTCGTTGACATTGTTGCCGTCGTTGACGATGTGCTGTTGCACGTCTCGTGCACGTGCACGGGCGGCCCCTCCATCCGCGTTCCTCCCGAGCTCGTGGTGGAGTTGCCGACGCTCGGCCTCGAGTTGGCGGCGCGCCTCGTCGAGCTCCTGCAGCCTGACCCGCCGGGCATCACCCACGGGGCCGTTCCGGGGTGGTGTTCGGCGGGGGTCGTCCCTGGTTGAGCTGCTAGCCGTTTGCACATCCCCGTCGGGGGTGTGGCACATGAAGCATTCCCGGGAGGGGTCGTGGGTCGTCGGTGGAGCCTGCCTCGCCTGCGGGTCCGGGTTCTGCTTGTCCGTCGCGCCTTTGCCGGTAGGCGCGGTGCAGGGGTTGGACTCCGTCGGCGTTGGGGCGATCACCAGGATCGCGTGGCAGGCCCGCCTGTCCCTCCGGGTACATGGCGTTGTAGCAGTCGATGAACTCGTCCCAGGGGAGCTGCTCTTCCCCTCCAGCCTGGAGGGCGAGGTTGGTGATCATGTAGGAGATGTTGCGGAAACGCTCCTGGGTCGGGGTCCGTCCCGGGGCGACCGCCAGATCCCCACCTAGCAGGTCGAAGACGTAGGCGGTGGCACCTGTGGTGATACGGGGAGGCTCGGACCCCTTGTCGTGGATCGCGTCGCGGCCGTCGTCGCAGGCGGGCTTGGGGCGCACGAAGATGGCCCCAATGAGGGGCCCCTCCGACTTGCTGAAGACGAAGTCGAGGGAGCCGGAATGCAGGTGAGTGCCTGGCGCCAACGGGGCGCCGCCGTGGGCCATCCGGACCCTGGTGAAGTGATGCGACACGCGAAAAGGCCCCTACCTGGCGCGCCAACTGTCGGGGTTCTCTACCGCCGGCAAGTAATATTTCTACGATCGCGTGTCAGGGCACCGGATGGTGGCTCAAGAGACACAGGAGATTATACTGGTTCGGGCCTCCAGAGAGTAATACCCTACGTCCAGTGAGAGCCAGTGTTCTCGAACCCAAGTCTGTAGTAGGGGATACAAACTGGTCGGGAGAGGGAAACGACCCCAAGTCCCTGTGTGGTGGTGTGGTGTGAGTGCTGTTGATCGGCTGATCGTCCTGTGTTCGTCCCCCCATCGGTCTCCCTCTGTCCCCTTTTATAGTCTCAAGGGGAAAAGAAAATGGGGAGGTAAAAAGAGAGAATTACAAGAGGAATTACAACGTCGAGGTCTTCAATTTTGTCTTACGCCCCGAGCCGTATGTGGAGTAGGTGTTGAGGGGGGGGCGCTCCGTTTGACCCGGGATCGTACATACCCGGGTGGTTGGAGTATGGGGCTTCTCGGGTACGTCTCCGAGTAGCTTTCGGGTCGCGGTTGACTTGTACTGTGCCTTCTTGGACTCCAGGTGTCCTCCTTGGGCTCCAGGTGTAGTCCTTGGGCTCCAGGTGTCCTCTCCTGGGCGTGCATGTGTCCTGCTCCTAGACTGTAGTGTTCCTGTTGGATGAGACGGGTGCTCCTGTGGCCGCCGTGGCGAAGGACGACGCCCATCCCATTCTGACATAGCTGGTACCAAGTGGGTACAGCCAGGGATGGGCAAAAGCAGGACGGAGCCGAGTGGACCAGTCGGGTGAGGCGGAGACTCCCCGGGCGAATCAGAGACTCCTCGGAGGCGGAGACTCCCCGGGCGAATCGGAGACTCCTCGGAGGCAGATACTCCCCGGGTGAATCGGAGACTCCTCGGAGGCGGATACTCCCCAGGCGAATCGGCGGTTGTTCGGATATGGAAGATCTGCTTGATCTGGGTCTTCAGCTTTTGTTTTTGAAGGGTTGATTGATGTCGTGTCATAGATTAGGGGCCTGATCGGTTACCCCTGATCTTGACCCTCGTCAAGGCCAGGCCGGCCGGCCCCACATGGCCTAGGCCGGCCGACCTAGTTGATTTCAAGCCCCGTTCGTGCTCAACTTTGGTGAACCGACCTCCAAGATATTTGAAAGGCAAGTGCTTCAAGATAAGGTCAAGAGACTTCGGGGTCAAGGCAACTCAATTGGAGAATTTGGAAGTTTAACACTTCCCATTCTTATCTCGAAGATACCTCGAAGTAAATGACGTCCAAAGGCCCACATGCATAGGTGAAACATCTACTAAAGCTTCCAGAAGACTTGAGGACAAAGCAGAGGACGAGGCGGCCATGGAAGGCCCCAGGCCGGCCGGCCTGAACCCCCCTGGGCTGGCCGGCCCAGGCCTTTCCTGTGGCGGTTCGCCCTCCCTTCGATCTAGGGTTTCCTCAGGGTATAAATAGCCGCTGTGCTTTCGTGCCACGCATCAATCAATTCGTCATTCACCGCTGAGGAGCAGAGAAGCTAGAGGGACACCTTTCAGAGACCTGAGGGTCGTGCTAGTTGTCTAGGGCTCATCCCTAGCCGACGTGGGAACCCTGCAAGAAAGACCACGTCGGAGTTCTGGAGCTAGGATTATCAAGATCAAGGTAGGATCCCGGTGGTGATCTTGTGATGTACTTACATTCATGGTGAAGTTATATGTGTTTCTGAATTTCTAGCGATCAAGTGCCTCTTCTATGATTTTGTTCTTGCTTGGGTTTGCTTCTGCTTCAATCTATTCTCGAGATAGATTGCTCGGGGTGTTCTTGTAGCCATGGTGGCTAGAGGTTCATACCGGATCTACCAAGTGGTTCGACACGTTCACTTGTGAACGTGCCCTTAAGTTACCTATGCCGAAAGGTAGCATTGTGACATGGTGTGATCCCGTGTAAAGTGGGGCTTTCGGGAGTTTGATCGGAGGTCATGATTTAAAGATGCTTTTTATTGAGATTCACATCTATCTTACTTCACTCTATTTGGCTCGGAGCTACAACATATGCATGATCTAGGCGATCTAGATTGGTTATCTATAACTTTCTCTTTCTACCTCTGGTGTTTGAGATTTAGTAGATTAGATCTATTTGTTTTTACAACCCCTCTTCAAGACAATAGGCTTTCAATGCTAGTTAGATTGTTTCTTATGTCTTTAGTTCCACGGATTGATAAACCTTGGGGGAGTACTCTAAGGGAAGAGCTACAACTGATCCGTGCGCTTGCGGTTCACGATTGACGCGTCTAAGGGCCGTCAACACTTGGCATATTAGCAGATGTCAATGTTCTCTCCATTAATCACCTTCTAGTGCTACACTGGTCTATAAATATAGTCCGGTCCTTGAAAGCATAATTTTGTTTAGATGTCTGACAAAACCGAGATGTAATCTCTGGTGCAGTATGCCCGGTGGTTTACCGTGTCATCCGGCGACCGGAGTGCAGTCTCACTTGGGTCCGAAGGACATTAACAAAACATAAACCGGTGATACCATCCTATGTTTGCACCGGATCATTTGGTGATGAAGCATTCAAGTTGAATGATTCAGCTGCTTCAATCAAACTAGAATAGACTTAATTTGTTACACTGGTTTGATTTACTTCAAAAACATCTATTAATCAGAGGCATTCCGTTTGAATCATTCTAAAAAAATTCCTTGACCTTCATAGCAAATGAGTGACTTGACAAAAGCCCATCACGTAGCTTCATAGGACCACTGAAGTTACAGTTTAGTACTATACACAACATGGAGCTACCATACATGGAGTGTCGAAAAACACATGCTATTGTGACTTTAGATCACTGCAGCCTCTACTTTCTAAGCCTCTCTAGCTCATTCACCATCTGCTAGTGCTCACCAGACTAGTTTTCATGGACTTGGCATATTTACGGTTGTCATCCATTACTGACCATCCAGTGCTACACCAGTCTATAATTATAGTCCAGTCCACGAAAGCATAATTTTGTTCAGATGTCTGACAAAGCCGAGACGTAATCTCCGGTGCAGGTTATTCAGTGGTTTACCGGGTCATCCGGCGACCGAAGTGCAGTCTCACTTGGGTCCGGAGGACATTAACGAAACATAAACCGGTGATACCATCCTATGTTTATACCGGATTGTTTGTTGATAAAGCATTCAAGATGAATGATTCAGCTGCTTCAATCGAACTAGAATACACTTAATTTATTGCACTGGTTCAATTTACTTCAAACCTATATATATGTATCTGCTCATTTGACAACTACATATATATGCAAGTGGTGTCCTGACCTATATATAAATGGGCAACTATATTTGGTCCCCTTTGTCCCTATATATGCATGTGGTCACACTTTTGAAATCTCGCACTAAGTACCTCAAATATATCAAAGAAGTTGATTGAATTTTAGTTGGAACTCAAAAGTTTGATGATGACCAAGTTTTCTGCAGTCACTGGACGGAACCTTGGTTACACAAGACAGACTCACCGGAATAGTTTTCATGGACTTTGCATATTTGTGGATGTTAATGCTCTATCCATTAATCACCATCCGTTGGTACACTGGGCTATATTTATAGTCCAGTGCAAGAAACTGTCATTTTATTCAAATGTCTGACAAAGCCGAGATTTATTCTACAGTGTAGTCTGTCAGGTGGTTTACGGGATCATCCGACGAAAGGAGTGCAGTCTCACTTGGGTCCGGAGGACAGCAACAAATCATAAACCGGTGATACTAGACTGTGAAGACATTGGATCGTTTGGTGATGAAGCATTCAAGTTGAATGATTCTTCTGCTTGAATCGAACTAGAATGCACTTGAATTGCTACACTGGTTTGATTTACTTCAAAAAACTCCATTAATCAGAAGCATTCCAGTTTGAATCAATCTAAAAAAATTCCTTGACCATCATAGCAAATGAGTGACTTGAGAAAAGACCATCTACATAGCTTCAAAGGACCACTGAAGTTACAGTCTTGTACTATACACAACATCGTGCTACCATACATGGAGTGTCGAAACACATGCTATTTTGGCCTCAGATTGTTTCTGCCTCTACTTTCTAAGCTTCTCTTGCTCCTTCACCATCTGCCAGTGCTCACCGGACTAGTTTTCATGGACTCGATGTTAATGATCTCTCAATCACCATCCGGTGCTACACCAGGCTATACTTATAGTCCGGTGCACGATACCGTAATGATATTCAAATGTCTGATAAAGCCAAGACAAGTATATTCAGATGTATGACAAAGCCAAGACAAGTATATTCAGATGTCTGACAAAGCCAAGACGTATTCTCCGGTGTATTCTGTCAGGTGGTTAACCGGGTCATCCGGTGAATGGAGTACAGTCTCACTTGGGTCCTGAAGGACAGCAACAACTCATAAACCGATGATACTATACTGTGATCACACCAGATCATTTGGGATGAAACATTCAAGTTGAATGATTCCTATGCTTCAGTCGAACTAGAATGCACTTGATTTGTTACACTGGTCCGATTTACTTCAAAAATCTCTATTAATCAGAAGCATTCCAGTTTGAAACATTCTAAAAAAATTCCTTGACCATCATAGCAAATGAGTGACTTGAGAAAAGACCATCTACATAGCTTCAGAGGACCACCGAAGTCACAGTCCAGTACAATACACAACATCGTGCTAGCATACATGGAGTGTCGAAACACATGCTATTGTGACTTCAGATCAGTGCTGCCTCTACTTTCTAAGCCTCTCTAGCTCCTTCACCATCTGCCAGTGCTCCAAAGAAAGACTCTTCTCATCAAAGCTTCAGGCCATTATTTGCGGCATTGTCAGCCATCTGCAGAAAGACTCGAATTCAAACTATTTCTGAAAAAAATTCTAACAATAGAGTTGGGGGTAGGGGGGACTGACCTCTGGGAAGGAGTAGGCTGGCGGTTTGCCGGGGTCGAGGAAGACGGCGGTGGCGACGACGGGACGCACGCCAAGTTCGGAGAGGACGAGGGCGGCAGTGAGGGGGAGGACCTCGGCGAGGCACCGGGGTCGAGGAAGATGGTGGTGGCGACAACGGGACGCACGCTGAGTTTGGAGAGGACGAGGGTGGCGGTGAGGGGGAGGACCTCGGCGAGGCTCGCGGGGAGGTCGCCGAGGAAGTTGGCGGGGATGCTGCGAGGCGGCGGCGGGGGCATCGTGACCGGCCCTCCCATGGCAGACGTCGCCCACCGGCAATCGAACGGATAACAGATGGAGGGGGAAGAAACCGTCGGCAATCGAACGAGCCCTCCCATGGCGGCAGCCGCCGGCCCACGAATGAACCAAGAACAGAATGAGGGGGAAGAAAACCTATTCATCAAACTATAGTCCACGCAATCATCCCCTACAACTATATTACTCAAAACGTTATTCCCACCATTATAGATTTACTATTGTACCCTTGATCAAATACAAAAAATTTTGAAAAGGCAATTTTACCACCTATCATTTTTGGGGCTGGTTCCACCAATTTTAGTGCCTCTTGGTGCCTATGGTCCCACCAACTAGTGACACATTCAGGAGGCACTTAGTGCCTCCCAATGCCTCTATTTTTAGTGCTTCTCAGTGCTTATCACATTTTAGCCGTCGGATCGAGCAACGTGAGCCATCCATTCTTCCCCCAACTATTGTAAAATTGCTGTAATAATTAATATCTTTGGTCGAGTGGCATTTAGATTTAAATCGGGCGTTCTCCAAATGTAAGCCTATAACTGACAATACTATGTCAAAATTTACCATTTTATAATTTTCCAGAGGAAAACACAATGTATTTAAGCATCAATCTTTTAGCCCCATTCTTGCGAGCGAGCGTTTCAGTCGATTAGATCAAAACTACTGCAGGTATGGTATGAAATTTGGATCATTTGAATTCTGTTAAGGATGTAGAAGAAACAGCTCGAAAAAGTATATGAAATAATCATAATTTTTCGATCGTAGCTATAGATTGGAACCTCTTATCTGGTCTTGAGCCACACAAGTTCACTGCCAGTTGTAGTCCTTCCAAAACCAATTTCCACCTGTGGTATCAATATCTGGAGGCATGTAATGCACCATAGTCTACATATCTCTCCTGCACTCAACAATTAGTGTGCATGGACATTGGTGTTTATTGTACAGATTTGTACTGGGGAGAATTGAGATTTAAATAACATATATCCTTTTGTCTTCTAGCTCTGCCTCACGAAGCAACAGATGGCGAGCTTGCTATGATTGGGCACACCACATTATATCCACAGATGTTTGATCCTAAAAGCTATATTCTTAATGCTGCCCTGCAAGTAATTATCTTTTAGAAACAAGAGGTGCAAGGAATTTTACAGTGGCCATGACAGGAAATTTCCTCACAATGATGGTAAAATCATCTCCTGGGATCACATACAAACGTCAAAGTTTTGGAATAGCTCATTCGCTATAATTATGTCGCTCAAACATATAAGAATCTCCAATCTACTTTGGTAAAGTGTTTGGAAATTTTATCAAAATTTGGAATTTTGGATTGCTACATGTTCTTTTCAAAACTTTGGTAAAGTGTTTGGAACTTTTATCGTACTACTATCAAATAGATGTTTCCTATATACGTGTATATCATGTAAACCAGGAAATATGAGCAAATTGAGCCCAAGCCAAACTATAGCGCTTAGATTGTGGCTGTGGTGGTCAGTAGGAGTATGGTAACGTGCCGCAAGGTATATATATGTAACATCCAGCTCCTTATGTGGAGTGTGTGTGTGTGTGTGTATATATATATATATATATATATATATATATATATATATATATATATATATATGCCTCTGCTATTCAGTACCCTGGGTACCAAATAGTTATTCGGTACCCCCACCTGCCCTTTTCGACCTCGGGCACGCGCCTTCCTGCTCCCACCACTTCCCACTTCGTTTTTTCTTTCACGCCTGCTGCTTCCGGTTCGCTGGTTTTTTTCATGCAGATGTAGTTTTTCCAGAATCCACAGGATATTAAACGGAAGTTTCCGGTCAAACAAAATCAGCTCCTGGGCTCAAGTCGCGAGAATGAATTTTTGCCGGTTGTAACTAAAGAGATGACTAAACCGTGACATATGATTACTTCTCCAACCTTCCTTAGATTCTCTTAAAGGGACGAGATATATGAAGCGATATTTGAAATAGAGGACCATTTTCTCTATGATCACGCTGCCAAACCATTGCAAAGAAAAATAAAGATCATATTGACAAGCATTAACGTGCCTCTTTGCCAACTTCTTTCTCCATTTGGAACTGCACAAAATGCCACAATGCCACATATGTTCGTTTGCAAAAAGTGATTTTTCCAAAGTCATGTCCTAATAGGCCATTCATTTGTTTCCAAATACAATATTGGACCCAATGAAACCCTGGATTAATATAATCAAACTCCACCCAGAACATTACGATTGTACAACAATTAGATCATCATCTAGCGACCATTACAAGTAGTAGAAAGAACCAACAGGTAGCACTAGCAAAGTATAAACTATGCTGAATTCCCAAACTTGTGGTTTTTTCAGAAAAGATTAGCCCAAGGATGCCCAGACTTATCTCGCTACTTTGAGAGCAGGATCCCTCCTCCCTACCTTGCTACAGTGGTGAGCACTCAATGCCACAGAAAAATCGTATCCAAAAAGAGTACACGACGAACCGACAGTGCCTCTGCAGTGTTCAACACTATACTGCTGCTTGTTCCCAATTCTTCATTAGTCACTTCCATGCCCTCACCTACAAAAACAAGATTTATCAGCAAAGATGACTTGTGTTTATATAAGAAATTGACCAAAAGCATAGGACCATGTTACATGCGCAGATGAAATGAGGCATGTTGATAAGGTAAACTTTTAATATAAGGAACCAAAAATTTTCAAGCCCATAGCTTCAGAAGATTTTGAATGACTAGAAAATTTTCCCATTTGCAAACAATGTCAAATTGTCACCAGACATTGATCATGATTGTGCCCATACAAAACCTGAAAAAAAAAATCAAAATTTTCGAAGCATCGGTGGCCAACTATATGCATGAGGTCATAGTTACACACGTAGATATACCACACTAACCAGAAAAAATATGTTAAGCACCATTATACACTTCAACACCAAGTCAGCATTTATACCAAGAAAAGGTTAGTATCTTATCAACATTTGTACACTACTAATGTGATTTCAAGTGAACCAAAATAACAGTCTAGAACCAGAAGGCAAAGGACACATTATAAACAAAACAAACTGGAGTGGCATCACAATTAGGAAGTATGCCATTCAAGTATAAAAACACACTCGCACGATCATAACAATTAGGAAGTATGCCATTCAAGTAAAACCCCACTTTCAAGATCATAACTACTGCCAGGAAAAGTATGGGCATGTTTAGTTCGATGAGAAAGTTTGCGAAATTTACTGTAGCAATTCTAAATTGAAGATTAGGAGGACTAAACATGATCTAATTATAAAACTAAATACATAGATGGACGGGAAATCGTGAGACAAATCTATTAAGCCTAATTAATCTGTCATTAGAGATTGTTTACTGTAGCACGACGTTGTCTAATCATGGCCAAATTAGGCTCATTAGATTCGTCTCGCAAAGTTACCCGGGGGCTATGGAATGGGTTTTATCATTAATCTACATTTAATACCCTTAATTAGTGTCCTAACATTCGATGTGATAAGTTTGCAAACTTAGTTGGGGAACTAAACAGGGCCTACGTCATTCAAGTAAAAACCCACTTTCACGATCATAACTACTGCCAGGAAGTATCTATGCTCCAAAACACACACATATATGATTAAAAAAACAAATCCATTCAATTGCTAGTATACAAATCAATCATAGATACTCAGATTTTTCACACTTAAAAATGGCAACATTGAATGCATTTATAGAAACCCCAGCTGTCATATAATATCAGTGGTCAGATTTTCCACCTCTAATATCAGTAGTCATATGAAGGAATAGTAGCCAGGGGTTGGGCACTCGGCAAACTATAACGGCACTCGACGGCCGTTAGGGCAGCTGGCCGTCTGAGGCAACCCCGTGGGCCCGTGGGAGATTTGCCGAGTGTCCCAGCACCTGACACTCGGCAAACCTCGCCTTTGCCGAGTGTCCCTGGCAAAGCACTCGGCAAAGTACAGCTATGCCGAGTGCCGTGGCTATGCCGAGTGTTTTGCTCTGGGCACACGGCATACGAAGCTTTTGCCGAGTGCCCGAGGTTTTGCACTCGGCAAACTTCGTGACACTCGGCATTTTTCGGTTTTCCGGTAGTGGCAGACATAGAACCGATGCAAAAAGGCAGGTCATAAAGCTACTTATGGATCACTACTCCCAGTACTGTGACTTTTATGCCAAATAAATATAATCTATATGCATCCAGATCAGTAAAGTCAAGGCAGGAGCATAGAAACCCCACCAAAGTCATGGAAGGAGAAGTACATATGATTATCTAACATGCCAAGAAGCTTTCATTTTTATGCCAAGTGTAGATATCATCCAATGCAAGGAGAAATATTCTAAAGCTTAACATGTATAGTTTTTTCATTTAATCAGTCATGCAAAGGCTAGAAAACATGCAAACAAATAGTTATTTTCCCCATCACAAGATCCAAACTGGAATTGCGTGAATCTATGACACCAAGCATCTACTCGTGCCGAGTCCACGGCGCCGCTGCATAGAAACCACATCAGAAGCTAGGATTTCATTGCATGCATAGAAACCACATCTCACAGCCATTCAAGTACAGAATCAACATCTCAGTCAAAATAGAATCTATGGTTGACAATTCTGGAATGTATACTCCCCGCAGATAGTATCTATGCTCCAATTACTCTACACATTCTCTCGTGAGCATGCAAAAAAAGAGCATCAGTTTTTATGCAACAGCCTGAAATCTCTACTAGCTTCAGTACAAAATTCCACAAATGCAGTCAACAACCTAGTATATATGCTCAAACACAGACATATATATGAATCATGACCATGGCTCAACACAAGTATATATACACCATCTAATATAAATAGTCATAGGAAGGAATGGTGCCAGTCATAGAACCTATGCAAAAGCTTCTTTGGGGGCATTAAGTCAAACAGAGAACATGCACGGGCAAAACTATGAAAACTATGTGCTAAATAGCTAATCCACCAAATTATCGCAAGAGAATAAAACTGCAATGCGATGGAGGAAAGACAGGCGCAGCTGCAAGCTTACTGTGCCTAGACGAGCTGTAGTTGTGCCCTCGACATCGCACCGAGCATATAGGGTCGCCGCTGCCGTCCCGGCCGGGCCATCTCCCAGTCAGCTCGTCGATGAGCCTGCAGCTAAAAAGCCATGGAGAGG
>CM014276.1:26997294-27030486 GCA_004135705.1 Alloteropsis semialata | reverse complement strand
GAGTGGAGCAGGGCGATGCTGCGTGCTTCATCCAGCTGGTCGATGGCGTCTTCCAGGGAGGTCTGGTTCCCTTCGTCGTCGTAGGCTCGAACCCTCGGGCTGCCGTAGTCGAGGTCGGTTGGGAGGACCGCCTCGGACCCGTGGACCATGAAGAAAGGCGTGCAGCCGGTAGCCCGACTTGGGGTGGTCCGCAAGCTCCAAAGGACGGATGGGAGCTCTGCGACCCACCTTGCTCGAAACTTCTCGAGGCGCTTGAAGATTCATGGCTTCAACCCCTGCAGGATCATGCCATTCGCTCTTTCCACTTGCCCATTAGTTTTGGGATGGCTGACGGCGGCCCAATCCACTCGGATATTGTTGGCGTCGCAGAAGTTGAGAAACTTCTTGCCCGTGAACTGGGTGCCGTTGTCGGTGATGATCACATTTGGGACTTCAAAGCGATAGATGATGTCGGTGAAGAACTGGACAGCTTCCTCCGAGTGAACCCTTCTGATAGGTCTTGCCTCAATCCACTTGGAGAACTTGTCGGCGGCGACGAGGAGATGCGTGAAGCCCCCGGGCGCCTTCTTAAGTGGCCCGACTAGATCCAATCCCCACACAGCAAAAGGCCAGGTGATGGGGATGGTCTATAGTGCTTGCGCCGGGAGGTGAGTTTGTCGTGCGTAGAATTGACATCCTTCGCAACTGCGCACGATGTCCTTGGCGTTGGCGACCGCGGTCGGCCAATAGAATCCTTGTCGGAAAGCTTTCCCGACAAGAGTTTTTGGTGTGGCGTGGTGTCCGCATACACCTGCGTGTATGTCCCTCAGTAATTCTTTCCCTTGGTCGACCGGGATGCACCGCATTAGGACGCCAAAAGTGCCTTGCCTGTAGAGTTCCCCTTTGATGAGTGTGAACGTCTTGGCCCAGCGAGCGATCCGCCGAGCCTCAGTCTTGTCGGGAGGGAGCTTGCCTTGCACTATCCACTCGAGAAGCGGGAATCTCCAATCCGGATCTTCAAGGTTGGGCTCTGGTGCCTCGTCGACTTCCATCACCTCTGTTGGTTCTTGCTCCAGGGTCTGGCGGCTCGTCGTCTAGTCGGACGGATGGGGCGTACTGGTCTTTGGCAAATACACCATGGGGGACTGGCTTTCGGTTGGAGGCCGCCTTTGCGAGGGTGTCGGCCGACTCATTGTATCGCCGCTGGATGTGCTTGAGCTCGAGGCCGAGGAACTTGTCTTCCAGCTCACGGACCGCCTGGCAGTAGGCAGCCATCTTGGGGCTGACGCAGCTTGACTCTTTCATCACCTGGTCTACGACCAACTCCGAATCACCCCAGATCTCGAGCCGCCGAATTCCTAGCTCGAGAGCGATACGGAGTCCGTTGATAAGAGCCTCGTACTCGGCGGCGTTGTTGGAGGCCAGGAAGTGTAGTCGGACCATGTACTTCATACGCACGCCCAAGGGTGAGACGAAGACAAGGCTGACACCCGCTCCCTCTTTCATAAGCGATCCATCGAAGTACATGACCCATGTTTCATGCTCAACAGAGGTCAGGGGAGTTTGGGCCTCAGTCCACTCGGCGACAAGTCGACCAACGCTTGTGACTTGATGGCGTCCCGCGGGGCGTAGGTGATGTTCTTTCCCATCAGCTCGAGCGCCCACTTGGCTATCCTCCCTTCGGCCTCGGGGCTTTGGATCACCTCGCCGAGTGGATACTTCGACACCACCGTGATGGGGTGGGCGTCAAAGTAATGTCGGAGCTTCCGCTTGGTGATGAGGACCGTGTAGACCAGTTTCTGGATCTGAGGGTACCATACCTTGGTGTCGGACAGGACTTCACTGATGAAGTAGACTGGGCGCTGTACCTTCTGGACCTTCCCGGGTTCGTTGCGCTCGACGACGAGGGCGGTGCTCACCACGTGGGTGGTTGCCGCTATGTAGAGCAGCATGGGCTCTCCTTCTGCCGGGGCGGTCAGGATCGGGGGACTTTTTAGCGACGCCTTGAGCGAGTCGAGGGCCTCCTGAGCCTCGGTGTTCCAGGTGAAGTGGTCCGACTTCTTCAGCAGGCGGTACAAGGGCAGGCTCCGTTCCCCGAGTCGAGCGATGAAACGGCTGAGCGCGGCCAAGCATCCTGTGACGCGCTGGACCCCCTTCATGTTTTGGATTGGCCCCATGTTGGTGATGGCGGAGATCTTCTGGGAATTGGCCTCGATGCCTCATTCTGATATGACAAAGCCGAGAAGCATGCCTCTCGGAACCCCGAAAACGCACTTCTCGGGGTTGAGCTTTACCTTGTTTAACCGGAGTTTTTCGAAGATGGCCGCGAGGTCCGGTACCAAGTCGCCTATGCGCTTGGATTTCACCACAATGTCGTCCACGTATGCCTCGACCAGTCGGCCGATGAGGTCGCCAAAGATGCGACGCATGCATCTTTGGAACGTGGCGCCCGCGTTTTTCAGCCCGAACGGCATAGACGAATAGCAGAAGTGCCGAAAGGTGTGATGAAAGACGTAGCGAGCTGGTCGGCCAAGCCCATTGCGATCTGATGGTAACCGGAGTACGCATCGAGAAAGCACAGGGTTTCGCACCCAGTGGTGGAGTCAACCACCTGATCTATGCGTGGAAGAGGGAAGGAGTCTTTCGGACATGCCTTATTAAGGCCGATATAGTCAACGCACATCCTCCATTTCCCATTCTTCTTTTTACAAGGACCGGGTTTGCTAACCACTCGGGGTGGTATACTTCCCTAATGAAGCCTGCGCTAAGGAGCTTTTTGAGCTCTTCGCCGATGGCTTTGCTCTTGTCCTTATCGTATCGTCGAAGCCTCTGTTTGACCGGTCGTGAGCCAGGCTTGATGTCTATTTTGTGCTCGGCGACCTCCCTTGGAATCCCCGGCATGTCCGAGGGCTTCCATGCAAACACATCGAGGTTTGCTCGGAGGAAGTCGACGAGCGCGCTTTCCTATTTAGGATCGAGCGCCAGTCCCGATACAGAGGGTGCGACCATCGTTGGCCATGGCAACCTCCTTGACGTCCTTGGCCGGCTCAAAGGAGCACGCGGCGCGCTTGGACGACTCGGGGATGTCCAGGTCCCTGGGGGAAGGCTCAGCGGCGAGCTTCTCAGACCAGATGAGTGCCTCCACGAACTGGAAGCACTCGGTATCGCATGCGTACACGTGCTCAAATGAAGTCCCCACCGTGATGACGCCCTGGGGTCCGGGGATCTTCAACTTGAGATACGTGTAGTTCGGGACGGCCATGAACTTGGCGTACGCCGGCCTCCCGAGGATGGCGTGGTACGTCCCGGGGAATCCCACCACTTCGAAAGTGAGGGTCTCCCTCCGGAAGTTGCGCGGAGTCCCGAAAGTGACGGGCAGATCGATCTGCCCGAGGGGTACCGCATCCACCCCAGGGACGACTCCGTGAAATGGCGCCGTGGATGGGCGCAGCCTAGATCGTGGGATCCCCATCTCGTCCAACGTCTCGGCGTAGAGGATGTTGAGGCCGCTCCCTCCGTCCATCAGCACCATGTGGACGCGCTTTGTTCTGAATAGAGGGGCGACGACGAGCGGGTACCTTCCTGGTTGTGGGATGTGGTCGGGATGATCGGAGCGGTCAAAAGTGATTGGGGCCTCCGACCATCTGAGGTAGGAGGGCACCATGGGCTCTGCTTTGCAGACCTCTCTTCTGATCAGCTTCTCGTCGTGCCTTGAAGGGTAGGCCGCCGACCCCCCAACGATCATTAGGACTGCGCCGTCCTCCTTGGGGTATCCATTGTCGTCGTCGTTCAAGCCCCCGGCCCCGTCTTTGGCCATCTCGTGGGGTCTCTTCTTTAGGGTTCCGGCGAGGAAACTTTTCATGAGTTTGCAGTCCTTTAAGGCGTGCTTGATGGGGCCCTCGTGGTTGGTGCATGGTGCCTTGAGGAGCTTCTCGAAATGATCCCTTGGCGCGTTCCCTTTGGGCTTGGTGGGCTTTTGCTCAGTTGCTGCCACCATGTTGGCATCGCGCCGCCGCTTGTCCTTCTTCTTCTTCTTGTCGGGCTGAGCGGAGGTGCCTTCGCCGGCGGCCTCCGACTGCTTGCCCTTGCCTTGAGACCGATCGAGGGTTGCGGCAACAGCATCTTCCCCATCGGCATAGTCGGTGGCGATGTCGAGGAGCTCCCGGATGGTTCGTGGCTTCTTGCGCCCTAGTTCGTGAATGAGGGTCGCGCAAGTGGTCCCGAACCGGAACGCTGAGACGATGTCGGTGTCGGCGGTGTTCGGCAGCTCGGTGCAGCGCTTGGAGAAGCGCTTGATATAGTCGCGCAGGCTTTCGTCTCTCCTTTGGAGGCAGTTACGGAGATTCCAGGGATTCCCAGGACGGGTGTAGGTCCCTTGGACGCATCGCGCAGCTGCGCCCAGCTGTCGATCCTGCCGTCGGGGAGGTGCTCCAACCATGTTCGCGCCGAGTCGGCGAGGTAAAGGGGGAGGCTCTTGATGATGAAGTAGTCGTCCTGCGCTCCGCCCGCGTGGCACGCTATCCGGTAGTCCTCCAGCCAGACGCTGGGATTGGTATCCCCGTCGTACTTGGGCACCGTCGTAGGGGCCCGGAAGCGTGGAGGGATGCGGGCCCCGAGGACACGAGGTCCAAAGGCTCGCGGCCCCCTGGGATCAGGAGACACACTCCTGCTCCGGTCTTCGCCACTGTCGTAGCGGCCTCCGCGCCGTCTACTGTAGGCTCAGCGCGGGCGGTGCTCTTGGTGCTCGTCTCGCCGCCGAGCGTCTCTGTCTGCCGAGGCCCCGTGATGATGTACCGACTGCTCACGGACATGCTCCCTGGAAACCCGCTATCGTGACGCGGAGCTCTCCGCTTGCTGAACCGCTACGGTCTCCAGGAGCGCGCGGAGCTGTTGATGGAACCTTCGGTCTTTGAGGGCCGCCGGCTCGGGATGCTCGCGGAGTAGGACAGCGGCCGCCGCGAGGTTCTGGGATGCTCGTTTGAAGATCGGCGCGTCGTTGACATTGTTGCCGTCGTTGACGATGTGCTGTTGCACGTCTCGTGCACGTGCACGGGCGGCCCCTCCATCCGCGTTCCTCCCGAGCTCGTGGTGGAGTTGCCGACGCTCGGCCTCAAGTTGGCGGCGCGCCTCGTCGAGCTCCTGCAGCCTGACCCGCCGGGCATCACCCACGGGGCCGTTCCGGGGTGGTGTTCGGCGGGGGTCGTCCCTGGTTGAGCTGCTAGCCGTTTGCACATCCCCGTCGGGGGTGTGGCACATGAAGCATTCGCGGGAGGGGTCGTGGGTCGTCGGTGGAGCCTGCCTCACCTGCGGGTCCGGGTTCTGCTTGTCCGTCGCGCCTTTGCCGGTAGGCGCGGTGCAGGGGTTGGACTCCGTCGGCGTCGGGGCGATCACCGGATCGCGTGGCAGGCCCGGCTGTCCCTCCGGGTACATGGCGTTGTAGCAGTCGATGAACTCGTCCCAGGGGAGCTGCTCTTCCCCTCCAGCCTGGAGGGCGAGGTTGGTGATCATGTAGGAGATGTTGCGGAAACGCTCCTGGGTCGGGGTCCGTCCCAGGGCGACCGCCAGATCCCCACCTAGCAGGTCGAAGACGTACGCGGTGGCACCTGTGGTGATATGGGGAGGCTCGGACCCCTTGTCGTGGATCGCGTCGCGGCCGTCGTCGCATGCGGGCTTGGGGCGCACGAAGATGGCCCCAATGAGGGGCCCCTCTGACTTACTGAAGACGAAGTCGAGGGAGCCGGAATGCAGGTGAGTGCCTGGCGCCAACGGGGCGCCGCCGTGGGCCATCCGGACCCTGGTGAAGTGATGCGACACGCGAAAAGGCCCCTACCTGGCGCGCCAACTGTCGGGGTTCTCTACCGCCGGCAAGTAATATTTCTACGATCGCGTGTCAGGGCACCGGATGGTGGCTCAAGAGACACAGGAGATTATACTGGTTCGGGCCTCCAGAGAGTAATACCCTACGTCCAGTGAGAGCCGGTGTTCTCGAACCCAAGTCTGTAGTAGGGGATACAAACTGGTCGGGAGAGGGAAACGACCCCAAGTCCCTGTGTGGTGGTGTGGTGTGAGTGCTGTTGATCGGCTGATCGTCCTGTGTTCGTCCCCCCATCGGTCTCCCTCTGTCCCCTTTTATAGTCTCAAGGGGAAAAGAAAATGGGGAGGTAAAAAGAGAGAATTACAAGAGGAATTACAACGTCGAGGTCTTCAATTTTGTCTTACGCCCCGAGCCGTATGTGGAGTAGGTGTTGAGGGGGGGCGCTCCGTTTGACCCGGGATCGTACATACCCGGGTGGTTGGAGTATGGGGCTTCTCGGGTACGTCTCCGAGTAGCTTTCGGGTCGCGGTTGACTTGTACTGTGCCTTCTTGGACTCCAGGTGTCCTCCTTGGGCTCCAGGTGTAGTCCTTGGGCTCCAGGTGTCCTCTCCTGGGCGTGCATGTGTCCTGCTCCTAGACTGTAGTGTTCCTGTTGGATGAGACGGGTGCTCCTGTGGCCGCCGTGGCGAAGGACGACGCCCATCCCATTCTGACATAGCTGGTACCAAGTGGGTACAGCCAGGGATGGGCAAAAGCGGGACGGAGCCGAGTGGACCAGTCGGGCGAGGCGGAGACTCCCCGGGCGAATCGGAGACTCCTCGGAGGCGGAGACTCCCCGGGCGAATCGGAGACTCCTCGGAGGCGGATACTCCCCAGGCGAATCGGAGGCTGTTCGGATATGGAAGATCTGCTTGATCTGGGTCTTCAGCTTTTGTTTTTGAAGGGTTGATTGATGTCGTGTCATAGATTAGGGGCCTGATCGGTTACCCCTGATCTTGACCCTCGTCAAGGCCAGGCCGGCCGGCCCCACATGGCCTAGGCCGGCCGGCCTAGTTGATTTCAAGCCCCGTTCGTGCTCAACTTTGGTGAACCGACCTCCAAGAGTATTTGAAAGGCAAGTGCTTCAAGATAAGGTCAAGAGACTTCGGGGTCAAGGCAACTCAATTGGAGAATTTGGAAGTTTAACACTTCCCATTCTTATCTCGAAGATACCTCGAAGTAAACGACGTCCAAAGGCCCACATGCATAGGTGAAACATCTACTAAAGCTTCCAGAAGACTTGAGGACAAAGCAGAGGATGAGGCGGCCATGGAAGGCCCCAGGCCGGCCGGCCTGAACCCCCCTGGGCTGGCCGGCCCAGGCCTTTCCTGTGGCGGTTCGCCCCCCCTTCGATCTAGGGTTTCCTCAGGGTATAAATAGCCCCTGTGCTTTCGTGCCACGCATCAATCAATTCGTCATTCACCGCTGAGGAGCAGAGAAGCTAGAGGGACACCTTTCAGAGAGCTGAGGGTCGTGCTAGTTGTCTAGGGCTCATCCCTAGCCGACGTGGGAACCCTGCAAGAAAGACCACGTCGGAGTTCTGGAGCTAGGATCATCAAGATCAAGGTAGGATCCCGGTGGTGATCTTGTGATGTACTTACATTCATGGTGAAGTTATATGTGTTTCCGAATTTCTAGCGATCAAGTGCCTCTTCTATGATTTTGTTCTTGCTTGGGTTTGCTTCTGCTTCAATCTATTCTCGAGATAGATTGCTCGGGGTGTTCTTGTAGCCATGGTGGCTAGGGGTTCATACCGGATCTACCAAGTGGTTCGACACGTTCACTTGTGAACGTGCCCTTAAGTTACCTATGCCGAAAGGTAGCATTGTGACAGGGTGTGATCCCGTGTAAAGTGGGGCTTTCGGGAGTTTGATCGGAGGTCATGATTTAAAGATTCTTTTCATTGAGATTCACATCTATCTTACTTCACTCTATTTGGCTCGGAGCTACAACATATGCATGATCTAGGCGATCTAGATTGGTTATCTATAACTTTCTCTTTCTACCTCTGGTGTTTGGGATTTAGTAGATTAGATCTATTTGTTTTTACAACCCCTCTTCAAGACAATAGGCTTTCAATGCTAGTTAGATTGTTTCTTATGTCTTTAGTTCCACGGATTGATAAACCTTGGGGGAGTACTCTAAGGGAAGAGCTACAACTGATCCGTGCGCTTGCGGTTCACGATTGACGCGTCTAAGGGCCGTCAACACTTGGCATATTAGCAGATGTCAATGTTCTCTCCATTAATTACCTTCTGGTGCTACACTGGTCTATAAATATAGTCCGGTCCTTGAAAGCATAATTTTGTTTAGATGTCTGACAAAACCGAGATGTAATCTTTGGTGCAGTATGCCCGGTGGTTTACCGTGTCATCCGGCGACCGGAGTGCAGTCTCACTTGGGTCCGAAGGACATTAACAAAACATAAACCGGTGATACCATCCTATGTTTGCACCGGATCATTTGGTGATGAAGCATTCAAGTTGAATGATTCAGCTGCTTCAATCAAACTAGAATAGACTTAATTTGTTACACTGGTTTGATTTACTTCAAAAACATCTATTAATCAGAGGCATTCCGTTTGAATCATTCTAAAAAAAATTCCTTGACCTTCATAGCAAATGAGTGACTTGACAAAAGCCCATCACGTAGCTTCATAGGACCACTGAAGTTACAGTTTAGTACTATACACAACATGGAGCTACCATACATGGAGTGTCGAAAAACACATGCTATTGTGACTTTAGATCACTGCAGCCTCTACTTTCTAAGCCTCTCTAGCTCATTCACCATCTGCTAGTGCTCACCAGACTAGTTTTCATGGACTTGGCATATTTACGGTTGTCATCCATTACTGACCATCCAGTGCTACACCAGTCTATAATTATAGTCCGGTCCACGAAAGCATAATTTTGTTCAGATGTCTGACAAAGCCGAGACGTAATCTCTGGTGCAGGTTATTCGGTGGTTTACCGGGTCATCCGGCGACCGAAGTGCAGTCTCACTTGGGTCCGGAGGACATTAACGAAACATAAACCGGTGATACCATCCTATGTTTATACCGGATTGTTTGTTGATAAAGCATTCAAGATGAATGATTCAGCTGCTTCAATCGAACTAGAATACACTTAATTTATTGCACTGGTTCAATTTACTTCAAACCTATATATATGTATCTGCTCATTTGACAACTACATATATATGCAAGTGGTGTCCTGACCTATATATAAATGGGCAACTATATTTGGTCCCCTTTGTCCCTATATATGCATGTGGTCACACTTTTGAAATCTCGCACTAAGTACCTCAAATATATCAAAGAAGTTGATTGAATTTTAGTTGGAACTCAAAAGTTTGATGATGACCAAGTTTTCTGCAGTCACTGGACAGAACCTTGGTTACACAAGACAGACTCACCAGAATAGTTTTCATGGACTTTGCATATTTGTGGATGTTAATGCTCTATCCATTAATCACCATCCGTTGGTACACTGGGCTATATTTATAGTCCAGTGCAAGAAACTGTCATTTTATTCAAATGTCTGACAAAGCCGAGATTTATTCTACAGTGTAGTCTGTTAGGTGGTTTACGGGATCATCCGACGAAAGGAGTGCAGTCTCACTTGGGTCCGGAGGACAGCAACAAATCATAAACCGGTGATACTAGACTGTGAAGACATTGGATCGTTTGGTGATGAAGCATTCAAGTTGAATGATTCTTCTGCTTGAATCGAACTAGAATGCACTTGAATTGCTACACTGGTTTGATTTACTTCAAAAAACTCCATTAATCAGAAGCATTCCAGTTTGAATCATTCTAAAAAAATTCCTTGACCATCATAGCAAATGAGTGACTTGAGAAAAGACCATCTACATAGCTTCAAAGGACCACTGAAGTTACAGTCTTGTACTATACACAACATCGTGCTACCATACATGGAGTGTCGAAACACATGCTATTTTGGCCTCAGATTGTTTCTGCCTCTACTTTCTAAGCTTCTCTTGCTCCTTCACCATCTGCCAGTGCTCACTGGACTAGTTTTCATGGACTCGATGTTAATGATCTCTCAATCACCATCCGGTGCTACACCAGGCTATACTTATAGTCCGGTGCACGATACCGTAATGATATTCAAATGTCTGATAAAGCCAAGACAAGTATATTCAGATGTATGACAAAGCCAAGACAAGTATATTCAGATGTCTGACAAAGCCAAGACGTATTCTCCGGTGTATTCTGTCAGGTGGTTAACCGGGTCATCCGGTGAATGGAGTACAGTCTCACTTGGGTCCTGAAGGACAGCAACAACTCATAAACCGATGATACTATACTGTGATCACACCAGATCATTTGGGATGAAACATTCAAGTTGAATGATTCCTCTGCTTCAGTCGAACTAGAATGCACTTGATTTGTTACACTGGTCCGATTTACTTCAAAAATCTCTATTAATCAGAAGCATTCCAGTTTGAAACATTCTAAAAAAATTCCTTGACCATCATAGCAAATGAGTGACTTGAGAAAAGACCATCTACATAGCTTCAGAGGACCACCGAAGTTACAGTCCAGTACAATACACAACATCGTGCTAGCATACATGGAGTGTCGAAACACATGCTATTGTGACTTCAGATCAGTGCTGCCTCTACTTTCTAAGCCTCTCTAGCTCCTTCACCATCTGCCAGTGCTCCAAAGAAAGACTCTTCTCATCAAAGCTTCAGGCCATTATTTGCGGCATTGTCAGCCATCTGCAGAAAGATTCGAATTCAAACTATTTCTGAAAAATTCTAACAATAGAGTTGGGGGTAGGGGGTACTGACCTCTGGGAAGGAGTAGGCTGGCGGTTTGCCGGGGTCGAGGAAGACGGCGGTGGCGACGACGGGACGCACGCCAAGTTCGGAGAGGACGAGGGCGGCAGTGAGGGGGAGGACCTCGGCGAGGCACCGGGGTCGAGGAAGATGGTGGTGGCGACAACGGGACGCACGCTGAGTTTGGAGAGGACGAGGGTGGCGGTGAGGGGGAGGACCTCGGCGAGGCTCGCGGGGAGGTCGCCGAGGAAGTTGGCGGGGATGCTGCGAGGCGGCGGCGGGGGCATCGTGACCGGCCCTCCCATGGCAGACGTCGCCCACCGGCAATCGAACGGATAACAGATGGAGGGGGAAGAAACCGTCGGCAATCGAACGAGCCCTCCCATGGCGGCAGCCGCCGGCCCACGAATGAACCAAGAACAGAATGAGGGGGAAGAAAACCTATTCATCAAACTATAGTCCACGCAATCATCCCCTACAACTATATTACTCAAAACGTTATTCCCACCATTATAGATTTACTATTGTACCCTTGATCAAATACAAAAAATTTTGAAAAGGCAATTTTACCACCTATCATTTTTGGGGCTGGTTCCACCAATTTTAGTGCCTCTTGGTGCCTATGGTCCCACCAACTAGTGACACATTCAGGAGGCACTTAGTGCCTCCCAATGCCTCTATTTTTAGTGCTTCTCAGTGCTTATCACATTTTAGCCGTCGGATCGAGCAACGTGAGCCATCCATTCTTCCCCCAACTATTGTAAAATTGCTGTAATAATTAATATCTTTGGTCGAGTGGCATTTAGATTTAAATCGGGCGTTCTCCAAATGTAAGCCTATAACTGACAATACTATGTCAAAATTTACCATTTTATAATTTTCCAGAGGAAAACACAATGTATTTAAGCATCAATCTTTTAGCCCCATTCTTGCGAGCGAGCGTTTCAGTCGATTAGATCAAAACTACTGCAGGTATGGTATGAAATTTGGATCATTTGAATTCTGTTAAGGATGTAGAAGAAACAGCTCGAAAAAGTATATGAAATAATCATAATTTTTCGATCGTAGCTATAGATTGGAACCTCTTATCTGGTCTTGAGCCACACAAGTTCACTGCCAGTTGTAGTCCTTCCAAAACCAATTTCCACCTGTGGTATCAATATCTGGAGGCATGTAATGCACCATAGTCTACATATCTCTCCTGCACTAAATCAGCTCCTGGGCTCAAGTCGCGAGAATGAATTTTTGCCGGTTGTAACTAAAGAGATGACTAAACCGTGACATATGATTACTTCTCCAACCTTCCTTAGATTCTCTTAAAGGGACGAGATATATGAAGCGATATTTGAAATAGAGGACCATTTTCTCTATGATCACGCTGCCAAACCATTGCAAAGAAAAATAAAGATCATATTGACAAGCATTAACGTGCCTCTTTGCCAACTTCTTTCTCCATTTGGAACTGCACAAAATGCCACAATGCCACATATGTTCGTTTGCAAAAAGTGATTTTTCCAAAGTCATGTCCTAATAGGCCATTCATTTGTTTCCAAATACAATATTGGACCCAATGAAACCCTGGATTAATATAATCAAACTCCACCCAGAACATTACGATTGTACAACAATTAGATCATCATCTAGCGACCATTACAAGTAGTAGAAAGAACCAACAGGTAGCACTAGCAAAGTATAAACTATGCAGAATTCCCAAACTTGTGGTTTTTTCAGAAAAGATTAGCCCAAGGATGCCCAGACTTATCTCGCTACTTTGAGAGCAGGATCCCTCCTCCCTACCTTGCTACAGTGGTGAGCACTCAATGCCACAGAAAAATCGTATCCAAAAAGAGTACACGACGAACCGACAGTGCCTCTGCAGTGTTCAACACTATACTGCTGCTTGTTCCCAATTCTTCATTAGTCACTTCCATGCCCTCACCTACAAAAACAAGATTTATCAGCAAAGATGACTTGTGTTTATATAAGAAATTGACCAAAAGCATAGGACCATGTTACATGCGCAGATGAAATGAGGCATGTTGATAAGGTAAACTTTTAATATAAGGAACCAAAAATTTTCAAGCCCATAGCTTCAGAAGATTTTGAATGACTAGAAAATTTTCCCATTTGCAAACAATGTCAAATTGTCACCAGACATTGATCATGATTGTGCCCATACAAAACCTGAAAAAAAAAATCAAAATTTTCGAAGCATCGGTGGCCAACTATATGCATGAGGTCATAGTTACACACGTAGATATACCACACTAACCAGAAAAAATATGTTAAGCACCATTATACACTTCAACACCAAGTCAGCATTTATACCAAGAAAAGGTTAGTATCTTATCAACATTTGTACACTACTAATGTGATTTCAAGTGAACCAAAATAGCAGTCTAGAACCAGAAGGCAAAGGACACATTATAAACAAAACAAACTGGAGTGGCATCACAATTAGGAAGTATGCCATTCAAGTATAAAAACACACTCGCACGATCATAACAATTAGGAAGTATGCCATTCAAGTAAAACCCCACTTTCAAGATCATAACTACTGCCAGGAAAAGTATGGGCATGTTTAGTTCGATGAGAAAGTTTGCGAAATTTACTGTAGCAATTCTAAATTGAAGATTATGAGGACTAAACATGATCTAATTATAAAACTAAATACACAGATGGACGGAAAATCGCGAGACAAATCTATTAAGCCTAATTAATCTGTCATTAGAGATTGTTTACTGTAGCACGACGTTGTCTAATCATGGCCAAATTAGGCTCATTAGATTCGTCTCGCAAAGTTACCCGGGGGCTATGGAATGGGTTTTATCATTAATCTACATTTAATACCCTTAATTAGTGTCCTAACATTCGATGTGATAAGTTTGCAAACTTAGTTGGGGAACTAAACAGGGCCTACGTCATTCAAGTAAAAACCCACTTTCACGATCATAACTACTGCCAGGAAGTATCTATGCTCCAAAACACACACATATATGATTAAAAAACAAATCCATTCAATTGCTAGTATACAAATCAATCATAGATACTCAGGTTTTTCACACTTAAAAATGGCAACATTGAATGCATTTACAGAAACCCCAGCTATCATATAATATCAGTGGTCAGATTTTCCACATCTAATATCAGTAGTCATATGAAGGAATAGTGGCAGACATAGAACCGATGCAAAAAGGCAGGTCATAAAGCTACTTATGGATCACTACTCCCAGTACTGTGACTTTTATGCCAAATAAATATAATCTATATGCATCCAGATCAGTAAAGTCAAGGCAGGAGCATAGAAACCCCACCAAAGTCATGGAAGGAGAAGTACATATGATTATCTAACATGCCAAGAAGCTTTCATTTTTATGCCAAGTGTAGATATCATCCAATGCAAGGAGAAATATTCTAAAGCTTAACATGTATAGTTTTTTCATTTAATCAGTCATGCAAAGGCTAGAAAACATGCAAACAAATAGTGATTTTCCCCATCACAAGATCCAAACTGGAATTGCGTGAATCTATGACACCAAGCATCTACTCGTGCCGAGTCCACGGCGCCGCTGCATAGAAACCACATCAGAAGCTAGGATTTCATTGCATGCATAGAAACCACATCTCACAGCCATTCAAGTACAGAATCAACATCTCAGTCAAAATAGAATCTATGGTTGACAATTCTAGAATGTATACTCCCCGCAGATAGTATCTATGCTCCAATTACTCTACACATTCTCTCGTGAGCATGCAAAAAAAGAGCATCAGTTTTTATGCAACAGCCTGAAATCTCTACTAGCTTCAGTACAAAATTCCACAAATGCAGTCAACAACCTAGTATATATGCTCAAACACAGACATATATATGAATCATGACCATGGCTCAACACAAGTATATATACACCATCTAATATAAATAGTCATAGGAAGGAATGGTGCCAGTCATAGAACCTATGCAAAAGCTTCTTTGGGGGCATTAAGTCAAACAGAGAACATGCACGGGCAAAACTATGAAAACTATGTGCTAAATAGCTAATCCACCAAATTATCGCAAGAGAATAAAACTGCAATGCGATGGAGGAAAGACAGGCGCAGCTGCAAGCTTACTGTGCCTAGACGAGCTGTAGTTGTGCCCTCGACATCGCACCGAGCATATAGGGTCGCCGCTGCCGTCCCGGCCGGGCCATCTCCCAGTCAGCTCGTCGATGAGCCTGCAGCTAAAAAGCCATGGAGAGGAGTTCCGGCTTTGGAACAGGTTGCCGGAGCTGTCCATCCCCACCCGCAGCTCGAAAGCAATGGATAGGAGCTCCAGCTTTGGAACGTTGCCGGAACTGTCCATCCTCACCCCATGGCGTCATGGCAGGGGAAGTCTTGCTAGAAGAAAAAAAACAGCATCACACCACACGCAAAGGCTAAAAGCATGCAAAACTAGTGATCTTCCCTCACCACAAGATCCAAACCACATGCAAAGTATGCTATTTTGGCAATCTAATCAAAGAACAATCCATTAAATTTTATAGAAACCTACTGGTTGGATGTATAACAACCTAAGTGTTACCTCTTGCCAAAGAACATTACATTAGAAATCTCGGCGAGGACGTGGTTGGTTTTGCCAGCCGCTGCCCCTGGCCTGATGCCTCGCTGGAGGTCATCTTGGCTTCCTGCAGCGATGAAACCCATGTATCAGAGGCATATAGAAGCAAAAGAAACAGCGGCGAGCAGAGAAATCAAGAAGTCTAAGATGGCAAGCTGCACAGCCAGACCTGTTTAGCCGCCTTGGCCGGCGAAGTAACGAACAAACACCACGGCCTGGACATAGATGAGCAGGCCTCGCCGTTTGTCCGAGGAGTCCGAGGCGCTTGGCGTTGGGGTCGGCACCGGGGAGGGGATGGGGCAGCGGCAGTGCGGCTCATCTCCATAGTTGTAGCATATAAGGCAGGTGTGGACGAGCCAGTCAGCATCCGCTCTGCAAGCATCGGCCTCTAGATCTTCAAGAAAAAAAAAGAATTTTTTTAGGAAATTCATGCGAGATGCAAAAACGTGAGTAGATCTGCATAAAAATCAAATTTTTGGAAAGAGACTAGCATCACGAATTCATGCCGGCCGCAAGGGGATGGGGAGGGGGATGAGCGCGAGCCGGGCAGAGACAGACGTGAGATGGATGCAGCAGCCGCCGCGGGGCGAGGGGCAGGGCCGGCCTGTGCTCGTGACGTCGTTACCGACGACGGAGGAAGGGGCTGCCGTGCGGCGGAGGTAGCCGAGCTCGTCGCGGGTGCTGGGGCCACGTACTCCACGCCAAGGAGGAGAAGGGGGCGGCGACCGAGGGCCCCTGACAGCCATCCACGCGCTGTGGCCCTCCTCGATAGGCCGCGGCCCGTGCCCGCGCCACGCGCCACGCCGCCGTCGAGGATCTCCGTGTCGGGCCGACCAGCAGCTGCTCCGCGTGCGCGCCGGGGTGCCACCCCGCGTCGTGGCCAGCTCCGCCGCTGCTGCGCCGGGCACGCCTACGCGCCTGGCCCAAGGTCGCGTAGGGGTCCGGTCACTTGCCTGGCACGCGACGGCGGCGGCACTCCCGAGTAGCTTCCACACCTCCGACCCGCTGCGCTCCCGAGGTAGCACGCCCCCGGAAGCGGTGATCTCGGCAAGCGGCGCGCTGCGGTCGCGCTCACAGATCCCGGCCACCAGCGAGGATGTGAAAAAACTGGCGATGGGATCGTGGGATCGTGGGATGTGCACGCCCCAGTTAACTGAACGGGCGAACCGAGGTCAAAAAAACCGGGCTGGAGAACCGGGTAGAGTCAGGACTTGGGAAGTCGGGACTCGGGTGGCTACCGAATAGTTATTTGGTACCCAGTCTACCAAATAGTAATACTATTTTACGATATATATATAACACCCCTCTTACACTTTTTGTCATTGTTTCATCTAAAAGAGTTAACCTGAGGGTGTTATATTTGGAACATGGAGGCTTATGTAAACAGGTCCGAACCCATTTAGAATAGCCAGGTGGGACTAAATCCAATAGAACAAGAAGCATGGGCCATAACGAGTTGAAACCGAACACTGATGGCCTGGGTATTACAGTAAAAAATCAGATTACTTCGTTCATTTTTGTTTCTATAAGACCCAAATGTATATATCTTAAGAATCAAACCTCATAGATTTTAAGTAACAGTTACGTACGCTTACAAGATGCAAGATTTTTGTTGTATGCAAAAGTCGTTTGGTTCGATTCGTATGTAAATTGAAAGGATTAGTACCTTCTGATTGCAATTTTGTTGGTACAAACATCGTAGATTATAGAAGAGAAATCATGGTTAAAGTCAAAGATTAGAGACCGTATACAACCTTTACTAGTGGATTTTGTACAACTTCTATACAAATCTTTTCTGACAAAAGGAAAAGAAGCTGTTTCGGTGATAGACAGAGCGAACACTGCAGCGTTCTTGCTTCAACAAGTACACCCAATTAGAGCTCTGCATTCATAAGTGTAGTCAGATAAGTCCAGCCCACTAGTGTTGAAAATATAAGACAAAGTGTGAATTTCCTGCATCCTCTCTAGTAGATTAGATAAAGCACTATGTTGAAAACATTTAATCCTTCTAACAATAACTTCCAAATGTGCATGTTCTCCTGCATGTTCTTGAAAAAAATATGCATGTGCATGCTGTGAATAATTAATGGACAACTGTATATGTCACGTTTGTGCATTAAATTACTACACATGAACATTGCAATTTATTGATGATATTTGCGAAGCATAGAACAGAAGCTAAATATCAATTGAATGTTTTGCATTTCCATAAATATAAATATTTGTACTTCAATTACTTCCTCACGAAGGTTGGGCATGTCCACAGTTCTCGATCCTAAAGCCCATATTCTTATGATTCCCAGCAAGGTGTCTCTTAGGAATAGGAGGTACATGGAAATTCTTCTCCTCGCTGAGGTATATTAACACCGAGAGCCGCTCCATCACATGGGTGCAGAGAAGAGAGAGCGAGGGAAGATGGATGTAGTGCTCTGCGCACGGAACAACGACGAGACTGCCAGGCAGCTCCTCAACGCAACACAGCCATGCGGCCAGATGTTCATCTGATCATCTGATTTTTTTCGCGACCGTGCCTTAGCACGTATTTCATTAAGAGGAGTAGAGAAAACACAAACAAAGTACAAGGAAAAAAACAGGAAAAAACACGGTCCGTTCATCGGGAAGGATGATCGGCCGGACAGCCAAAGACTACAAAAAGGATTACACAGGCACGAGTCCGCGACCCGGTGGTGAAGCTGAATGGGAAATGGAACCCAGTAGAGCAAGGCTCCTAAACCGGGCCTGAATCCATTGGTGCATCTGTTCTCTGATCACACATAGCAGCTCGATCGTCGACCGGTTCTTCCTATCAAAGGTCCGGGCATTGCGTTCTAGCCAGATGTTCCAAGCGACCAAGGTGACGAGGGTATCGAAACCTTTCCTAACTGATTTGTGGATCATCTTTCTAGAGGCCGCCCACCAATCAGCAAAGGAGAAGTGTGTCCTCGGCGGAGTAAGGTGCTGCCAGCCGTAATTCTGTAGCACGGCGTGCCAGACAACTCGGGCATAGGGGCAAAAGAGGAGGAGGTGCTCAATGGTTTCCGAAGCCTGATCGCAGACAACGCAGGTGTCGTCCGCTTGCAGGTTATGCCGTTTTCTTCGTGCAGCCGTCCAGCAGCGGTCATGCAACGCAAGCCATAGGAAGAACTTGCATCTTCCCGGAGCTGCTGTCTTATGAAGAATGCCTGCAGCTGGTATGGCATACTGCCCAATGAAGAAAGCACGGTAGGCAGAAGCCGTTGAAAAGACGCCATCCGCCGTCCATTTCCACCTGAACACGTCGGGTGTGCCTGGCGTGATAGTGGTCGTTTGCAAGATCTCCCAGACATCAAGGTAGTCGAGCAAAACTTGCACTGTCAATGCTCCCGTGATGTCTTTCACCCATTGCTTGTTCGCCACGGCTTCAGCAACCGTTCGTTTGAGCCGAATACGGGGCCTCACCGCTTGTAGGAGACAAGGGGCAAGATCCTCGATCGATTGTCCATTTATCCATCGATCTGTCCAGAAGAGGGCTTTGCAGCCATCTCCGACCACCGCCGTAACCGAGAGGTGAAACATGGCTGCGACCTGCGATCTGATCATCTGATGTCACGTTTAATCGAACAATGTCTCGCTAAATTCTTTCGTGTCACAAATGGCATGACTCGACCATTTGATGGAAAATGTAAAACAAATCTCCTAATTAAATTATTATGCGCGCGTGTTCATGGATCATGGTTGTCAGCTCGTGGATCGATCGTGGTGTACAAGGTGGCCACCGTCGAGATGACCATTGAGGCCCGGCCGGTGCTGTCATTCAGCTAGGAAAGGAGGCCACAGCCTGCATCGTGTGACATGCTGATGTTTGTTAAGTGCTGTTTATTTCTCTATGAGAAGGAAAAGAAGCTGCGACGGTCATGGACAGTGCAAATGCTACCGCGCTCACTGTTCAACAAATTACACTCCACTGCCTTCACTTATCTCGACCCTGAGCTATTGGACTTCATTAAGGATGGATTTTGCTTCCACCAGTACTTAGATTTTCGCATATGTTGAATTAATTCACACATACCCTGTCAGTCGAGAAATTCATTATATTGTACTTTAGACTCTTCAATATGTCACATGGTTTTTACATCGTGGAGCTTATAAATACATCCGTTCTAATATCTACTCCAGCTTTAGACGGCAGAAGCATGAACACCTAGATATATAGTAGCTAAGAATTATCCATATTTCAGTTTTGGAATCTCCTACACTAGGTCACTAGCTGAGCTGGGCATCTACATCCTAGCTAGGACTTGGAGGCATGTGGAACATTATAGTTTTTGTCATTAGGAATTTTCTTACCAACCCCTAAACCACCATATCCCCTGATGGAATTTTATTAACTATCTCAAACTCTGGTACCATGTAACATTGCAAGAATATTGATTCCCAACAAGTAAATCACTAATATCTTGGTCGAGGGACTGCGGCGGTAAACAGAAGTTTTGGAACTCTCAGAGATTGGCTTGCAAGTCGCACATAGGTTCATAATCTGCGGTGGTGATGGGTTGAGAAAACGATGCAGCGTCCACCATTCAACAATTACACCCACTAGCCCTCTGCATTCATAGTAGTCAAAGAAGTCGAGCCCTTTATATGAGACATACAGTATGATTTTCCTTGCATCTTTTCTCCATGAAACAATAGCACTAAGGCATCAAAAACATGTATATTTTATTTTATTTCTCTCGGAAGGAATTTCCTTCCCCTGGCTGTAGTTTCGGAGCAGTAACTTCAGGCTAGAAATCTCGAGTAGCAAAAAATACCTAGCAAACCAAAAAAAAAATCAGAATACATTACAAACTTATGGTAGGGCCATTTAAAAAAATGAATTCAGTACTAATGTTACTAGTTTACTCAGTTATAAATATTCATATCCATAATTTTGTGAATTTGCACTCAAATACAAAATCTAGCAATCCTTGTATTGCCGTGAAACAAATGGTTAAAAGTACGATGCAAACATTTCAGTATCGATGTAATTGTTTTCCATCCAAGCATAAATGAATAAGTTCGTTCTAACTTCCACAAATGCCTCGGCAATGTACTAAATGGAATGCCCTGAAAGTTTAATTAGGGTGGGCACATCCACAGTTGCCTAGGATTTAGGAGGGCAAGAACTCTGCGCTAGTCATGACTAGAAATTCTGCCACAGAAACTAGATGATTTACTTATTTAGATGAAGTATATATATCACCGAAGGTATGGTACGGAACTTCATAGAATGTTGAAATACAAACTTCTTTGTAGATTACTATTTTTTTTATGTTTCCTGTGTCCGGATCGGAAGTGCTGGTCTGTTATGTTTATAGAGATATTTTATACCACATGGGTTCAAATTGAATATATCTAGTCCACGAACTAGCTAGAGCGCTTCACTAATATAAGGATTCTGCTTCCATCACTTTTTCGAGACTTGCATGTGCTAAATTAATTCACATAATTGTTACTGACTGGAAAAATCAAATATTTGTACTTTAGAATTTTCAGTATTGCCCGAAAGAGTTTTCCATTTGGAAGCAATATAAATACAGCCATTCTAACATCCACCTGTGCCTTAGATGGCAGCAGCTAGAACACCTAAAAACCTTCCAATCATCCATATATTTTAGTTTTGGAATCTCCTACATTAGTTGGGTTGGGCTCGGGCATTTACGCTTGGACTGGGAGGCTTGTGGAACATTACCGTTTCTATCTTTGGGGCTCTCTTAGAGAATAACATGTGTGCCGTGTCCCCTGGCCCCGATACAATGTTACTCACTCTATGTTTTCCAGGCGCTAAAACTAAACCATAGTTTCGAAGGGACTAACATTCCATCAAGCATTGTGCCGCTTGAAAGTGATGACATAAAGTAGTTTATTCCTGTGTGGATCACCCATAGCAAGGATAACATGCTTTGTGCTGCTCCTCATTTTAGGATTCAAACCAATTTATATATGAGAAATCATGGTTTAAGTCCAATATTAGATACCATGCCAACAAGTCAAATCATGCATACTTTGCCTTATATTTTGAAATTAATGGATTAAGTAGAAACAGCATAATCACGTAGCATTTCTACACATGGAGCAGATTGAGATGGATATGCAGCGGAACAGGGAGCTATAGTTCGGCTTGGTGGGAGGAGTCAACTATTCACATAAACAAGGTCGTTTTGGCCAATAAAAGATCCGACTTCCTATGGAAAAATGCATGGACATGGCTGGCAGAGGTGACAGAAATGGAAATTTGGATACAAGCAATCTAAATTCACTGACAAAACCCTGTGCATCCACTGTTAAGTCCAGCCCCATCTGTGTTGAAAATATGACTTTCCTTAAATATATTCTCGATGAACAATGGCACTGAGACATGAAGCATGCATATTTTTGTAAATTAATTTCCCTGGATAGGTTCTCCGGGCACCCTGCTGTTGGGAGCAAAAAAACCTGAAAAAAGTGAACAAAAATCCATGAATTTTATAAAAAATTAAAAAAATTTAAACCAGTACCCATGTGACTAGTTTACTGGGTTATAATTCATGTCTTGGTCAAAATTTATAGTCCTTTCACGAAAGGCTCTACTATCACATTAAACTTTCGCAGATAAAATTTGTGGGAAGTTCCACCGTAAAAGATGAAAAGTTTTTTTTTTCTTTTTACTATTCTAGGACTTGTGCAAATGGTGAGCTCAAATATAAAGTGATGATAAGCTTATAGGTTTTATTAACCCCGGTTATTTGATTAAAACCATTGCAGGTAGGGTATAATACTGGGATGGTTTGAATTCTGTTAAACATGTGGACGAAGCAGGAAAATATGGAATAAATAATTTTGATCATTAGTATAATTGTATGCCTCAACTTTACTCTACTCACTTAGCATATACTTCTTATGTCTTGCACCTTATTCAAGCTGACGTATGCTATGACATTGGCTCAATGTGCCTTATCGTTGATCTGTCTATTAACGTGATAGATAGAGTTGTATTTCTTTATGCAAGCATGGTGTTTGATATAAGAAATACCATTGAGGGTATCGCTACCCCACGGATTAGAAGAGGCAGGCGGCAGGTGGTGGCAGCCCTGTCCGTCCTTTGTAATCCTCCACGTTCGGGAGATGATTTTAGGCCTTTATTATAAGAAGTCCTCCTGTCGTCCCTTGATGAGGGAACCACTGGACACCACGATATATTCTCTAACATATGTCCCTTGTATGAGCTTGTATAGGATAAGGTTGTATATCCAAGTCCCATTTGTATGATGTTCATGAACCACTTTATGATCTTTACTAATGTTCTTTTCACTAACTAAGATTTATTTAATGATGAGCAATGAACTTCTATGTGTCACTCTACCCCCATAACGTTATATCCTTTACCCCTACTTAGACTTTAGTAGATTAATAATGTTGTAAGTAAATACATTGTATGACACCTCTCTTTAACTAAACGCTTTCCCTGCGGATACTCTGGAATACTCCCGAGTGAAATGCTACAATGTACTTCTCTGCGCTTGCAGAACTATGTAAACGTTAAGAAATACCAACACCGACACAAAGGAAGTGATAATAATGTAGACATTACTCCAACATCAAGATCATGGCTAACGAAAGAATGAGAAATTCGATAACAGTAGAGTTAGGGAGCAAATCAAGCTGCACATTACTCTATAATCCTTCACTTGATCCAAATCCAGTTGTTGGGTGATGAAACAGGAATTGATTGATTTTGATTTGGAAGTATGGAGCCCTGCAAGCTGTACAAGACCAGACTCATTCTGGTAGATTTTTCCAATCTGGAATGTCAGGACCGTGCAAAAGAAACAGACTATGTTGCATTTAGTTTGGATTAAAAGAGTGAGGACAATTTTGGTCATTCTCTAGGTATGGTATATAAGTTAATCGATACATGATATGGTTTCGAATTGGATTTATCTTGTTCACATGGGGGTAAACTACTTCACCAAATATAGTTCCTTTAACACTAGCTTTAACCTGGAATGCACTAAATTACTTCATAAACTGTAACATATACTTCTGAAATTTCCATATTGAAGGCTGTATGCAAAATTCTGTAAAAGGATGGAGCCTTGGTTTTATAAAAAAATGAAGAGATAATTTGGGAGTTGATTTTATAGGCATAAGGTAGCTTCCTGTCCTATGTTGTGGCTCAATCTTAGTCATCATAACAGCACTGGAGGGTTGAGATTAAGCTGGATAACCAGCATTCTTAAATCGTTGTTCTAGACAAGCTTACACCTCTGCGTTAGCATATATGCAGTATATATTGGACACCAGCAAGTTAAGGATTGTCAACAACAAAGATCTGAATTCTTCTACACTATTCAGTTTCAAACTAGTGATATCCGTGCCTCTGATTGAATATATGTTTCCCACACGCACTATATTATCCATGCATAATATTAAAGATATGTTAGTTTGTTTTGCAGAAATCACACCCCCTTTGCAACTACAGCTGATATATAGTGATGATAATTTAACCTAATCTTAATGTTTGGACGATATAGAATTTTGGCAAGGGAAAATATATGCTTATATTGATCTTCTAGAGTTAGGGAGCATATCCACCTAGTGGAGTTGCATCATTGTCTGCGAATGTTTCGACCTTCTTCAAGTCTTCTCTAAATAGAACTTTACTTCCTTCATCAAATTCAAATGGTTTCCCATGTCATGCCAGATTGAACTGAGAACATCAGCATGTTCTTGAGACCCTACTATGACAACCCACACATAGGCTGAAGGCCATGTCCTTGAGAAGTTAGAATGATCAAATGTGACAAGTATAACCAGCTTCACACTACTTTTCACAACATAATCATTCTCAATATTGTTATTGCTTGCTGGGAAAAATAAACTTTGATTTTCATTACTGAAAGACAGAAGCATGTGTTGCCCTAAAAACAAGATACATGCACGATGCCATGCAATAAACCATAGTTCTGCTGTTCACTACAAAAATGGATGTAAAGATGTGGACAATTGCCTGATGCTACTAGTGAAGGGAGATCAGGGGCAAGCAAGAGCTAATTTGCATTCTAAAATGAAAAGGAGAGGGCGAAGCAAGAGCTAATTGCTTTGAAGGTGCACATATTAACATTTCTTCCATTGATTCAGTTGCACATCACTCGCCCATGCTATCTTCCCACATTCTGCCATTCACAGAACGCTTTCTGTTGTTAATTAGATGACTGAATAGCGCGGAGGTGAGGCACTCATGTTTATATACTCGGATGAAGAAACATTAATGATTGACCAGTAGAATGGCATTGATGTTGAGAAAGGCAGTGAAAATTCAGAATATTTAAAAAGTCTAATATCGTGTTAATGATGGATCAGAATTAGCTCACCATTTCATAGAAGATGTAGCCACATCAGAGTTGAGCGCTAGAAGTAAATACATCTGGTGGACCTGTATTAAAGATATCTCTATGACATATTCGATAAATTGTTAGACTGGGATCATAAAGTGTGCCGCATGGATTTGGCTGTTTACCTGCATAAATAAAGTTAGAGAAGTGATACCCTAGGACTGGTAGGCATGTGGGATTCGAAAGTGTTTCATAGGTTAGTATCCTCTGTTGAAATGTTACTCATTGGCCATTGACTTGATCAATATAGTGACCGCAGAGAAAATGCATTTCAACAACGGCATGCTTGCATGTATCATAATCAGATGTACTTCTGAAGGACCGAAACGGGCGACCAGAGGGGGGGTGAATGGGAGCCTTTGAAAATTCTTGCTCGGAGAAACAAGGCCTATGTCCCGATTACAACCCCAAACACAGTTCTCTCAAAATCACCAAGATGACACAAGTCAACTTGTGACAAGTTCACCTTAGGAATAATTAGAGAAGCACAGAGCAATGCGGAAGCTAAAGCAAGACACCAAAAAGCTTGCACAATTAAGCTAACCCACTCCTAACCCTCCCTAGCTAAACATGCAAAGATTAATTAACTAAAGGACAAGCATGATTAGCAATTAATGGAACTGATTAACAAGCTAAAGATTAAAAGGATTAAACAATGGTTGTAGTGATTAAGTAATAAATGCTATCGTTAAATAACAACCACAATGATTAAAAGGATTAAACAATGAATAAATGACTAGCTAATCAAACCTGGGCTTTGCTTGCTGCGTGCATGAGCCTGGTCACTTGCAGGCCTGCTGCTGCTCACTCCTTGGGCCGCGAGCAGCAAGGCCGAGCTGCTGTTGCTCTGCCGAGCTGCAGGCATGCAGGCTTCAGCTACTGAGCTCGCACGCGCAGCTGGTGGCCTCCTGCTGCTCGACTTTGCCCCGTGGGCCGCACCCTCGCTGCAGGGCCGTGAGCACCTGCTGGGATGGGCCGCGGGTGGCTGCGTCAACGCGCGCGAGCGCTGCTACGCTGGCAGCTGGAGCCCACGCGGTTGGCCGACGCGAGCGCCCCCTGCTGCTCGCTGCTCGCCCCCGAGCCTGCACAGGAAACAGAGAAGAACACAAAGAAGAACACGACGAAAGTTTTCTTCTTCAAATCCAAATTACTTTCTCCATGCCCAACGAATCGACGCAATACTTGAGCCACAGCATCACAACCCCAAGGGCTAATAGATCCACCAAGAATCTCACAAAAAGCTCAAGTATTCATCACGAATTTGAGAGACAACCGAAACCCTAAGCAAGAACTCGGTTTCGGGGAAATCTTCAAATTCAAGCCAAATCCGAGAGGGTTTTAGATGGGAATCACATGGTAAATGCTCACAAGGATCCTAGCAATATATTCCCCAAATAAATCTCACGGGATTTGGGCTCAATCGCGAAGAACAAAAATTCCCCGAAAATACCTCCGAAAATCCAAAAAGAAAAACACCGGGAACAAAGGATTTGGCACAAGATTAAGAGGATGAAATCACTATGAATCACTTAGCCATATCCGATTACAAGCCACTCACAAGTATTACAAAACTTGGATGGCAAAAAGCTCAAGAACAAGAGTCACTCCTCTCTTCTCTCCTCTCACCCAAAGGCACCCACAAACAAATGAGCAACCCCCACCTCACTAGCCCAAGAGGTGGCTGAAATTTCAGCCTCTCCACATATATATAGGCGTTGGCCAAATGTCCAAAACGCCCCTACATGAAGCACACAACTCAAATACCCCTCAGGGGTAAAATCGTCCAACTTTTCCTGCAAGCATCGGACGGACCCGGCTCCTTCACGACTTCGCTTCGCCTCGACGCAAGCTTCGCGATGGTGCCACTCGTCCTCCGACTTGTCACCCCCGATTTTGAGGCCCAAACCGGCAAACCCGCCACCGCCCGGTTTTGAGGCCCAAACCGGTAAACCTGCCTCTGGCCGGTTTTGAGGACCAAACCGCCAAACCCTCTTGCACACCCCGCAGGCGTGACTCACCCCCAGTTTTGAGGCCAAACTGGTCAAACCCTCCTTGCACGCCGCCGCACGACGTGACTGACCGATGTCGACGCGTGTCCGGCCTCCGCCAAGCCTCCGACACCTCCAAGTCTTTCGCTCCCGCTCCCGGGCCGCCTACTCGACTCGCCTCCGTCCCGCTTGACTCGACCGACGCCGTCTCCATCCCATCATGTACTCTTGTTCTTCCGCGCACCATGTGGACCGCCCATGACTCCGCCCGGACCCCTCGGGTCCCTCAGTCCAAGCCTACTCGTTCACCCTTCACCGCCCTCGGTCCATCGGCATGAACCTTTCGCGCTTGACCTTCACCGCATGCCGTCGACCGCCATGTCGCATCCTACACCTGCACATCACAAGCCAAGAGATACATCAAACCACACAACGGTTGTCAATCACTCATCATCCAAGGGTGACCACCATTGGTCCACAATCTCCCCCTTGATGAGTGCATTGACAACACCCAACACAATGACTTGAAAAACAATAAGATGAAAAGAAAGGAAAAACGAAGAACTCATTCAAGTGATCCAAAAGCCAAGACAAAAGGCAAACACAAGATCACTCGAGATGAGAAGTCTCAGTCCCCTAAGACAAGGGCAACGGCTCGACGCAACTGAGACAAAGTCACATGATCCCTCAAGAAGAGGCAGAAAGGGCTCAACACCAATCATGTGACAAGCGAAAGCTCAAACAACCGCCGGCTCCTCAAGAAGAGGTAAAAGCTCAACGCAACCGGCAATAGAGCAAAAGAGAAGCAACTCACACAAAAGAGATGCAAACTCAACACAAAGCTCCCCCTGAGCAAAAGCACTCCCCCTGAAAACATGCTACATAGAAATGCATGTAGGAGCAAATGCAACTTCCCCTTGCTAAATGCAATGCATAATCTCTATCTCCCCAAAATGCATGCAATACCATAAACTTCTCCCCTTTGAGCATATGCAACACAAACTTCTCCCCCTTGTTGTCAATGCAAACATCAAGGATTTCATGAGAGCACTAAATGTATGCCATGGGGTGCAAAATCTACCAAGCTTCTCAAATATATCATAAAGCATTTACAAATGCTACAAATGAACTAAAGCATAAAGAAGCAGATCATAAGCAAGCACAAATAGCCGTCATGGGGATATTATGATAGAATCAAGAGGCTCAAGCAGATTTTTAGATTTTAATATTTTATTAAAGATATCACCACATGAGCAAATGACTAGCCATGATAACTCGAGCAAGGTCAAACTAGATCACAAAAGCTCATATAAGGATGACATATTCTCAACATAAGATCATTGCTAACACTTGCAAAACATCCCTACTCATTTTCAAACTCACTGAGACCATGAGCCTACTTCTGTGGCAAGCACATGTAACAGTAGAGCAACCTGGTGATGATTTTAAGTGAGCAACATAGATAAAAGCATTTTCTTACAAACTATTTGCTTTCTTCTATTACTTACATTTTTCATTAAGCACATATAAAACCAAGGTTTATGAGGTGTCCCTTGACACAAGTGAAGCATAGAAATCATGCTCCCCCTAGGTAATGCAAAGCAAGCACAATGATAAGCCATGTGTAAAGAATAAGTCGCCCGAGTACAAGCTAGCACAACCTAGCATCTCAATCAAGAGCAGCGCATGACAAGACTTACTCATGGATGATAAGCATTTCATGATTCATTTTATAAAAACAAGCTTAGCTCATAAGATTTCTTATGACAATATCATCAAGAGCATAAGTAGCACATTGCAAAATCACCACAATCCTATGCACTAGTTCTCAAGAGCATAAGCAAATACTTAGGATATATAGGAGAAGCTCATCTAGTGCAAGATATGATACATATGCGATATGAAACATGATATGCAAATGCATGAAATATATATGATACAATGTGATGCAAGAGAAAGCATCCAGAACCCATCTCAGAAGGCAAACGGAAGAGACATCAAAAGCAGCAAGAGCAAAGTGGTGCGTTCATGCAAGTTACCGATCATCTGTTGAGGTGGATGGCGACGCTGAAAGCGTCGTTGAGCCTCATGCTCTAAGGTAGCCTCCCCCTCAACTGCAGCTGGATTCTCCTAGTCTTCTTCTTCAACTTGTTCATGTAGTGGTACATGTCGATGGCCTGGTGTAGTGAAAGTAGCGTCTGGGCCATCAACTGATGTAGTCGAAGTAGAAGGTACAGGTGCAGCAGCTGGTGGATGATCGATCACAACTTCATCTTCATCACCACCATCTACAAGCTCATTCTCTTCCTCAAAGATGCTTTGCTTCATTCCATGTTCACCTGCAAGCTCAAAGGCAGACGATGTGCAAGGCATAGTTTCATTGAATATTATCTCACAATTTGTACTATCTGGTTAGTTTCAAGGTTAAGAACATGATAAGCACAACTATAAGATGCATAACCAAGAAATAACCATCAATAGAGAGAGACTCAAATTTATCCAAATTACCTTGCTATAGAATGAAGAACCTGCATCAAAAGTCTCACAATAGACTAATCCACCAAGATATATACAAAGCTAGCATGGCAAGATATACATGAATAAACATCCATGCTAACATGAAAAGGTGGCTAGCCTACCATGTCATTTAGAAAAGCTAGCATATCACAAGATAAGCAACAATACAATATGCTAGACATGAAAATGTGGCTATCCTACCATGTTATTTACAAAGCTAGCATGCCACATGATGAGCAAAGATAATAGCATGCTAGACAGGAAGTAAAAGCATAAAACAAGTATAAAACATGCAAGAAAGTATACAAGTGAGTACAAGAGTGTACAAAAGGAAAGCTCACTATACAAAGTATACAAAGGACTCTCGAGGGCCATCCAAATGGTGTGGAGAACCATCAAGTCTTGATCACCTGAAGCGGAAGATCAAGTTCCTTTAAGCTCATGTTCTCCACCCACGTCCTGTACCTACACATGAGGATATAAAGGCCTAGTCTTGGATCCCGAAGGGTTAGCAAGCATATACTTGGGAACCCAAGACTTGGTCACACGAGCAAAAGGAGCACTCAACTTGTCACATGGGTTAGCATGATGCAAATGCCGGTTCAAATGGAAAGATCTTGAAACACCCTTGGAAAAAGTATGCCTCAAAAGAGCAACTCGAGAAGCAGAACGAGTGCTACCACTAGCAAAGAGGCAATGGTCTTCCAAGGTCTTAAGAGAAGAACCACCATCACAAGCACCATGAGAACCATGTCGTGGACCAACACAAGAAGAACTAGAAGCATGTCCACGATCATGACCTAACCCACTAGAGAAGGAGTCGTAAAACCCATCAACAAAGCGAGGCTTCACACTAGGCTCACAAGTGTTCATGCCATGAGAAGGGCTATGAACAACCGAAGGACTAGAAGCCCAAGCTCGCCGCATGCGTCTTGCACGCCTATAGCAAAAGCTCTCCTGGTGCCCATCTTTCTCACAAAAGGAACAATGGTACAAAGGCCTATCTGGAGGCATGGTCCGAGTGGATGAATCACCATTTCCATTCATGTGAGAAGTCCCTTGAGACTTAGAGCAAGAAGCATCAATCTTTAACTTGGTGCCCAAATTAGGACCAAACGTGCCATGGGAAAGGCTACGTGGCTTCCTAAAAGCTTTGGCACGCACACGTCGCTCGTGTTTGACACGGCGAAAGCAGAACTCATTGGTATGCCCATCTTTCTTGCAAAAGGTGCAATGGAACTTTGGTTTGGGGGATTGAGTTCCAAAGAAGTGAGAAGCACCCTTGCCATTAGAAATCCCTTGGGCATCATTTGAAGAACCAACAAGCTTAGGAATAGCTATGGAAGAGCTATCCAAAGCACTAGAACAAGTGCCAACATCCAAGGACTCACGCTCAGCATAAGAGGCCAACTCCGGTTGAGAAGAAGCAATGTTAGAAACACCAACATTGGAGTGATAAGAATTGCGAGAATCCAAAAACTTAGCACTAAGACTCTTGCATCTCATGACCAAAACCTCATTTTGTTGTTTGAGGCGATCACAAGTACCACATGGAGCATTTCTCAGATTATCCATCTCCTTCTCAATGCACTTAGCATATGTGGTATGCAAGAGATCAATCTCTTTCTCAAGGTTAGCACTCATTTCATTGTGCTCAACCAACTTGGCGCTCATATCATCGTGCATTTGCTTCAAAGCCAAAACTTCATTTTCCAAATCAATGCATGAAGTGCAAATGAGACCACATGAACAAGCATCATCATTTACATCAAGCAAAGCATCATGATTATCACAAGAAGTAAGGCAAGCATTTTCTTCAAGCACAAAAGAGCATGTGCTACAAGGCATAGATTCAAGTTCATCAATTTTAGCCCTAGCATGCTCAAATTGTTCTACACATGTGGTGTGAGTCAATTTTAGTTCATTAATTTCAGCAAGCAAAGACTCACATGAAACACATGGTAAACAAGCACTTGACTTCAACAAAGCAAGTTCATCTCTAGCCTTATCAAGATCATTTTGCAAAGTCACACATAAATCACAAGGCATAGAGGCATTAGACTTCAGCAATTCATTTTCACATTTCAAGCAAGCAAGAGAAGCATTTAACTCATCATTCTTACTAAGCAATCTATCACAAGAGTTGCAAGGCATTAAAACACGTGACTTCCAATGAGACATTCCAGATTTCAGCCTAGAGAGAGAACATTTCATCTTCTCATGCTTCCTACGCAAAGCATCACAAAACTCTTTGTTTCTCATAGCATCATCATCATTCTAATTGCATAGAAACAAGATGCATTTGGCGAGCGTACCTTGACTCATCTCTTTTAGCTCGCGGAAGAACTTGCTCTTTGTGAGATCACCATCCTCATAGTGCTCGAGGAGATCCAACACCTCATCCACTTCTTGATCCATCTCAAGCTTCGTGCTCCTCCTCTCACTATCATCCAAACCTGAGGACAAAGACACACAAGAAGAAGAGCTTGGTGCCATAGCTCAAAGCACCGGTTAGGATTAGCCGAAAGCAAGCTCAAATCGTAAAAACCAAATCTGGAAGCGAAAACGCTCTTTCCCTAGTCGCCCCGTGGATCACAAAGCCGGTTAAGGTGGAGTGATCCTTAACCAAAGCTCTGATACCAATTGAAGGACCGAAACGGGCGACCAGAGGGGGGGGGTGAATGGGAGCCTTTGAAAATTCTTGCTCGGAGAAACAAGGCCTATGTCCCGATTACAACCCCAAACACAGTTCTCTCAAAATCACCAAGATGACACAAGTCAACTTGTGACAAGTTCACCTTAGGAATAATTAGAGAAGCACAGAGCAATGCGGAAGCTAAAGCAAGACACCAAAAAGCTTGCACAATTAAGCTAACCCACTCCTAACCCTCCCTAGCTAAACATGCAAAGATTAATTAACTAAAGGACAAGCATGATTAGCAATTAATGGAACTGATTAACAAGCTAAAGATATAGCAGTAAAGGTTGTAGTGATTAAGTAATAAATGCTATCGTTAAATAACAACCACAATGATTAAAAAGATTAAACAATGAATAAATGACTAGCTAATCAAACCTGGGCTTTGCTTGCTGCATGCATGAGCCTGGTCACTTGCAGGCCTGCTGCTGCTCACTCCTTGGGCCGCGAGCAGCAAGGCCGAGCTGCTGTTGCTCTGCCGAGCTGCAGGCATGCAGGCTTCAGCTACTGAGCTCGCACGCGCAGCTGGTGGCCTCCTGCTGCTCGACTTTGCCCCGTGGGCCGCACCCTCGCTGCAGGGCCGTGAGCACCTGCTGGGATGGGCCGCGGGTGGCTGCGTCAACGCGCGCGAGCGCTGCTACGCTGGCTGTTGAGTTATGTTTCAAATTCACAGATAAAAGGCTAACTTCTGACGGAGCGTAGCGGAGGCCCGTCGCCGGACATACTCAACATACTCTGAAGCCATTGCCTGTGTTGATCGCGAGAAGTGGATTGCAGCTATGCAGGATGAGATGCAGTCTCTCGAGAAGAACTGCACATGGGAGGTTGTGCCCTTGCCAAAGGGGAAGAAGCCTGTTCGCTGCAAGTGGATCTACAAGAGAAAGGAGGGTTTATCTCCTAGCGAGCCTCCAAAGTTTAAGGGAAGGTTAGTTGCAAAAGGTTTCAGTCAAATTCCTGGTGTTGATTATACTGATGTGTTCTCTCCGGTTGTAAAGCATAGCTCAATTCACACTTTTCTTAGTATTGTTGCTTCACATGATCTTGAGCTTGAGCAGTTAGATGTGAAAACTGCATTCTTACATGGAGAGCTTAAGGAGGAAATTTACATGGACCAGCCTGAAGGGTTCATAGTGCCTGGCAAGGAGAATTATGTTTGCAAGTTGAAAAGGTCCTTGTATGGTTTGAAACAGTCCCCTCGTCAGTGGTATAAAAGGTTTGATTCATTTATGTTGTCACATGGTTTTAAGAGGTCAAAATATGATAGCTGTGTTTACATGAAGCATGTTAATGGATCACCTATATACTTGCTGTTATATGTTGATGACATGTTGATTGCTGCCAAGAGCAGGAAAGATATC
>CM014276.1:26924679-26996125 GCA_004135705.1 Alloteropsis semialata | reverse complement strand
AAATCTTCAAATTCAAGCCAAATCCGAGAGGGTTTTGGAGGGGAATCACATGGTAAATGCTCACAAGGATCCTAGCAATATATTCCCCAAACAAATCTCACGGGATTTGAGCTCAATCGCGAAGAACAAAAATTCCCCGAAAATACCTCCGAAAATCCAAAAAGAAAAACACCGGGAACAAAAGATTTGGCACAAGATTAAGAGGATGAAATCACTATGAATCACTTAGCCATATCCGATTACAAGCCACTCACAAGTATTACAAAACTTGGATGGCAAAAAGCTCAAGAACAAGAGCCACTCCTCTCTTCTCTCCTCTCACCCAAAGGCACCCACAAACAAATGAGCAACCCCCACCTCACTAGCCCAAGAGGTGGCTGAAATTTCAGCCTCTCCACATATATATAGGTGCTGGCCAAATGTCCAAAACGCCTCTACATGAAGCACACAACTCAAATACCCCTCAGGGGTAAAACCGTCCAACTTTTCCTGCAAGCATCGGACAGACCCGGCTCCTTCACGACTTCGCTTCGCCTCGACGCAAGCTTCGCGATGGTGCCACTCGTCCTCCGACTTGTCACCCCCGATTTTGAGGCCCAAACCGGCAAACCCGCCACCGCCCGGTTTTGAGGCCCAAACCGGTAAACCTGCCTCTGGCCGGTTTTGAGGACCAAACCGCCAAACCCTCTTGCACACCCCGCAGGCGTGACTCACCCCCAGTTTTGAGGCCAAACTGGTCAAACCCTCCTTGCACGCCGCCGCACGACGTGACTGACCGATGTCGACGCGTGTCCGGCCTCCGCCAAGCCTCCGACGCCTCCAAGTCTTTCGCTCCCGCTCCGGGCCGCCTACTCGACTCGCCTCCGTCCCGCTTGACTCGACCGACGCCGTCTCCATCCCATCATGTACTCTTGCTCTTCCGCGCACCATGTGGACCGCCCATGACTCCGCCCGGACTCCTCGGGTCCCTCAGTCCAAGCCTACTCGTTCACCCTTCACCGTCCTCGGTCCATCGGCATGAACCTTTCGCGCTTGACCTTCACCGCATGCCGTCGACCGCCATGTCGCATCCTACACCTGCACATCACAAGCCAAGAGATACATCAAACCACACAACGGTTGTCAATCACTCATCATCCAAGGGTGACCACCATTGGTCCACAACTTCAGTCCTACAAATCAGCTTGCAATGAATAGTTTTCTTCCAAATGAATCGAACTTGCTTGCATTGTGTAAAATTATTTTTTGCATTGTCTTTTCACTTTTTCCAGTAGTTCCATTAGATACGAGAAGGTTGTTGCTGTTGTGTGAAAATATACTGATTTTTAATTCTTAATTTCTTTTTTACACAGGAAACCAAATAATTTCTGAAGCTATAATCCGCATTATATTTGAAACATGAGAATTCCATGATGAGGATCTCAAAGTGCGTTTGAAAGATTTTGATGATTCCACTATGAATATTTTCAAGGGGAATTTACATTAGATCGTTTGGATGTTGACTGTTGTATCAACAAAAGGCACTAAGGAACAACCAATTATGAGATCTTCATTCGATTTCATGAAAAAAGAAAAGGCATAATGCTGTAATAGCTGATTGTTCAAAGAAGACAATCAATTCATACTGCTGCTATCTCCTCATGAAGATGGCACATTAAATAGTTGGTCTCCTAAGCATGGAATGAATGGCCCAAAAACCATGGGCCAAAAGTTTAAGAAATTAGCTAGCCGAGTATTTGATAGAGTCCCACCCTTTACTTTATTCCCTAGTCTACACGCGCATATGGTGCAAAACTCAATGATATGTTGATTTAAGCTTTAGAATAATATATAAATGCATATGTAAGTATGCACATGCATGGATTAGGAAGCATCGGGAATGTACGAAAAGATTCAGGAAATATGTTTCTTCCATATCACTGTGAAAGGATTAATTATATCGTGAAAATATTAACGTAAATGACAGTGCAGACGTGCAGTGAAGCATCAAATCACCAAGTTTTGTTGCACTGTATTCCTTTGTTTCAGATATGTATGTTCTCCCAGAGCCCCTCTCCTTGGGCGGATTTCTCCTTTTGCTCCCTGAGAAGTTTTGTTCAGAAACAAAGTTGTAATGTCGAGTCTGGAGATAGCCTCACTATTGTTGCTAAGAACCCTTGATGTCATCAGCACAAATACTGCTTTACTGAAATATAAAAATAGTTTGATTACTAAAAATTAAACCACGGTATAGTTGTCAAACCCTACACAGTGCAATGCAACAATGTTGCTGACTCGTATGTAGAAACTTGGCCGGCATCAGACCAAGAATATGGTTAACGGCAACGGTAACCTCTCCGTGAGTTAATCTTTCTCCACTGCACCACAGCCCCAGATCACTGACTATGAGTCGATATATATCTATATCAACTCCATATTTTTGAAGGTGTAAATAGTGTTGGTATAAATTAAAGTTTTACCGACCAACTGGTTGTTTCTGGTTTTGCCAACTGACTATTCATGGATATTAATACCTTTTACTGACCACACCTGTCGAACGGTAAGAAACCATATATAGAATAAATCTCACATCAATCATATAACACCATCCATTCAAACAATAACCATACAAGATCACATTTAACATCGAACACATATAATTGAGTGGCTAACACATGTCACTGTTGTTACTTAAGCCATCAATAATATTTGTACTTGTACAATTATTGACAAAAATTCAAAAGCAATTAAGCTAGATTAGAGATGTATCTACACATGCCATTATGTTTGGCTTGCATAGGACACATGTATGGCTTGCGCATATCATAAGTTTGTCTTGCACTGTTGCACACTATAAGATCAAATTACTAGTGCACTGATCACATGTTTGTGAATAGTCTAAGACAAAACAGCGTCCTTAAGCACTTTGATTTGCTTAGTGTGAACATGATCGAGCATCCATGTATGGCCCTTTGTGGAGCAGGTAACCCAGTCCTACCCACATTGCAAAGACAATAATGCATTAAATATGCTTGTACATCTTTTAATAGAGATGAGATAGGCAGAAAAATTTTTGAGTGCACTGGCCGACAACCGCAGAAGTTGGAATCATGGAATGATATGCTTTGAAATCATTTCAAAAATAGGAATTTAATAGAATATAAGTGTCACATTTCACTATACTTTTAGCTGTTTCATAAAAGCATTGAAAGGTTCATAAAAGCATTGAAAGGAAAATTCTAAACATAAAAAAGAAATGCACGTAAAGTTCTGTTGTTTCATGATGATTTAAAGATGCATCACAAAAGAGCATATCTGTTTAAAAATACATCACAAAATCCTAGCATTGAAAGCATTGGAGTTTGCTAAGTATATACCAGGGTTGTGTTGAACCATGTAAAGAGAAAGGAAAACAAGATCGCTCATGAGCTTACTAGTCTAGCTAAACTTTTGTTTCGTGGTGCTGTCTGGAGAGGAAAATTTACATCTGTCGTGCAACATTTGATTGACCAGGATTGTTAGAACTCCATAGGCATTCAGTAAAGCTCTCTCTAATTCTTTTTTTTAATCTTCAGTGTTTATCTAATACTGTTGTGCTAGACGTGTTAACGTCCGACGTGGACCTGCAAACTGCCCGCGGAATGACCCACATTTCGTCTTGTATAGATTGTTCAGTAATACTTGTGAGACATCAGCATGCTGATCTAGTCTCTTCCGTTGCCCCTCTGCCATCACATGATCCATGGAACTATGTGGCACAATGTATATATATCAACCATCTTCATGTCATATCTAGCCATCAATTCACAGAATGGTGGAAACGAGGCCTAGCCATATTGAGGCATCCGCCAATGCTGCTTGTCCATTGTGTAGTAAACTATTGGAATAGATCAACACCCTACAGCTTCAGCATTTCAAGTTCATCATTACATCAGATTTAACTTCAATTCTACTGTAAGAAGCCACATATATGTCGATCCTACAAAACTTCATCAATCTCCTTTTCCGATTTCCATCTGTATGTACTTGGTTTTGTTGTCCATGTATGACTGGCTTTAGAAACTAGAGGTATTAAGAAGCATTGAGCTTTCCTCCGAATGGCATCTGGTTCATAGCATTTTAGAAGTTTTGGTCATAGTGACACCATGTATTATTCCCCCGCACCTCATTGAAATTGCCTGGAGAGACAGTGAGGAAGCACTGCATACGTAATGAAACTAGAGATCATGTAGTTAAATTACTTGTTTTAAATTTATTGCAATAATTTAATAAACATTAACGTAACATGATAAAGAAGCGTGATTAATATAGCAAGAGCGTGTTTACAATTGAGCTAGAGGCACGATTATAAAACACAAAACAACTGAATCAGCAGGACATTAATAATGGAAGGCATGATTTGCATATACCGATCCTACGCGGAGTAGTTAGTAGTAGATAAATTGTGCACCATGATGAGGACACATCGGAGATATATATGGAGGAGGCGTTGAACATATGAGGCATCGATCTATTAGAACTAACTGTATAGTTTCATTCAATTCAGATAATGTACTATCAGAGTTGCAGAGCTTTATGCGAATTAAGACATTGTCAGGTCTGAAAATTAGCATCATGCATTACTGTCCGCACATATATGGTGCTACTCAAATCTGACTAGTTTACAAGCAACACTCAAAATACACCAGAAAGCACTCTGTTGCTGCCCCTCTGCACATACATATGTATCTGCCCTCTGGGAGAATAAATATGTTTCATCGGAGAGACATCTGCCCTCTTGGAGAATAAATGCATTTAGTTCGCTGGTACAAGTATCCATGTTTTGCACACAGAGTGATATAAAATCCCATGTCGTCCATTGTGATGTCAAGTGTCAACCTATATGCCAAAGTAGCCAAGGGTCTTGTGGAAGGAAAATAGACACGATTTGCAATCTTAGGGTGTCATCTCAGACTCTGCATGTCAATATGGTACATGGCTGAATATTGCTGCTAAATATCGGAAATTCCAACAGATGAGGATTGGGAGGCATCAGGAATTTCATGTGCTAGCCACTTGCAATAAAGGGCAAAGGGGCTGGAAGAATTCATAAAATCTGGGCACCAGCTGTGTTTCTTCATCTAACCAAGCATAGAACATATCACTAATGCTGGGCGTGTACTGCTTCTTTCGCTCTTATGTACCAAGCCTACTGCCAAAACTAATTGTCGGTGTCAGATCCTCATTCTTGCGGTAGCCTAGCTACCTGCAGTTAGTATAGGGTAAAGTGAAACCCAAAACTCACAAACCTGAGATAGTCCTGGGTTTTACAGATAAAAAAGATTTTTTTATGTAAGTGCGTAGAACTTGGATGATTCCATTTGACATTAGCTTCAAGATGGTATACTCAATCTTTCTGCATGTGACCCTTCGGAAATCAGTTCATGGATGGAATGATCATGGGTAGAGAAAAGTATCTCCATGTTTGGTTGCATGTATATATTGTAATGACTCATTCATGATGGAAGGTTCCAATTTAAAATAATATAAGATGTGCTATTGTTCCATTTGTCAAGATCAACCGTCCTATGTCATCCTTAGCAACTAGTTGGCAGCGCACCCTGGATGCATGCTTGTGACCAATGGAATTTCAACCTGCTTGAACCATTGTGTATGGTAGTCCAAACACGAAGCAAAATTATCATTCTGTACCATTTCATTCAAGACCATACCGTTACATTGAAGTGAACCATGCCAATCATGTTTCACTTAGTTTTCTATTTAGTGAAGGATGAAGATTCGGATACATCAGGAATTTTGTGTGCTAGTCACCTGCAATACAAGGCAATTGATGTCAATGAAATGTTACTGTTAATAAAGACGTCTACATAGCCAGCATAGTTCATGAGCTACATCGATGGCAGTGACAGGAGCCACGACCAGTGCCAGTAGACAGTAGTGCTGCAGAACCAGTCCAAGCTGAAGATCTACATTAACTCCACCAAAAAAGTTAAGCAAATTTCTACTGGTCAGGGGTATGTCCTGCTGTTCCTAATTGTTGGTCCATCACGGTACCAAAGACATCCCTTACTACATCCTTACAGTTTCTCCGCTTGTAGTGTTGTGGCGAGCATGAAAAGGGAAGATTAAGAGGATATCACGGTGCGGTTCTGACAATGGAAAGGAACCAATTCATGTTGGAAATCCTACCACTGCCGTGTTGTTTCACTTGGGCAAAGAAGAAGATAAATTTAACACAGTTTGTGGAGAAGAAAAAGTTTTAAGTCTAGGGTTCCTGCACTATGTTGTATAGACCAGTTATGCACATGTTTTTTTTATTAATATATAGGGTCCAACCACGAAGTGGTTGCAGGTTACTAAATAGGGCGCTGCCTTATATACTAGCCTCGGTCCCTGCTCTGCACACAGGCAGAAGTATTTTTAGCGATCGTGCCTTAACACGTATTTCATTAAAAAGGCGCACAGGCAGAAGTCACCAATGCAGCCAGGTATGTTTAAAGGCTAGATGCCTCATACACAAAAATTAAAGCCACTAAAAATTTTCTGCCGCTAATAACTCGAACCTAACTTTTTGTCCTTTTTTCAAAAAATAGTACAGGGCATATGGTTATATACATATGGTTATATACATGCACACACGCAAACCTATGGTTTATCTAGCATCCTAGATGTTTCATTATATCCAGCTGTTCACAATTCCACTTCCATTGCATGGCACAATTTCCCGGTCGAACAACCAAGATTTATACTGAACTTGCTAGGCATGCTATTTTATTTGAAGATAAACCAAATTATGCATGAACTCGTGTCCTTATCACAAACTAAATCTTGCTGTCCCTTTTAATGGGCATTTATATCCACTGCCAGCCTCTTCTTTTCTTTCTTCGGCCACACGGGCAACTAAGGTGGCATGGCTACCATCCAACTGGCAGCAATCTGAACATGACCAGAATGGCGACCATGCTATTGCTCTGTTTTTTTCTAAGGGTCATGGACGCTGGAACCCTTGGTGTACTATACTAGAGGAACTCGAGAGAAGAGAACATGGAGGAACATGTTTTCACTAAAAAATATCAATGCCCATTTTACAAAAAAAATACAATTAAACAATGGCAGTCAATCCGTGTACGCCAACACCCTTATTTGTACATAATTGCCAAATCAAAGAAAATAAATTGTGACATAACAATACTGGTGGAACTATAAATTTGTTGTGAAATAAATATAGCAGTTAATATTTTTGTCTACAATGCTGCTAATTCCATGTATATTATAGACAAAAATTAATAATTACAATAGTACTAGTTCTCCCACATACTTCTTTCATATTGCAAATTTATGAATTTGGGAATAACATATTAATATACAACAGGCACAAATGTGGATTATTTGTTTTCAAAATATACAGCTTCATATATCATTTGATAATTTGTGAAATGGGTTCGAGGAGATCCTACTTTCTGTGTAACTGCAGCTATTTTTTTCTTTGCATATTGAATACATATTGTTAGAATTGCCATATCCATTCGACTGGCAAATATGTGGTAAAAAAAAACATGGTCAGTATAAGCGAAAACCTCTTCAATTCGTAGCTATCAACACATGATTTAGCCATTGCAAAGATCGTGATACAACGTTTCCTAACTGTTCAAAATAGCACACGTCCGGTGCAGCGGCTTTGGAGTTTCCCGAGGATCCAGACCTCCATTATTTACCCTATTACAACTATTTTAATGCATGATGGCAGCATTGAGAACGAATGTACTACGACCTTGTGTTGTAAACATAGAACTGGTTTTATAGGAAATAAATGCCAACTGTGCATATGAGCTTAGACAGCTGGGTTATGATATAAACCGACAGATTTTGTACAAACATTTGATCTGCCAGTTGTCGTGTAAAGTGTAAACCGACAGTACAAATACTCACTCGACACTGACTTTGTCATATTACAATTGCCTCCTCCTCCAAAGAAATATAAAAATTAATGTGCAGTGTGGTGTAGACTAAACCATGTTTCCATCTTTTACCAGCTACAAAACTGACGAGTGCAGTGTATGGATATATATACAAATTTCCGCATACTAGTTTATGCAAATTTAATCTTAGGCTGAAATAAAAAGGCATGGGTCCATGGAGATGTCACTATATATATGCCAACGAATGCCCCCTTTGCTTTGCTATTGTGGTAGTATGAAGGTAGATCATGCATTCAAAGGAAAAAAATCAGGAAAACACTGGCTCTGCATGTCAGTACTGTACATGGCAAAGTTTTAGCTAAATCATATATGCAGAATTTATGAATTAGGATTGGGAGATGTCAGGAATTTTTAATGGCCAGCTATCCCAAGGCAAAACAAAAGAATCTAAAGTTAGAACTCAAAAACAAAATCTGACTTCTGAGGAGAAGGCTTTAGAAGGGATTGTCTTGCTTCTGTGCTGTGTAACAGTAAGATGAGCAGGGCTGTAGCATGCACTGAAGGAACAATAGAACCGAACTAACTTGAACTCATCGCCTTTTACTCTACTTCCAGCTCTGTGTTCTCCTTTTAAGTATCACGTTTTTTTTTATTATCTCCCTCAAATTTTAATTTACTTTTAGTATGCATAAGCACTACAAATGCATTATAATGCCATTTTTCGTTTCAGAAAAAACTATTCTTCCATTTAGAAAATTGTAACAATCCATATGAAAACATCAAAAAATTTCTACTGATGTATGTTCCTAGGAAAATTCTGGTTAAATGTAGAAGATCTGGGAATGTCCATGCAGTCCCAATTGTGCTTAATTGACAAGGGCACCAACTGAGATTCCACGCCACTCTATCATGTGAATGATTGAGTTTGGGTATACACTATACAGTGACTAATTTTTTTTTCAGGTATACAGTGACTAATAAAAGTAAACAAAAATTAGATATTGCATATCAGCTATATATTTAGTATTTATTCTGAGGATTTTATACCCGGTAGGGTCGTGGAAGCTATATGAAATTAACCAAAACAGATGAACAAGTTCTTTATTGCAATAACTGCTACATATCCACTGGAGCTGCATGCCAAAACAAATGTCTGTGACCGAGTGTCTTAAACATAATCAGAACTGGAGTTAACTAAGCATTTCTTATTTGGACATGATTACTTATGCAGTTCTACTCTGTCAGTGGCCATTTATTTCTGCATATGTTTCAACCACCAAAATAGTACAAGTCACTCTCAATATGCTTCTTCAGGATTTGTGTGAAGTGCATATATCATATGAGTTGAGCAAAGCCATGGCAAGACGGGCTTACGACAAGAAGAGCACATAACGCTCAGTGATCCTTGGGGATAGCAACAGGAGGACAGCAAATTTGGTCTAAACCTATCATAATGCTCAGTGATTTATTCTAGAATGATTCTGTAGCAAGAAACTTCATTGATACAATTGATTGAACAATTAACAATGGGATGCACCTTTGTCACAAAACAGTGGTGCAAAGATTAGACCCACCATGTTAGCTACAAACTATAGAAGAATGAATTCTTCAGCACTGAGACAATAACTCTGATACTAGTTTAGCTACAAACTATAGAAGAGTGAACCTCTACAGATGGACGCATGATTCCTTCTTTCCCGCCGCCACAGTGAGGCACATAGGCTTGGTGCAAAGCCTAGAAGGCCGATATTTTTATCAGTTCAAAGGCACCAAAGAGCAGTATCTGCTACAGTTATTCCACTGAACGTTTTCCAGGCTATTTTGTGCCTTAGCGGATCGGAACATCAGCAATGTATTTATGCTTGAAACTACCATTGCAATGTATAATTTAAGGTTTTTATTTTATAGACTCAACACAGCATTTAAGTTCATAAATCATCAATAGGTGGAATCTATGTCCAGGTGGTTTCGCCGAGATGAAACCGTTTCATCTTATTTTTTCTTAAATTTGATATCATGTCACCAGAAAATCAGAACATGGAACATATACAGAAGTAGAAGACAAGCACTATAAGACGGCTCCAAATATACATCCGATGATTAGTGGTAGTCACGGCTCATGAGCAGACTCAATAATCTATTGAAGTTGTTTCAATTTCTCTAACCTATATACTTCCAAGAAAATAGTACAGAATAGTCATATACTTTGGACAATACACAAGAACCTGATGCATTGTTGGCATTGCAATAAGGTTCTTTACGTGACCAAAATGCTTCACATATTTCTGTGCATTTTGAAACTCATCATCTGGGTAGTGCCATCGTTCTACAGGGTTGCGCATTGTGACTTGATCACCAACCCTGGTGGCAACAGTGATACAAGCACCGGTCGCACAATACATTTCCTTGACACCACTCACTCGCAACCAAGTGACATGCACATGTCTGATCTGTCTCAACCGTCTTCGTTCTCCTCTTTTTTGAGGAAACAGCAGAGGTTCTTGTTTATCCTCTTCGCCATCACCTGCATCTCTAATGGATAGTTTGGCACCTACGTAGTGACTGCATCCCCCTTTGTTGCTGTCCCATGCCTCTCCTCTATTAACATATCACTTTTTTTGCTAACATATTTGATTGGAATCAATGCGATCATAACTGGACAGGTGACATTAAATTAGCTTTAGTACCATACGTACACCAGTGAAAACAATGTTTTTTCTTCTGTTAAACCACTGAGCAACCTTTATTGCACATGGTGAATTTATTTATATCAAGCTCCAATTATTGAGCATCAGACTGTTCATTCTTGTTAATGTTCGAATAATATCCCTCGACATATTTCAATGAAGCATTCCGGAACATAGCAAACCTTTCTTCTAGGTATGATGAATTATTTCAATGAAGCATACATAAGTCAAAATAATCCCTAGTTACGCATGCTGCCAAAAGCAATGCATGTTTGCCGTGATGTTCGCAAAGGACGACGATGGATGCAGAGCCATGGTGGCCCGGTCTAAGAAGGTTAGGGTTAGAAGTTAAGGGTTTAAGTTGCTGGGGCAAAGCTGGCTCTAAATTTCTAGAAGAATAATGTGCCAGTTAGGAGTAATATGGCCACTGGCAGCAGCTAGAGGTCTATGTATGATTCCCCTGATTGAGCATTTCCCGCAATGGCAAATTGCAAACTCCATGTTAGACATTTAGCACCTTCTCCAGATGCCGCTCATTCCTAGACGGATTGAAGATGCACACTCACATTCATATTAAACATGGCTAATTGCTTGGTTGTGAGAAATGGGGAAAGAACCAAGAAGATGAAGTTGCACCCAATTAAGCTATCACCAAGAGCTCATTGAAGGTAGTTCTATATCACAATAGTGGATATGTGTTATTTCGCCGAGGGTCCCATAGGTAGCTGATCAGTAATGCATGCCACAGATTGATTGTACTAATTTAGAAGTCAGTAGAGAACATCTTGCAAGCAGTGTATTTTTGTCACACCTGATTTTAAGGACAAAATCGAATGCAACGCATATGTGTGCCAGGATCCGTTCATCACACATATGTTGACGTCATCAGTGAATATATCAAAAGACAGTGTACAAAAGCGAACAAAAGAGAGTACATAACTTTATTACACTCATCGATATTAGACTCGAAGGTCTTAAACGTTCACCAACAACCTAAAACGATAAAACATCTTCATGACTCCATCCACAGGCACTTGACTGGTTGACGCGCCTAGAACTCATCATAGTCGCTGTAGTACTCCACTTCATTATTTTCTTCTGAACATCAGTTGTTTAGCAAGGGTGGGTACACTTATGGTTGGTACTCAACAAGTGGGTGAATATGCAAGGCCATCAAAGGGGGTTCAGGCTCATACAGTTAGCATTTTTAGTTGATCAAGTTTTATTAGCAAGCACCTATTTACTAGATGTAAGTATATACCAACCCAAAATTAAGCAGGATAAGCAAATTATTCCATAAAAGAGACCAAGAACCTGATGAGGACATCACTCCTTCGGATGCACACAACACTCCTCCGATGGACAATCAAGGTCCAATCAATAGAGCTCGCGCGCGACAATTGAATCTAGAGGTGAGCTCGTTCCTAAGCACTTCCTTTTATGAATTTGAGATTCGATTGCTATCTAATGATTATATTGTGAATAGGAACCAAAGAGAGGACCAGGGGATGCATGGAGAGGAGCTTGGAGGTGTGGATGACCAGCAAGGGTCGACCAAGACACATGGAGGCCCAATACAACTCGTCGAGTCCATCTCGGAGTCCACGTGGATGGAAAGCTAATTTGATAGAGCTTCCAATGGCTCTGGTTCCATATCCAAATTCCTTCGGAGTCAACCGGAATCGTCGAAACAAATGAACGTCCAGAATCTGTCCCGGCGCTATGTCACCGTATTTTGGCCTTTGGGCCGTGTATCATGTGAGAGCCCATTAGGGGCGCGTCTAGGGGGTTGACCACGACCCTAAACTCTATAATACAGTAGCCGTCACCCAAGTTAGGGTTTGGGTTTCACTTAGAATATTCTGTCAAGAACAGTTTTGCCGTTTATCAGTTTGTGAGACCCAAACTTCGTGAGTTTAATCATACATCTGCAATTTGGTTGCATTCTTTCTCGTTCTTGCTTGTGTTCTTTGATTCGCAGGCAAGGATTAGCCTTCTTGGCAAGGTCCACCGCTGCTTGATAACCTGAGGAGACGTGGTGCTGCGATTGCGGGGTTCAGGACGTGTGTTCGTAAGCCGGATCGACGTGTGTCAAGTTTTCACCAAATCGAGAGTTACCAGAACCTTTCAGAAGATCGGGAACCCTAGTTCACATCAAGTGGTGATCAGAGGTTCAGGTATACCATCAGGTTCACCCTTACCCTAGTTAGATTTATTTTCGCCCTCATCCTAGAGTCCACAAAAAAGCCACAAAAAATTTTTCCCTGTCCCAAACCGTGTTTAGCCTTTCGCATAATTCTCTTTCAGAGTCCGTAGTGTTGAGTTTGTGTCCTAGTTCATGTCTTTGTTGCTGGTTTAGTTCGCGTTTTAGTTCGGTTGTTTGATCCCATATTCCGCTGCCATCATCCCACAATTTTTCACCCACCTGATTCGCATCCGACTCCGATTCAACCATCACAAAACCTAATTCAGAGGGTCACGCCGATTTCAAAAAATTCAAAAAAATCAAGAAGGTGTTGATTTGAGCTCTGAAGTTCGAGCACCTGTTTTTGAAAAGGCTCGTGATTTTTTATAGATCACATCTTACATTATATTGAGCCGATACTTGGCGGTGTTCCTGTTCTTGTGCTCCTGGCTGAGAAAAAATATCAAAAAAATAAAAGGAAAAAGAAAAAAAATTTGATTTCTACTTGTGCTAAAAGACGAAATAGCAGGAGGCCTAGAGAGGACACACTTGCTATTTTGGTGTGTGCTGCTGGATACTTGCAGATATTGTCATTGTTTTTCATCATAATCATCCTTGTTCCTTTCTTGTTGACACTATTGTTCTTAGAACACGAGTAGACCAGCAACTAAGGACAAGTAGCTTTGGACATTTATTCAGCATTACTATCTGTTATTGAATTGTGTTCCACTCACATATTTGGCCTTCCTATAACTCCACATACCACTTCTAGACAGCAGGTTTTTGACCCTTGCGATCGTAGAGCACGTCTTCCTGGTATCCTTTGCCTTGCTGGTAAGAACCTTATAAGAGCTTGGTAAGGTGTTTCCTTTTGCTGTGTTGATTGAGAGGCACCACTTCCCTAAGTAGTCGATTATTAGGGATAACCTTCATTGTTTCCTCCTATTTTTGTGTCTACAATGGTAGGTGACAATGGAAGTGCCACCCCCAAGGACTTCAATGAGTGTGTGAGTCAAGGGCAACTACAAGCTGCCATTGAGGATGGGCAGAAGGTGATGACAGAGACGGTCACGTAGGCAATCACCGTCACGATCAGAGACCTCAAGCTCCCTGACATCATTAAGAGGTTGGACAAACAACTATCCGCACTAACCGACAGGGTTATTGCGTTGGAAACTCATGCACCGACCAATGATGATGAGGACGTGGTGTATGATGCCAATGGTAATATAGATGAAGCAGCTACACGACAAGCATGACTACGACGTTATCTCCGCATCAACACCATATGTATGGGTGGTACTCATAACCGTGCTCCCGATGACCTTATGCTAAGGTTAAATTTACTATACCTTCATTTTCTGGACATTATGATGCTGAGGGATATCTTGATTGGGAGACGACAATTGAGCAAACGTTTACTGCCCACCTTGTGCCTGAGCAACATAGAGTTAGACAAGCCACTAGTGAATTTAAGGATTTTTCTATCATTTGGTGGACTAGTTTAGTTGCAGCGGGTGTTTCACCACTAGTGAGTTAGACATGGGAAGAACTTAAGGTGGATATACGTGATAGGTTTGTTCCACCTTCTTATCATAGAGACATGCGTAAGAATTTAATGTGCTTAGAACAGGGAGATAAATCTGTGCAGGATTATTATGGTGAGCTTCAAAAGGGTTTGATGCATTGTGGCATAGTGGAGCGAACCAAGGATTCTATTTGTCGTTTTTACTTGGGTTTGAGGCGCGACATTCAGGACATAGTTGATTATAAGGAATTTAATTCTGTCAACCAGTTGTTTCAGTTGGCTATGCTTGCAGAAAAGGAATTGCAGGGGCGTGATTTGCAGGGCAAGAGCAAGGCCAGCACCACGTACACACCACGCTCGACGCCATTTTCAGGGCTCACCAAGACCTCCTCTTTTCGAGCGCCCCCACCAGCGAGCAAGTCCGGAGTTGCTGCGCCACCAAAACCAGCTGCTACACGACTTTCAGATTCAGGTAAAAGTTCTTTGCAGGAATCATCGAAGAGTACCTCCTCCGTTGCCTCAACGGGACGCACGACCAGCATTCTGTGCCATCGCTGCCATCGAATTGGCCATGTGCAGAAATATTGCCCAAGTCAGCGGGCATATATTGCTACAGAAGATGGGTATGTCAGCACCTCCAACATTGAGGATGATAAAGAAGAAGGGGAGGGTGGTGATGTCCTTGGTAGTGAAGACACGACGACCTTCAGGAGCATCATTGTGCAGCTTGTGCTCAGTGCATAGTTACAACAACCAGAGAAGCTTCAATGCCATAATTTGTTTCAGATTTTCTTCGTCATCAACAATCGGAGAGCACATGTCATCATTGATGGAGGTAGCTGCAATAATTTGGTGAGTTCAGATTTGATCAAGAAGCTTTGTCTGACCACATGCCCACACCCCCATCCATATCATATTCAGTGGTTTAATGATGCTGGAAAAGCTAAGGTAACACAAACTTGCAGAATTTCTTTTTTCATTGGTTCATATGTTGATTCTGTTGATTGTGATGTGGTACCTATGGAAGCTTGTTCACTTTTACAGGGTCGTTCTTGGGAATTTGATAATGATGCTACACACATGGTGGAAGTAATACGTACACTTTTATGCATAAAGGAAAGAAAATTACTTTGTTACCTATGACCCCTGCTAAAATTGTACAAGCTGATAAAGAACGGGCTGCTAGTTTGAATGATGTTAAATGTGAAAATCAGCAAGTTGCTAACTCTGTTTACCCACCTAAAAAGAAAAAGTCTGCACCTAATTCTAAGGCCGAGGGAATAAAATTGAAGGGTGGTGTTATGCTTGCAAGAAAATGTGACCTTGCTGAAATTTATGATGATGATATTTGCTATACTTTGGTGTGCAAATAGACCTTGTTTTCGCTTGACGATTTTGCTAGCTCGATACCTCCTGCTGCCATTAACCTTTTGCAGGAGTATGAGGACCTTTTTCCAGCTGGGATACCCCCGGGGCTGCCACTTATGAGGGGAATAGAGCATCAAATTGATTTGATTCCGGGTGCAACTTTGCCAAACCATGCTGCCTATAGAACCAATCCTGAGGAGACTAAGAAAATTCAGTGACAAGTCCAAGACCTTTTGGACCGTGGGTATGTACGTGAAAGCCTTAGTCCTTGTGACATTTCTGTGCTTTTGATTCCTAAGAAAGATGGTACTTGGCGTATGTGTGTTGATTGTAGAGCCATCAATAATATTACTATTCAATATCGTCATCCTATTCCTAGGCTAGATGACATGCTTGATGAGTTGTGTGGTTCTATAATTTTCACAAAGATTGACTTGCGTAGTGGTTACCACCAAATCAGAATGAAACTTAGAGATGAATGGAAAACAGCTTTTAAAACCAAATTTGGCTTGTATGAGTGGTTAGTAATGCCTTTCGGTTTAACTAATGCATCTAGTACTTTCATGCGCTTGATGAATGAGGTTTTAAGGGCTTTTATTGGTCGATTTGTGGTGGTTTACTTCGACAAGAAATTAATTTTAGCAAGTCGTTGGATGAACATATGGATCATTTACGTGCTATTTTTGCTGCTTTGAGAGATGCACGTTTGTTTGCTAACCTTGTGAAGTGCATCTTTTGCTCCGATAGAGTTTCTTTCCTTGGATATGTTGTTAACCCACAGGGAATTGAGGTGGATGAGATGAATATTGAAGCTATTCAGAGTTGGCCGCTGCCCCAAACCGTCACACAGGTGAGGAGTTTTCTTGGCCTTGCAGGTTTCTATCGCCGCTTTGTCAAAGATTTCAGCACCATCGCTGCGCAGTTGCATGAGTTGACAAAGAAAGGTGTGGTGTTTCATTGGGGAAAAGCACAAGAGGAGTCCTTTGCCACTTTGAAGGACAAGCTTACGCACGCGCCATTGCTGCAACTTCCAAATTTTGGTAAGACTTTTGAGCTTGGATGTGATGCTAGTGGAGTTGGCATTGGTGGTGTTTTGATGCAAGATGGTAAACCTGTAGCATACTTTAGCGAAAAACTCTATGGGTCTGTTTTGAATTACTCTACGTATGATAATGAATTGTATGCTCTTGTACGTTCTTTAGAGACGTGGTGTCATTATTTGTGGCCTAAAGAATTTGTCATACATTCTGATCATGAATCGCTTAAGTATCTTCGTTCTCAGAATAATCTGAACCGTAGACATGCTAAATGGGTTGAGTTTATTGAATCTTTTCCTTACATAATTAAACATAAGAAAGGGAAGGATAATATGATTGCCGACGCTTTGTCTAGATGATATGATTTGTTGTCCCAGCTTGATTATCGGATTTTTGGGCTAGAATCAATTAAAGAACAATTTGCGCTTGATCCTGATTTTAAAGATGTGTTGCTGAATTGTAAAGAGGGACGTAACATGGAACAAGTTTGTGATCAATGATGGATTTGTGTTTAGAGCTTGTTGATGCTCGTTAGAGACACACTTTTAGTGCTATTTAAGTGGTGTTTTGGGACCAATTCATATACTAACCCGCCACTTGGCACTTGAAATAACCTCGTTTTTGCATATGCATGTATTTTTGGAGGATTTTGGTTTACGCAGGTTTTTGAGCTATAAATGAGCACTTTTAGACAAAGACCGAGATCAAGCATAAGAGCGGAGGAATGAAGGCCATGTGACTCAGATTTCGTTCGCTCTCATCTATGGTGCACCAACCTCCAAGAATATGGAAGGGCAAGGACTTGAAGATAAGGTCGGATGATTTCGGGATCAAGGCGAATCAGGCAGACATATGGAAAGACATCAAGATCCAATCTTATCCCGAAGCAACCGACGTCAAATACCCATATGCATTAGCAAAACAACTCCTGGAGGATCTAGAAGCTTGCACGCGAAATATGGGACCGAGGGGCCACAGAAAAGTCCTGGGCCGGTCGGCCTGGGTTGTTCCTACGCCGCCTCGGCCTCCCCTTCGAGCTAGGGTTTTCTCAGACTATTTATAGCCCCGATGCTAGGAGCCACGCAGATCCATCCACCAGAACTCGGCGAAACCTAGGGCATACACCAAAAGGAGACGACGGCTGCCGCAAGTCCTCGAAGTTGTCTAAGGATGGCTTAGGCCTACCCTAGCTGCCATGGCCTCCCTGCGTAGTTGTGCTATGGCGGAGTTCATGAGCAAGTTGGAGTCATCAATGGTATGTATTCGGTGGTGATGATCCAAACACATCTATTATATGAGTAATGTTCTTCATGTCATCTGATCTCTTAGCGACTTGATGCCTCCTTCTATGCTTTCTAGCTATCATGAATATGATTGTTCCTTAGTCTAATACATGTCTAGACTATATAGCATGCTTTATGTAATCATGGTGATTAGATCTAGTATGTCGACCCTTCATGATATCTAGACACATTCACTTGTGGACGTGCCCTTGTACTAACCACGTCGATAGGGAGCATCGTGACAGGGTGTGATCCCACGTAGGGTGGTGTCCTCAGGAGGTTGACCGGAGGTAAGAGTTTAAAGACGGCTCTAGATGAGATGCATGATGCGCTTATTCTTATTTGCTAGAACTACAACTAGAAGACGATGGTCCCGTTTATCCTTTGGTTGCTCTTTACCTTTGCCTATGTTATGGATGCGATCAACCTTTACACCCACTCATATCCTAAAGGTTTGCCCTCATATGCAATCTATGCCTAATGCTAGGAATAGATCCGTTAGATTAGATGAAAAACCCTAGGTAGTTCATTGTTGATCCACGGATTGATAAACCTTGGATGGAATACTCTAAGGGAAAAGCTATGATGATCCGTGCGCTTGTGATTCACAATTGGCGCGTCTGTGGACCGTCAACAAGCTTTTCTGGCGCCGTTGCCGGGGATCTGCAACTCGAACCCTAGGGTGATCTATCTAATTTTTTAGACTAACCCTAATTTTTATTATTGCATATACCCTGTGTTTCTTGTTTGTGTCTTTGAATGCAGGTAAAACCCTAGACACAAAGCGATCAAGAAGTTCTCGACATCCGGACTTTGACAAGTCCAAACTCGCTCTCACAAGTTGATGGCTACGTGAAGATCTACTCTTTAGTGGTAGGTGCTAACTTCTGTTAGCGGCCCATCATCCACTATCGAGCCCACACACAAAATAAATGAAGATGAACAAGGTATGCCACCATGTCAATTGAATTTTTAAGACTAATGTTTCTTGGAGATTTGTTTGTCCAAGCTATAGGAGATGAATCATGCCCTGACGAAGTCGTCAGACCCGATCATCAACATCTCTAGAAGGTTGCTGTTGAGATCAGTTTTTCACCCTTTATCAGAGAAGTACCATGGAAGAAAATTAGAAAATATGAAGCTCCATCAAGGCTTATTTCCAACACATTAAGAATCGCAATTTTTGGAGATCGGTGCAAGGAGTTATGATAAAATCTTTCAACACTACGCATTCTGAAATCTGTTCGGGACAGAACGTAGTGCCAGAGTAAAACAAGCATAACTCTTTCATCCGGAGTCTGTTTAAAGTGAATGAGTACTTGTTGGAAAGGGAATTTGATGCACATCGCAATGGAGTACAAGTATGGTACATGTTCTGCACTGGGTGGAGAGGAATTCAATGAAGAAAAGGCAGTAGGAAACAATGGAGAAGCTGATGACGATGTCAAGGGATGATTGGAGGTCCTTGAGCACAAAAGATGATGATTTGAAGTTAATCAAGACTAGAGGCAATAATATTAGAAGCACCATGACACCATCAATCTTCTCTAGTAAGATGCTCAAGAAGCTTCTAATTGAGTGATGCGACCAACGAAGGAAACCACTCAAATCATAAACATAAAGAGCAAGAGCCCCCTACGATCCCGACACCTTGGATAAAGTAAGAACTATAGAGAAGACTCATCATTGTAGCCATGCTACTCGCTGGTGAATCAATGGTGATGACCTTGAGTCCTAAGGATGGACAACACGATGCTCCAAAGACCACAAGATCAAGATCATCAACATCTCCGGATCAATTCACAAGAAAGTACTGTTCACATCAAAGTCTGCATAACCTCTGAAGAAAACAATAGAATATTTTTGGATATTTCAAAGCCCCACGAAGTTCCGGTTCCAACGAATTAAGAATCAAGTCAATCGGTGTCGGATTTATGAGCTCGACAGTCCACACAGGGTAGCCTATGTGGTTGATTTGTTGTGGGACAGATCGAGGATCACAAAACGATGGTAACACAAGACGCAAGGATTGAACAGGTTCGGGCCGTCGAGATGACGTAATACCCTACGTCCTGTGTTGGGTGTATGGATTGCTGTGTATGAAGTTCTTGAAGGATCTCCGTAGTTAGGTTCTGTCCTTGATCGTGTGGATGATCGTGTTTTGGAGTGGGGTCCCAAGGCACCTTATATAGTCAGGTTGCCTTGAATTACAAGTCGGCTAGAGATCGTAACCTACCCGGAATACAAGGATTCGATCCTATAACGATTACAGATATCTTTTCCTAGAATTCTGACTAGTTTATCTTGATCTCTGATCTTCTTGCGAGATACGCCGTCTGCTTCCTTGTCCCGCACGCCATCGTACCCGGCCCGGCTTGTCCGACTGGTGGGCTTCCCGAGTGGTGGGCCTCCCAGTCTGACAAACCGGCCCGATAGTACTCGGATTGGGCTGCCCCTTGCTGGTTGGGCCAATCCGCCTTCTGGGTACCCCCGGGGGTCTATCCCCGACAAGCCCCCGAGTAGTACGTGGTTGAGCGACAACTCGGCGAGGTCGTGCTATCTGCTGAGCTTCGAGCTTGCTGCGGTTGGAAGCAAAACCGCGTGATACTGGAGAGAAAAGAGAGCCGTCTGCAATGGATGCGCCACGAGGTGCGTCCGTTGGCCGTAGCCCCCGAGCCTTGAAGAGATTCCGGAGGAATCGGTCCAAGGGTTTGTTGCCTTGTTCTGATCATCTTCGTCGTGGTCGCCAGACAATCAACGGATGCGCCGCGAGGTGCGTCCGTTGGCCGTAGCCCCCGAGCCTTAAGGCGATTCCGTAGGAATCGGCTCAAGGCTTTTTCGAGGAGCATCTTGACATTTCCTTCTGGCGTCAATTTCGGCAGCCCGCCCCCAAGCGTGAGGGTCGAAGCGTGCCGACAGGTCATCCCGGCGCCCACCCCCGAGCGCGAGGGCCGAAGCACGCCAAGCAGTCGTCCCGGCGCCAGCCCCCAAGCGTGAGGGCCGAGGTACACCGAGTAGTTGTCCCGGCGCCAGCCCCCGAGCGTGAGGGCCGAGCACGCCGAGTAGTCGTCCCGGCGCCAGCCCCCGAGCGTGAGGGCCGAGCACGCCGAGTAGTCGTCCCGGCGCCAGCCCCCGAGCGTGAGGGCTGAGGCACGCCGAGTAGTCATCCATACCCTGCAGCGAAAACACAGTGCAATGGCAGTATATGATGCAATAAAATGCAAATCCGAGAAGAAAAGTATTCGGCCATGCGTGAAAATGATTCCTGCTCCCAGCTTTTTAAGTCTATTAATTTCTCCGGGTAGTTTGCCAGTTACGTTTATGCACCTGATGATAGCCATAGTCCGTAGCGCAGGGAGCTGGGCCGCATGCACGCGTAGGAGCGTAGGCGTACGGAAGAGTCGAGGCTTCACGGATTAAGGCGCGTGCTGCCCGAGTACTTTAGCGACTCGTATTAAAGCTTATGAAATTGACAAAATTAATTGATTTAATACTTAGCTCGGTGGACGATCCTAGTCCTTGAGGATTCCCTCTTCTTTCGGATACCCCGGAGGTACCACGGATGGAGGAACGTCTTTTCTGGCATGCGGTGATAGGAACAGTTTTCCCCGTGAATGCACAGGGCACTCCCATGGTCGAGTGAAACCAAAGGCGATAAGGATGACCTGTATGCTTTGGGCAGAAAAAGGACGCGTGGCTCGGAGCTCACATGCTTCACAGCCGGAGGCACTCGCTCTCGAACCTCGAAAGGGACTGCCTCGTCGATGGCTGCAGTGGTGCTACTAGAGAGCTTGCGATGAGCTCATGTGGACCAAGCTTGCTGCGGATGCAACACTTGGTGCGCCGGCGAGTGCCCTAAGCTGTCCCCGTGATGGCGGAGTCTTTTTATTCTTGTATCCGGCGCATGACCGGCTTCGTTGTAACCGTATAATCTGCAAAAGACTTCTCTCCTGGATTGTCTCGAGAATGGAGCTTCTGCATTTCCTTTCTTGGCAGCGCCAACCTCCGAGCTGTCGGGGCTCGGCCGCGCTTGTCCAATTGCCGTGACTTGTTTGCAGCGTCAGCCCCCGAGCGCTTTGGGGCTGATCGAGCCCGATAGGCATGCTGTCTGTGATGCGGTGCCAGCCCCCGAGTCCGAGAGCCGGTCGAGCCTTAGCGGCTCGCCACTTACTCTGCAGTGTTGGCTCCCGAGTTGTTCGGGGCCAATCGAGCCTGAGAGGCACACTGTCTTTAATATGGCGCCAGCCCCTGAGTTCGAGAGCTAGTCGAGCCTTAGCGGCACGCCACTTGTTTTGCAGTGTTGGCTCCCGAGTAGTTCGGGGCCAATCGAGCCCGAGAGGCACACTGTCTTCAATGCGGCGCTAGCCCCCGAGTCCGAGTGCTGGTCGAGCCTTAGCGACACGCCACTTGCTTTGCAGTGTTGGCTCCCGAGTAGTTCGGGGCCAATCGAGCCCGAGAGGCACACTATGTTCAATGCAGCGCCAGCCTCTGAGTCCGAGTGCTGGTCGAGCCGTGGTGGCACGCCGACTTCTTCGTCATGCCCGAGTGCACGGGGTCGTTTTTAACGTTGACGCTCCGAGCGTAACGGTTCGCGAGGGCGCTCAACGGCTCTTTTTACCATTGCGCTCTTGTCCATTAATCGCGCCGTCTTGCAGTAATTTCGGGCGTCGTGAAGCGCCATAAAAGGCGAGGGTTAGGTCTGACGGGGAAATTCCTCTGTTTCTAGATTCGATCCCGCCTTGCTCCATTCCTCATTTTGCCGCCACCAAAAACTCTCCCTGCTTCTAAATCCGCCCCGCGGATTTAGCGACCACGAGGAGCGTAACCTCGCGGATGCGAACAAGGCGCTCCGTGCCCAAAGCCATGGCGCCCAAGAGGAATCTCGCCGATCTCCCCAAGTCTGAGAAGATCCCCTCCCCGCCGTCGCATGGGTACGGGGGAAGGTGACCGAGGAGATCTTAGAGGAGATGGTGGAGCGGAGTATCCTTCCACCCCAAGCAGTGGCGGAGTGGCGCCCAAGCGCCGCGGAAGCTTTCCCGTCGGAAAACTCTGGCGAACTGGTGCTCTTCAAGCCGTTCTTCAAGGCGGGGTTCGGTTTGCCGGCGGGAGCCTTCTTCCGAGGCCTGCTTCACTACTACGGGATCGAGGCCGTCCACCTCAACCCGAACTCGATCATGGCCATCTCCGTCTTCATCCATTTGTGCGAGGCCTACCTGGGGATTACTCCCCATTTCGACCTGTGGAGGTACCTCTACTGGTTGAAACCTCAGCCAAGTGAGGAGAAGATGGTCATGGTGGGAGGCGCCGGATTCATGCTACGCCAAGGCCGGAAGGACCAGTACTTCGACATCGCCCTCAACACCTCCAACAAGGGCTGGAAGGCGGAGTGGTTCTACATCGGGAACCATGCGCCAACGATCCCCTGCCATCGCGGAGCGCGGCCGGTGATCAAGACCTGTTGGAATGAACTTCCACACGGTCACCAGATGCGCGAGGTGGAGGAGCTTCTTGCGATGATCAAGGAGCTCAAAGATCGGGGTTTGACAGCGGTCGGCGTCGCCTGCAACTTTAGCCGGCGGTTGGTTCAGCCGATCCAGGAGAGGAAGCACCCGGGCTTCGAGTACTTAGACCGGGAGGATCCAACCCGGGGGGCCCGCCGGACGGTGGGCAAGGAGGAGATGAAGGCACGAGTAGACGGGTTCTTCCTCAGCCACGTGTCGGAGAAGCATCAACCGCGCCCATTCTCCTTGAAGAGGCCTGCTCCACCGGTAAGTTTTTGTTCCGAGTTCTTTAGCGTCTTCATCTTGATGCTAGGTTTCAATTTTGATCTAATCGTCCGTTGGCCGTCTGATTTTGTGACTCCTCTGTCACATGATCAGGTCTTTGAATATTTCTCTCCTTCCCCACTTCCAGAGGATTCGCCTAGGAAGGCATTCCTTGGGGGAACACCCCGGGTGATCAAGGCGACGTCCCGGCGGGAGGGGCACTTGCTCCGCCTGCTCCTTTAGAGTGGGCAGCCAGCGGTACAGAGGGCTCCCTGAGCCCTTCGGATGAAGATGTAGAGGAGGACCGCCCACGGAAGCGCCGGGTGGCCGTGGCGAAAGTTGGGTCTTGTAGGGCCCGCGTTTCTAAGCCGGCGGCGTCTGAAGCCGTCGATGCGGCTGACGACGACTCGGCTACGTTGTCTGACGAGGCGCCCTCCGTCCAGGAAGCAGTGGCGCATACGGCGCCGCCTGCCAAGCGGAAGCGCACAAGGAAGATGACGGCAAAGAAACCGCCTGTGCAGCCGGCCAAGCAACCAGTGGCGGGCTCGGACGCCGACGTTGACGAACCGGGACGATCTTCCTCGGCCGTCGTGGAGGAAGAGGAAAGGGAGAAGGACGAAGCAATGTCCGACTCCTTGTTCCAAGAGCAGGAGCACGCCCGTGCCATGGGCGTGTCTGTAGAAGAAAATGGCGGATGGTGGCGGAAGACTTTGTCCAGGCTGCCGCGGATGCCAGGCCAGTCTCCAATCTGGGGACCAGGCCGATCCTGCGGCCTCGAGTCGTTGTGGTGAAAAGTACCCAGTAAGTCTTCGGTTCTCGCGCTTCTTGTATGTATCATTATTTCTGAGTTCCTGTTTTTAACTGCCAACTGCTTTTTTCAGCAAATCGTCCGATGTTGATGGTAAGGCGGCCGGCGGGACGGGGTCATCGACTGCTACCCCGCAAAAACCGTTGGCATGCCGCCCTCGGGCGTGGTGCCTGGTGCGACGGATTCGGCCCAGGGGTCGATGGCGCCGTGACCGGAGCAGGTGCCAGCTAGGCCTGCTCCGGAGGAGAACGTGGTGGCGCCCGGGACGGAGGACGTGCAGGGTGGGGCAGGAAAGTCGGCGGCTTCCCCGAGCAGTGGCGCTGGGGATCCTGTAGTGGATCCCTCGGTGCCAGCTCTGCACGCGGACAGAGATGCCACTGCTCAAGGAGAGGTCCAAGGGGAGGGCCTCCAAAAGCAGTCGGACGACTCGGGGCCTATGACGGTGCCCGCGATTGATGCCAACGCGGCGGAGGAGGAGGCGGTGCTTGCCGAGCTACAGCTCGCAGTCGACCAATCTCGGCACTGCGTGGAGATTTGTCTCCTCATCTGCTTTCTTAATTTGTCGTTCTTGATTGTACCTTGCCTGAATTCTCCGCTTTTCGATGATTGGTGCAGAGGTTAGCCACGCTGCGGCAGTCGCGCCTCGAGCAGCTCCGTGATGTGAAATCGGTGCGCCGGCGCGAGGCGGAGTTGAAGGCGGAGCTCAAAAGGGTCAAGCGTCAGCGTGTCGTCGCCCAGAAGAGTTTGAACGACGCCATCATGTAGCATCGCTCGAGTCTTCATGGTAAGGCTTTGTCCTTGTAACTTCCTGAGCGCTCTTCCTTTGCCGCCGTGTACTTTTTGTCCTGACCGAGTGCTCCCCTGCTTTTTCAGAGAAGGAGATGGAAAGGGCCCGTCACCTCGATGAGCTGAAGGATTTGTTTTGCGAACGCCAATCTGCAGAAGTCCGAGGAAGTCATGGCGGGCAAGTTGAAGAGGGAGCAGGGGTTCCGAAAAGGTGCGCACATGACGATGCTTCAAGCGATGTATACTATCCAGAATAACACTCAAATCATAACAGGCTTGGAGCAAGAGCTGGCTTCATCACATTTGGCCTTGGCGGAGATCCACGACGCAGCAAAGGACCTGCTGGACGCCGTTGCTCCAGAAGAGGGTGAGCCGACGGCCCTCGTCGCCCGACTGCAGGCCGCGCCGGCCCGGATCGCCGACCTGGTCAAGGAGTCGGCGGTTGTGTGCGCGAACGACGCTCTCGCGCGTGTTCGGACGCTCTTCCCGCGGATCGACCTTGCACCAGTTGGTGATGGGGTGGCAGCGGATGCTTCAAGCGAGCAAGTGAAGGAGGCACTGGCTCAGACTCGGCCGATCGCGGAGAAGGTCGGCGAGGCCCTCAAGCTGGAGTAGGATCCTGCATGGTGGAGTAGGGTAGAGTAGTTTTTGTGTGTACAAGTATTCAGAAATGAGTAAAACGAGGGTATTTTATCTTATGTTTTATGGTTGTCCGAGTAGTTCTTTTGCTTGGATGTGCTTTTCCCTTCGCTTCACTTATCCTAAGTTCATAACGTCGAGAGCGGGTCCCGTGCACGTGTAGAAAGGCTTAGGCGTCGTTCCAGGCCCGGTTACGCAGCATTTAGTTAGGAACTACTTGGAATGGAGTAATGCCGAGTGGTTTTGCTAAGAGAAAATATTAAATGAAAAAGGGATATCTTTATTGAACTTGGTGATACATAGCTTTGTTATGGGTAGAATCGGCGTAAGTGCTCTATGTTCCATGGGTGTGGGACTTCGGTGCCATCTTCATATTGGAGTCGAAAAGTACCCGGACATATGACCTGGGTCACTATGAACGGTCCTTCCCATGGGGCAAAGAGTTTGTGAGCTCCTGCTGTCGATTGCACTCGGCGTAAAACGAGGTCACCGATGTTGAAGTCCCATTGCTGGACGTTCTTGTCATGGTAGCGTCGAGTTGTTGCTGGTAGCGCGCATGCTGTATGAGGGCGTTAACTCTGTGTTCCTCGATGGAGTCGAGGTCCACCTCGCGAGCTGCTTCCGCTTCGCCTTCCTCGTAGTTGTCGATGCGCGGTGATCCAAAGGCGATGTCGGTCGGGAGGATTGCCTCGGAGCCGTAGACCAGGAAGAAGGGAGTGTGGCCTGTGGCCCTACTCGGCTGAGTCCTGAGTCCCCAAATGACCTGAGGTAGCTCTTGGTGCCATCATCCGGCGAATTTCTTCAACGGGTCGAAGATCCTTGCCTTTAGGCCTTGGAGTATCATGGCGTTGGCTCGTTCCACCTGTCCGTTGCACCTGGGATGGGCGACCGAGGCGTAATATACATCAATGCATCTGCTCTCGCAAAAATCCCAGAAGGCGGATGCGGTGAACTGTGTTCCCAAGTCAGTTATGATCCTGTTTGGGACCCCGAACCGGTGCGTGATTTCTTCGATGAAGGCGGCGGCTTGCTTTGACGTTGGAGTTCCGACAATGGCTTTGTACTCTATCCATTTGGAGAATTTGTCAATGGTGACGAGTATGTGCGTGTAACCTCCCGGAGCTGCTCTAAATGGTCCCACCATGTCCAATCCCCAACAGGTGAAAGGCCATGAGGGCGGGATTGTGCGTAAAACTTGGGCTGGGAGGTGTTTCTGCTTGGTGAAGAACTAGCACCCTTGGCACCGGCAGACGAGTTCCTTGGCATCAGAGACGGCAGTAGGCCAAAAGAACCCGGCCCGGTACGCTTTTCAAACTAGTGTTCCTGCGGCGGCGTGACTTCCGCAAACTCCTGAGTGGATATCGTCAAGGATCTGGAGGCCGACTTCTTTCGTGACGCATTTGATGAACACCTGGCTTGTAGCGGCTCGTCTGTATAGGGCGTCGCCGACCACCACATAGTTCCTGCTTCAGCGTTCCAGAATCTTCCGTGCTGTGGGGTCTTCTGGCACCTTGTTATGGGCGAGGTAATCTATGAACTTGGCCATCCACTCTTCTTTGGCGTCGACGATCATTACCTCACAGAGTTCAGGGATAGGCTCAGGTTCATCTCCCACTTCTTTAACTGAGGGTTTAAGGAGACCTTGCACGAACACACCTCCGGGTACTTCAGCGCGGGTTGACCCCAGTTTGGCGAGTGCATCAGCTGCGAGGTTGTTCTCTCATGGAACATGATGGTATTCTATTCTGTGGAATTTTGCCTCCTGCTTGTGTACTGCCTCACAGTAAGCATTCATTCATTCGCTGTGGCGATCCCATTCTTTGTTGACTTGGTTTATAACGACGGCGGAGTCGCTATAAACCAGCAGCCTCCTTATTCCGAGTGAAGTGGTGATGCGGAGCCCGTGAAGGATTGCTTCGTACTCGGCGGCGTTGTTGGTGACGAGGAAACGTATTTGGAGGACATATCGGAGTAGTTCCCCTTTTGGTGAGATGAAAAGTACGCCGGCGCCCCCGCCGTCGATCATTAAGGAGCCGTCGAAGTACATCTTCCAGTGTTCGCCGCTAGTGTCTTCCTTCGCGTCCTGGCTCTCGGTCCATTCGGCGATGAAGTCGGCGAGAATCTGTGATCTGATGGCGGTGCGCGGGATGAAATCTATGACGAACGAGGCACGTTCGACGGACCATTTGATGATTCGTCCGGTGACATCCCTGTTGTGGAGGATTTCGCCGAGTGGAAATTGCGTGACCACCTTGATGCGATGCGCCTGAAAGTAATGGCGGAGTTTCCTTGACGTGATCAGTAGTGCATAGAATAGTTTCTGCACCTGGGGATAGCGTGCCTTGGATTCGCTTAGTACTTCGCTCACATAGTAGACTGGTCCCTGTACGCGTTGCACCTTTCCCTCCTCTTCCCTCTCCACAACGATCACAGTGCTTACCACATTAGTTGTGGCTGCAATGTATAGGAGCAGTGTCTCATCATTGTGCGGGGCGACGAGTGTGGGTGGGTTGGAGAGGTAGTTCTTGAGGTCGGTGAAAGCTTGCCGCGCCTCCTTGGTCCATTCAAACTTGTCGGTCTTCTTGAGGATCTTGAAAAACGGCAAGCCTTTATCCCCTAGCCAGGAGATGAACCTACTCAAAGCCGCCATGCAACCAGTCAGCTTTTGGATCTCTTTCTTCCCAGTCGGCGGTTTCATCCTCCGGATGGTGTCTATTTTTTCTGGGTTGGCTTGGATGCCTCCGTTGCTGACGATGAAGCCGAGTAGTTTCCCTTTCGGTACACCAAAGACGCACTTGGTTGGGTTTAGCCTCTAGTTGACTCTGCGGAGGTTGCTAAATGTTTCGGAGAGGTCGGCGATGAACTCGGCTTCGTTCTTCATCTTGATTACTATGTCCTCGACGTAGGCTTCGGCGTTGCGGCCGATTTGTGTATCCAGGGTTAGGTTTATGGCCCTCTGGTAGGTGGCGCCAGCATTTCGGAGGTCGAACATCATCTTGGTGTAGCAGTAAGCGCCGATCAGAGTAATGAACGACGTCTTCTCTTGGTCCTCTTCTTTTAAGGCGATTTGGTGGTAGCCGGAGTAGCAATCAAGGAAGCATAGGAGTACGCATCCGGCGGTGGAGTTGACGACTTGGTCGATGCGGGGCAGGACGAAGGGGTCCTTAGGGCAATGCCTATTGAGATCCGTGTAGTCAACACACACTCTCTATTCATTATTCTTTTTTCTTACAAGGACTGGATTAGCAAGCCAGTCGGGATAAAAGACTTCTCTAATGAACCCAGCAGCTAACAGCCTTGTAATTTCTACCCTAATGGCCTCTTTGCGGTCCTGCGCGAAGCTTTTGGTGGACTGGTTTGGCGTTCGCGTCAACCTTCAAGGAGCGCTCGATCACCTCCCTCGGAACACCGGGCATGTCTGATGGAGTCCAAGCAAATATGTTGGCGTTGTTTCGGAGGAAGGCGACGAGTGCGCCTTCCTATTTGGCGTCGAGCCCTGAACCGATCAGGGCGGTCTTGGAGGAGTCGGCGAGCCCAGTGAAACAGGGCGTACTTCTTCGGCTGGCTGCATGGTGGTTGGCGCGGCCCTTCTTTTGGAGTACTCAGGGATGGAGCCGGGATTGCCCTGGAATGTTCTCGCATCGTTGACGACTTCCATCTGGAGCACGCTGCGTTCGATGCCGGTGCAGAGGTGGAGCCCTTCCTTGTCACATCCTTTGGCGGTGTGCACATCGCTGCGGACGGAGGGGACGCCGTTTGGTGCTGGCATCTTCATCAGCAGGTACGTGTAGTTGGGAATCGCCATGAATTTGGCGAGCGCCGACCTTCCGAGTATGGCATGATAGGTAGTGGTGAAGTCGGCGACCTGGAAGTTGAGGTACTCGGTTCGGAAGTTACTTTGATCACCAAAGGTGACGGGGAGAGATATCTGCCCGAGTGGTTTCGAGCCCTTGCCCGAAATCAGCCCGTAAAATGGGTGAGGGGAAGGGGTCAAGGCGTCGAGGCCGATGCCCATGTCCCTCAGCGTTTGGGGGAAGATGATGTTGAGCCCACTTCCGCCGTCGATGAGTACCTTGGTGAGGCGAGCGTTGTTCACGATTGGGCTAAGCACCAAGGGGTACTCGCCAACGTCGGAGATCTGAAACCATTGGTCCTCCCTGGAGAAGGTGATCGGCTGCTCTGACCAGCGGAGTGGTTGGATCGGCGATGTGTAGCAGGAGAATATCTCTTTGTCGCGCACCTTCTCCCGGCGCTTGTCATCCACCTGAGGCGGTCCTCCGAGGATGAAGTTCACCTGCCTCTCGATGTTTGGGAAAGCAGGGTTTGCGGGAGCCCCTTCCCCTTGTCGCCCTTGTCATCGTTGCGTGGCGGCAGCTTCCCTTCCTGCTTTTTGTAGGCGTCGGCGAGTCCTCATGCAGTCGATCATATGGTGCTTGGACTGCTTATGTATGGGGCAGGGCCCTTGGAGCATCTTGTCGAACTCGGCGCTGAAGTTGGTCCGCGGACGAGGGCCTCCGCGGTCCATGGTGGCGATGGTGCGATCTCCCGAGCGCTTTCGGTCGCCCATTCTGCTCGGTTCTAGCCGAGCTCGGCTCGGGTCCTCCTTCCTTGGTCGGTCTTCTCGGCGGGGCGGCCGTTCGTCATCCCGAGTGCTTCTCTTGTTGTAGTGGAGGCGAGTGGCTTCTTTGGCGCTGGCCAGCTTGTTTACCCGCTCAAAGAACTCGCCGGAGGTCTTTGGCAGGTCCTCACAGAGGCGCTCGAGGACTACCGACTCGGTAAGGCCGTCAAGGAAGTAGTGGATGATCTCGGACTCGGAGCAACCGGGGACGAGGTTGCGGTTCTCCACGTACCTATTGGTGTAATCGCGGAGGCTCTCCCCGCGGTTCTGCTTCACCTTCCCTAGGTCCCATGTTGTGCCTGGCCGGACGGAGCTGCCCTGGAAGTAACTCTTGAACTTGCAGCGAAGTGTGTCCTAGTTGTCGATGGAGTCGGGCTCGAGGCTATGGAGCCAGCTTAGCCCCACCTTGGTCATGGCAACAGGGAAGTAGGCGCACATGGAGTCATGGTCGCCGTTCACCGCGCGGATGGTGATGCTGTACGTCCGAAGCCACATTGTAGGGTCCGCCATTCTATCGTATCTTTCTACGCATGGAGGTTTAAAGTTAGCAGTCATTCGAATGGATCTTACTCAGGCGGTAAACGCTGGGAAGCCATCGCAGTCGTTGAGGTTCTCGGTGTTCTCACGTCCTGAATCAGCGGAGAGATCCTCAGGAGTGCGAGCCCGTGGCGGCCTGTGCTGTTCGAGTGGAGGCCCGTACTTGCGGTCGAACTCGCGGCGGCGCGCGGCCTCATTGGCCTCCAGTTCTCGACGCAGGCGGGTATCGCGGTCCAGCCCAAGGGTGCCATGTTCGCTGTTGTACTCGGCGCGTCGTCGGAGCTCTTCCTCGTCCCTTCACCGATAGCGGTCGTCAAGATCACTGTGGAGGTCGCGATTGCGAAGTTGTTCGCGGAGGTCCGGCTGGTTGACTACGCCTTGTTCGGCCTCACGGCAGCTAGCTGACCTAGAGTGACGGGAGGAAGAAGCGGCGGCCTTTTGGGCGTTGATCATGCCTGCTGCGGTGGTCAGCCTGGTCTTGATGCAGTTGAGCTCTGGAGTTTCTGGGATCCCTTCCAGTTCATGATGCGCGGCGGCGAGGTTGGCTGACGGAGTGGCATAGACGCCTATGCCACCAATTTCCTGGATGAAATCATCGTTGAGGTTACGGGTGGCCTTGGGGTTTCGGCGGTCTCGTCGCGCGTCGCGGCGTTGCCTTTTCTCATCGTTGTGCCTGATCCTGGCATCACACTGCGCTTGATCCTCTCCTTGGGCTGTGGCTTCATCGGCGGATATGTCGGAGACGAATGTCTCCCATTTGGCAGGCACGATCCTCTTGTTTGGGGGGAGGATGCGCGTAACTTTCGGGAAAGTCGGTGATGGTCCCTCTTCGGGCGGAGCCGGCACGTCTTGACGAGGAGGTTGCGTTGTCGTGACGTGCAGAGCAGATTCGATCTGGGCGATCGCGACGGAGTTGGCCGCCCCGCTTGCTTCTGGAGAGTAGTCGGCGTTCGGCCGTTCGCCGAGTGCTTCCTGGTATACGACCCTGCCGTTCCTGAGTCCGAATGGGAATCGTGTCAGGGGAGTGACATCCTGGCGGGCGGATTCAGCCAGTTCGATGCACTCGCCGACGGAGGCAATGGCTCGGTCCATGTCTGCCTCGAACTCGCGTTGGCGTGCGGCCCATCGTCTTCTTCGTTCCTCGGATGTCACGTGAGCCCTGCGTGGGGGAGGTGGAGTAGACGAAGCAGTCGGCAGTGTAGGCGGAAGAGGGCTCCCCTCGGAGACTGGGAGGGCGGCGTCAACCGTAGCGATCGTCGAGTTGTCGGCGATCGTTGATGGCGGAGTGGTGATGGTGACGACCCCATCCGGAGTAGCATCGAGTCGTGGCGCGGTCTCCTCCGGGGTGGCGTCGCGGCTGAAGGAGAGCTCTCCCTTGGGTCCGGCGGTGAAGACCATGGACCCGAAGAAGAACATGGCCCCCTCAGCGATGGAGATCTTGGCGGATGCCGGCGTGATGACGGCGGGAGTAGATGCCATCGAGCTTGTTGGTTGATCTCGTCGATCAGGCCCCTACCTGGCGCGCCAACTGTCGGATTTATGAGCCCGGCAGTCCACATAGGGTAGCCTACGTGGTTGATTTGTTGAGGGACAGATCGAGGATCACAAGACGATCATCCACACGATCAAGGACAGAACCCAACTACGGAGATCCTACAGGAACTTCATACACAGCAATCCATACACCCAACACAGGACGTAGGGTATTACGTCATCTCGACGGCCCGAACCTGTTCAATCCTTGCGTCTTGTGTTACCATCGTCTTGTGATCCTCGATCTGTCTCTCAACAAATCAACCACGTAGGCTACCCTGTGTGGACTGCCGGGCTCATAAATCCGACAATCGGAGATTCCTACAAGCGGTTATGATCAAAACATCGAAGGTCGTGCATTCTGAAATTTTCTGGACAGCACACAGCGCTGAAGTAAAATTGGCATAATTCTCTTATTTGAACTCCGTTTAATATGAATGACCACTCATTTGAAAGGTAATTTTATAAAATTTTCAATAGAGCTATATTTTGGTATATGTTCTATTCTGTATACAGGGAAAAATCCACAAAGAAGAGGCATGCGCAATGTGATGAGAACAAGGCAGAAGAGATAACGATGACAACAATGAAGAGGAGCTTGGGCAATGCTTTCATTGAGCGTACATGATCAAATTCAGAAGCTAAGAACAAAGTGAAGACCCCGAAGAACATTGGCATATGAAGACACAAGCCGGCTACATTCAATGCATAAAGATGTTAGAAGCAAATCACGATGGATTACAAAAGGCAACATCAAGCTGCATAGACACTTCGGATTCTCGCACGAGGGACCATGGCTTCGCATAAACATAATCAAAGTGAGAAGTCTAGCTCTATGACTTTATATGAAGCGCTTTGCGAAAGGAAACCCGATCTTTTGTTTATTATCTATATAATATGACGGTCTATATTGTGCTCTTTAATCGAATAATCAAGTAATATTGTACTATTGCTCTAATAAATGCCACAACTTTATGTTGTATGATCTAAATGTTATTGAGGGAGCACTTTGTTATTTGATCTTGGAAAACTTGTAGACCCTTTTGTGTGCCTATTAGTGTTTAGAGTCATTAGAGAGAAATATGAGGTATGACACTACCCTTTGATTCTAAACTTGTGGCTAGTTGATCTAGGCTAACTTTTGTTTTTGTTTTCAGACCACTATTCATGTCATGTCATTGTGTTCACCCACCTCGTGTTGCACTTTATGCCATATTGTTCTCACCCTTGCATTGCATGGCATTGTTTGTTTTGATCTAACCTTTTTGTTAAACCCACCTAAGCCTTCCTATAACCCCCGCCAAAAACCGGAGCCAACAAGGGTAGGATTGACTTATGTTGATTTGCTTGCTGCACCATTCGAATTAGCCAAGTCTATCTCTATTCCTCTAACTGAAAACTTTGAATAGCCTCCCCACGAGATCCTAAACCCTTAGGAAAATCTCTCTTACCTATAGCCATCCTAAAACCTTAGGTTTTGTTTTTCCACCCAATGAAACAACCTTTGTTTTTCTTTTTATTTTCAACCACCTTAGGTAGATTTTCTAAGCTTGACTTCTCTCTTCAAAATTCTTGTTTTAAGCCAAAAATATAGGATACCCATGAACCTTCCCCTAAATCTCATTAGCTAGGTTGTTCGGTTATTTTCAATGAATGATTTTCTTGTCGACAATGCTTCACTTCTTATGAGGTGGCCGGCAAGCTTTGTCGCTCTAAGCAAAGACTCTTTCAATGGATTGGTTGCAGACCAATATTGAAAGACCTTTCAAACCTTGCTAACTCTTTGCATTTGCATTTTGCATCCATTACATTGTTCCATCATGCATTTGTTAGCTTGGTTCTCTCATAAAACTTAATGATGAATGCTTGCATATCCATGTCAATGCTTCGTGGGGCATTTTCCATTTGCAATCTTGTGTAAACATGGTGTTTAGACATGATCATCATCATTTAGTTTTGAGAGCCACGTTAGCATTTGCATTGCATTGGTCGGTTTATAAGCTTTGCAATGCGCCTTATTTTTCTTGTGCTATGAGGAGTTATTGACCTTGGGGTAGACATGTGTTTTAACCTTGGTTAATAGATCTTTATGACTATGGAGAGATTCGGCTACCTAGTTGTAAACATATGTTTAGAACAAGGTGTGAACATTGTCTTTGTTTATATGCTTTTCTCTCATTTGCACACCCACTTTGCATCCACTCAACAGCCACACTTTCGTTGGCATGATTAGGTTTTCTAAACTTTTTCGAAGCGCTTGAATTCTTCGGCTTTAACATGGTGTTTAATCCGAGAGTTTCGGCAACATAGTAGTAAACATGGTGTTTAAAACTTTGTTTGATCTCTGTCAAGTTTGGTCCCCGCCTTTCATGTTACTAACTTCATGCATTCACTTTGCACACACGCACACCCATTAGGTTTTTATTTTTCTCTTTCACTAGGTTAATTATGCCACAAGTTAAGGTCTTAGGGATGTCATTGGTTGTTGGCATTTGCTTATACTCCCGACCGTCACCCCGGGGGTAGATTGTGCGTCTCAAGTGTTTTGCAGGCATGAAGAAGGAATCCTATGAATACATGATCAAAGTTACAACCAAGACCGTTGACATCTCCGAAGATTGAAAGGGACGCTGCTATTTCTATCAAAAATCTACACACACTCAGAGCCATACAAGGAACACAAAGTTGATATTCAGAAGCTCCATCAAATTCTCATTCCAACTCATCCAAGATCAATCAATTTGAATACCCATACAAGGAGATACAACAAAAACATTGGGCGTTGTGCGTTCTGAAATCAGATCGGGACAGATTGCAGTGCTGGACTAAAAAAAGGCATAACTCTTTTGTTCGGAATCCGTTTTGGGCAAATGATGACTCATTGGAAAGCGCAATTTGTGCACTTTGCAATAGAGCAAGAGTTAAGTACATATTCTGTTCTGGAATTAAAGGAAAAATTTGTGGAAAATGGGGCAGCAACGAAGGCAACAAGCTAGGAGGTGATAACGGTGCGAAGAATAATTGGGACCATGGCTTGATGGCAAGAAGAGGTTGAAGAAAGTTAAGAAGATGAAGATGCATAAAGATAACCTCCAAACACATGGCGGAAGGACTTCAAGAATCACATGACGGTTCACCATCTTTTTTCACGCCTAGCAACATGCTAAGCATGGGGGAGGACTTGTTGGACAAAAAGGAAAAGGCCATATGGAGTACAATGATCGTGTTCACCACAATATGTTCAAGATTCTTCTTCCATGCTAAGCACAATGCTTAAGCATGGGGGAGGCCATGCTATACTCCACTACAAGCATTGAAAAGGACGATAACTCTTCCTCAACCTTCTCTTTGTTCATCTATTTCTTAATGCTTGTATATATGTATGCCATCGACCATAGGTTAGAAACCTTTGTAAATCTCTCTTGTTAATAACATGGCTACTAGGAGGACAACCTAGTTTTGTTTTTGTTTTCAATAAATAATGATCACCACTACTTTGTGCTCACCACGATGACATATTTTGAATGCCTTTGCTTATGGAAAAGTGATGAAAGTTGCCGCTTTGTTCTACCTACATGATGTTGTATATGACTTGACTATTTGCTTTCTATAAAATGTTCTTAAATTGACTAAATACTAACTTTTTTATTTATGGAGGTTAAATGACTAAATTCTAGACCCACATATCCCTTATGTTGCTCTTTGATTTAAGTTTACCGATGACCTTATGCCTTGTATTGTTTTATTTAAAACTTGATTCTTATGCTATCTACATTCGTGAATCTCTTGCAAAGTTCTACCTACCAAAGCCTTTACATATACATGATCTTTCATGATGAAACCCTTAGAATTGCAAACTTATATTTTGATGAGTTGGATTAAGATTGATTTCTATGGTTCGAGACTAAGAAGCTGGCCATTCCATTTTGCGTACCTTCCTTTTGCTAGCCTTTCTATCCATGCATTGTGAGTTTCTACACCAGAAACTTTGCAAACTTCGCTGGATGTCTACCCTAAACCCAAATATCTTTTTGTGATTACCTCCTTGACCACAACCCAATTTGAGTATGGATTATCATCTGGAGGAAAATCTGGAGAATCAAGAGCTTGACATAAGGAACATATATTTGGGAGGCATCAAAGAGTGCATAGAAGAAAGATTAGAAGAAATGGAGGTCCACAACAAGTGGGCCGGCCGGTTTCAACACCATGAGCCGACCGACCTACCCCTATCCTCCTCCAATGGCTTCAATATTCGACGAGAAGATACTCCCTGAAGATTCAAACCATTTTCCAAAAGATTGAGATGGATACTTACTCTAGCATTAGCCACCACTTCTATGCTCAAGGATGAGCAATCGTTTAAGCATGGGGGGAGGTGCTGAGTAAGTACTAATAATTGCTAGAAGTTCTAAGGAGCATAAAGAAAGAAAAAAAGAAAAAATATGTGTTGAAAAAGGAAGAAAGGAAAGAAAAAAAAGAGATATGAAAATAAATGCTCCTTAGTTCTTTTTGCTTCATTAAATTTCATAGTGCCTTAAAGATTATTCCATACTCAAATATTCCAACCATGTGCAATCCGATAACGAATACTTCATTTGTGCCTCGGGATCATCCACATGCCATTTGCACATGTCCACCTATCTAAATGTGTGTGTTCCATCCCTCTCTCTTTCCAACATTTATTCTCCATGGCCTTTTTGACTAGTCTCGGCAATTCTAATAGATCTCTCTCTTAGTTCGACAATACTTGAAATATAATGTTTTGCTAGGATTGTTTTTACCTACCAAGCTCCACATAAGCCTTCCATTTTCATATATGAGTAGAATAGGTTAAAAATAATCTAGTATAGGCTTGAGTGACTTGATGAGATGAGTGTTTCCATAAGCTTTTGCAAGAGAATCTCACTTATGTTGGATATGCATCTTTTTGAAAACTCTTCACGATGGAACAAGGTAAAGGTCTAAAGTTAGCTTAAGTTCAAGAGCATTGTATTTATTATTGTGGCTTGTTCTTTATTGCTAGTCTATCTTCCATAATGAAAAGTAGCCGGTCACAACTTGAACTTTAAATGCTAAAAACTTGAGAGCAATGTGTCTTGTTGTGTATAACTAAGTGCAGGGAAAATATTGAAGGGCAACGCTGATTTCCTTGTTAAGCAAAGATCTTGGACTTACTCGAGGACGAGCAAGGTTTAAGCATGGGGGGATTGTTGACGCTTGTTAGAGACACACTTTTAGTGCTATTTAAGTGGTGTTTTGGGACCAATTCATATACTAACCCGCCACTTGGCACTTGAAATAACCCCGTTTTTGCATATGCATGTATTTTTGGAGGATTTTGGTTTACTCAGGTTTTTGAGCTATAAATGAGCACTTTTGGACAAAGACCGAGATCATGCGTAAGAGCGGAGGAATGAAGGCCATGTGACTCAGATATCGTTTGCACTCATCTATGGTGCACCAACCTCCAAGAATATGGAAGGGCAAGGACTTGAAGATAAGGTCGGATGACTTCGGGATCAAGGCGAATCAGGCAGACATATGGAAAGACATCAAGATCCAATCTTATCCTGAAGCAACCGACGTCAAATACCCATATGCATTGGCAAAACAACTCCTGGAGGATCTAGAAGCTTGCACACGAAAGATGGGACCGAGGGGCCACAGAAAAGCCCTGGGCCGGCCGGCCTGGGTTGTTCCTGCGCCGCCTCGGCCTCCCCTTCGAGCTAGGGTTTCCTCGGACTATTTATAGCCCCGATGCTTGGAGCCATGCAGATCCATCCACCAGAACTCGACGAAACCTAGGGCATACACCAAAGGAGACGACGGCCGCCAAGTCCTCGAAGTTGTCTAGGGATGGCTTAGGCCTACCCTAGCCGCCATGGCCTCCCTGCGTGGTTGTGCTATGGTGGAGTTCATGAGCAAGTTGGAGTCATCAATGGTATGTATTCGGTGGTGATGATCCAAACACATCTATTATATAAGTAATGTTCTTCATGTCATCCAATCTCTTAGCGACTTGATGCCTCCTTCTATGCTTTCTACCTATCATGAATATGATTGTTCCTTAGTCTAATACATGTTTAGACTATATAGCATGCTTTATGTAATCATGGTGATTAGATCTAGTATGTCGACCCTTCATGATATCAAGACACGTTCACTTGTGGACGTGCCCTTGTGCTAACCACGCCGATAGGGAGCATCGTGACAGGGTGTGATCCCACGTAGGGTGGCGTCCTCGGGAGGTTGACCGGAGGTAAGAGTTTAAAGACGGCTCTAGATGAGATGCGTGATGCGCTTATTCTTATTTGCTAGAACTACAACTAGAAGACGATAGGCCCGTTTATCCTTTGGTTGTTCTTTACCTTTGCCTATGTTATGGATGTGATCAACCTTTACACCCACTCATATCCTAAAGGTTTACCCTCATATGCAATGTATGCCTAACGCTAGGAATAGATCCGTTAGATTAGATGAAAAACCCTAGGTAGTTCATTGTCGATCCACAGATTGATAAACCTTGGATCGAATACTCTAAGGAAAAAGCTACGATGATCCGTGCACTTGCGGTTCTCAATTGGTGCGTCTATGGACCGTCAACAGAGCTGACCACCTATGCATTCCAGTTGGTTCCGTTCGTCTTCTATTGATGCAGGAAGCACATGGAGGAGGATTGATGGGACATTTTGGAGCTAAGAAGATGGAGGATGTTTTGGCCACACACTTCTTTTGGCCAAAGATTAGGAGAGACGTTGAGCATTTCGTTGGTTGCTGCACTACATGTCAAAAAGCTAAGTCTCGCTTGAATCCACATGGTTTATACATGCCTCTTTCTGTTCCTTCTATTCCTTGGGCAGATATTTCTATGGACTTTGTTCTAGGATTGCCTAGGACTAAGAGGGGGAGGGATAGCATTTCTGTTGTTATGGATCGTTTTTTGAAGATGGCACATTTTATACCATGTCATAAAAGTGATGATGCTGTTCATATTGCTGACCTCTTTTTCAAATACGTTTGCATGGTATGCCTACTACTATTGTTTCAGATCGTGATGCGAAATTTTTGAGTCGCTTTTGGCGTACTTTGTGGAACAAGTTGGGTACCAAATTATTATTTTCTACCACTTGTCATCCACAAACGGATGGCCAAATAGAGGTTTGAACCGCACATTGGGAACCATATTGAGGGCTGTTTTGAAGAAAAAATTGAAGCCGTGGGAAGAATGTTTGCCACATGTGGAGTTCGCATACAATCATGCAACACATTCTACTACTAAGGTAAGTCCTTTTTAGGTAGTGTATGGCTTCAATCCCCGTGCTCCTATTGATATTCTACCTTTGCCTACTAGTGAAAGAATTCATAGTGATGCTAAAGAACGTGCTGATTTTATTTTAAAAATGCATGAAACAACTAAGCACAACATTGAAAAGATGACTGAAAAGTATAGAATTGCTGGTAGTAAAGGTAAAAGAGAAGTTAAACTTGAAGCGGGTGATTTAGTGTGGTTGCACTTGAGAAAGGATCATTTTTCAGATTTGAGAAAGTCTAAGTTAATGCCTAGAGCTGATGGTCCTTTCAAAATAATTGAGAAAATAAATGACAATGCACTACCTTTAACATTTCAGATTTGAGGCCTTACTTGGGAGAAGAAGATGAGCTTGCGTCGAGGATGACTTCAATTCAAGAGGGGGGGGGGATGATGAGAACATCACTTCTTCGGATGCACAAACACTCCTCCGATGGACATTCAAGGTCCAATCACTAGAGCTCGTGCGTGACAATTGAATCTAGAGGTGAGCTTGTTCCTAAGCACTTCCTTTTATGAATTTGAGAATCAATTGCTATCTAATGATTATATTGTGATTAAGAACCAAGGAGAGGACCAGGGGATGCATGGAGAGGAGCTTGGAGGCGTGGATGACCAGCAAGGGTCGACCAAGACACGTGGAGGCCCAATACAACTCGACTTCGAGTCCATCTCGGAGTCCAGGAGTAGTCTGTATTAGATTGGACGCCCAGGCCGCATACGGAGTCCGATTTCAACGTTCTATATATGGATGGAAAGCTAATTTGATAGATCTTCCAATGGCTCTGGTCCCATGTTCAAATTCCTTGGGAGTGAACAGGAATTGTCAAAAAAAGTGGATGTCCAGAATCTGTCCCGGCGCTGTGTCGCCGTATTTTGGCCTTTGGGCCGTGTATCGTGTGAGAGCCCATTAGGGGCGCGTCTAGGGGGTCGACCACGACCCTAAACTCTATAATACAGTAGCTGTCACTCAAGTTAGGGTTTGGGTTTTGCATAGATTATTCTATCAAGAACAGTTTTGCCATTCATCGGTTTGTGAGACCCCAACTTTGTGAGTTTAATCATACATCTGCAACTTGGTTGCATTCTTTCTTGTTCTTGCTTGTGTTCTTCGATTCATAGGCAAGGATTAGCCTTCTTGGCGAGGTCGACCGCTGGTCGATAACCTGAGGAGACGTGGTGCTGCGATTGCGGGGTTCGGGACGTGTTGTTCGGAAGCCGGATCGACATGTGTCAAGTTTCCACCAAATCGAGAGTTACCAGAACCTTTCAGAACCCTAGTTCACATCAGAACCACAAGATAAATCATGTTTAAGTTCAATTATCATGTGAGGGTCCAAGCCGCTCTAAACCGTGAGCATGACTGATATATCAGTTTTACACTCTGCATAGGCTGTAGACTTTCCCCACAGCTCGTGTTCCACGTATCGCCCGAGTTTTCAAGGCCCTTAAACACTTCTTTTGGTGAGTGGCGAGGGTTCACTATGAAGCTTTTACAAAGACACAAAGCCAACTAGCGGCCCGCTAGACTTTTAGCCACGGTGAGATCCACAGCCCTCCTTAGAGAGGACGTAGCTTAGCAAAGAATACTCCTACAAGAGGACCGGACTATGACCCCTCACCCTCCCCCTCCTTGCCCTTTCGGTAAGGCCACTAGCCAACCCCACGTCTAATTAATTAGCTAAGATCAGAGCCATGTGACACTGTGGTTGCATTGTTTTCTTGGGTGGTTCTCCATGTTCCAATTAATCATGATGATCTTGTAATAACCAAGTGTATAGCAACATAATAAAATCATGATTAACATTTGCATAAGATTAACATAACCAACCCAAGTATAAGCAAGCTAAGCATTTCTACCCATATCATAACCAGGTGGTTCAAGGTTCAAGGCAAAAGACTAGTCATGTCCTTAAACAGGTGACCCATCAAAATTAATGCAATAACAGTAAAGTAAAAGTGAATTGCATGATGTTACTAGGACAAAAGAAGAATCATGTAGAGGGAGGCCACTTGTCTTCCTCAACAAACTGCTATTGATCCTCTTCGTACAGCTGCTACTCTTCTTCTGCCTCGAACGACACATTCTCTAAATGATCACACATAGCAATACAATAAAATAAATCAAAACAGTACAACAAACAGTACTAAAAGCACAAAACAAACACCCTAAACTATAGAGCATGCAGAGACGATCATGTGGACGCGAGAATCGCCCAAAATGGATTTAAAACGACGAAGATACACTAATTACAAGGTAACAGGGACTAATATGTAAATAAAACTAAGTCTGCGCACTGTTTTGAATAAAACCGAGGGCCTAAACACAATTAAACATATACTAGAGGGGTTAGCATGCGAAAAGTAATGAAATGGATGGCGGGTTAGATTATTCAAGAACTCAGGGGCCTAAACATGAATACTAAGTGCATATATGTAAATACTTTACGCCTAATATGGACTGCAGGTTGAATACAGGAAACTTCAGGGACTCTTAAACAAAAAAGCGCGTGGCCGGCCGATTGACCAATGTTGACCAGTATGGGGGGGTTGATCCAGGCCGTTGGTTCACAGATGGACGGCGGGGAAAAGATCCGGCGGCTGGCGGCGGGTACAGGGCGGCAGCGCAACGCCGGCGAATGTGCCACCGGGCGTTCCAGAGCCCGAGGAACAACAAAGATGGCATGGGGAGGAAGGGGAGTGCATGGCGAGCTCACCACGGTGATTAACGGCGTCAGAGAAGGACCAGGGATGAGTCGGCGACGAGGAAAAGTGGCGACGGTCTTGGTTGAACGGCGAGGCGGGGGCTCCGGCGCCGTCCTCGGTGTTCGGGCGTCGAATCCGAGCTTTGAGAGATCCTGGATGTGAGAGGATGAGCCAGAGAGAGTAAGAGAGTGCTCGATTGGGAGGGAGCAAGAACGATGGTGATGTCCCACCTCGACGGCGGACGGTGGACGGCGGTGAAATCCAAGGGGCGAATGCGTGCGATTGAGAGGGGGTTTTGGCGTGAGTGTTGCGTATGCGCGAGGGGCGAGTGAGGAGAGGGTTTTATAGAGGGTCGAGGAGAGGCGAGGCAGCTCGGGTGATGAGAATTGGAGGCAGGGGCAGAATTCATGGCCATGAAGGCCTTGATGGCGTGGCTGCCATTGCAGAGAGGGGAAAGAGAGGGAAGGGAGCGAGGAATGGCTCGGGTGATGCTGTAGTGAAGTGGATTGAAGAGGGGCAGGGGATTGCGGGCGCGAGCGCGGGAGATGCGGAGCGGAAATGGCGGCTCGGGGACGTGGGCGGCGGCTCGGGCGGGAGGAAGGGGATGGTGCCGACATGTGGCCCCGGGTTGTCAGTGACTGAGGGAGAGACACAGACTGACGGGCAGACTGAACTCGTAAACCAGTGCCTTGAGACTTACCTCAGATGCTTTGTGCATGCTTGTCCTAATCAATGGGGTTCTAGCTAGGTTGTCTTTAGCAGAATACTTGTACAATACTTCTTTTCACACAGCACTGCAAATGACACCATTTGAAGCAGTTTATGGACATCCCCTTGGCAGTTTGGGCATTCTACCTGATTCTGCTTGCCCAGTGGTTGAATTGTTGGATTGGCTACAGCACCGTAATGTCATGAACTATCTACTCCTGCAGCACTTGTTGAGAGCACAACCGTGCATGAAAGAGCAGGCAGACAAGCACAGATCTGAGCGCTCCTTCGAGGCTGGCCAATCTGTTTACCTCAAGCTGCAACCTTACGTGCAGTCTTCAGTTGCCAGACGTTCTTGTGCTAAGCTATCCTTCAAGTTCTTCGGACCATTCCAGATCACAGAACGTATTGGTTCAATGGCCTATAAGTTGCAGTTGCCAGCTTCCAGTAACATACATCCTGTCTTCCATGTTTCCCAACTGAAAGCAGCACCAAGTACTAAGCATCATGTACACTCTGAACTTCCACCTGCAGACTTGATGTTACAGATTCCTGTGAAGATTTTGTAACGTCGCATGGTACCTCGTGGGAATTCTTCAGTGGCACAAGTGCTTGTTCGCTGGTCTGGTCTGCCAGATGATCTAGCAACTTGGGAAGATGTGGATTACTCGAAGCAGCAGTTCCCGCGAGCACCTGCTTGGGGACAAGCGGGTTTTCAAGGGAAAGGGAGTGTTACGACCTAGGCCCAACCCGATGAATACCAACAAGCAGGCCCAACTACGAAGCGAGTGACCAAGCCCAACAAGCATGTGAGCGGCCCAAACTGGATTGCGTAGCTGCATCGTCTTCCTCCCGGCGGCGGCGTCGTGATATAAGCGCCGTTCGTTTACAATTCATGTTATGAAAAACATTGTAATCAACTCTGATGAAGCTGCTCTCTGGAGTTCACCTTGATCTCCAGATTGCCCAATTCTCTTGTCTCTCTACTGCTTCTATCCTATATCCTAACAGATTTGTACTCTCCAGTTTGTAAAGAAAAATAATGATCCCCGGCTCCTGCTGTCCTGCAGTTCTTATAATCTATTCGGCATTGTCCGCTCTTATGGATCATTCAGTGCGGCAGTTGTGTCGACAGCTTTTGCTTGTCCACTGTGTTGAATCTATCCTATATATGCACATTGTGGCCAAGGGGCTTGTTGAATGGTTATCGACCACAATATGCCAATATCAAAGCTGCATGTCAATATGGTACATGGCACAATATTTCTGCAAATATGGGACATTGCTACAGATGAGGATTCAGAGGCATCACGAATTTTTTGTGCTAACTACTTGCAGTACAAGATAAAAGAAACCGGAAGAACCTGTGTGACTGATGCTCGGCTTGTACTGTTTTCGTGGTTCCAATGTCCCAAGCTGCCAGCAAAACTAACTAAAGTGGCACGAGATCCACATCCGGGATGCTGTGGGCCGAAGGCAACGAAGAAGGGGCTGGCACGAAGCTTCACTACCGGAAACCGACGGTTTGCCGTGTGCCTGAAGCACGCGGCAAAGGCTATATTACACACGGCAAACTTTTCGCCGTGTACGGCCCACGGCGAAGCGCGCACGGCAACCAGGGCGACGGGAAAGCCGACTTTGCCGTGTGCTTTTTGTCGGGCACATAGCAAAGACTTTTGCTGTCTGTCTTTTATTGAGCACACGGCAAAGGATATCTTTTGCGGTGTGCCAGGCACACAGCTAAATTCTTCTATGCCGAATAGAAAAAAAAGGGAAATAATAGCAAAAAAATTTATTCCAATAGCAAAAAAACCGGAAATAATAGCAAGTCGTGGCATTTTTCACAGAAAATTCGCGCGCTACACGTCCGGTGAGATTCGAACCCACGACCTCTCCCTCGCGTGTAACCTCCTCTACCGCTGCACCACACTCTTACCTGTGACTAGATGTTGTTTTGATTCCTATCATATTATACTAAATCGAGTGTAAATTGCTTGTTTGAGGCCCTAAACGATTTCAAATTAAAAAGTTGGCAACTACAAAATTTCATAACTTTTTGAAATCTACAAGTTTCATTTTGTTAGTTTCTCCATCCGAGATCGTTTAGGAAATTTGAATTTCAAATTTGATAAAATTCAAACTTAGTTTTCGTTGACAAGATCACTTCAAATAAAAAAGTTGTCAACTCTAAAGTTTCATAACTTATTATATTCTACAACTCTCATTTTGACTATTTCTTCATCCGAGGTCATTTGAAAAAACTAAAATTTCAAATTTTGAGAACTACAAATGTACTTTTCATTGTCAAAATTAATTCAAATTAAAAAGAGTTCAACTATAAAGTTGTATAACTTCTTAAGATCTACGACTTTTATATAGGTTATTTGTTCATCCGAAATTGTGGTAGTCACATTGTTCACGAATCTTATATATCTCTCTTCTTGTTTTAGGAAACTATACGAGACATATGAATTTTATGAACAATTTTAGTATCGTTTTGTCGAATGAAGAAGTCACCAAACTAAAAGTTATACATCTTGAGAAATTAAGCAACATTGTAGTTCAAAACTTTTTAATTTGAATTGATTTACTACTTTAAAATGTGCTTTGAATTATGGCTTTGTCGTGTGCCACAAAAATAAACACGGTGTTGGGGTAGTGGCCGAAGCCAATGAGCCCAAACAACGGAAGAAACTGAGTAACAGGGATAAGCAATAAAATATTACTTATCAACAGTGTTCTCGGGAATCAACCACCTTTACATGTGGGAGAGGGGCCTCCTTTTATAGGAAGGTCAAGGGTCTTTACATTCCCTTTATACCCTCAAAAACCAGGCATCATCCTCTAGACTATACAACATGAACGGCACAGGGGTACTTTAGTACATTTACTCCTCCCATGTGAATGCGTAGACTTGTAATACCGTGTTTGACTTGGCTTGGACTTGGTCTTCACCTGCTTCGCTTGCAAGGCAGAGCTCTCTAGCTCTTCATTCGGCTTCGTCCGGATCAGGACCAAATGAAGCCGTTTCCTCGCGCCTTAAAGCCAACGGTTTCTCTAAAAACCTGCAATATATAGCAAATCGGAGCTATCCAATGACTCAATCATTGCTTTTGACACTCAATAGTATCAATACTTCACCAAATTAGCTTCTAGTACAATCGGGATGAATCCGCTTTGGTACACTGCTAGATGTGGTGACCGAAGCCGATTAGCTTTGGTTTAATTTTCCTGACCGAAGCCAAATTAGGGATCTATAGAGTAATCGAAGCTGATTGGCTTCAGCTCCTTTGTCCATTGCTGCCTTTACGCATGAGGGAGAACAAAACAAGTAGAAGGCGTTTGTCGGCGGGCCAAATCCCCAACACACGGCAAAATGCCTCTTTGCCGTGTGCCAAAAAAAAAGCACACGGCAAAGCACCGTGTGCAAAAAAAAACACGCGGCAAAGTATACTTTGCCTACTTTGCCGCGTGTTTTTTTTTTGGCACACGGCAAAGAGGCTCTTTGCCGTGTGCCCGAAAAATTGCACACGGCAAACTTTCGGGCACACGGCAAACTACGAGTTTCCGGTAGTGCTTGAGTCCGGTTTGAGCCCGAGCAAATTTGGAAAATGAAAAGGCTTTAGCCATTTTATGTTAATTTCAAATTTGGTCTCGGGATTAAAAAGAGAATTAACTTACAAGAAAAGAACTAACTTGAATGCAGTGATGTTTCAGAAGAAAATTTCAAATGTTTTTTAAAATCCAAATGTTCTTGCACCCAATTCATGCAACCAAGTTTTATTTTTTTATAAAGTAGAAAAATCATTGTTTTTGTCATTTCTCAACAATGACAAAACAATGAAATATAGATTGTCTTAGGCAAGAAGTTGGGAAGGATTAAGGAAAGACTAAAAGTAATCCCAATGGCAAGTTTCATTTCTATATTTCCAAGAGTGCCATGTCACAAAATGATAATCATTTGATGGATGAACCCCCTCCCCCCCTACAATGCATAATTTTAATTTTGGTGTTTCGATGTGCTAATTGCATTAATTACAAGACACAATGTGATTCAGAAACCGTGTTCATGGTGTTTTATCTTGATTAAACTTCTTTAATGTCTCTCTTCTTTAAGGCACTCATATTTCACCCAAATTATTTATGTGGCACACTGGCACCCTATGAATTGAGAATGAAACTCCCATTTTGAGTAGCCTAAACAGGGTATAGTATGGCGCTCTTGAAGAATAGTTGCCAGAGAAATGGCATTCTGTTACTAGCGCAGAATTAGTATTGTACATGAAAAGATGGTGCCTGAGAGTAAGCTGACCCTTTGGTTGGCTTTTGGCTTTTGCAGTAGCCAAAGCAGGTTTGGAAGCCCAACCAAAAGGGCCCTTAGTATGTTCTAACTACTCAAATTACATAGACAAAATTGTTTATTCCATACTTGGTTGTTGCATTGGACTATAGCCATAAAAAATATTAGCATTAAAATTTGTATTTTATTTGAACCAAGTTTTGCAATGTTGGGCTATTTGAAACATGTTTCATACTATACTAGATTTGGTAATATATACGAGCAAATAACAAAGTTCAAGAAATATAGCATTATATGACATAAAAAAGGTAAAAAATCTCAACACTGTCTAACTATCTTAGCGGTTATGGTTGCAAAATGTTTCAATCCATTATCTAACAATAATAATGTCACATAACTCTTATCTGTTCGATTATGAGCACTATATGACTTGCATATCTTGCTCTTGCGACTGCGCAGGTACATTCCGTTATATCTAATATGAGTGTATAAAGTCAGTTCAGCTTAGGTACTCTCAGACTTCAAGAGCTTTTATGCAAATTCAGAAACAGGTGCAGTCATATCCGAAAACTAGCATCATTATTACTCTCAGCACATACAGTGTTTATCATGTCTTTGTAGGTTGCAAACAACAACACTCCAAAATATGAATTTGCCATGGTTATACTTAGGGGGAAAAAGGCATATCACTTGGCAATAGATTTATGGCTAGAATATCTGTTGTAATCTTCCTTTTATTTTGCTTTTGAACCTTTGTATACTATTTCTTTTACTCATATATAACCAGTAGGGGCGTGTCCTTACCTCTCATAGAAAAGAATACAGTTTTGACTGTCTACACATTCTATAGTTTATACGATGGGGCATGACACTGCATCACAGACACCTATGCCATATAGATAAAACGAAATGAACAGAAAGGGGTATGTGTTGGGGCTCGAGGCCATGTAACCTTCATAATGTTAAAATTGGGGTGGGCCCAGGTCACCATAACTTTTGTTCTTGTATCTAACCCTGTCAGCTACATTCAGGGCGAAGGTCCCGAGGGGAGCGACTAGTTCATCTGTTTGTGTGTTTAGGGGACCCTAGCAGATAACAGAAATATATCTGATAATCCTTTCTTGAAAGATAATGTCGAGCAAAGCTTCGAAGGTTGACTTAATTGATCGAAAGTCGCTGAGGAACTCACATTCAGGAGGTGATGTCGCAGTGACCAGGCAAAGATCGAAGGTCATGGGATCTCGACGTGTATGTTGTGGCTCCACTCTAAGTTATCACCGGTATCTTTTATGACATTTTTGTACATGGACTGCAAGGGACACGCTGGCTTTACGGGTGCAATGGTGGTTCTGTAAATTCTCCTTGATCTCCCTATAAATGTTGCTCGTCCCCTATGTATATAAATGGTTGAATCTGTGAGTGAATAGTGAATTCCTAAGTCCATGTGCTCCGGTCTTTGCATTTACCTTCGCATTCAACTTACTGTTTGGGTTGACCTTCAGGTCAACCACCAACAGTATGTAACTTCAAATTTATTGTAAAATCAAACACATGGTCCATTGATATAACATGATATATATGCCAATGCAGGCAGGGTCTTATGGAAGGAACTTGAGCACGAGCTGGAATCCTTCAGAGCCAGCTCAAAAGCAGCATGTCAATACAGTACTCTGCACAACATTGCTGCTAAATATGGGACGTTGCTATTGATTAGGATTTGGAGACATCAGAAATTTTGTGTGTTAGTCACTTCCAAGACAAGGCAATGGTGGCTACAGCGTTAGTAATTGATGCCAATCAAATCTTACTATCAACGGCTCCATAGCCTGTTCATGGGCGGAGCCACAAGGTGGGCAGAGGGGGCTCCAGCCCTCCCTACAATCATGCACCAATGGAGAAATAAGAGGGACGAGGAGGTGCAAAAAGGGAGAAGAAGAAAATAGAAAATAGAGAAGAAACAAAGGATCTAAGCCCCCTACTTTTTTGAAACATTTCCGGTAGTTTTGGTAGATGAAGAGGGAATTGGGAGAGCGGACGTTCCTTTTAGAAGAGCAGAATCCAAATATAGTGTTGAACAAGTAAGCGTTTTTGTCTATAATACAAGTAGATAGAAATTAGATTATGACTAGGTTTCGTACCCGTGCGTTGCTGCGGGAGCAAAATAAACTGTGAATGCGATAAAATTTGGTACAGAAACACATGTATTGATATCACCAATTAAAAGTGATCGAGGGCACGCAGTCAGGAATATTTATATATTTCAAGCAAATACAAAATATCGTAGGATCTGAATATTAATTTGTTGATCTGGGGCTTGTGAGGGTACGTATGTTTTTATCTGGCTAGACGATCCGGATTCTTGTTTGCAGCATCCCAACTGTGTGAGAGGTGTATTTTTTTACTACGATCATGTTAGAGCAACTCCAACAGGCTCGATAAACCCATCTCACTCGGTAAAAAATGAAAAATAACCGTAAAATCCTGATCCAACATACTCGCGTTCTTGCTCGCTTTTCCACCCCACTCTTCCCTCGGCATCTTTGGGGAGCGAGCCTGCCTCGCCATCTCCCTCCTCCCCGCTCGCGCTCCAATTTCCCACACCGATTTCTCCTCCCGCGCGCCCGCGCCCCTTCCTCACCGCAATATTTAGCAGCGCATTTGTCAGACACGATCCTGCGCACAAGTATGAACTGCCATGATAACTAAGAACTGACCTAATGTAATGATCAGATAGTCTAAGATATATTTGATCAAAATAACATAAGCAGGTAAAACTTAAACTAATATGCTAGAGTATGGCCTATTCAAATAAAAATTACAGATGCCTTATGTTAGCAAGAGATTATGTAAAATTTATATTCCTAAGGATGCATGATAATGAAGAACTGACCTTTATGGATCATCTTCCCATGAATTCAATGATCAAATAGTCTAAGATCTTTGACTCTGATAGTCCTCTTTGTGTTCTCTGAAGTGCACCACAATTGATGATCAAATAGTCTCACATAGTGCTCAGATATTATACCAAACACACGACGAGCATGTAGTGACTGATACCTCTGAAGGTGTCCAACATGGCAGAAACAGGGGGGCAGCCCGCTCACCTGGATGCTGCAGGTGGTGGTCGCCGCGTGGAGGAAGAGGAAGTCGATGGCCAGGCTGCCAGCGGCGCCTAGCTGCTCCACGAGGCGCTGGCCATCCAGGGCAGCATGAAGCTAGAGCACACGGAGCAGTGGCCACGAAGCTGCAGTGAGGGGATGGGAGCCACTTCTCTAGGAACTATGTAAGAGGAGAAGGGGCCGCGCCATGGCTGCGGGAGCTACAGCCATAGGAATAGGAGGGAGGGAGGGAGCCCAGCCGGCAGCGGCCCATGTGCCGCCGAGTAGGGCCGGCTCACGCGGGGCCGGGGCATCGTGACAGTAAGGCTGATGGGGTAGGGGCGGGGCGCCTTGTCGTGGCCCTCGACGGCCGGCCGTGGCCCTTCGCGCAGGCACTGGCCTGCTGTGCGGCCACCGCTGGCCGCTCGGCCGCCTGACCCGCTGTCCAGCTGCACCACTGGCTGCCGCCTTCGTGAGATCCGAAGGAAGGCAGGGAGCCACGGAATCGGGAGAGAAGGGCAGCGACTGCGGCATGGCGGCCGGGCGAGAGCCCCGCGTCGGCTCTGTCCGGCAGCGAAGGGATCTGGACGCAGCAGACGGAGTGATCGGTGGTGGCCCAGCGGAGGCGAAGGGATCTGAGAGAGGGGAGGTGGCTGTGCGCAGGAAGGCGGTGTGATTGGGGAGGGTGTCACGGGCGTGTGGAAGGCGCCGATCTGCAAGGGGATAGATGGCTGCGGCGACTGCGGCATGAATCTAGGATCGGCGTGCGGCGGCTCCGGCCTTCGGTGGCTGGCGATCGGTAGTGACGCAGAAAAAATAAAAAAATGTGGAGCACCTATGTGGTGATTCGATTGCAGGCAGGAGGAATGGATGTGGGCGATGGAGGAGCGAGCCAGCGAGGCCCACATGCAGCACGCGAGAGCGCTCGACCGCGCGGCCTCGGTGTCGCACGCGGCGGACGAATATAGGACGAAACTAATGACGGATAAAAATGCATCTACACTTCCTTCTTTTTAGTTGTAGAGACTTGCACAAATTTCCTTAAAGAAAAGAAAAACAAATTTCATTTATACTCAAGACTCAAGTTGGCTAATTTTGACTGACAGACGTCAAAAGAAAAACACTTCAAATTTTTTTGAGTCGTCTCTAATCTCTTTTCTTTATCTCATCTCGAACAAATTTACTTTTATTTCTTATTCTGATCTAATTCTATTGTTGAGACGGTTGAAAATCGTGTTTACTTGTTCTGGAATCCTTTATCTTTGACTTGTGAAATCCTGGGTTTAGACATTACATCAAGAATTCCTATTCTTTTTCTTTCAAAAGAGTAGCAACATACACTTTCTTTTTTTCTTATTTCCTTCAATAAAGCATTTTACTCTTCTATAGAAATCAAATATGATACCTTGGGCCCGGGGGGAGGGGGGGATGTAAGAAAAATGACCAATTTGACCCTTAGCCCCGGTGTTAGATTTGGTTATTTACTAAAATCTCCTTTTGGGGGAGAAGGATGGATTGTTAGTGTGGATGATTTAGAAGATATAATTGGGGGACATGTATGGCTGGGTTCCATTTGTGTACTTGGCGGAATTTGGCATATCTTAACCAAACCCTTTGCATGGGCTCGACCCCTTAATCCTAATTCCTTTATCCGCCACTATGGGCGATTGGTGATGCTACCTGCTCACTTTACTGGGATGAAAAGTGAACCAAGGTTGAGTAGGATGTGTGCCGGTGGGGACCAGACAGCATAATGCAATCAACTAAACTCTAACCCTTTGCCTTGTTGTTCCTCCTCCTCTATATTTCCCCTCATCCATATTTTGTTCTCTCTTTCTCACTGGAATTCTACAAGCTTCCTTATCTCCAGCCGTTATAAGTTCGGCTTCCTTGAGCTTACTCAGTTTTTAAGGGTCATGCACGCTAACACGCTTGGTGCACCATGATAACCGAGGAAATAAGGAAAGAGAGAATATGGAGGACCTTGTTTCCACTTCAGAAAATCATCGAGAGGCAAGCCTATAAGATTAAAATATAATTAGATGAACTAACATTTAATGTACATACTCCAATGCACTAGTTTGTACATTATTATTGCCAAAACAATAAAATTAAAGAGTGACATAAGAGTACTGTTGGAACTCTAAATGTGGTATGATGAAAATCTAGCACTTAATATTAAAATCTAGCACTCTAAATGTGAGCCATATTCAATTTTGAACAGTTCGTTGACGATCCCAACTTGTGATGATGACGTCAAGGGTGTATGCCATTCATTTAAAGTTCTTGTTAGGTTCTTGTAATCCATCCGATTTGGGTACGGTGGTCGGGTAAGGAAGGTGTAGGTGTTACCGATGCTGTGCAGGTTGTCTGCATCCACTAGAGAAGTGCTTTATAAGTAAGTACTGATCCAATATGCATTCATAATTAATCATTCGCACATCACTTAAAGAAATGTAATTTACTGAAAATCCATTGGTAACATTGTTTGCCTAAAAAGTACCATCTTTCATATAGAACAATCGTTGGCACATCTTGCATATTAGTAGCTGCTCAGTAATTGCAAACAATTATGGCAGAAGCATCCTAACAAAAACAAAGAGTATATATAGGGTTGGGAAGAAGATATTGTGTAATATCAAACAATTAAGGTAGGGAAACAATGTGTTCTTCGCAGGGTGTGTGCCGTGTGCCAATTGGCTCGATTTTAGGTGGCGGTGATGGTTCTATGTAGGCAGCAAGGATGCAGGATGCGAGAGCGGAGCTAACACGGAGCTAACACAGTGGAGATGATGGGGTTGGGGGCTAATGGCCAAAGCATGGTGCACCCGGCGCAAAAGGGGCGAGATAGAGAACGTGAAACACTATATACGGCTGTGCTTGCAGTCCGAATTCATTAGTTCAGTGTATGGTAAGTGTAGACTAAGCTAAACCATGGTTCTGTCATTAGCCATCTAAAAAATAGATTAGTTCAGTGTATTGTGAACAAGAACACACTATTTGAGAGTTCCTAGACTAATTGCCATACCTGTGTAGGTAAATTTACACTTAAGAGTTGAATAAAGATCGGGGTCCAGCAGTAAGATGTTATTATATATATATATATATATATGCAACAAGTGCTCCCTTGGCTTTGCTGGTGTAGGAGTGTAAGAAAAATGGCCCTAGACATTTACATATTGTGATTTTGGTGATTGAGTGACAATAAAGTCATTGGAATTAATGAGTTTGTCAATTGCTATTTATAAGACTTTTAGGTTCCAAGGATCATTCCAAAACATAAGCCAAATCCAGAGGGACTGAATTAGACAAAAGAAATCATGGTGTTGGCAAAAGAAATCAAAGAAAGGGTTTAAGTGGATTGAATTGGAAAAAGTCCACAAAGTTTCCACATGCCGTACTATATGGCGATGGGATATTCCATCGCCGTAGTATTGGCCAAAATCAACGGTGTGTAGGGTCAGCTCTGGCAGAAGGATCTTTTAAGCAGCGGCTAGTACAATGCTTTGGGCTAGATACACCACTACCATTCGGCCATTTCAAGATGCTAGAGTCCAGGAGAAATTCATCTACGACCACAAGACAATCAAACCACTCAAGTGCTACAATGATCAACCTTAGTGGCTGATTAGCGCTAAGATAGGCCTAGTGAGAGCATTTGTAAGAAGTGTGTCTTGTGCTTGGTTCTTTGAGTGATCCATCCTTTTAATCTTGGTATTCCGACCCCTTGAGTCTTTGGTGGCTCGTCAGAAAGTCTTCGATCCTCCAGTTTGGTGTGGAGCAGCGTTGACAGCTTTGTGTGGAGGAAGAGGAGACCCCTCCTTGGTGGAGAAGTTTCATAGTCAAGATGGCTCCAAGATCTCCAAAAGAGTAGGTTGATGATGAGAGCATTGTCTTAGTGACTTGCTCATCATCATTCTTGAGGAGCCTTTGTGGCAAGCTGAAGATCTTGACCGAGAAGCAAGACTTTGAGATCTTGAGTGTATCCTTTGTGGAGCTCCAACATGGAGTTGGCTTGGCTTAGTGCCAACTAAACCACGGGATAAATTCTTGTGCCGAGTTTACATCTTCCTAATGCACTCCTGTATGTTTCCGCATTTCATACTTGTAACTTGTGTGTGTTTACCTTATTATAGTAGGATCTTGATGGAATTGACTTTAGGTTCCATTTCTCTTTGTGGATGGCTGCATACACTAGTGGAACAATAATTGCACATCTAGAAAGAATATCTTAGTTTACATTTTTGCAATCAGTTGGGAAAATAGCTAAGGTTTTAGAAAGACTAATTTAGTCCAAGGATTTAATCCAAGGAGTTGCATCCACCTTAGTCCTTCAAGCTTTAGTCGAGGACGAGTAAAGGGCTAAGTGTGGGGGAGTTTTTGGCGATGCTTACACTCCATTTATAACCATCAATTCCTTAATATTTCTCCTCATGATAACCACCAAAACCGAGGCCTAGGGCTTAATTCTAACTCTTTCCACGAGTTTTGGTGTAATGTCATGATGAGACAGGGGCAGGTGCAAAGAAGGACAAAATGTGCTTAAACACACCAACAAAGACACCGTACTCAAGCACAAAGGATCCAAAGGGCCCACCTATCAGTCATACATGGGCCAACCTGCGGGCAAACTGACCTCAGAGGAACCCTAGACCCACCTATCATCCACCAGAGGAGAATAGGCACAGAATATCCCTCCTAGGGTTCGGCTGATCCCCTAGTTCGGCCGAACCTGGATGGGTTCCATTGGCGCCAATCTTTGGCGCCAACGCTTCCTGCGTCTCCTTCTTCGCGCCAAGAAAGGTTTCCATATGAGACAACCCTGAGAACCGCCCCTACACATTATAAAAGGAGGGGTGGAGGCCTCTCATTCAATACACAATTCAAGAAGAGAAGAGAAGAAGGAGGACTTCACCCTTAGGCTAGATCTACTCTTTTAGCATAGTAGTAGGGAGTGCGTGAGGAGAAGTCTTGGAGAAGAGCCGGGTCGGCCTTTTTCCAGCTTGTACCTCTTCAGAGATGAACCTCTTTTGGGAGTAAGTGTCCGAGTTCGTCTTCGGTGGTAAGCTTCTGTGCTAGATAAGCTTTCATTGCGAAGTGCTAGCGGGTTCGTTGTCCGTTCTTGTAGCGGATGCTCTAGCTTTGGCTGAAGTTAGAATAGTAATCGATCTCTTAGACGTGGCACGCGTCTAGGTTATAGATTACCCTCATTTGCCTTGTTCCTCACGGTCTGAGAGGTAGGCGGCAGGTGGTCCCTATCCATCCCTTATATTCCTCCATGTTCAGGTTCGCGCGTAGAGCTGTTGGCTGGAGACACTTTGGCAGACCAGGAGAAAACCAGTGCCCAAAGCTCGTGTCTTGCAACCAAGTTTACCTCTCCTTTGGCTTGATCCAATAGACAACCGCATAACCCAAGGCAACCTTCCTCTCTTTATCTTCGGGTAGAACTAGCTAAGAGCTTTTACGCTTCCGTCCTCTGAGAAATTACAATACCCTTGAATACTCACGAGTGAAGTGCTACAATGGTAATTCCGTGCGCTTGTGGATCATATTCATAATCATAAGAAATACCAACACCAAGGTATTCTCAAAGATTGACCTTCACTCGATCTACCACTGATAAAAATCCAAGCCAGCGATTCAAAAGCCAAAGTTCTCTACTTGCTATGCACTATACGAGTATTTAGTGATGTCCTTCGGACTTATTCATGTACTAGCATATTTCATGTACCTCATTAATTCGGTGTTTATGCCGAAGCTGTACAAGTTCATTGTGGTTTTCATTGACGATATTCTTATCTACTCCAAAGACAAGAAGGAGCACGCCCAACACCTCCACATAGTACTTCAATGACTTAGAGATCATCAACTTTATGCTAAGTTCAGTAAGTGTGACTTCTGGTTGACACGTGTGAAGTTCTTACGTCCACACTATCATAGACGAGGGGATTGCAGTAGACCTCGGGAAGATACAAGAAGTATTGGATTGGAAGCCTCCAATATCAGCTCATCAGATCCGAATCTTCCTATGATTGGGAGGCTACTATCGCCATTTTATTTTGTATTTCTCCAAGACTGCTAAACCAATGACCAAATTACTCAAGAAAGGGGCCAAGTTTGCATGGAGTGACAAATGTGAGCATGTGTTCCATACACCGAGAGAATTCCTAACCTCAACACCCATATTAGCTCAACCAAACACATCCAGGACTTTTGACGTCTATTGTGAACATCGGGCACCGGCCTAGGTTGTGTACTAATGCAACAACATTGAGTCATTTCTTATTCCTCTAGAGCTCTCTGACACCACGAAACAAAATACCCCCCCAGTGATATAGAACTTCTCGCCGTTGTGCATGCCTTGAAAATTTGGAGACACTACCTTATAGGCGCACATTGCAACATCTACGGTGATCACAAGAGCCTCAAATACATCTTCACCCAAGTTGATCTAAATATGCGACAAAGAAGGTGGAACAAATTGAACAAAGACTATGATCTCGAAGTTCATTATCATCCTGGAAAGGCTAACATAGTCACATATGCACTAAGCCGCAAAGTTCAATGCAACTGTTTTACAAGTAGTTCCTTTGCCGACACCCTTTGCCATGAGATGGCCAAGCTTAAGCTGGAAATAGTTCCTCACGATACCCTAAATCACATTTCCATCCAACTGACACTGAGGGTTCAGATTATCATGGCCCAATGGAATGATCAGGGAATCGTTGACTTAAAACAAGGACTGGCCCAGGGAATCCCAAAATATAAATGCTTTAGGCAAGATTGGAAGGAATAGTATAGTTTGAAAGCCACTTGGTTGTACCCAAGAATCCCGAACTTAGGAAGTAAATTTTGCATGAGGCCCATTTATCCAAGTTCTCCATCCACGCAGCCAACAACAAAATGTATTTGGATCACAAGAAAAAACTTTTGGTGGACAAAAATGAAAAGGGAGATCGCTAAATACGTGGCCGAGTGTGACACATGTCAACGAGTAAAAGCAAGTCATCTAAAAGTAGTCGGAACACTCCAGCCTTTACCGAGTCCTTCTTGGAAGTGGGATGACATAAGTAGGGATTTCATTGTTGGGTTACCTCTCACTACCTAGAAGCATGATTCCATATGGGTTATCGTGGATCGATTCACTAAGACCGCCCATTTTTTGCCTATCAACACCCACTACACTACTAAACGATATGTAGAGCTATATGTAGAGCACATTGTTTGCCTCTGTGGTATCCCCAAGACTATAATATCAGATTTAGGCAGCCAGTTCATAGCGAGGTTTTGGGAACAATTACATGAATATCTAGGAAGCAAGCTCATCCGTAGTTCAGCCTACCACCCTCAAACTGATGGACAAACAGAAAGAACAAATCAAATCTTGGAAGATATGCTTCGCGCATGTGTCATTCATTATGACAAATATTGGTATCAATGTTTTTCAATGGCTGAGTTCTCCTATAACAAAAGTTTCCAAACCAGCCTGAAAATGGCACTGTTGAAGCTTTGTACATACGAAGGTGCCGCACACCTTTAAACTGGTCGAAGGCAGGGGAAAGAAAGGTGTTTGGACCAGACATATTACAAGAGGCAGAGGAGAAAGTGATGATTATTCAAACCAACCTCAAGGCAGCCCAATCATGCCAAAAGAGCTATCATAATAAAAGGAGAAAAACCATTGTCTTTTGAAATTGGTGAGTCTCACAGACTAAAGGAATTCAGAGATTTGGAGTAAAAGGAAAGTTAGATCCTCAATATACTGGACCATACCCGATTATAGAAAGCCGTGGGCCAGTGGAATACAAGATTCAGTTCCCACCAAATCTTGCAGCCATCCACAATATCTTTATCACACCCTAAAAATTAGGCCTAAATAAAAATTAGAATTTAATATATTTAATTATTGATTTGTTCATGTCATGTAGGGGCTAATTAAAATTTAGTCGAAAATTAAAAGCAAGAGTACGCGTAGGAAAACATGTATGTGCATTCATGCCGGAGCATACTTTTTGTTTGCTAGCAATTCATTTGATGGGTTTTGAATTTCTTTTTGAAATCCCCACTGAATTTGCTCTTGGATGAGTGTTTATTTGTTCTTTTCGCTTTAAGTCTGATTCTGGCCCCTGAACTTTTGGCCCGGTTCGGTTTAGACCCCTCAACTACCAGCCCAGGCCGCCTTTCCTCCCTCTCAGCCCAGTCCGCTCGGCCCATCCGGCCCGCTCGGCCCAGCTGCCCGCGCCGCACCCGCCTTCCTCCGACCGAAGGCGCCCAGCGCCCAGGCGCCTTCACCCGCGCCGCTGACAGGTGGGGCCCACCTGTCAGCGCCGTCTTCCCCCTCTCGCTCGGACTCTCGGCCGAGTCCGACGCCACCGCGCCCAACGGCCGCCGTGATTCACGCTCGCCCGGCCCCTATCCGCCTCGGACTCCGTGCACGCTTATCCCCTCGACCCTCCGCCCTATAAAACCACCCCGGGGCCCCCTCCCTTACCTCGTTTTCGCATCCCGGAGCTCGCGCCGCCGCCGTTGCCGTCCGCTCCGGTAAGCCGCCGCAGCCGCTCGATTCCAACGCCGAGGAAGCGCCACGCTCGCCCCTAACCTCTCCCTCGTGCCCACAGGAGCTCCTGGAAGCCACCCCGACGCCCAGAGCCCTGACGCCGAGGCCGCCGGTCGCCCGCACCGCACGCCGGAGCCGCCACCCGCCGTTCACCGTCTCACGTCCGCTCCACCGCTTAATCGCCGTCCTCGATCCCCTGGTAAGCTTCGCCGTGACCCCCTCTCTCTCTCCCAAGCTAAGCCGCGCACAAAACCGAGCCCCCTAGCCCCTATCCCGACGCAGCGCCGCCGCTCGCCGCCGTCCTCACTCGCGGCCAGTGACCAACCGCCGACCGCTTCGACCTCAGCCGCCCGATTTGATCTGGACGGCCGAGATCAGCCCATACCCTTTCGCCCTTAACCGGTCCACCGTGGACCCGTGGACTGAGTCCACGGCGCGGTTCATGGCCCCGTCAGCGCCATGTGGCTGACACGTGGGCGCCACATCAGCGCCACGCCAGCCCAGCCAGGCACGCAGCGCCTGTTTTGCATAAAAGCCCCTCGGCTTTACTGAAATTAACCCGCAGTCCTGTGTAGTTCAAAAATAATTAGGTTTAGGTCCTTTTTCTTACGGTTTGAATCCTGAGCTTTTAAATAATTGAACCCGCCGTCCTAGGTTGTAATATTTACGTGTTAGACCTTCTGTTTTTATATGTAATTACATTTAGGCCCTTGTTTTCTTGCAGATAGGTCCCTGGAAGTTTAGTTTCTTTATCAGCAAGCCCCTAGACCTTGTTTTAGCTCTAGATTATGCGTTTTAATTCCGATTTCAGTGATTCTTGCGCTCATGTGTTCGTAGTGATGCGTAGAATAGTTTTATTAGCTTTTTAGCCACTGTTTGAATTGTTTGGTGTACTGTATATACATGTACGGGCTTGTCTGGATTGTGTGTTGGTGATTGTTGATCGAGTCTAGCCGGTGAGCCGTTCGAGCCGTTCTTCGAGCAGCACTTTGAAGAGCAAGAGCAGCAGCTACAGTACCAAGAGGAAAGCAAGTATAACATGAGAATTCCTTGATACCTATACACATTAATAATCACTTACATTCATGCATGAGTTAATCTGATTTAGGATTATCCCTAATATTCTTTGAAACTTACTTTCTTGCTCAACTGGGTTATGCATTGATGGGTAAATTGAGCTAGGCTTTACAACTTGCGCTTACTGTCTTTGGACAGTGATACTTGATACCTCTTAATGATGAATGGATAAAACTTGCTTTTTAGCAATCTGGATTAGGTAGCTGGAACATGTGCTGTGTGCTTTGTTCTCAGCAAACTCTTGTTCTAGAATATGTGCTGTGTGCTTTATTCTAGGCAATTCACGATCTAGAACATGTGCTGTGTGCTTTGTTCTAGGCAACCCTTAATTTGGACATGTGCTGTGTGCTTTGCTCCATCCAACCTAAATCAGAACATGTGTTGTATGCTTTGTTCTTAATCAACCTTTAAACTGGAGCAATTGCTGTGTGCTTTGTTCTGGGCATCACTAGTTATGGTCTATCTTAAAGTGGCAAACCGAGAAAACAGTGCAACCACGGGAATCAAATGGGCTCTGGTCTTGACTAAGTAAATTTTGAAAGGTCTTGTAGCGTCCCTATGCAGTCACACCGAAGGTAGTGTGATGAATGTGCCTGATCAGCACTGCGTGGTTGGGTTATAAAGTTCTTCTGAACTTTTACGTGACCAGTGGCGAAAGTGTACAACCTCTGCAGAGTGTAAAACTGTTATAACAGCCATACTCACGGTTACGAGTGGCCTGGATCCTTTTTGACAGTGACTTTTACCCCGGTGATGTTTAAAAATGGAATGAAACTGGAATGATGGTGGACTATGGTACTTCTCTACTTATACTTAATTTGGGGTTACAACTGGGAATTACCTATTACATTTTAGTAATTTGGTTAATGTAAAATTGAACAATTAAAAGTGCTTACCGCAGTTAAACCGTGTCCAGTTTTTTAAGACTTCATCCCTCGTGTTATATTTGTTAAGTAAAGTTGGTTTACTTACACTTGCATTATTCAAAAAAATCCCGGATGGGTAATCAGATGAACTTGAAGGTGTTGTGGAGTTCCCTGAAGATGTTCCAGACTTCTAGGCAGCTGTTAACCAGTTGGTGTCCTTGTGGAGTTTGTGGAGCCACGAGAGTTTATCTTTTCGTATGCGTAAACTTTGATTAAAGACTTGAGTCTTATTTGTAATAATTCTGAGATGCTATTCTTTTGTATTCGAGCACTTGTTTTACTTTGATATTCTGTTATCCTAAAGCTATATGTGTGTGTGATTGGACTTCCTGGGTACACACATAGTAGCATTCGGTTTTATTCATAAATCCAGGTGTGACAATCTTTCACGTATCACAACTCAAGAAATTTCTTCGAGTTCCTAAAGAAAGCATAGCCCGAGAAGAGATCGAACTTGAACCTGACCTCACGTACGAGGAACGTGCTGTTAAGATTCTTCGTAAAAAGGAGAGAGTGACGAGACATCGAACCATCAAATTCTATAAGATCCAGTGGAGCAATCACTACGAAGAAGAAGCCACATGCGAACAAGAGTCCTACTTAACTCCAAGTATCCCGGTTTCCTCAACTTCGAAGTAAGATACCTAGCCTTCCCACACTAATACTGCACTAGAATCTTGGGACGAGATTCTTTTATGGGGGAGGGCTGTGACAGTACAAAAATGACAGTGTTGATTAAACTTGATCCACGACATAAAGTGCAGAATGATCAAGTACCTTGCTTAAAAGTTAGTTATAAACCTCCACATCAAATGACACATTTCTATGTATGTTCATTTTTGGTGATTAAACACAAAAAAGTTACAAATAAATGCAATTAAAGTAATTATATTATTCAAATATGAGAATTGGTTCAGGTTGTGTCATACAAAGCAAGCTACTCAATCATTGGAACTACCTTGAATTCAGAGAAAAACTTTCAAATTTGGGTTCAATTCAAAGTATCTGAAAATACTCAAATAACAAATGTTGGAGCTTTCAAAATTTCCTACATGTTTGTCAACATGATTTGGGCTAGTTTTGCTTAAATTTTGTACAAAATTGCAAAATAGGAGAGTGTCTCTCTCTTTCTCTCTCCGTTTTCTCCTCGCACTAGTCGCCGCCGTCAATGGCACGCCGGCCACCTGGCCGCCGCCGGTCTGCCACACCATTCTGGATGCCCACGCTTGGCGCACCGATGCCCTCGCCGCCATCACATCACCTGCTCACCAGTCCACCACGCCATCTCTCTCTCTCCCTCTCCCTCACACCGCCAGGCGCAGGCCGGCCAACCGCCTAGCCAGCGATGCCTGCCCATCGAGTTATTAATCTTCAACATCGAGCAACTTGTTTGTTATGAATTGTCCGGCAATAAAAGCCTGCTCAACAAAGCATATTATAAAATACCTATCTCCATATGATATCCACTTTATATCAAAAGCCACAATCGAAGGTAGTAACCTAATGTTTTGGATTGTCTTGATTCTCGCCTCAAACTAAGGAAAAAAGGACATCATCAGCAACGCTGTAAACAAAATTGAAACATATCACATCATCAGCAACGCTGTAAACAAAATTGAAACGAATTTAGAAACTGGGAAAAAGATTACCTTCTGCCACGAACTCGATCAGGAAGATCTTTAAGTGGAAATTCCCGCGATCGCCTTCGTTCAGCGCGTGACCTGATGTCTCACCTAATCCATATGAAGCCTCTGAGCTAGCATCAGTCTCAATTCCGTGGCCACTAATGTCACTAAAACTAGAAATATTGTGCATTGTGGAATCAGACCTACTTTGCTGGGAGAAGCGGCCTCTTTCTTGTCCAAATTCCCGTTATCATAGGATGAAAATCCTCCATAGCACCAGATTCCACGTCAACTGCAACCTCTAGCATTCTCTCATCAGCATCGCTAGCCACCTTAACCAACACCTGCATGGGGGGTCTCATGAACAGCCGCTAAGGGAAGGTTTGGTGTTGACTTAGGACCAGAAACAGTAAAGGAGGGCACCTGAGCTTCGTTTCCAGGATTCGGCCACTATTCGTCACATTCGTCATCAAAGGCAGACACCATTCGCAGTCCGTCTGACATGTCAATAATCCCAGAAGAGGTATCAGGAGCAATAAAAAAAATCTTCCACCTCAAATGTCCGGCATCACAAGCATGTCAATGCTGTTACATTTTTTTTATCATGTTAGGTACACAAGCAGTGTATTACATTGATCATGTAAAAGTACCCAATTGATCACAGGATTACATTATTGTATTTTACAAACATATTGACATAAAGTAAAGTATCCCGCATGCATTTGTAAAGCAATAGCGAAGTTTTATAATGGAGATGGTTCGGTCGACATGCTCCCAGACAAATAGTGAAAGTATCCAACATTAGTAATTCTTAGCTAATATTATGGTGAAGTTTGATAATGAAGATTCCGTCAACATTCAGTACGACAACGAGAGAAAGTATCAAGCATTAATAATTCCGAACGTGGTTATGTTCAAGAGTTTAGGATGCCTAACTGCATAAATCCGAAAGCGTTATATAAACAACTAAGGGGTCTATACATGGAGGAGACAGAACTACTTTGTGTAAAAATATATGGAAATATACAACAGATAGCCAACACTACAGGAAATCAAGGGTTTGCCGAGTGTCCCAAACACTCGGCAAAGGCCGATATACACTCGGCAAAGACTTTGCCGAGTGCTACACTCGGCAAAGAGCACTCGGCACCGCTCGGGACGGCAAAGGGGCTCTTTGCCGAGTGTAATATTACGGGCACTCGGCAAAGCCTTTGCCGAGTGCCCAGGGCCACACTCAAAAGTTGGGCCTAACGCCCCGGCGGACGGCGCACCGCCGTCTGCTGACGTCACGCCGACGTGGCGGCGACGGCGGCTGACGGCTGACGGCGGAGCTTTGCCGAGTGCCAGGTGGCAGCACTCGGCAAAGCCGGGCCCTTTGCCGAGTGTCCGCCCAAGTGACGTGGCATGGCAGCTTTGCCGAGTGCTGCCACGTGGCACTCGGCAAAGCTTGACCATTAGGTGCCACTGTGGTCACGCTTTGCCGAGTGCCCGTAAAAAACACTCGGCAAACACACGGCACTCGGCAAAGGAGACCATAAAATAACAGAAATGGCACCTTTGCCGAGTGTACACTCGGCAAAAAGGGGCTTTGCCGAGTGTACACTCGGCAAAGGTGCCATTTCTGCCCTGTTTTATTTGTTTCGGCAGGTATAAAGTGCCCCCACTCAATACACATCACAGGCAGTTCATATAGATATATATACACATTACAGGCAGTTGATATAGATAAAATCCACAATAACCATAACAAAATAGTATCTCATCCACAACTAGTATCACATCCATAAGTTCACAAATAACAAGCATAGTAAATGTCGGGGTTCTCTACCGCCAACAAGTAAATTTCCTACGATCGCGTGTCAGGATCCGGATGGTGACTCGAGAGACAGGGGGTTTTAGACTGGTTCGGGCCTCCGGAGAGTAATACCCTACGTCCAGTGAGAGCCGGTGTTCTCAAGTCCAAGTCTGTAGTAGGGGTATACAAACTAGTCGGGAGAGGGAGGGGGTCCCAAGTCCCTGAGCGGTGTGAGTGAGCGTGTGGTGTGTGCTGCGACCGAGTGTTGGACTAGTGTTCGACTTGTCCCCCACTGATGTCTCCTTGTCCCCTTTTATAGCCTCAAGGGGAGAAGGGAGCGGGGGGTAAGAAAGGGGAAAATTACACAGGGAGTTACTGCCCCCGAGTGCTTCATCCAGCGCCGTCCGCCGAGCCGTACCGGGAGCAGGTGTTGACGGAGTGGGCGTTCCGCCGGACCCGGGATCGTACATCCCGGGTGGTTGGGGTCGATGCCTTCCGGGGTAAGCTCCCGGGTGGTTCCCGGGTCGTGGTTGACTTGCTCGAGGTCCTCGGGCGCTCCAGGTGTCCTGCTCGGGCTCCAGGTGTCGTCCATGGGCGCCTGGGGTTGTACTTGGGTGCCTGGTGTGGCGCATGCATTCCTCCCAGGGCTGTAGCGCTCCTGTTCGGACGTGACGGGCGTCACTGTGGCTGCCGTGGCGAAGGACAGACGCCCATGATGCTCTGACGCGGCAAGTACCAAGTGGGTACGGCGCAGGATGGGTCGGGGCGTGGCCGGGTAGTTTTGCCCGAGGGGCTGGAGACCCCCCGGGGACGAAGAACTCCTCGGGCGAACCGGGAGGCCACTCGGAGGCGGAGAACTCCTCGGGCGAGGCGGACGGGAGTCGGCCGGGACGGACGGGGGTCGGCCGAGGCGGACGAGGGTCGGCCGAGGCGGACGGGAGTCGGCCGAGGCGGACGAGGGTCGGCCGAGTCAGGGGAAAACCGATCCTCCCCTAATCTGATGTTCTTCGGGCGAATCGCGGGGACTCCTCGGAGGCGGAGAACCCCTCGGGCGAGCCGGAGACTTGTCGGGCGGCCTCCGAGGTGTCGTGGCATGATGATTCTGCTTTGGTTTGGGTCTTTAATCTTTGCTTTTTGAGGGGTGGATTATCGTAAGCTCCCGGATTAAGGGTTCAGTTGGGCACCCCTAATTCGGACCTTCGTCAGTAGCCCCCGAGCCTGGGGGGGAGATGGAGACTCGCGCCCAGGCTGGATGGCGTCGTGGATATGATAAGTTATGATCTTTCCGGTGGGGGCGCGCGAGCGCACCCGCCGGGTGTAGCCCCCGAGCCTTGAGAAGAGCTGGTGCTCTTGTTAAGGTTTTGTGCCCGGGTGGTTTGCCTCGGATGTTGTCGGGATCGAAGAACTTGTCGGGGAGGGGAAGCTTGTCGGGGACGCCTCTTTGGTGGGCCGGTCAGCCGCCGGACCGTTGACGGGCCGGGAACGGAAGCGTCGGCCCGGTCCCCCGCCTGCGTGGGGAGGTGGGCGCGCCTTTTGAGGCGCCAGTGGTGGGCCCGCGCAATTAAGGCCGCGGCGGTTCCGCCCCGCCCCTACTTATAGCCGCGTGCTGCGGCGGCCTCGGGTTTTACCCCAGCCCGAGCTTTCCATCTTTTCGCTGCGCGCTTCGTCTCCTTCGTCGCCGCCACTTGCTTCCTTGCGTCTTCCGCCGCCGTCGCCTCGCCGCCGCGGAGAGCAAGCGACCGAGCCCCCCATCTCGCCAGCGCTCCTTCTTCGAACTGCTTCAGGATGTCGACCTGGGAGCGTTCCCGCGTCTCACGCCGGCAGCTGGAGGGCCTCGCGGCGGAAGGCCTGCTCCCGCCGTTGACGGAGGCCGTGGAGTGGAAGGTGCCCGGCGTCGAGGACTACCCCCAACCGCCGGAGGGGTACGTCGTTTCTTTTGTCGCCTTCCACGAGCGCGGGTTCTCCGTCCCCGCAGGAAGGTTCATCCGCGCCGTACTTAACGAGTACGGGCTGGAGCTCCACCACCTCAACCCGAACGGAGTCCAGCAGATGGCGGTGTTTGTCGCCCTCTGCGAGGGGTACCTGGGGATAGGGGCCCATTGGGACCTCTTCAGGTACTTTTTTAAGTTTTCGCTGCACACCGTGGAGGGCGGAGCCCCCGCGACGATAGGTTGCGCGGTGCTGAAGGCCAAGCAGGGGCGGACGAAGGCCTACATCTCGGGGACCCTGACCAGCTCGAACAAGGGATGGCACCCGATGTGGTTCTACCTGAAGAACGACGGCCGAAACCCCCTCCCGGCGTACACCGGGAAGACCTTCGAGAAGCTGCCCGCGGAGTGGGCGTACGGGCCCGAGAAGGAGCGGCAAGACAAGGTCCTCGGGGACATCTGGGAGGCCCTCGCTCGGCTCCGCGCCGCGAGGGTGACCACGGCGGAAGTCCTCGGCGGATACCTCTCGAGAGGTATCGTGCCGCTGAGGCGGCGCCCTCTCCAGATCTGGGAGATGGTCCCGCAGAACGCCCCCTTTGAGGGGACCGTGACGATGATCCCCCTGCCATCGGGGGACGAGTTGGAACGCCGGGTGACGGCGGCGATGGGGAAGGGTCACGAAGCATATCCTCCCCCGGGCCTCCTCCCCATGCTCCCGCACAAGCGCACCAAGGATCTGGTAAGGTTTTCTTTGTGCATCTTGAATCCCCGATTGGTTTTTCAATTGGCTGATTCCGACTTATTTTAGATGAAGGGCCTCCACTGCACTATCTCCCGGCCGCCCCTCCCCGAGGACAAGGCGAGAAACCGAGCCGAGGCCGCATACGCCAAGGCGAGGAAAGATCGCCGAGGAGGGGACACGGAGGGCGGCGCCCTCCGCGGTGGAACAGGTGCCGGAGGGGGACGGCGACAGCCCGGGGGACACACTCCCGACGGGCCTAGCCTTAGCACAGGCCGTCCCCCCAGAGGCGGCCGTGGCGGCGCTTCAAGCGGAGCTGGCCGAGGAGCTGGCGGAGGCGGCCCTGCATGCTCCTCAGGAGGAGCCGGCTCACCCCGGAGTGGGGGAAGTTGCCGGAGAAGATGGCCGCGGGGACGCGGGCGGAGAAGATGGCCGCGGGGTTACTGCCTCTCCAGGGGCTACGGTCGGCCCCAAGGAAGCAGAGGCGGGGACTCCTGACGCCCGCCAAGACGCCGTCATCCCGGCGGCCGTCGCAGCCCCCGAGTCCCCCGGGGTGACTCCCCCGGAGATCGTCGTGCTCGAGGACTCGCCGGAGGGTAGCTCGCGGAGGGTCGCCGGCGAGTGCAGCAGGAGGCCGGCCGCGGAGTTCTCGAGATCCTTTCGCCCTACGCGCGAGGGCCCGCGCCATCTCCGGGAGACGCCGGGAGTGATGGCGGTGGACCGCCGATGTGCCGCCCTCGTACCCATCGAGGACAACCCGAACCTTCCGTGCGAGGGTCGGTACTTGTGGTACGATCGTCAGAACCCGGCGGCGGGTCCCATCTTCGAGCTGGACGACGCGGCGGAGAGGGAGCAGTGCCAGCTTCTCCGGGAAGGCCTCGAGAACGTGAAGGAGGTCTTCAACAAGCTGATCATCGACCCTTCCCTGGTGAGTCTTTGGGCTTCGTTCTTCTAATCCTGACGCTGTTCTGGGGTATGCCTTAGCGTTCTTCTTCTCGTTTTTGTTCAGAGAATTATCGAGCGCAGTGCCGAGAAGTCGGCGTTCCTCCGCCGGGAGTCCGGGCTTTGGCGTGCCGTGCAGCAGCTGAAGGCCGAGAAGGAGCAGCTCGAGGCCCAGCTGGCCGAGGCCCGGGAGGCCAGGGACGAGGCGATCCTGGACGCCGCGGAGAGGGAGGCCGCCCTCGAGGCCAAGGTGGGCGAGGCCGAGAGGACCGTGAGGGAGGCATTGGTGGCCGCCGACGCCTCCAATCGGGAAAAGGCTGCCGCCGTGCGGGAGGTCGAGGAGCTGAAGGCGAAGGTGGTGGACCTTCAGACAGACGTCCAACACCGCAACCTCGACCTCAAGACGGTCGGCAACCAACTTGTCGAGGTGGCCGGCAAGCTAACGGCCGCGGAGGAGGAGGGGACCCGTCTCAAGGAGATCGCCGGGAAACGGGAGGAGGAGATCCTTGGTAAGTCATCCCTCCTCATCGGTTGTCGGGCGGTTTCTTTCTGTTCTCCTTGCGTGGCGGCAGGTTTACTTGAGCTTGACTGTTAATGCAGCCCTGCGGAGGATGAGGGCTGACCTGGAGGCCCAGCTCGAGGGAGAGAAGCGCAAGATGGCCAAGGCCATTGTTACCAACCAAGAGCTGGTGCAGCTTGGTCAGGAGCTTAGGGCGCAGCTGGCCAGTAAGTATCGCACGTCCACTCGCCCTTCTTCTTGCAGAATGATGCTGACGAAGAGTTGCCTGCAGGGGTCGTCGAGGATCTTCAGAGGTCCCGGGAGGCAGGCGAGCAGAGCCAGAGGGCCCTCGAGAAGAAATCCGAGGTCCATCAGGCTTTGGTCCAGGCGGTTGAGCGCCTGCTCGGGGAGCTCAGCGTCGGCGACGGCCCGTCCTTGGTGGATCGTCTCGCCCTCGTCCCGGGGAGAACTCAGGCGCAGGCCTCGGATCTTGCTCGGAGTGTGGCACGCAAGATCATTGCCATGTTCTTGTCACACTACCCGACCATGGATCGAAAGGCTCTGCAGGACGGATGGGCCCCCGGCTACGAGGATACTGAGTACGACGAGATTGAAGCCGAGTCCTCCTCGTTTGCCGACCAAGTGGCGTCCGTCGCCCTGCAGGAACTTGAGCCAGAGCAGCCATAAAGAACTTGGTCACTGCTTGTAACGAACAAAGTTCCTATGATAATAGTTACTCGAAAAACTCGTGTTTTATTTGTTGTTTGCCATTTTCGCTTTCTTCCGAATACTTTTCTAGGGGTCGTGGGCCGAGATAGAAAGGCACGGGGCCTTGCCCGTCAGACTCTGTTCCGTAGCCGCCGGGGCGTAGGAACTCGGGGGATTGGGCACTCGGACTCGCAGCCCCCGAGTAGTTTTGGAAGGTTCGAACGATGACAAGCAACAAATAAGGTATGCTGAAGACAACAACTAGTCGAGGCGGTTCCCTTATTGCTTCTCGGGAAAAGGATGTCGGCCCGAGGGCTTGGACCTTGCCCGCAAGTTAGCGCCGTAGCCGCGGGGGCGTGAGCACTCGGAACTTGGACAAGCGCGGTCACAAAGCCCTTTGAGCTGACGTTCCTTTCTCGCAAGCGCAAAAGTATACCGCTTGATCGCGCGCGTGAGCGATCACTTGTTGAGTTTTTACGAAAAAACAGTGAAAAAACGGAGGGGCACCGGGCCCCGGGTGGAGCCCCCGAGCGGTGGGCGATCCTGCACAGGGAAGGGGTCGCCCGCCGCTAAGTTTTGGGAACTCGCGGGGTAGATTTCGATCGTATGCGAAAAAGGTACTCGAAATGGTGCAGTACTTTGACTAGTATCGCGAATTGAAAAGTACAGGTACTTTGAAGAGTAGAGAGACGTAGCTGTGCGAGCTCGCAGGAGAATGTGAGGCTCTTCGGGGGAGTCGGAGACTCGTGGGGCGAGGTGCCGCCGGGGCGCGCGTAGCCCCCGAGCCTGCAGGGGAACGGTGGTTCGCTTCAGACGGTTCGCTTTCCGGAGTAGTGGGGAGCCCGACGGTTCGCTTCCCGGCCAGTTACTCCAGACGGTTCGCTTCCCGGAGTAGTGGGGAGCCCGACGGTTCGCTTCCCGGCCAGTTACTCCAGACGGTTCGCTTCCCGGAGTAGTGGGGAGCCCGACGGTTCGCTTCTCCCCGGCCAGTTACTTCAGACGGTTCGCTTCCCCCTGGCCCTATAAAGTCAGCATTTTCATCACCCAGTCCAACATACAGACCGGCGGCAAAGGCGAGCGGGGAGAGCGGCGGCGAGCAGGAAGAGTAGGCCAAGGAGAGCGGCGGCGGCATGGCGTCGTCGAGTGACCCGTCGTCGTTGAAGCGAGGAAGGGAGGGCGACGACGACGACAGCCGTCGGAAAAAGCTTAGGGAGGAGCAGGAGGCCAAGGCGGCGGAGATCGTCGCCGACAACATCTGGAGCGGCAACCTGCTCCGCGAGGCGTTCACGAAGCTTCGCGGTGTGGCCGCTGCGTTCGGCATCAAGGCGCCAGATTATCCGAAGAACTCGACCGTCAAGGATTTCGCCTTCAAGATCCATGGTTTGGCTGAAGAGCTTGAGAAGCTCCCCATGGTCAAGGATGCCAGCGGCGACGACGACGACGACGACAGCGAAGGCGATGGCGCCGGCGGCGACGATGGCGACGGCACCGGCGGTGGCTCCGCAGCGTGAGCTTGTAACCCGCGCGGGGGCTCCGCCGGCGCGTGCGATCGAGGTGCGCACCACCTTGATCTTCGAGAGCTTGTTGGGGGCTCCTACGGCTTAGCTTGTTCCTCTGTAATAATGTGTGTCAAGAACTGCTAGTTTGTTCGTCGGTTTGTAAGGCTTGTCGTCTTCGTGTGGTCGCGCAGTCGTCCCAGGTGCCCTCGAGTCGGTCGGGCGGGAAGCCGTTTCGTCTTTTTGTCGTTTTCCCCTCACGCACTCCCTCCGGGCTCGTCCTCGGCTTCGTTTTGTCGTGGGGGGATTTCTTCCCAGGTCTTGTTTCGTGACCTGGGACCCTACACGATGCAGGGCT
>CM014276.1:26887317-26911335 GCA_004135705.1 Alloteropsis semialata | reverse complement strand
GAACGAGTCATCATTTGCCCAAAATGGATTCCGAACAAAAGAGTTATGCCTTTTTTAGTCCAGCACTGCAATCTGTCCCGATCTGATTTCAGAACGCACAACGCCCAATGTTTTTGTTGTATCTCCTTGTATGGGTATTCAAATTGATTGATCTTGGATGAGTTGGAATGAGAATTTGATGGAGCTTCTGAATATCAACTTTGTGTTCCTTGTATGGCTCTGAGTGTGTGTAGATTTTTGATAGAAATAGCAGCGTCCCTTTCAATCTTCGGAGATGTCAACGGTCTTGGTTGTAACTTTGATCATGTATTCATAGGATTCCTTCTTCATGCCTGCAAAACACTTGAGACGCACAATCTACCCCTGGGGTGACGGTCGGAAGTATAAGCAAATGCCAACAACCAATGACATCCCTAAGACCCTAACTTGTGGTATAATTAACCTAGTAAAAGAGAAAAATAAAAACCTAATGGGTGTGCGTGTGTGCAAAGTGAATGCATGAAGTTAGTAACATGAAAGGCGGGGACCAAACTTGACAGAGATCAAACAAAGTTTTAAACACCATGTTTACTACTATGTTGCCGAAACTCTCGGATTAAACACCATGTTAAAGCCGAAGAATTCAAGCGCTCGAAAAAAGTTTAGAAAACCTAATCATGCCAACGAAAGTGTGGCTGTTGAGTGGATGCAAAGTGGGTGTGCAAATGAGAGAAAAGCATATAAACAAAGACAATGTTCACACCTTGTTCTAAACATATGTTTACAACTAGGTTGCCGAATCTCTCCATAGTCATAAAGATCTATTAACCAAGGTTAAAACACATGTCTACCCCAAGGTCAATAACTCCTCATAGCACAAGAAAAATAAGGCGCATTGCAAAGCTTATAAACCGACCAATGCAATGCAAATGCTAACGTGGCTCTCAAAACTAAATGATGATGATCATGTCTAAACACCATGTTTACACAAGATTGCAAATGGAAAATGCCCCACGAAGCATTGACATGGATATGCAAGCATTCATCATTAAGTTTTATGAGAGAACCAAGCTAACAAATGCATGATGGAACAATGTAATGGATGCAAAATGCAAATGCAAAGAGTTAGCAAGGTTTGAAAGGTCTTTCAATGTTGGTCTGCAACCAATCCATTGAAAGAGTATTTGCTTAGAGCGACAAAGCTTGCCGGCCACCTCATAAGAAGTGAAGCATTGTCGACAAGAAAATCATTCATTGAAAATAACCGAACAACCTAGCTAATGAGATTTAGGGGAAGGTTCATGGGTATCCTATATTTTTGGCTTAAAACAAGAATTTTGAAGAGAGAAGTCAAGCTTAGAAAATCTACCTAAGGTGGTTGAAAACAAAAAGAAAAACAAAGGTTGTTTCATTGGGTGGAAAAACAAAACCTAAGGTTTTAGGATGGCTATAGGTAAGAGAGATTTTCCTAAGGGTTTAGGATCTCGTGGGGAGGCTATTCAAAGTTTTCAGTTAGAGGAATAGAGATAGACTTGGCTAATTCGAATGGTGCAGCAAGCAAATCAACATAAGTCAATCCTACCCTTGTTGGCTCCGGTTTTTGGCGGGGGTTATAGAAAGGCTTAGATGGGTTTAACAAAAAGGGTAGATCAAAACAAACAATGCCATGCAATGCAAGGGTGAGAACAATATGGCATAAAGTGCAACACGAGGTGGGGTGAACACAATGACATAACATGAATAGTGGTCTGAAAACAAAAACAAAAGTTAGCCTAGATCAACTAGCCACAAGTTTAGAATCAAAGGGTAGTGTCATACCTCATGTTTCTCTCTAATGACTCTAAACACTAATAGGCACACAAAAGGGTCTACAAGTTTTCCAAGATAAAATAACAAAGTGCTCCCTCAATAACATTTAGATCATACAACATAAAGTTGTGGCATTTATTAGAGCAATGGTACAATATTACTTGATTATTCGATTAAAGAGCTCAATATAGACCGTCATATTATATAGATAATAAACAAAAGATCGGGTTTCCTTTCGCAAAGTGCTTCATATAAAGTCATAGAGCTAGACTTCTCACTTTGATTATGTTTATGCGAAGCCATGGTCCCTCGTGCGAGAATCCGAAGTGTCTATGCAGCTTGATGTTGCCTTTTGTAATCCATCGTGATTTGCTTCTAACATCTTTATGCATTGAATGTAGCCGGCTTGTGTCTTCATATGCCAATGTTCTTCGGGGTCTTCACTTTGTTCTTAGCTTCTGAATTTGATCATGTACGCTCAATGAAAGCATTGCCCAAGCTCCTCTTCATTGTTGTCATCGTTATCTCTTCTGCCTTGTTCTCATCACATTGCGCATGCCTCTTCTTTGTGGATTTTTCCCTGTATACAGAACAGAACATATACCAAAATATAGCTCTATTGAAAATTTTATAAAATTACCTTTCCAATGAGTGGTCATTCATATTAAACGGAGTTCAAATAAGAGAATTATGCCAATTTTACTTCAGCGCTGCGTGCTGTCCAGAAAATTTCAGAATGCACGACCTTCGATGTTTTGATCATAACCACTTGTAGGAATCTCCGATTGTCGGATTTATGAGCCCGGCAGTCCACACAGGGTAGCCTACGTGGTTGATTTGTTGAGGGACAGATCGAGGATCACAAGACGATGGTAACACAAGACGCAAGGATTGAACAGGTTCGGGCCGTCGAGATGACGTAATACCCTACGTCCTGTGTTGGGTGTATGGATTGCTGTGTATGAAGTTCCTGTAGGATCTCCGTAGTTCGGGTTCTGTCCTTGATCATGTGGATGATCGTCTTGTGATCCTCGATCTGTCCCTCAACAAATCAACCACGTAGGCTACCCTATGTGGACTGCCGGGCTCATAAATCCGACAGTTGGCGCGCCAGGTAGGGGCCTGATCGACGAGATCAACCAACAAGCTCGATGGCATCTACTCCTGCCGTCATCACGCCGGCATCCGCCAAGATCTCCATCGCTGAGGGGGCCATGTTCTTCTTCGGGTCCATGGTCTTCACCGCCGGACCCAAGGGAGAGCTCTCCTTCAGCCGCGACGCCACCCCGGAGGAGACCGCGCCACGACTCGATGCTACTCCGGATGGGGTCGTCACCATCACCACTCCGCCATCAACGATCGCCGACAACTCGACGATCGCTACGGTTGACGCCGCCCTCCCAGTCTCCGAGGGGAGCCCTCTTCCGCCTACACTGCCGACTGCTTCGTCTACTCCACCTCCCCCACGCAGGGCTCACGTGACATCCGAGGAACGAAGAAGACGATGGGCCGCACGCCAACGCGAGTTCGAGGCAGACATGGACCGAGCCATTGCCTCCGTCGGCGAGTGCATCGAACTGGCCGAATCCGCCCGCCAGGATGTCACTCCCCTGACACGATTCCCATTCGGACTCAGGAACGGCGGGGTCGTATACCAGGAAGCACTCGGCGAACGGCCGAACGCCGACTACTCTCCAGAAGCAAGCGGGGCGGCCAACTCCGTCGCGATCGCCCAGATCGAATCTGCTCTGCACGTCACGACAACGCAACCTCCTCGTCAAGACGTGCCGGCTCCGCCCGAAGAGGGACCATCGCCGACTTTCCCGAAAGTTACGCGCATCCTCCCCCCAAACAAGAGGATCGTGCCTGCCAAATGGGAGACGTTCGTCTCCGACATATCCGCCGATGAAGCCACAGCCCAAGGAGAGGATCAAGCGCAGTGTGATGCCAGGATCAGGCGCAACGATGAGAAAAGGCAACGCCGCGACGCGCGACGAGACCGCCGAAACCCCAAGGCCACCCGTAACCTCAACGATGATTTCATCCAGGAAATTGGTGGCATAGGCGTCTATGCCACTCCGTCAGCCAACCTCGCCGCCGCGCATCATGAACTGGAAGGGATCCCAGAAACTCCAGAGCTCAACTGCATCAAGACCAGGCTGACCACCGCAGCAGGCATGATCAACGCCCAAAAGGCCGCCGCTTCTTCCTCCCGTCACTCTAGGTCAGCTAGCTGCCGTGAGGCCGAACAAGGCGTAGTCAACCAGCCGGACCTCCGCGAACAACTTCACAATCGCGACCTCCACAGAGATCTTGATGACCGCTATCGGTGAAGGGACGAGGAAGAGCTCCGACGACGCGCCGAGTACAACCGCAACACGGCGCCCCGGGGCTGGACCGCGACACCCGCCTGCGTCGAGAACTGGAGGCCAATGAGGCCGCGCGCCGCCGCGAGTTCGACCGCAAGTACGGGCCTCCACTCGAACAGCACAGGCCGCCACGGGCTCGCACTCCTGAGGATCTCTCCGCTGATTCAGGACGTGAGAACACCGAGAACCTCAACGACTGCGACGGCTTCCCAGCGTTTACCGCCCGAGTAAGATCTATTCGAATGACTGCTAACTTTAAACCTACAGGCGTAGAAAGATACGATGGGAAGGCGGACCCTACAATGTGGCTTCGGACGTATAGCATCGCCATCCGCGCGGTGAACGGCGACCACGACTCCATGTGCGCCTACTTCCCTGTTGCCATGACCAAGGTGGGGCTAAGCTGGCTCCACAGCCTCGAGCCCGACTCCATCGACAACTGGGACACACTTTGCCGCAAGTTCAAGAGTTACTTCCAGGGCAGCTCCGTCCGGCCAGGCACAGCATGGGACTTGGCAAGGTGAAGCAGAACCGCGGGGAGAGCCTCCGCGACTACACCGACAGGTACATGGAGAACCGCAACCTGGTTCCCGGCTGCTCCGAGTCCGAGATCATCCACTACTTCCTTGACGGCCTCGCCGACTCGGTAGTCTTCGAGCGCCTCTGTGAGGACCTGCCAAAGACCTCCGGCGAGTTCTTTGAGCGGGTAAACAAGCTGGCCAACGCCAAAGAAGCCACTCGCCTCCACTACAACAAGAGAAGCACTCGGGATGACGATCGGCCGCCTCGCCGAGAAGACCGACCAAGGAAGGAGGACCCACTCCGAGCTCGGCCAGAACCGAGCAGAATGGGCGACCGAAAGCGCTCGGGAGATCGCACCATCGCCACCATGGACCGCGGAGGCCCTCGTCCGCGGACCAACTTCAGCGCCGAGTTCGACAAGATGCTCCAAGGGCCCTGCCCCATACATAAGCAGTCCAAGCACCATATGATCGACTGCATGAGACTCGCCGACGCCTACAAAAGCAGGAAGGGAAGCTGCCGCCACGCAACGATGACAAGGGCGACAAGGGGAAGGGGCTCCCGCAAACCCTGCTTTCCCAAACATCGAGAGGCAGGTGAACTTCATCCTCGGAGGACCGCCTTAGGTGGATGACAAGCGCCGGGAGAAGGTGCGCGACAAAGAGATATTCTCCTGCTACACATCGCCGATCCAACCACTCCGCTGGTCAGAGCAGCCGATCACCTTCTCCAGGGAGGACCAATGGTTTCAGATCTCTGGCGTTGGCGAGTACCCCTTGGTGCTTAGCCCAATCGTGAACAGCGCTCGGCTCACTAAGGTACTCATCGACGGCGGAAGTGGGCTCAACATCATCTTCCCCCAAACGCTGAGGGACATGGGCATCGGCCTCGACGCCTTGACCCCTTCCCCTCACCCATTTTACGGGCTGATTCCGGGCAAGGGCTCCAAACCACTCGGGCAGATATCTCTCCCCGTCACCTTTGGTGATCAAAGTAACTTCCGAACCGAGTACCTCAACTTCCAGGTCGCCGACTTTACCACTGCCTATCACGCCATACTGGGAAGGTCGGCGCTCGCCAAATTCATGGCGATTCCCAACTACACGTACCTACTGATGAAGATGCCAGCACCAAACGGCGTCCCTCCGTCCGCAGCGATGTGCATACCGCCAAAGGATGCGACAAGGAAGGGCTCCACCTCTGCACCGGCATCGAACGCAGCGTGCTCCAGATGGAAGTCGTCAACGATGCGAGAACATTCCAGGGCGATCCCGGCTCCATCCCCGAGTACTCCAAAAGGAGGGCCGCGCAAATCACCATGCAGCCAGCCGAAGAAGTACGCCCCGTTTCACTGGGCTCGCCGACTCCTCCAAGACCGCCCTGATCGGTTCAGGGCTCGACGCCAAATAGGAAAGCGCGCTCGTCGCCTTCCTCCGGAACAACGCCGACATATTTGCATGGACTCCATCAGACATGCTGGGTGTTCCGAGGGAGGTGGTCGAGCACTCCTTGAAGGTTGACGCGAACGCCAAACCAGTTCGCCAAAAGCTCCGATGCTTCGCGCAGGACCGCAAGGAGGCCATTAGGGTAGAAATTACAAGGCTGTTAGCTGCTGGGTTCATTAGAGAAGTCTTTTATCCCGACTGGCTTGCTATTCCAGTCCTTGTAAGAAAAAAGAATAATGAATAGGAGAATGTGTGTTGACTACACGGATCTCAATAGGCATTGCCCTAAGGACCCCTTCGTCCTGCCCCGCATCGACCAAGTCGTCAACTCCACCGCCGGATGCGTACTCCTATGCTTCCTTGATTGCTACTCCGGCTACCACCAAATCGCCTTAAAAGAAGAGGACCAAGAGAAGACGTCATTCATTACTCTGATCGGCGCTTACTGCTACACCAAGATGACGTTCGGCCTCCGAAACGCTGGCGCCACCTACCAGAGGGCCATAAACCTGACCCTGGATACACAGATCGGCCGCAACGCCGAGGCCTACGTTGACGACATAGTAATCAAGATGAAGAACGAAGCCGAGTTCATCGCCGACCTCTCCGAAACATTTAGCAACCTCCGCAGAGTCAACTAGAGGCTAAACCCAACCAAGTGCGTCTTTGGTGTACCGAAAGGGAAACTACTCGGCTTCATCGTCAGCAACGGAGGCATCCAAGCCAACCCAGAAAAAATAGACACCATCCGGAGGATGAAACCGCCGACTGGGAAGAAAGAGATCCAAAAGCTGACTGGTTGCATGGCGGCTTTGAGTAGGATCATCTCCCGGCTAGGGGATAAAGGCTTGCCATTTTTCAAGATCCTCAAGAAGACCGACAAGTTTGAATGGACCAAGGAGGCGCGGCAAGCTTTCACCGACCTCAAGAACTACCTCTCCAACCCACCCACACTCGTCGCCCCGCACAATGATGAGACACTGCTCCTATACATTGCAGCCACAACTAATGTGGTAAGCACTGTGATCGTTGTGGAGAGGGAAGAGGAGGGAAAGGTGCAACGCGTACAGGGACCAGTCTACTATGTGAGCGAAGTACTAAGCGAATCCAAGGCACGCTATCCCCAGGTGCAGAAACTACTCTATGCACTACTGATTACGTCAAGGAAACTCCGCCATTACTTTCAGGCGCATCGCATCAAGGTGGTCACGCAATTTCCACTCGGCGAAATCCTCCATAACAGGGATGTCACCGGACGAATCATCAAATGGTCCGTCGAACTCGCCTCGTTCGTCATAGATTTCGTCCCGCGCACCGCCATCAGATCACAGATTCTCGCCGACTTCATCGCCGAATGGACCGAGAGCCAGGACGCGAAGGAAGACACTAGCGGCGAACACTGGAAGATGTACTTCGACGGCTCCTTAATGATCGACGGCGGGGGCGCCGGCGTACTTTTCATCTCACCAAAAGGGGAACTACTCCGATATGTCCTCCAAATATGTTTCCTCGTCACCAACAATGCCGCCGAGTACGAAGTAATCCTTCACGGGCTCCGCATCGCCACTTCACTCGGAATAAGGAGGCTGCTGGTTTATGGCGACTCCGCCGTCGTTATAAACCAAGTCAACAAAGAATGGGATCGCCACAGCGAATGAATGAACGCTTACTGTGAGGCAGTACACAAGCAGGAGGCAAAATTCCACAGAATAGAATACCATCATGTTCCATGAGAGAACAACCTCGCAGCTGATGCACTAGCCAAACTGGGGTCAACCCGCGCTGAAGTACCCGGAGGTGTGTTCGTGCAAGGTCTCCTTAAACCCTCCGTTAAAGAAGTGGGAGATGAACCTGAGCCTATCCCTGAACTCTGTGAGGTAATGATCGTCGACGCCAAAGAAGAGTGGATGGCCAAGTTCATAGATTACCTCGCCCATAACAAGGTACCAGAAGACCCCACAGCACGGAAGATTCTGGAACGCCGAAGCAGGAACTATGTGGTGGTCGGCGACGCCCTATACAGATGAGCCGCTACAAGCCAGGTGTTCATCAAATGCGTCACGAAAGAAGTCGGCCTCCAGATCCTTGACGATATCCACTCAGGAGTTTGCGGAAGTCACGCCGCCGCAGGAACACTAGTTTGAAAAGCGTACCGGGCCGGGTTCTTTTGGCCTACTGCCGTCTCTGATGCCAAGGAACTCGTCCGCCGGTGCCAAGGGTGCCAGTTCTTCGCCAAGCAGAAACACCTCCCAGCCCAAGCTTTACGCACAATCCCGCCCTCATGGCCTTTCGCCTGTTGGGGATTGGACATGGTGGGACCATTTAGAGCAGCTCCGGGAGGTTACACGCACATACTCGTCGCCATTGACAAATTCTCCAAATGGATAGAGTACAAAGCCATTGTCGGAACTCCAACGTCAAAGCAAGCCGCCGCCTTCATCGAAGAAATCACGCACCGGTTCGGGGTCCCAAACAGGATCATAACTGACTTGGGAACACAGTTCACCGCATCCGCCTTCTGGGATTTTTGCGAGAGCAGATGTATTGATGTATATTACGCCTCGGTCGCCCACCCCAGGTGCAATGGACAGGTGGAACGAGCCAACGCCATGATACTCCAAGGCCTAAAGGCAAGGATCTTCGACCCGTTGAAGAAATCCGCCGGATGATGGCACCAAGAGCTACCTCAGGTCATTTGGGGACTCAGGACTCAGCCGAGTAGGGCCACAGGCCACACTCCCTTCTTCCTGGTCTATGGCTCCGAGGCAATCCTCCCGACCGACATCGCCTTTGGATCACCGCGCATCGACAACTACGAGGAAGGCGAAGCGGAAGCAGCTCGCGAGGTGGACCTCGACTCCATCGAGGAACACAAAGTTAACGCCCTCATACAGCATGCGCGCTACCAGCAACAACTCCGACGCTACCATGACAAGAACGTCCAGCAATGGGACTTCAACATCGGTGACCTCGTTTTACGCCGAGTGCAATCGACAGCAGGAGCTCACAAACTCTCCGCCCCATAGGAAGGACCGTTCATAGTGACCCAGGTCATATGTCCGGGTACTTTTCGACTCCAATATGAAGATGGCACCAAAGTCCCACACCCATGGAACATAGAGCACTTACGCCGATTCTACCCATAACAAAGCTATGTATCACCAAGTTCAATAAAGATATCCCTTTTTCATTTAATATTTTGTCTTAGCAAAACCACTCGGCATTACTCCATTCCAAGTAGTTCCTAACTAAATGCTGCGTAACCGGGCCTGGAACGACGCCTAAGCCTTTCTACACGTGCACGGGACCCGCTCTCGACGTTATGAACTTAGGATAAGTGAAGCGAAGGGAAAAGCACATCCAAGCAAAAGAACTACTCGGACAACCATAAAACATAAGATAAAATACCCTCATTTTACTCATTTCCGAATACTTGTACACACAAAAACTACTCTACCCTACTCCACCATGCAGGATCCTACTCCAGCTTGAGGGCCTCGCCGACCTTCTCCGCGATCAGGCGAGTCTGAGCCAGTGCCTCCTTCACTTGCTCGCTTGAAGCATCCGCTGCCACCCCATCACCAACTGGTGCAAGGTCGATCCGCGGGAAGAGCGTCCGAACACGCGCGAGAGCGTCGTTCGCGCACACAACCGCCGACTCCTTGACCAGGTCGGCGATTCGGGCCGGCGCGGCCTGCAGTCGGGCGACGAGGGCCGTCGGCTCACCCTCTTCTGGAGCAACGGCGTCCAGCAGGTCCTTTGCTGCGTCGTGGATCTCCGCCAAGGCCAAATGTGACGAAGCCAGCTCTTGCTCCAAGCCTGTTATGATTTGAGCGTTATTTTGGATAGTATACATCGCTTGAAGCATCGTCATGTCCGCACCTTTTCGGAACTCCTGCTCCCTCTTCAGCTTGCCCGCCATGACTTCCTCGGACTTCTGCAGATTGGCGTTCGCAAAACGCAAATCCTTCAGCTCGTCGAGGTGACGGGCCCTCTCCATCTCCTTCTCTGAAAAAGCAGGGGAGCACTCGGTCAGGACGAAAAGTACACGGCGGCAAAGGAAGAGCGCTCAGGAAGTTACAAGGACAAAGCCTTACCATGAAGACTCGAGCGATGCTACATGATGGCGTCGTTCAAACTCTTCTGGGCGACGACACGCTGACGCTTGACCCTTTTGAGCTCCGCCTTCAACTCCGCCTCGCGCCGGCGCACCGACTGCACATCACGGAGCTGCTCAAGGCGCGACTGCCGCAGCGTGGCTAACCTCTGCACCAATCATCGAAAAGCGGAGAATTCAGGCAAGGTACAATCAAGAACGACAAATTAAGAAAGCGGATGAGGAGACAAATCTCCACGCAGTGCCGAGATTGGTCGACTGCGAGCTGTAGCTCGGCAAGCACCGCCTCCTCCTCCGCCGCGTTGGCATCAATCGCGGGCACCGTCATAGGCCCCGAGTCGTCCGACTGCTTTTGGAGGCCCTCCCCTTGGACCTCTCCTTGAGCAGTGGCATCTCTGTCCACGTGCAGAGCCGGCACCGAGGGATCCACTACAGGATCCCCAGCGCCACTGCTCGGGGAAGCCGCCGACTTTCCTGCCCCACCCTGCACGTCCTCCGTCCCGGGCGCCACCACGTTCTCCTCCGGAGCAGGCCTAGCTGGCACCTGCTCCGGTCACGGCGCCATCGACCCCTGGGCCGAATCCGTCACACCAGGCACCACGCCCGAGGGCGGCATGCCAACGGGTGTAACCGGGGGGGAGTCGGTTTCTGCGGGGTAGCAGTCGAAGACCCCGTCCCGCCGGCCACCTTACCATCAACATCGGACGATTTGCTGAAAAAAGCAGTTGGCAGTTAAAAACAGGAACTCGGAAATAATGATATGTACAAGAAGCGCGAGAACCAAAGACTTACTGGGTACTTTTCACCACAACGACTCGAGGCCGCAGGATCGGAAGCTTGGGTCGCTGTTGCGCCGTAGCCGTCGTCAGGATCGGCCTGGTCCCCAGATTGGAGACTGGCCTGGCATCCGCGGTAGCCTGGACAAAGGCTTCTGCCACCATCCGCCATTTTTCTTCTACAGACACGCCCATGGCGCGGGCGTGCTCCTGCTCTTGGAACAAGGAGTCGGACATTGCTTCGTCCTTCTCCCTTTCCTCTTCCTCCACGACGGCCGGGGAAGGTCGTCCCGGTTCGTCAACGTCGGCGTCCGAGCCCGCCACTGGTTGCTTGGCCGGCTGCATAGGCGGTTTCTTTGCCGTCATCTTCCTTGTGCGCTTCCGCTTGGCAGGCGGCGCCGTATGCGCCACTGCTTCCTGGACGGAGGGCGCCTCGTCAGACAACGTAGCCGAGTCGTCGTCAGCCGCATCGACGGCTTCAGACGCCACCGGCTTAGAAACGCGGGCCCTACAAGACCCAACTTTCGCCACGGCCACCCGGCGCTTCCGTGGGCGGTCCTCCTCTACATCTTCATCCGAAGGGCTCAGGGAGCCCTCTGTATCGCTGGCTGCCCACTCCAAAGGAGCAGACGGAGCAAGTGCCCCTCCCGCCGGGACGTCGCCTTGATCACCCGGGGGTGTTCCCCCTAGGAACGCCTTCCTAGGCGAATCCTCTGGAAGTGGGGAAGGAGAGAAATATCAAAGACCTGATCCTGTGACAGAGGAGTCACAAAATCAGACGGCCAACGGACGATTAGATCAAAATTGAAACCTAGCATCAAGATGAAGACGCTAAAGAACTCGGAACAAAAACTTACGGGTGGAGCAGGCCTCTTCAAGGAGAATGGGCGCGGTTGATGCTTCTCCGACACGTGGCGAAGGAAGAACCCGTGTACTCGCGCCTTCATCTCCTCCTTGCCCACCGTCCGGCGGGCCCCCCGGGTAGGATCCTCCCGGCCCGAGTACTCGAAGCCCGGGTGCTTCCTCTCCTGGATCGGCTGAACCAACCGCCGGCTAAAGTTGCAGGCGACGCCGACCGCTGTCAAACCCCAATCTTTTAGCTCCTTGATCATCGCAAGAAGCTCCTCCACCTCGCGCATCTGGTGACCATGTGGAAGTTCATTCCAACAGGTCTTGATCACCGGCCGCGCTCCGCGATGGCAGGGGATCGTTGGCGCATGGTTCCCGATGTAGAACCACTCCGCCTTCCAGCCCTTGTTGGAGGTGTTGAGGGCGATGTCGAAGTACTGGTCCTTCCGGCCTTGGCGTAGCATGAATCCGGCGCCTCCCACCATGACCATCTTCTCCTCACTTGGCTGAGGTTTCAACCAGTAGAGGTACCTCCACAGGTCGAAATGGGGAGTAATCCCTAGGTAGGCCTCGCACAAATGGATGAAGACAGAGATGGCCATGATCGAATTCAGGTTGAGGTGGACGGCCTCGATCCCGTAGTAGTGAAGCAGGCCTCGGAAGAAGGCTCCCGCCGGCAAACCGAACCCCGCCTTGAAGAACGGCTTGAAGAGCACCAGTTCGCCAGAGTTTTCCGATGGGAAAGCTTCCGCGGCGCTTGGGCGCCACTCCGCCACTGCTTGGGGCGGAAGGATACTCCGCTCCACCATCTCCTCTAAGATCTCCTCGGTCACCTTCCCCCGTACCCATGCGACGGCGGGGGAGGGGATCTTCTCAGACTTGGGGAGATCGGCGAGATTCCTCTTGGGCGCCATGGCTTTGGGCACGGAGCGCCTTGTTCGCATCCGCGAGGTTACGCTCCTCGTGGTCGCTAAATCCGCGGGGCGGATTTAGAAGCAGGGAGAGTTTTTGGTGGCGGCGGAATGAGGAATGGAGCAAGGCGGGATCGAATCTGGAAACGGAGGAATTTCCCCGTCAGACCTAACCCTCGCCTTTTATGGCGCTTCACGACGCCCGAAATTACTGCAAGACGGCACGATTAATGGACAAGAGCGCAACGGTAAAAAGAGCCGTTGAGCGCCCTCGCGAACCGTTACGCTCGGAGCGTCAACGTTAAAAACGACCCCGTGCACTCGGGCATGACGAAGAAGTCGGCGTGCCACCACGGCTCGACCAGCACTCGGACTCGGAGGCTGGCGCTGCATTGAACACAGTGTGCCTCTCGGGCTCGATTGGCCCCGAACTACTCGGGAGCCAACACTGCAAAGCAAGTGGCGTGTCGCTAAGGCTCGACCAGCACTCGGACTCGGGGGCTAGCGCCGCATTGAAGACAGTGTGCCTCTCGGGCTCGATTGGCCCCGAACTACTCGGGAGCCAACACTTTAAAACAAGTGGCGTGCCGCTAAGGCTCGACTAGCTTTCGGACTCAGGGGCTGGCGCCGTATTAAAGACAGTGTGCCTCTCAGGCTCGATTGGCCCCGAACAACTCGGGAGCCAACACTGCAGAGTAAGTGGCGAGCCGCTAAGGCTCGACCGGCTCTCGGACTCGGGGGCTGGCACCGCATCACAGACAGCATGCCTATCGGGCTCGATCAGCCCCAAAGCGCTCGGGGGCTGACGCTGCAAACAAGTCACGGCAATTGGACAAGCGCGGCCGAGCCCCGACAGCTCGGAGGTTGGCGCTGCCAAGAAAGGAAACGCAGAAGCTCCATTCTCGAGACAATCCAGGAGAGAAGTCTTTTGCAGATTATACGGTTACAACGAAGCCGATCATGCGCCGGATACAAGAATAAAAAGACTCCGCCATCACGGGGACAGCTTAGGGCACTCGCCGGCGCACCAAGTGTTGCATCCGCAGCAAGCTTGGTCCACATGAGCTCATCGCAAGCTCTCTAGTAGCACCACTGCAGCCATCGACGAGGCAGTCCCTTTCGAGGTTCGAGAGCGAGTGCCTCCACATACCCCTTGGCTTGGCTGGGCGTTGCGCCCTGACAGTCCTGAACTAAGGCAAGGCCAGGAGCCAACGGAGCTGCATCCAGACGCTGATCAACACCTCGAGTACATCGCAAGCACTCTTCCAGCACCTCGCTCTTATGACTCCATGGATTTTCCTCGGTGGATGAACACAGCAATGAGCCTCTAGCATATTCGACACGAGGTTCCTATACATATTCGCTTCGGGGTGGCAGCTCTGGCTCCCAGTGAGTATTTATAACCTCGGGCTACCGAGGGATGAGAAAACCACCCTGCACTGTGAAGCATGTGAGCTCCGAGCCACGCGTCCTTTTTCTGCCCAAAGCGTACAGGTCATCCTTATCGCCTTTGGTTTCACTCGACCACGGGAGTGCCCTGTGCATTCACGGGGAAAACTGTTCCTGTCGCCGCATGCCAGAAAAGACGTTCCTCCATCCGTGGTACCTCCGGGGTATCCGAAAGAAGAGGGAATCCTCGAGGACTAGGATCGTCCACCGAGCTAAGTATTAAATCAATTAATTTTGTCAATTTCATAAGCTTTAATACGAGTCGCTAAAGTACTCGGGCAGCACGCGCCTTAATCCGTGAAGCCTCGACTCTTCCGTACGCCTACGCTCCTACGCGTGCATGCGGCCCAGCTCCCTGCGCTACGGACTATGGCTATCGGGGATCAGGTGCATAAACGTAACAGGCTAACTACCCGGAGAAATTAATAGACTTAAAAAGCTGGAAGCAGGAATCATTTTCATGCATGGCCGAATACTTTTCTTCTCTGATTTGCATTTTATTGCATCATATACTGCCATCGCACTGTGTTTTCGCTGCAGGGTATGGATGACTACTTGGCGTGCCTCAGCCCTCACGCTCGAGGGCTGGCGCCGGGACGACCACTCGGCGTGCTCAGCCCTCACGCTCGGGGGCTGGCGCCGGGACGACTACTCGGCGTGCTCAGCCCTCACGCTCGGGGGCTGGCGCCGGGACGACTACTCGGCGTGCTCAGCCCTCACGCTCGGGGGCTGGCGCCGGGACAACTACTCGGTGTACCTCGGCCCTCACGCTTGGGGGCTGGCGCCGGGACGACTGCTTGGCGTGCTTCGGCCCTCGCGCTCGGGGGTGGGCGCCGGGATGACCTGTCGGCACGCTTCGACCCTCACGCTTGGGGGCGGGCTGCCGAAATTGACGCCAGAAGGAAATGTCAAGATGCTCCTCGAAAAAGCCTTGAGCCGATTCCTACGGAATCGCCTTAAGGCTCGGGGGCTACGGCCAACGGACGCACCTCGCGGCGCATCCGTTGATTGTCTGGCGACCATGACGAAGATGATCAGAACAAGGCTACAAACCCTTGGACCGATTCCTCCGGAATCGCTTCAAGGCTCGGGGGCTACGGCCAACGGACGCACCTCGTGGTGCATCCATTGCAGACGGCACTCTTTTCTCTCCAGTATCACGCGGTTTTGCTTCCAACCGCAGCAAGCTCGAAGCTCAGCAGATGGCGCGACCCAGTCGGGTTCTCGTTCAACCACGTACTACTCGGGGGCTTGTCGGGGATAGACCCCCGGGGGTACCCAGAAGGCGGATTGGCCCAACCAGCAAGGGGTGGCCCAATCCGAGTACTATCGGGCCGGTTTGTCAGACTGGGAGGCCCACCACTCGGGAAGCCCACCAGTCGGACAAGCCGGGCCGGGTACGATGGCGTGCGGGACAAGGAAGCAGACGGCGTATCTCGCAAGAAGATCAGAGATCAAGATAAACTAGTCAGAATTCTAGGAAAAGATATCTGTAATCGTTATAGGATCGAATCCTTGTATTCCGGGTAGGTTACGATCTCTAGCCGACTTGTAATTCAAGGCAACCTGACTATATAAGGTGCCTTGGGACCCCACTCCAAAACACGATCATCCACACGATCAAGGACAGAATCCAACTTACGGAGATCCTTCAAGAACTTCATACACAGCAATCCATACACCCAACACAGGACGTAGGGTATTATGTCATCTCGACGGCCCGAACCTGTTCAATCCTTGCGTCTTGTGTTACCATCATTTTGTGATCCTCGATCTGTCCCTCAACAAATCAACCATGTAGGCTACCCTGTGTGGACTGCCGAGCTCATAAATCCGACACCGATTGACTTGATTCTTAATTCATTGGAACCGGAACTTCGTGGGGCTTTGAAATATCCAAAAATATTCTATTGTTTTCTTCAGAGGTTATGCAGACTTTGATGTGAACAGTACTTTCTTGTGAATTGATCCGGAGATGTTGATGATCTTGATCTTGTGGTCTTTGGAGCGTCGTGTTGTCCATCCTTAGGACTCAAGGTCATCACCATTGATTCACCAGCGAGTAGCATGGCTACAATGATGAGTCTTCTCTATAGTTCTTACTTTATCCAAGGTGTCGGGATCGTAGGGGGCTCTTGCTCTTTATGTTTATGATTTGAGTGGTTTCCTTCGTTGGTCGCATCACTCAATTAGAAGCTTCTTGAGCATCCTAGTAGAGAAGATTGGTGGTGTCATGGTGCTTCTAATATTGTTGCCTCCAGTCTTGATTAACTTCAAATCATCATCTTTTGTGCTCAAGGACCTCCAATCACCCCTTGACATCGTCATCAGCTTCTCCATTGTTTCCTACTGCCTTTTCTTCATTGAATTCCTCTCCACCCAGTGCAGAACATGTACCATACTTGTACTCCATTGTGATGTACATCAAATTCCCTTTCTAACAAGTACTCATTCACTTTAAACAGACTCCGGATGAAAGAGTTATGCTTGTTTTACTCTGGCACTACGTTCTGTCCCGAACAGATTTCAGAATGCGTAGTGTTGAAAGATTTTATCATAACTCCTTGCACCGATCTCCAAAAATTGCGATTCTTAATGCGTTGGAAATAAGACTTGATGGAGCTTCATATTTTCTAATTTTCTTCCATGGTACTTCTCTGATAAAGGGTGAAAAACTGATCTCAACAGCAACCTTCTAGAGATGTTGATGATCGGGTCTGACGACTTCGTCAGGGCATGATTCATCTCCTATAGCTTGGACAAACAAATCTCCAAGAAACATTAGTCTTAAAAATTCAATTGACATGGTGGCATACCTTGTTCATCTTCATTTATTTTGTGTGTGGGCTCGATAGTGGATGATGGGCCGCTAACAGAAGTTAGCACCTACCACTAAAGAGTAGATCTTCACATAGCCATCAACTTGTGAGAGCGAGTTTTGGACTTGTCAAAGTCCAGATGTCGAGAACTTCTTGATCGCTTTGTGTCTAGGGTTTTACCTGCATTCAAGGACACAAACAAGAAACACAGGGTATATGCAATAATAAAAATTAGGGTTAGTCTAAAAAATTAGATAGATCACCATAGGGTTCGAGTTGCCGATCCCCGGCAACGGCGCCAGAAAAGCTTGTTGACGGTCCACAGACGCGCCAATTGTGAATCACAAGCGCACGGATCATCGTAGCTTTTCCCTTAGAGTATTCCATCCAAGGTTTATCAATCCGTGGATCGACAATGAACTACCTAGGGTTTTTCATCTAATCTAATGGATCTATTCCTAGCGTTAGGCATAGATTGTATATGAAGGCAAACCTTTAGGATATGAGTGGGTGTAAAGGTTGATCACATCCATAACATAGGCAAAGGTAAAGAGCAACCAAAGGATAAATGGGACTATCGTCTTCTAGTTGTAGTTCTAGCAAATAAGAATAAGGGCATCATGCATCTCATCTAGAGCCGTCTTTAAACTCTTACCTCCGGTCAACCTCCCGAGGACACCACCCTACGTGGGATCACACCCTGTCACGATGCTCCCTATCGACGTGGTTAGTACAAGGGCACGTCCACAAGTGAATGTGTCTAGATATCATGAAGGGTCAACATACTAGATCTAATCACCATGATTACATAAAGCATGCTATATAGTCTAGACATGTATTAGACTAAGGAACAATCATATTCATGATAGGTAGAAAGCATAGAAGGAGGCATCAAGTCGCTAAGAGATCGGATGACATGAAGAACATTACTCATATAATAGATGTGTTTGGATCATCACCACCGAATACATACCATTGATGACTCCAATTTGCTCATGAACTCCGCCATAGCACAACTACTCAGGGAGGCCATGGCAGCTAGGGTAGGCCTAAGCCATCCTTAGACAACTTCGAGGACTTGCGGCAGCCGTCGTCTCCTTTTGGTGTATGCCCTAGGTTTCGCCGAGTTCTGGTGGATGGATCTGCGTGGCTCCTAGCATCGGGGCTATAAATAGTCTGAGAAAATCCTAGCTCGAAGGGGAGGCCGAGGCGGTGCAGGAACAACCCAGGCCGACCGGCCCAGGACTTTTCTGTGGCCCCTCGGTCCCATATTTCACGTGCAAGCTTCTAGATCCTCCAGGAGTTGTTTTGCCAGTGCATGTGGGTATTTGACGTCGGTTGCTTCGGGATAAGATTGGATCTTGATGTCTTTCCATATGTCTGCCTGATTCGCCTTGATCCCGAAATCATCCGACCTTATCTTCAAGTCCTTGCCCTTCCATATTCTTGGAGGTTGGTGTACCATAGATGAGAGCGAACGAAATCTGAGTCACATGGCCTTCATTCCTCTGCTCTTATGCTTGATCTCGGTCTTTGTCTAAAAGTGCTCATTTATAGCTCAAAAACTTGCGTAAACCAAAATCCTCCAAAAATACATGCATATGCGAAAACGAGGTTATTTCAAGTGCCAAGTGGCGGGTTAGTATATGAATTGGTCCCAAAACACCACTTAAATAGCACTAAAAGTGTGTCTCTAACGAGCGTCAACAAGCTCTAAACACAAATCCATCATTGATCACAAACTTGTTCCATGTTACGTCCCTCTTTACAATTCAGCAACACATCTTTAAAATCAGGATCAAGCGCAAATTGTTCTTTAATTGATTCTAGCCCAAAAATCCGACAATCAAGCTGGGACAACAAAGCATATCGTCTAGACAAAGCGTCGGCAATCACATTATCCTTCCCTTTCTTATGTTTAATTATGTAAGAAAAAGATTCAATAAACTCAACCCATTTAGCATGTCTACGGTTCAGATTATTCTGAGAACGAAGATACTTAAGCGATTCATGATCAGAGTGTATGACAAATTCTTTAGGCCACAAATAATGACACCACGTCTCTAAAGAACGTACAAGAGCATACAATTCATTATCATACGTAGAGTAATTCAAAACAGACCCATAGAGTTTTTCGCTAAAGTATGCTACAGGTTTACCATCTTGCATCAAAACACCACCAATGCCAACTCCACTAGCATCACATTCAAGCTCAAAAGTCTTACCAAAATTTGGAAGTTGCAGCAATGGCGCGTGCGTAAGCTTGTCCTTCAAAGTGGCAAAGGACTCCTCTTGTGCTTTTCCCCAATGAAACACCACACCTTTCTTTGTCAACTCATGCAACTGCGCAGCGATGGTGCTGAAATCTTTGACAAAGTGGCGATAGAAACCTGCAAGGCCAAGAAAACTCCTCACCTGTGTGACGGTTTGGGGCAGCGGCCAACTCTGAATAGCTTCAATTTTCATCTCATCCACCTCAATTCCCTGTGGGTTAACAACATATCCAAGGAAAGAAACTCTATCGGTGCAAAAGATGCACTTCACAAGGTTAGCAAACAAACGTGCATCTCTCAAAGCAGCAAAAATAGCACGTAAATGATCCATATGTTCATCCAACGACTTGCTAAAATTAATTTCTTGTCGAAGTAAACCACCACAAATCGACCAATAAAAGCCCTTAAAACCTCATTCATCAAGCGCATGAAAGTACTAGGTGCATTAGTTAAACCGAAAGGCATTACTAACCACTCATACAAGCCGAATTTGGTTTTAAAAGCTGTTTTCCATTCATCTCTAAGTTTCATTCTGATTTGGTGGTAACCACTACGCAAGTCAATCTTTGTGAAAATTATAGAACCACACAACTCATCAAGCATGTCATCTAGCCTAGGAATAGGATGACGATATCGAATAGTAATATTATTGATGGCTCTACAATCACCACACATACGCCAAGTACCATCTTTCTTAGGAACCAAAAGCACAGAAACGTCACAAGGACTAAGGCTTTCACGTACATACCCGCGGTCCAAAAGGTCTTGGACTTGTCACTGAATTTTCTTAGTCTCCTCAGGATTGGTTCTATAGGCAGCATGGTTTGGCAAAGTTGCACCCGGAATCAAATCAATTTGATGCTCTATTCCCCTCATAAGTGGCAGCCCCGGGGGTATCCCAGCTGGAAAAAGGTCCTCATACTCCTGCAAAAGGTTAATGGCAGCAGGAGGTATCGAGCTAGCAAAATCGTCAAGCGAAAACAAGGTCTATTTGCACACCAAAGTATAGCAAATATCATCATCATAAATTTCAGCAAGGTCACATTTTCTTGCAAGCATAACACCACCCTTCAATTTTATTCCCTCGGCCTTAGAATTAGGTGCAGACTTTTTCTTTTTAGGTGGGTAAACAGAGTTAGCAACTGTCACACCCGATTTTAAGGACAAAATCGAATGCATCGCATATGTGTGCCAGGATCCGTTCATCACACATATGTTGACGTCATCAGTGAATATATCAAAAGACAATGTTCAAAAGCGTACAAAAGAGAGTACATAACTTTATTACACTCATCGTAAATAGACACGAAGGTCTTAAACGTTCATCGACATCCTAAACGATAAAACAGCTCCTTGACTTCATCCACAGGCACTTGACTGGTTGACGCGCCTAGAACTCATCAAAGTCGCTGAAGTACTCCACATCATTGTTATCTTCTGAACAGCAGTTGTTTAGCAAGGGTGAGTACACTTATGGTTGGTACTCAACAAGTGGGGGAATATGCAAGGCCATCAAAGGGGGTTCAGGCTCATGCGGTTGGCACTTTTAGTTGATCAAGTTTTATTAGCAAGCACCTAATTACTAGATGTAAGTTTATACCATCCCAAAATTAAGCAGGATAACCCAAAATTATTCCACCAAGAGACCAAGAACCACAAGTTAAGATCAAGTTAAAGTTCAATTATCATGTGAGGGTCCAAGCCGCCCTTAACCGTGGGCACGGCTGATATATCAGTTTTACACTCTGCAGAGGTTGTACACTTTACCCACAGCTCGTGTTCCCCTTGTCGCCCGGGTTTGCAAGGCCCTTAAACACTTCCTTTGGTGAGTGGCGAGGGTTCACTACGAAGCCTTTACAAAGACCCAAAGTTAAACTAGCAGCCCGCTAGAGTTTCGGCAGCGGTGAGGTCCACAGCCCTCCCAAGTGAGGACGTACCTTAGCAAAGACTACTCCTACAAAAGGACCGAGCTATGACCCCTCACCGGCCCCCTCCTTGCCCTTACGGTAAGACCACTAGCCAACCCCAAGTCTAATTAATTAGCTAAGTTCAGAGCCATGTGGCACTGTGGTTGCACTGTTTTCTTGGGTGGTTCTCCATGTTCCAATTAATCATGATGATCTTGTAATTAAGCAAGAATATAACAACATAATTAAATCATGATTAACATTGCATAAAAGGTAACAGAACCATCCCAAGTTTAAGCAAGCTAAGCATTTCTACCCATGATGTAACCAGGTGATTCAAGGTTCAAGGTAAAAAGATCTAGTCATGTCCTAATAGGATAACCCGTCAAAATTAATGCATAACAGTAAAGTAAAAGTGGATTTCATGAATGTAATTGGGACAAAAAGAATGTTCATGTAGAGGGAGGCCACTTGCCTTCCTCAACAAACTGCTGTTGGTCCTCTTCAAACAGCTGCTGCTCCTGATCTTCCTCGAACGGCACGTTCTCTACACGATCACACAAGACATACAACAAAATAAATAAAAACAGTACACCAAACAGTACTAAAAGTACAGAACAAGCATGTCGGGGTTCTTTACCGCCGGCAAATAATAAAACCGTGGAGAGCGCGTCGGGCCTCGGGTGGTAGTGCAAAAGGACACGGGGGTTTATACTGGTTCGGGCCACCCATGGGGTGTAATACCCTACGTCCAGTTCGTGCTGCTCGTGTTGTTTGCACTGGTTTGTAGTAGGGGGTACAAATGGGCGAGAGAGGGATGAGTTCCCAAGTCTCCGGTGCGTGAATCGAGCTCAGTCCAGTGACTGGCTGGAGGAAGAAGAAAGTCGAGGGAGAGTACTCCTCGGGAGAGAAAAGAGGCTCCCTGCCTCCCGTAGGAGGCCCGGGAGAGAGGAGGAAAAGAGTCGATCTGCCTCTCGCAGGAGGCCAGACTTCCCTTTTATAGCTCAAGGGAAGGCTGTCGAAGAAGTACAGTCAAAGGGTAAAACGGGAAAAAAGGGGGCGCGCCTGCCCATGCTGTGGGGCCCGTCGTCCTTCCGAGCACTGTAGCCATGTCCTGCTGGTGTTAGTTGCGTCAGGGAGTGGTTGGCACAGTGTAGCAGCTTGACTCCGGGTGCTACGGTCTTCTCGGAGGTTGCTTCGTTGCGAAGGAGCGAACCAGTCGGAGACGGAGATCTCGTCGGGCGAATCGGAGTCCTGTCGGGCGATGGAGCAGCTCGTCGGGCGAATCGGAGACTCCTCGGAGACGGAGACCTGTCGGGCGAATCGGAGACTCCTCGGAGACGGAGACCTGTCGGGCGAATCGGAGTCTCGTCGGGCGAGACGCGAAGCTGGTCGGGCGAAGGAGCAGCTCGTCGGACACGGAGACTACTCCCCGGGCGAATCGGAGTCTTGTCGGGCGAGACGCGCAGCTCGTCGGGCGGAGGTGCAACTTGTCGGGCGAGACGTGCAGCTTGTTCTGCTGCAGCTCCTCGGGCGGTCACGCAGCTCCTCGGGCAGGCATGCAGCTCCTCGGGCGAGCACGCAGCTCCTCGGGCGAGCACGCAACTCCTCGGGCCAGCATGCGGCTCCTCGGGCGAGCACGCAACTCCTCGGGCCAGCATGCGGCTCCCTGCTTTGTTGTGCTGCAGTGATTGGAAAATAGAGAGAGAGAGAGACACGCCACATTTGGTAAAGGCAGGCATGCATGGGAGTCGCTGGTGGCGTTAATTACTGCACGCAGGCATGCATGGGAGTAATTGTGCACTCACGCAGGCATGCATGCACTACATGGCCCTTCGGCTAAAAAAAATGATGAGAGAGGTACGCAAGCGCATGCATGCTCTGCTGCTGCGTGAGATTAATTCCAAGAGAAATTCTGTTACATGCACCCAAAGAAAGCTACCAGGAGGTTATTAGCTCTTTGCTAATCGCACATAGGAGGTGTACATCAAGCTGCAGGTTATTTTTAATTTGCTGCCATTGGGTACCCCTAATATGGGTATCCGACAGTAGCCCCCGAGCCTGGGAGCGAGTCGTAGACTCGGTCGCGGGTTTGATTATCGCGATGCCAGGAACGTGGTGGAGTTTCGGGTGGGGGCGCGCGAGCGCACCCGCCGGGTGTAGCCCCCGAGCCTGTGGGCGAGTGGTAGACTCGCTCGCAGGTTTATGGCGTTCGTGTAGTGATTTGTTGCGAATTGTGCGACCGCGCTGCTGGTCTCTGTTAGCGATTTCGACCCCGTGTGCATCCCGAGACCGAGGTCCGGACGGGGATTCGTTTCGTCTTTTTGCGTTTTTCCCCTCACGCTTCCCGTGCGATAGGAAGGAGGGTAAGAGACGTATCGCGCTTTGCCACGCAGGCCGAAGCACGACTCTCGTTGAGCTACAAACGGGTAAGTTCGAGTGAGGCCCGACGCCCCTTCGATGGGGAGTCGATGGATCAGCTGGTGATCGACCTCAAATTCCTAGTGGTGAGATCATCTAGTTACCAAGCCCGTTCGACCGGACCCGGCGGCTCGCTGCCTTTCCATCGGAGGAAAAACCATGATCTTTCTTTCCACCAGAACTCGAACGCGTTTCAGGATGCTCGTGGCGCTCGTGCGCCAGAGTACTGGCCGCTGGGACCCATCCTTCACTGCCCCTCGCTCGACAAGGTGCCCGGGGGCGGCTGTTGAACCCTTCGACGGGCCAGCCTTCGAACCCCCGTTGGAAGCACCTGTCAGGTCGACTGTCGAAGTCGTCCGTCCCGATGCCCAG
>CM014276.1:26858200-26886317 GCA_004135705.1 Alloteropsis semialata | reverse complement strand
GATCTGCGACGGTTTCAATTCGTCACAAAACAACCAGAGGCCCTCTTAGCCCAGCCCAAAGCCCACTTTTAGTGACGAAAATTACCGTCGCGGATTGTTGCTGACATGGCGGCCTACGTGGCTGTCTACGTGGCTGATGACGTGGCGCCACGTGAAAGATGACGTGGCATCCACGCGGATGATGACATGGCATCCACGCGGATGATGACGTGGCGTCCACGCGGATGATGACGTGGCGTCCACGCGGATGATGACGTGGCGTCCACGCGGATGATGACATGGCGTCCACGCGGATGATGACGTGGCTGCCAAAAATGGTTGATGACATGGCTGATGACGTGTCAAGCACTGATGACGTGGCAGTAAAGCCCATTTAATAAACGGGCCCATTTTAGAACTGGACCACTGGGCTATTTTTAGCAAACCACACTCAAATCACAATCCACTCTACAGCCCATCAAACAAGACCAGGAATCAACCCAAATTCATCCAATTATCAAAATGATCAACTCAGCCCACAAGACGTAAAATTTACCAATAAATTTTAGAGAATTATAACTTCATATCAGATACAACCTCAGGTTTACATTCATCATAATAATTAAAAAAACAAATCAACAAAGGTAACCCAGAAGTTCCTGAATGAATAGAAGGAATAGAAGTTCCAGAGCTACCACTTGAGAGAATGAACAATAGTTCAAAAAATAGCTCAGCTCACATCCTTTTCACATGGCAGCACGCCTTCTCTCGATCCCAGTGATCTGTTAGATAAAGAATTAGGTGATTAGTGCCTGAAAACATATACACACATCGTTAGAAATTAGTAGCTAGCAGCCTGAACATTGTATAGACACACATATCAGCAGGTTGTATCTTTTGTCCAATAGTTTCATTGTACTAACTGAAGGTATGAAACATTCATGATCAATTCAGATGTGCAAACATGAAAGAGGTATACTATGAAAATATAGCATAAAAAGAATTGTGAATCCATAATCCAATGGACTACTATCAAATTATAACAGCAAGTAATAGCTCTAAGTAGTATCAAATTTTAACAGGTTTGTGTAATATCAATTTTACATGGAAAAATTTACTTTGGTAAATAGGAAGGGTAAAATGGAGATCTAGTAATTTATTCTAAACATGTAAATAGGAAGGGTCAACTGCAGATTACTTAGATTCAAGCACACAGTAAACAGTTCAGGTCATGTATTCAACTAGATGTAATGTTATTAATATACCAACAATATACTGAACCACAAGAGATCACATATTAAGACATACAAGTAGTCATTGAGATACTAGAACAATCGGCGCGCGATGCGCGCCCTATCGAAAGAGCGCTCCAACATGATCATAGAATCATAAAAACATCAACAAAGAAAGTGTTCATCAACCTATTTCATTAAAAAATAAAAAGGATGAATCAATGCCGGCATCGCTAATCATGTGGCCTTTGCAGCCCATAGGATTTCTATTTAGCCATATATTACATCCAGCTTCCAGCTTAATATCATAGTGCAATCACAACAAAGGTAGTATAAGAGTACAGCTTCCTAGCAACTGCGGTTCTGCAGTCAGTTTCCAGGATTCAAAAACTTTGCAAAGGGAAAAACTATTAGAACCATACAAAATTAAGTATAAGGGTAAGCATATGCATGGCGCAACGATAACAATTTCTGTCAATCTGTCCTATCAAATTATCTGCATCTCCTTCTCTCCTACTGTTGCATGGTAATTTACTAATCACAGCCATTTCCTTCTGATACTTCAATGCTTACTTGTAACACTCAAAAAGAGGCTACCGCTGCTCACCTCACAGTGACATTGGTAGATGAACTTCTCTTCTGGAAAACCTCATATATTTACTTCCCAAGAAGAGCAGTCTAGTAGCACCTACATAGACAAACCAAAGGAAAGCAGATCACTTCTCTCTTGCTTACCTACATAGACACAGACCTATCTATCTGCCACTTAAGGATTACCTTAGCTGGCCATTCAATTGATGGTATACTGCAAGCTCCAAGGTCACTGCTTGTCGACACACCAAAGATGCATAAACATAACCTCCATGCAACAGCTCTATTAACATTTTTCTGGATCAAATATAAGAACACCATATGAGTCCGGATAGAAGGTTAAATGTTTGCATAACAACACAATGACATATAAAAATGAATCGAGACAACCTAAAAAAATACCATGGAAGCAACCTAAGTACATAACTCAAGTACAAACTAACAGAATCAGAGGTTTGCCCAGAGTTAAAATTAAAGGAACCGTACTGGCAGAAGCCACATGTCATTACTATTTTTTAGGAGTTTGTACACATCCATACAATTTGATTGGATCATCACTTTTGTAAGCAGTAAGAAATCCAGTCAACAATATCTAAAAGCAATGTCTTTTACACCAGAAATTGCAATTTTGACGACCTTCAGAAAGGTATTAACCAAATACGGAGTATGAAATGACACAAATTGCCTGCCAACATAGGGTCAATGAGAGCTTTTCTAGCACAAATTGGCAACATAAACAGCATTATCAGCGAGCATAAATAATCTAAGCAATACAAGGCATAATTTCAAATCCGCGGCACAAATCAGTTCATCACTATGCATACAACACTCGATGGCTCATATGTGGTTCATACCTGCTGCTTGACTTCATGTTCTTGCTTCCTCCTAACATCCTGACATCAAAGAGATAGTAGCTCCATGCGACCAACATGCACCCATCATGTTCAGTTCACCTCGCAATAAAACAAAATGCAGTACTAGTCAATGTGCCATGCTTCAAAACTGCATCCTAAAATATAAGCAAAACCAACAGAATGATTCAGTGGTCAAGCATAGGTTCAGTGGTCAAGCAAAACTAAGATGGTTATAGACAGCAATATTTATATTAAATGACCACTGAATCTTTATATTAAATGACCACAGATCGAAATGTGCAGGAACTTGCAATGTTAAGTAAATGAAGCATGGAAACATGGAAAGTGCTAAACAATATCATGGTGAAACAGGAATATCCCAGATAATCATATCTCGGTGAACTACCATGAGATTTAAATGTTGCAGACTTGTAGTTACATCCAAACATAGCATGAAAACTAACAGAATGTTGTATCATATAAGGACAAACTCTGCACAGATTGAGTCTCCAGTCTCCAATAGATGCAAGTCTCTAGCCTGACGAACCCAACTAGTGCATATGTTGACAACCTGCTATGTGGTCGATACTAGTACTGGAAAGGACAACCTGCACCCTAACCTTCCAAACATGAAGTGTTGTGAAAGGAACAGATCAAGCACCTTTGAGCAAGAAAGGCACTGGAAAGGAGGTGAAGCAGAGGAGGCAGCTACGAATCGATGAAAGCTCCACGCCACCGAGCAGAGCAGAGCCACAGGTCGAGCTCGTTGTCCTTCCCGCCACCGACGCCTCGCCGCGTGGGACCGCGGCCGCCTCCCCGTCGCGCCCCTGCCGCGGGACGCGCCGGATCTGAGCGCCGTCAGCCGTAGTGGCTCGGGGGCGGTGGAGGCGTTCAGGGGGAGGGGAGGCGAGGAGGGTCGAGGAGGACGGCGTCGGCGGGCAGCTGGAGGAGGCGGCGGCGTCGGCGGGCAGCCGGGAGGTCGAGGAGGGGGCGCGGTGGAGGCGAGGATGGGGCGCGGCGGAGGCGAGGAGGGGGTGAGAGGTGTGCACGAGGAGGGGGTGACCGGTGGGGCTCGCGGTGGGGCTCGCGGCTCCTGCGCCGTCGCGGCGGTCGCCGAATCGCGAGGCTCCTGCGCGGCTACGGATCGGCCGGGTGCCCGGGCTGGCCGCAAGATCGGCGCCTCTAGCTCGAGATTCGGCGACCGCGGCGCCGGCGTTGGCACGGAGGAGACGCGGGGGTGGGGGAGGGGAGAGGAGAGGACGGCGGAGACGAGGAGGGGGTGGCGGCCGGAGGTGGAGGCGCTGTGCGGGGATGAAGGAGCGGCGGTGGAGGGCTGGACGCTGAGTGAAGGAGGGCGACGGAGTTGCTAGGGTTTCATCCCTATTTATGCGATGAACGCGCGATCAGGACCATCGAATTGCGGATGGATGGCCAGAAATGGTTGGGCCATTTTGGGCCGAAACGGGCCTTGTTCGATTCCTTCCCAGCTAAACCTTTTTCTTTTCTTTTTCAATTTTATTGCACAACGAAAACAATCAGAATTTGAACTATATGTACGTCCAAAAAAAACTTAAAAATTACACAAAAATATATTTCAAGTACTTTTGTTACATTATAGCTCATATCCTGAAAATAGATGAAAATTTCAAATGTTGTATATGGATCATTAAAACTTCTATTGGCAACGTTATTATTAAATAATGATAATAATACCTCATTCAAACTTCTACTGGCAATGTTATCATTCAAACTTCATTTTATTGATGCACAAGGTTGGCATAAAAGTTTCATAAGCTTTCGTAATGTTCGGAGTATACATTGTTCACAAATAGACATATCTCTCACATAGTTTCTAATAACTCAACTCAAACTTTGAGATTTGAGTAGTGATTTACATTTTTGAAGTCGTATGTATCTAAAACTTGGATAGAACCTCATGATTACCATAACATTAGAAAAAATGAAGTTATGTCACCATTTGTTATGCAAAATTATGTTCTTTCTAATATCTTTCGGTGAAAGAAAAGAAGCCATACAAAATGATAGATAAAAATAGCAATTTTTCTGTAATAAAATGACACAACATGAAGCACCACGATTTTATAAAAATTCAGGAAAAGAAATCAACAAATTTGAAGTTACTATGACTGAGAAATACCATTTATAAGTTTTAATTATAGATTAAAAAGAAAAAAGCGATGCGGGCAGAAACCTCAGCGCGCCACGTGTCCGTGGTGAAGCAACTCAACCAATCTGTGTTTTTCATCTCACTCCACGCGGAAGAGTTATTAGAATATAAAAAACAACATGACTCACGAACGCACTGGTGCAGTGGTATGACTCCACCGTCCTATAGTCTAGATCCTGAGTTCGAATCCCTCCAAGTCGCTATTTTTGCTCTCACATTTGATAATATTGTATAATTATATTTGATACCGAAATCCATCACAATCGCGGCCATAGTGCAGTGGTAAGTCGCATTTGTCTCATCTCTTAGACCAGGGTTCGAATCCCATGTTGTTGATTTTTTTTGCTCAATTTTCAGTGATCGGGGGATGTGGCCGGGCAATAACTGGTTATTTAAAAAAAAGGCGGAATTTCGCAGGAAATTAACAGTGGTGTAGTGGTAGGACATGCAGCTGGGATGCTTAGATCCGAGGTTCAATTCCTACCTTTGCCACATTTTTTTCAATTTAATTCTACCATTCTCTTGCTAGCATATGGGCCATATTTTTTATTTTCATTTTTACCTTCGTCATAATTCCGTTGCTAGCGACATGGGGGCGCGCCAGGCATGTTCCAGCATGTTTTTTTCTTTTTTTATTTACCATTAAATAAGCTATATAAAAAATGCGGGTCGTAAATAAAAAATAAACATATTTATTAGTCAACATTGTGCTTTGAGTATGCTATTAAATCAATACGATTTTGATTTTTAATCTATGACGGTTACTGAAGTTCATCACAGAAATCAGGCCCAAATTTGAGCCCGAATGGGCTATTTGCACATCTGCGACGTTCTCAGACTTCGTCGTGAAAATTCCGTCACAGATTCTGGGCTTATCTGGGCTAAGAATAAAATGCTGACGTTTTCTGAAACCGTCGCCAGGATTCCGTCACAGATTAAATAGTTTGTTGTAGTGGAAATACCAAAGTTCATTTATTCAAATTATTTCCAAATTTAAAAGCGAAGGCAAACCTAGTCATATTTTATTTATAGACATTTCCATAAGAATTATGCCTTTTAATAATTAACTAAAAATAAAAGACATATGATGCATCTAATCGAATTATTTCATGTGACATGTTAAACTAAGCAAATTATTATTGAAAAGACATTTATTTAATATTAGTCAAATTAACAAGAATTTATGAAATATTGAGGTATTAACCTAAACAAATTTTATTAGAAAACTAGTAGAATGTTCATTAATCAATTTAATATACTATTTAACTTTAGAAACACGAACAATGAAGCAACAATACTAATGATAGCACACTCTAAACGGAGACTAATGGAAAGAGAACAAGCTAAAACATGGATTCTATAGCTAAAATAAGGTCGCAGTGACCTAAACGTGATTAACCGTAGCTTCTAGAGGTTAGCAAAGAAGATTCACAAGACACTATAAATAGTGATTGGAATAAGATAACACTATAGGGTTACATCTGCAAAAACGAAAGGATAGGACGGTGGGTTGCATTTGTAGGAAGCTCGGGGTTTAAAGCATAAAAGACAAAGGTATGGTTGTGATTATTTTATACTGCTCTTGGACAACGGGTTGATAACGGGCATGTTGAGGGGCTCTTTTGCAAGAGTGCCAGGCCAGTGGGTTTGACTCCCCATTGACCGTTACGCTTCATTTGATCTGGGCCATCTATTCAAAAATGGACGGTGTGGATCGGGTTTGGGCGCCCCGCGGCGGCGCCGACATTGCTCGCGGCGGAGCTTCGCTGGCGCGAGCTCGGCTCGGTGATAGGGAGTGCTAGGGGAGGAGGGGAAGGCACTAGGAGGTAGAGAGCGGCACAAGGATCTCACCACGTGGTTTATTGGCATCGGATGGTGGCTGCAGAAGGGTGGCGATGGGCGGCAGCGGATGAGTGCATCGCCGTGCGGTGTGGGTGGGGTTGTGCCTTCGATCTCGTTGTTCAGGGCGTTTGGGTGGCTTCCACGTGCTCCTGCGCAAGCAAGGGGAATGGCAGTGGGGTCAGAGGAGGCTCCCATGCTGGGGATTGGAGGAGCTTGTGGCGGCTCACCGTGGTGACTCCGGCTTCCAATTGCCGGCGGCCGGTGGCTCGGATGTGGGCTGGACTTGGCGTAGAGGCTAAATAGGAGAGTGAGGGTCTTCGTTGGCCATTTATAGGCAATGGGAGGCTTGGATGGCCAGGGGAATGGCGGAGATGAGGTGACGCCATTAATGGCCATGGAGGTCGGGTGACCGATGTGCAGTGAGGAGAGGGGGGAGAGTGAAGAGGGGTGTCAAACGCATTAATTCGGCGTTTAAAGGAGGAAATGGGAGCATGAGCAGCGGGCGCGGAAGCGGCTGATGCGGCGGCTCGAAAGAAACGACGGCGGGGGGAAGAAGAAGGGCTGACGGGCGGGGCCCGGTTGCCAGTGAGGGAAGAATGGGTGGGAGGCGGGCGAGATGGGCCGCAAAACTGGGTCAGTGTGGGCCGCGCGGAGAGAGGAAAAGGTGGGAGAGGATTGGGCCAATAAAAAAGAAAAGCAAGCTGGGATGGGCTACAAAGACAGTAAGGGAAGGGGGAAGGTTTGAACTTTCTTTGGGATATGCTTAATGATTATTTTGGAATCATGCACAACCAAAAGAAATCAATAAAAAAGAGCTTGAAAGCAACACTCGAAACAAACTCATTTTATTTTGAAGAACAACCAATTATTTTTCATATTCTAAATTTCCTATCATCAAAATAAATGTTGGACAAATTTTAAAATTATGAGAAAAACATTGTTTAATTGTTCTTCCTATTTGCATCCTAAAATTCAAAATTTTCAGGGTATGATAGCTACTGAATTCTAAAGGTTGAACATCAAACGCTTGTTTCAAGATTAGTATCTATCTGAACTTAATTTTTCAAGCATTTTTTTTGTTACGTTTCATGAATTTGAAAATATGGGTAGAGCCTGAAGTACTAGATTAGTGTATTGAACTAAACTAGCTACATGTTTAGGGGCCGATAAATGTTGAAACGACTTTAATCACAATTGTTCAAGGCTACATTCATTTAATTTTTTTGGCCTTTTGACTGAATTAAATAAATAGTTCTATTCTAATTCACAGATGGATAGAGGATGGATGTATGTTTCTTTGGGTAGAGGTGATAATTTTGCCAAAGGAGTTCAGTCTTTTGTAGATGTTGCCAAGGCACTTATCGTCAGTCATCCAAGGGAAGGTGGGTATGTTTACTGCCCATGCATTGATTGCATGAATCAGGAGTATTTATCAAACATTGAGCAGATCTAATGCCATTTGCTAACTAGGGGTTTCAAGCCGGATTATAAGATTTTGAATAAGCATGGGGAGAGTGGTCAGAATGAAACTGATGGAGCCTCTACAAACATGCAGAAACGAAAAGCTCAAATAGTGCGGGTAAGTGTGCAGGAACTAGAGTAGAAAACAGTGTAGGAAATGGACGAAGAAACGGAGTAGGAAATAGAGCTGGAAATTGTCGGTGCAACCATGCATGAGACTTTAGCTTCAGATGCTGTGTTGGATGGCCTAGATAGAATGATACATGATGGGGAGCCAGAATTCTTTGATGACAAAAATTTGAAAAAGTTGGAGGAGATGAGAAAGGATGCCAAGACTTCATTGTACGAAGGGTGTACCATATCTAAATTGGAAGTGTACCTCAGGCTGTTGGAGATGAAGTAAAGTAATGGGTTGTCCGACAAATGTTTCACTGATTTGCTAGATGTTTTGTAGATGATGCTTCCAAGCCTGAATGGATTGCCTAAGAACATATACGAGGCGAAGCAAATGATCTGTCCATTGGGTCTCGAAGTTCAAAAAATCCATATGTGCCCCAATGATTGCATCTTGTACCATGGCAGATACAAAGACTTGGATCAGTGCCAAGTTTGCAAAGCTTCAAGATACAAGTGTGCATCGGCACTTGCATTGGATTGCAAACGAAACATAAGGCCGCCGGCAAAGCTCGATTGGTATTTCCTAATAATTCCCCGGTTGAAGCGGTTGTTCACGAATGCAAAGACAGCAAAACTTATGCGGTGGCATTCCGAAGATCGTCTTAGAGATGGGAAACTCAGGCACCCGGCAGATGGTTCACGGTGGAGGGCTCTTGAGTGCCCAGTTTGCAATGCTTCAAGATACAAGTGTGCATCAGCACTTGCAATGGATTGCAAACGAAACATGAGGCCGCCCGCGAAGGTCGTTTGGTATTTCCCAATAATTCCCCGGTTGAAGCGGTTGTTCACGAATGCAAAGACAGCAAAACTTATGCGGTGGCATTCCGAAGATCGTCTTAGAGATGGGAAACTCAGGCACCCGGCAGATGGTTCACGGTGGAGGGCTCTTGATTTTAAATATAAGAAAAAAATTAAGAAATGACATTAGAAACATAAGGTTTGGGCTCAACATGGACGGGATGTGTCCTTTCAACTTGGTTAGCAGCAAACACAGCACTTGGCCCGTCACTCTATGGATTTGCAACCTTCCACCTTGGTTGTGTATGAAGCGGACATACATTATGATGCCTTTATTGATCCAAGGCCCCAAGCAACCTAGCAAAGATATAGCTGTGTATCTAGAACCATTAGTAGATGATCTCGTAACATTGTGGACAAAAGATGTCAGGTTGTGGGATGAGTACAAGCGAGAACACTTCAAATTGAGAGCATTGCTATTTGTAACTATCACCGACCTACCCAGAATTAGTTGCCTGTCTGGTCAAGTTACGAAAGGATATAAGGGATGTGTGGATCGCATGGAAAAGACAGACGCAAGATGGCTTAACATTAGCAGGAAGATGGTCTACATGGGTCATCGAAGGTTCCTTCCAATTAACCACTCCTATTGCCAGAACAAGAAATCCTTCGATGGTACAAGGGATGACCGCTCACCTCCAACATACCGAAATGGAGAGGAGATATTTAAGATGGTTAGCAAACTAAGAGTTGTCCTTGTAAAGATGCCGGAAGTGTACCTGTACCGGCTGATTCTTTATTCAAAAAGAAGTCATTGTTCTAGAGGCTACCTTATTGGAAGTTTCTCATTGTTCGTCATGCACTTGACGGGATGCACCAAACCAAGAATGTTATGGAGAGCACGCTTGGAACAGTGATGGCTGCAAAGGGTAAAAGAAAAGACTCGTTGGAAACTCGACAGGACTTAGAAGAGATGAATGTTAGGCCTGAGCTACATCCCATTGTTCAACCTGATGGCAAAAAGAAGCTTCCAGTTGCATCATGGACCTTGGACACTCAAGAGAAAGAAAAGATTTGTCAATTTTTCTATGAACTCAAAGTTCCTACTAGCTACTCGTGAAACATCAGAAGGCACCATTTTGAAAACATTATAATCAATATCCAAATGCATTATAAGCACAAGACCAAATCAGTATGAATGTAGTACATTTAAATGAATAAGAATGTTTTGGCAATTTTCTTAGTTTTTTCTAGATATTTTCCTTATTTTCTGAGGGGTACATTGAATTATTGAAGCTTCTAAAGATATTCTCACGAGCTCTAATTATTTGATTTGGGTTTCTCGTGTCCCAATATTTCACAGGAGATATTTTGTGAGCTAAAACTTATTTGTGTTTGTCAGATTTGTTTTAGGAATAAAAAAAGGCAAAACCATCATCAAAACCGCTTTGAACTTTTGCAGTGGGTAATTTGTCCGATTTTAAAGAGATTGGAGTGTACAATATCCAGTTTTCGAGTTGAGAGGGTTTTCAGATAGCATGACAAGATTAAGGGGTAAAATAGACTTTACACAAATAAATACCTACGCTCCCTCATTGACAGTACCAATTTGCACCTAATTTGGTCTTTCCAGTAATAAATGCCATTCTAGTGCCGTCCATTCTAAACCTAGTGCCCCTAGACACTATTGTGTGCTTGGCAATGAGGAAATATGCAGCTTGACGGTGAGGTCGGCACAGCTCCAATGGCGGTGCCACAAACTTCAGATAACATCACAGATTGGAATAGCACGATAGCTGAATAGTACAAGAGTGTTATTTTTGCTACTGCTTTGGTTTAGTTGATTTTGAGCATAAGACAGTGATATTGGGGGCCTGATTTAGGTTAGACAATATAAATTCCATCTTCTACATACGCAATACACATCAGCGATGTGCCTGTGCATGTTCCTCACGTGACGCGGCAGATATCTCATCTCAGTTCGTATAATGTTCCAGTATTGACGTGCGTTTAGTGGCAAGTAATGGACTAATGGTGCTCGGTTGTGTTTGTACTTTGCACATGCACGCATGCACTCTGTGTTTCTTTCGGCAGGTCAGCTAATGCACACATGCAAATGCAGATCAACAGCATGCACATGCACACATGAAGCAGATCAACTAATCTGCATCCATGTTTTGAACAGTTCAAATTGGGCTGTCTGTAGATCATCAAACGCTGTAGCCTGTATCTACTGCCAGTAGTCATGTCGTCTGTAAATGATGCATTAGAGCTGTTCCAGTAAAAAAAAGAAACCACAGCATACTCTAGTGGCTTATTATATCTTCATTTTAGTGTTTGGTTTCCTAAAATAGAAGGAATACATAGTTATGATCGATGCAAAAGCTTAATCTCCACTCACATGTAAATGCACCTCATCTTCAAATTAGTATCTGGCTTCCTAAAATAGCAGTTAATCCCTCGGAAAGAATCTGAGCAGCACATAGAAGTCGAGGCCAAAACATCCTAGCAAGTTGATCTCTGAAATTCAAACAACACCGGAACCAGTATGTCTGATTCATCTCTGTAGCTTTCTAGAACTGAATTCGTCTATCATGCTAATTCAATCTTTGTGGTAACTCCTCTACCATACCAATGCCATGCACCAGCTGTTGAATTGAACTACCGGAGCTCATCCAATTGTGGAATATATTCTTCTGTTGCCACTCATTCCAAAGCAAGGTGATGATGATGCACAAAATAAATTGTAATCCATTGTGTTCCAGTGAGGAGGTCATTGGTAAAAGAGCAAAGAGGTAAAACGGCTAGTGCAAGCCTTCGAGTGAGAGAGTAGAGGTTTATATACCTTATAAAGGTAGTGACAACCACTACGTGAAAATCTCAAATAGGTAACATGGGATTGGTAATGGACCTATGTGGCCCATTACCATAAATTTTATAGGTAACGGACTTTATTAATGCCCGTTGCCAATTAACTCTCCAGACCGCAGCCCAACTTCAATAACAATGATGCCCGTTACCAATAACAACACATTGGTAACGGCCGTCAACATAGCCCGTTACCAATGTCAACTAGTAACGGGCATTAATGAGGCCCCTTACTTCCGCTGTAGATCCCGGACCCGAAAAAATCATCAAAATTGCTTTAACTTCCCTCGCGTCTGTTGACCGCCTCCCAGCCACCCTTATCCTCTCGCTCCCCTCTATCGTCCCTTCTCCCATCCCCGCCTGGCCGCCTCTCGCTCTCACCCCCCCTCCCCCGCCGCCGCCTCACTCCCTCCCTCGCACCGCGTGCTCCTCCCCAACCCTCCTACCACCCACCGAGGTCGAGGGCGCGAGGGAGAGGCGACTTCCAGAACCGAGGGCGCCAGACCCATCCCCTTCCTCCTCGTCTGTCATCACCGTGGCGAGCAATAGCGGGAGCGGGAGCTGCACTGAGTTCTTCCTCTCTGTCTGCTGCCCGGATCTGTGCCGCCGGATCTGCAGCGCCGCCGTCGGCCGCCGCCCCTGCTCTGTCTAGCAGCAATGCCGCCGTCCGCTCTTCCCTCCCTGGAAACGGCACCTGGATCTCTCTTCCTCTCCTTCCCCATGAAGCTAGCAGGGGCGATTGTCCTGGACGATTCATGCTATGGACTGTCACTCGAGTTCTTGCCTCAGCGAGTTTCCCCTTGATGAGGGTGAGCAATACTGGTCCCATCTCCTTCTCATTTTGTTGCATTTCGATTGCTGCTTGTAGTTTTATTTGTCCAAAACTCTATAGTTCTGTACCACTGTTAGTACTAGGGACAGATGAATTTGCATGTATTTAGTCAATGAAAATCATATTGTTAAATTTGTGGTGAAATAGATGGAGGCAAAAGTAAGATATGCTACTAGAGTGTTCTGTGAGATATGTAAGGAAGAAGTACTTGCTGGAAATAGACCTGGGCATTCTTTGAATGCTGTTGGTTACAAGAATCTCGAGGAAAAATTCAGAGCTAACTCACTGATGGCAGATAGACCTGGGCAGCAACTGGTGATGGAGATATGTGTGCATTTCGTGATTTCATTGCTACTCACTGATGGCAGATAGAGCGTAGATCGATGGGATAATGCACTAATTATTTTGCTTGGAGTGTAGAACTTTTGTGCTTGGTAAATTAATCGATACTTGATCAGTTGATTGTAGAACTTTTGTGCTTGGTATTGCAATGTCTTCTATGCTATTGATAATTTGTTTATAATGTACTCAGTAGTTAGTGATGGATTGCTGATTCATCTGATTTTTTTAGTCTTTCGGCTTGTGACCATTGAATTTGATATCATATGGTTAGTAGGGTAAATTAATCGATACTTGATCAGTTGATTGTAGAACTTTCAATAGTCACATGCTGCCTATGGTGCTGCTCTCATTTGCATATTTGATTCCTGAAACAAACGTGGATGCCAATTTTTATAGTTACAATTGAGTTTATGTGGTTTTTTGTAATGTTTCCCACAAGCTAATGTTCAGTTCTTTGTCATTTTGCAAGAACAGAAGACAGCAGAAAGCTAACCGTGTTGAGCAAACTTCTAGCCAGCTCTCCAAGGGAAGCGAATGGTACCTATCTAGCTCTCCAAGGGAAGCGAAAGGTACCTATCTTCCTGATCCAGTTGTCTGTATTTAGCTTGTCAAAATTCCTAACATTATGTGCTTTTGGACAGGAACATGGGAGGCTTACAGTTGAAGTTTGCAGAAGGGCGCATGCTGATTATGGTTCAGAACTTAACACATAGGCAGCAATTCGGCAAAGTTAAAAATTCAGTTTGCAGCTTTCATGCTATAGGTATATGCAATTTTGAATGACTAGTTTGCTGCTTTCACATTATAGGTATACTAATTCATGGCCTAATGTTGCAGAACATAATTCACAAGTGACTTATGCAAAGTTTGGACCAGACCATATGTTTTATGAGTGAGCATGCAGGTATCACTTCTGTCATTTGCCCATTTGACTTATGCAATGCAGGTTGTTTCTTACAGTTTTGCTTCAACAAGCTATCTTCAGTTCTATCACTTCAAGGGCAGAAGATAACAGAAATAGTCCATGGCGAGCCTGTTGAGAAAACACAAGTCCACATATATGTCATTGATGATGTGTGCTTTTCACTTCTTTCAAATTAAGACTACATTATATATGTGTATCTGCTGGAAATTTAGTGATAAATAGTTGCTGACGGGTATGTGAATCTAGTTGTGAATCTAACCAGGCACGGGTTTGTGTGTAGGTATATATGTGTATATAAAATAAAGAAAAATACCATTTGCAATTTCTTTTAGTTTTTTTCAAATTCTACATTGGTTATGGGCATGGATCCATGCCCGTTACCACCGACTGGTCATTGGTAACGGGCATGGATCAACGCCCATTACCATTGACTTAGTAACCCAAAAAGGGTAACGGGTATTATGCCTGTTACCAGTGGCCATTGACACCCGTTACCAAAGTGGGTTTCTCACATAGTGAACCGACATCACTGAAAAAATAATTTTTGGAGACCATCTCCTTTTATTGCCACGGCCGGTTAAACTTTGGGCCAGACAAAAAAAAATAACGAGGTGGGCCTATGGCTCAGCCTGTGCGCGTGGCAGAATATCTTCCTGATCCTGATTCTCCTACTGATGAGTCAAGTTCACCGCCCACGCGTGATTTGAAGAGTAGGGCATTGGTAAAACAACAAGATGGAAAAGGAAGACACAAACAAGTGCAAGAGCCACTCAGCTAGAGTGCTGTAACTGCCGGTATAAAGATGTCGTCCTTAAAAAAAAAGAAACCACACCATAATCCAGTGGCCTATTATATCTCCTTGATTTAAAATAACAATATTTTAAATAGCGATTGTACAGAATATTGACAAATTTGGATTCAGAGTACCTCATCTTCATTTGTGTTTGGCATCCTAAAATAGAAGTAGCTAATCGCTTGGAAAGAATTTGAGCAACACATTGAAATCAAGGCCCAAACATCCTGGCAAATTGATCTCTGAAACTCAAACAGCACTTGCTAGAACAGGAGGGTTTACTTGGTCCAGTGATCTGTAGCTCTCTAGAGCCGAACTCATCTGTCATCCAACTTTAATCTTTGTGGTAACTCCTCTACCTTACCAATGCCATGCTCCAGCCATGGAATTGAACTATTGGTGCATATCCAATTGTGGAATAGAGGGTTTACTTGGTCCAGTGATCTGTAGCTCTCTAGAGCCGAACTCATCTGTCATCCAACTTTAATCTTTGTGGTAACTCCTCTACCTTACCAATGCCATGCTCCAGCCATGGAATTGAACTATTGGTGCATATCCAATTGTGGAATATATCCTTCTGATGCCACCCATTCGAAAGCAACGTGATGAGGATTCAGAAAATGAATTGGAATCCATTGTGTTCCAGTTACGAGGTCATTGGTAAAAGAGCAACGAGATAAAACGTCTAGTGCAAGATTTGGAGGAATGAGATGAGTATAGGTTTAGTATATACCTTATAAAGGCAAGTAACAACAGACATCACTAAAAAAACATTCCCATGGCCGGTTGCACTTTGGGGTCAGACAAAAAAAAAATAGTTGGGCCAGGCCCAGCACCACCCTGAGGAAATCTCTACAATACGAATCTTGGGTCATTTCGTGGGCAGGTAGCAGATCCATGTCACCCGTTAACCCGTGAGCCGTCAGATCCGCCAATCTCGCTACACCAACCATTCGATCCTGGATCGTGGTGCTCTTATGCGTGTTATTTTATTGCATGTTTATTATGCCAACCACGTTTCAATCTAAATCTACTGTCTGCCGTTGCATAAGAGGACCGGCCTTAGAAATAGTTGCTGCTTAAATAAATGAGTAAAGTCCACCAGCGGTCCTTAAACTTGTCACGCTGTGTCATCCTGGTCCCCGAACTCACAAATTGCATATTTAGGTCCCTAAAGTTAGGTTCAGGTGGTCCCCGAACATGCAAATTGCAGATTTAGCCGCTTAAACTCAGCTTCGGTGTCATCCCAATCCCCAAACTTACAAATATGCATTTTCAAACTATATTGATATATATTTAACCTATATAAGTTCAATGAAAACACTTGTGTAATTGTTTCTATACTGATTACTTGGATAAGGCCAAATGTGGGATAAGTTGTGAAGTTCCATTACATAGCTACATAGTTCGGGGACCAGATGACCCTCAAAGCTGAGTTTGATGGGCTAGATCTGCAATTTGAAAGTTTAGGGATCGGGATGACACCCGGAGCTAACTTTAGGGACCCGAATATGCAATTTGTGAGTTTGGGGACCGGGATGACACAACATGACAAGTTAGAGGACCGCTGGTGAACTTTACTCTAAATAAATTGAGTACTTTCATATGGAATTCTATGGAAATAAATTTATATCGAAATTGTAACTTTCAACGACGTTAAAATCTATGTAGTTGCCAACTTTGCCATTTAAAATTGTTGAGGAGCCCAAATATTCTTTATAATTTCTGATATTTGAAAATTCACAACTTCGATTTTTTAAATGACCTTGGATAGAGATACATTCTATACTAAAGGTGTAGAACTCGACAAGATCTACAACTCTGTTATTGACAACCTTTTGATTTAAAGTCATTTAGAATGTTAAATCATGCAATACAAAGGTCGGAGAGACAAATACACAAAAGAATTTGATCCTTCAGATAACAACTTATATGCACGTGAGAGAATCAGTATTATACACTATTAGATAAGCATTAATCCATGCCAGGTATAATTAAACAATGTGCCACAGATACGTCATCAATGCTGGGTCAAAAAACGAACCAGCGTATGCGTAATGGCCGGTTTATTTGTATCGGTTTCTACTGTGCTGGCACTCAGCAATAGCTAGCACGAATAAAAATAATAGAATAGTCTAATCTTACCAAGAATACACTAAGAAACAGAGGCATTATTCTCATGGCATTAATAAGGTTCTCTATCTGAACACCGTTGCAGAGGCACACCTCGTGCAACGTATTTCCTTGATACTGCTCATTCCCAAGCAAGTGATACGCAGATGGACACATATTGCATCCGTCTCTATAAGTTGACAAAATTGAAGGGAAATGGATCTACTACACTAGCAAATAACTACCGTATCACCCAGAAAAACTTGTGAGTAGAGAGGTCACAGATCGTTACCACTAGACGCGCAGTGCAGCGGAAGAAGAGTTGGAGCAGTCGGTCTAACGTAGATACGCGTCGGTGTAGAGGAAGTAGTTGATCGCGATCGTCTCATCCTCGTCCTCGTCCGGTAGCAGCTCCTCGCCTTTGCAGCCGATCAGCGCAGCAACAACAGCAGCGCCTCCATGGAGTCTACACGTACAGGGAAGGAACATCGTATACCGGTGTGCTAGCACCGCGTACCCGATCTAGGGTTTCGGGGGCGCGAGGAGGCAAGGGCGTGGCGGCTAGGGTTTATGGCATGGTGTGTTGCACCCATAGCCCCGCCCCTGTTTATATAGGCCGTGCTAATGGGCTTCTAGGTTAAAAGCCCATTAGGACTCTATCTCCTTATTGGATCAACATCCAATGGGCCAATCCGAATTGTTCTATGATTGCCTCTTGGGCATATCACCAACAATCTCCCACTTGCACTAGAGACAATCATATAGGCAAGCTTTTCAGTATTCCAACCCCCTTAAGTGTGTGACCCGTTAGGTTCATGTGTAGACAGTTGTGGACAGAAATCATTTCTGAACCACAAGTTAACAGAGGCACCAAGCCGGACATGTTAACTCTAAATGCACATAAAGATCATATCGACTGAACCTAGATATACACATACACTCATCCTTTTGCCACACGATACCAGTCAAGCCCAAGGCATGATGCGTGCCATCCCTGTGATAGCTCGACTATTTCACTCAATCAAATAGTGGATTCAATATGACTAACTCTTTAGTCATCTTTGATTAACTCCTTAATCATATTGGCATGGCCATGCACTTTCCAATCCATCTATCTCGAGGGGCCCAGAGATGTCTCTCTCATTATTTGAGAGGGGCAAATTCCATCTTGATCCGCTCACAACTCATTCCATGTTTCATGGAACACCCGGAAACTGCTTTTATGACTACCCTGTTACGGTGTAGTGTTTGGCAGCCCCCAAAGCGCACCACTATGCACAGTGAGAAACAATGGCGATCTCAGGTCAAAAGATCTAGCAGTTATATCACTCGAGAGCACCTGATGGCACATAAAAATAACAATCCCATCAGCGTCTCGGAGTGAGTCAATCCAACACCATGTTCACTAACATGTGTCCACATTATTAATTTGATATCTCCATATCTATGATCCGTGAAACATGATCATCAATTAATACATGTGTTAGTTTGTACATCATTACTGTCCCATATAACAATTGTAGACTAAGGATCATTTAGAATAATAACACAACAAAAACATAGTTTCACGAGCAAGTCACATACTTGCTAATTATTGTGTACAATAATTATTCAAGAAACAAATAACACTTTATTAAATAATACATAAACATGACACAAGAATCTCCCACGTACACTAGTATCATTCCTCCAAGTATCTAATACTCATAGCTCTAGTGTGAGCCTCATGCTTTGGTTGTGGGAGAGTCTTGGCCAACGGATCAGCAACATTTGAATCCATGTGCACTTTGCATATCTTCACATCACCTCTATCAATGATCTCATGGATAAGGTGGTAGCGTCGTAGTATGTGTTTAGACTTTTGATGCGATCTAGGCTCCTTCGCTTGTGCAATGGCTCCACTATTATCACAATAGAGTTCCACTGGACTGGACACACTAGGAACAACACCCAACTCAGAAACGAACTTTCTGATCCAAACAGCTTCTTTTGCAGCTTCAGAAGCCGCAATATACTCAGCCTCAGTCGTCGAATCAGCCACTATCTCTTGCTTGGAACTCTTCCAGCTTCCCGCCCCACCATTAAGGCAGAACACAAAACCAGCTTGCGATCTGTAATCATCTTTATTGGTTTGGAAGCTAGCATCAGTGTAACCATTTACAGTGAGCTCTTCCTCACCTCTATATACAAGAAACATACCTTTAGTCCTTCTAAAGTTCTTCAGGATGTTCTTCACATTTGTCCAGTGAACCTCACCTGGATTTGATTGATACCTGCTCGTAACACTTAGAACATAGGAGACATCTGGGCGCGTGCAAAGCATGGAATACATGATGGATCCAATAGCCAAGCATAAGGAATCACACTCATCCTCTCTTGCTCATCAGGTGTCGTTGGACACTGAGTCTTGCTAAGAGTAACACCATGTGACATTGGCAAGAAACCTTTCTTAGCATCCTGCATATTTAACCGTTTTAATATGTTTTCAATGTATGTGTCCTGGTTTAATCCAATTAGCCTCTTTGACCTATCTCTATAGATCTTTATTGCCAAAATATAAGCCGCCTCTCCTAAGTCTTTCATCGAGAAACTCTTTCTCAACGAGGACTTAATGACTTCAAGCATTGGAATATCATTTCCGATCAACAATATGTCATCCACATAAAGGACCAGAAAAACAAGTGCGCTCCCATTGACCTTCTTGTATACACAAGGTTCTTCTTCAATCTTGATGAAACCAAACCCTTTGACCACTTCATCAAAACGAAGATTCCAACTCCAAGATGCTTGCGTTAATCCATAGATGGACTTTTGAAGCTTGCATATTTTTCCAGCATTATTTGGATCGACAAAACCTTCGGGTTGTGTCATGTACAGATCCTGACTTAGGTTTCCATTAAGGAAAGTCGTCTTGACATCCATCTGCCAAATTTCGTAGTCGAAATATGCAGCGATTGCTAGGAGAATCCGAATAGACTTTAGCATTCGACGGGCGAAAATGTCTCATCATAGTCAACATCTTGAATTTGTTTGAAACCTTTCGCCACCAATCGTGCTTTATGGACATGAACATTTCCATCCATGTCTACCTTTTTCTTGAAAACCCACTTGCAATCGACAGGTCTCACGCCTTCAATCGGATCAACTAAGTTCCAAACTTGATTGTCATGCATGGATTCAATTTCGGATCTCATGGCTCCAAGCCATTTCTCAGAGTCAGATCCCATCATTGCTTCATTGTAGGTCATGGGCTCATCATTGTCCAACAACAATATGTCACGCTGCTCCGTGGTTAGGAGTGTCAACTTTTGCCTTGTGCGACGTTGACCTCCGTGGGGTTGGCTCTTCAACAATGGGTTGTACAACATCTTGCACATCCCGTGTTAGTTCAATGGGCGCTGAAACATTTTCAGGTGTTTCTTGAACTTCTTCAAGTTGCACCTTGCTCCCACTAACTCCTTTTGAGAGAAACTCTTTCTCCAAGAAGACACCATTGCGGGCGACAAACACTTTGCCTTCCACTTTATTGTAAAAATAATATCCTTTGGTTTCCCTTGGATACCCCACAAAGAAACATTTGTCTGATTTTAGAGCGAGTTTGTCTGACATCAAACGTTTGACATGCACCTCACATCCCCAAACTTTGAGCAAAGACAATCCAAGACGTTTCCCAGTCCATATCTCATATGGTGTCTTCTCAGTAGACTTAGTTGGAACCCTGTTCAGCATAAACGCAGCAGTTTCAAGAGCATAACCCCAAAAAGATAATGGAAGATCAGTCTGGCTCATTATCGACCTAACCATGTCCAACAAGGTTCGGTTCCTCCACTCGGAGACCCCATTCCATTGAGGCGTTCCAGGCGGAGTCAACTGCGGAACAACTCCACATTGTTTGAGATGATCACTAAATTCTTGGCTCAAATATTCACCTCCACGATCAGATCGTAGTAATTTAATTGTCTTGCCTAGTTGATTCTGTACTTCGTTCTAAAATTCTTTGAACCTTTCAAATGATTCAGACTTATGCCTCATTAGGTAGACATACCCATATCTACTAAAGTCATCAGTAAAAGTAATGAAGTACTGAAAACCCCCTCTGGCTGTGAAACTCATTGGTCCACATACATCAGTATGTACTAGTCCCAATAACTCACTTGCCCTCTCATTCTGACCAGTGAAAGGTGCTTTGGTCATCTTTCCAAGCAAACAAGACTCGCATGTGTCAAATGATTCAAAATCAAATGAGCTAAACAAACCATCTTTATGGAGTTTTTCAATGCGTTTCTCATTTATATGACCTAAGCGACAATGCCAAATAAAGGTAGGATTCAAATCATTCAGTCGAGCTCTTTTGGTATTAATGTTACAAATAGATTTATCCTCAAGATCAAGAACATATAACCTATTCACCAATGGACAATGAGCATGGAAAATATCATTATAATAAATTGAACAACGTTTGTTCTTTATTACAATCTCATAACCATAAACTTCTTCCAAGTATGAAGAAGAGATAATGTTCTTACTTAGAGAAGGAATGCAATAACAATTATTTAATTTCAAAACTAATCCTGAGGGTAACGACAAGTGGTAATTGCCGACAGCTTTAACCGCAACCTTTGCTCCATTGCCTACACGTGCATCCAACTCGCCTCTTGCAAACCTTCTAGCATTACTTAGACCCTGCAACGATTTGCAAATATGAATCATCGATCCGGTATCAATTACCCAAGATTTACTAGATGATGTAGCAATATAGTTTTCTAAAACATTTATACCTGAAGTGGAAGTCTCACTTCCTTTCTTCTTCTTTTCCTCCAAGTACTTCTTGCAATTCCTCGACCAATGTCCCTTGAGATGACAGTGGAAGCATTCATCATCAGGAGTAGGGCCAGCTTTAGCCTTTGGCTTAGGCATAGAGCTCAGGGGCTCATTGGGAACAACCTTTCCCTTGCCTTTGCCCTTGGGAGGCGTCCAACACTTCCTCTTTTTGGTCTCTTTCTAGATCATCATCATATGATGTGGGTTTTTCTTTATGCTTTCCTCAGCTGTCTTCAGCATGCCATGCAACTCAGCCAACGTTTTCTCCATGCCATTCATCTGAAAGTTCAAGACGAATGGTTCATAGCTTGGCGGGAGTGACTGGAGAATGACGTCTATAGCTAGGTCATCATTGAGTTCAGAACCAAGTTTGTCTAAAGTCTCAATGTAACCAATCATTTTGATCATATGAGGACTGACGGGCTACCTTCAGCCAGCTTGCACGCAAATAGGGACTTTGAGATGTTATATCTGTCAGCCCTAGCTTGGTTCTCAAACATCCCACGTAGTCCCTCAATCATTGTGTGAGCATCAACATGCTCATACTGTCTCTGTAGATCTGAGGACATTATGGCAAGCATGAGACAGCTAACGTTAAGGGAATCATCGCAGTGCTTCTCATAAGCTCTGCAGTCTGCAGCACTTGCATTTTTAGGGAGATCATCAGGGTATGGTTGCCCAAGAACATACTCAGGTTTCTCTTGCCTGAGAATACCAATCAATAAAATTAGCTCCATTGAGCTTTTCCTTCTCAAGGACAGATCACAAATTAAAACTAGAAGTGTTATTCGCTGCTATGATTTACAACATAAATTAACATGCAAAGATTTCAGCACTAAGTTTATGTGAACCTTCTATTAACAAAATTAATAAAAGATACTTCCCTCTAATGACATATAGTGGTCCAAGATCCATATTCACTAAAAACCTAGTGAGCTTTGGCTTCACTGCTATATGCTTAGTGACATAGGTAAACAATAACTTTGTTAATCATATCCCTATATGACTCTTGTTTGTTGGGCGGCATCCAATGCCCCGGCTCCCAACTCCATGCCATAAAGCCCAAAACTGTTTTGATAGCTTTGTTGAGTAAACCAATACTATGCATAAGGATGTCCAACATCCACCCTATTCATGATGATAGTTGGTGGTACTTTACTTTGGCAAACCTACCACACAACGATCGAAATTTATAGGTGCAGGTATTGGTAAAAGGCATCAAAAACTCAACTTTTCCGAGGGAAGCTATTATATCATGACAAAAACATCCACCACATCTAAAGCATGAACATAATTGTAAGACAGGAAAGTAAACATCACAGGCTTATAATCATATCATATTGTGAATAGTATGGCCTTTGGAATCATAGAGCTCCATCGTCATGGTTCCACCGTTATCTCACTACAAGAAATGTGTGGCTTTATGACGTATTTAGTATGACAATACAGCATAATGTCATTATATCATTCATTTTATGACATTATATATTAGCCATTTTGATTTTATGACAATAAAAAATCGTATGTCATAACATATGTCATATATGTACTCCAATGTCACCCAATGACGATAATTGCTATGTCATAAGGCGTATTTGTTAATGTCATAAAATATATGACAAAAGTTGTATGTCACAAATTTATTTATTAAATTTTTTAATTCTTTTTGGCAACGTTGGCATCCCTACTGCCATGTATTGGCATTTATACCTGGTTTTGAACTTGGACCCTCTCAAAGAAGAAGCTTTGAACCTGGTATTGGCATTTAGCTTTTTTTAATACTATATCTTCCCCTGTGGCTTAAGTGAAGCATAAACAAAAAAAAGCGGTGCATGCAGGGTTCGAACCTACCCGAAGCATAAACCAAAAAATTACGTGAAGCATAAAAAAAAATAAGCGCCGCAAGGTGGGTTCGAAACTGGGTCTAAAGCCCACCAAGCATGCGCCCTACCACTACACCATAGCTTCCTCAGGTAATGCCAAAAAAAGGTCACCCTGGGCCAGCAGCGGCAACCAGCAGCACCCTGGGCCATGCCCCCTAAAAATCCCCAAAAAAACCGTCAACGTGAGGATTCGAACCCTTCTTGAAGACGCAATTCCCACGGCTTTACCACAGAGCCACGTTCTAGTTTGTGGTATGAGTAGTATTCGCTTAGAAAAATAGAATTCAGGAGGCCAACAGTATAAGGCCACGTGGCCGCGCCTCGTTGCTTCCCTACGAGACCATGACATTGCACAAGAAGTTCATCATTTCTCTTTTTAATCTGGATCTAAAATTTGCAATCGGTATTTCTCCCACATAAGAACTCCAAATTCGATTAGTTTTTTCCTAAATTTTTTTAAATTCATGATATTGCATTTATCGATAATTTTTAATGTTAATTGCTACTTCTTGGATGTTTAGCATATGATTTGTTTTCTTCTATCGAGTATAGAATAGAAAAAACTTAGTTTTGCATAACAATTGGTAATGTAACTTCATATTTGATAATATTATGGTGAGTATAAGGTTGTGTCCAAATTTCAAGTCCAAACAAGTTCAAAAATATTATGAGATATTGAAATCTCAAAGATTGAGTTGAGTTATAAGAAACTATGTGAGAGATGTATCAAATTGTGAATAATGTATGGCCTTACTTTACTAAAAACATCTAATTTTTTTATGGCAAGCTTATGGACCAAAAGTATGTTGCAATATCAAGTTTTGTAATTTTTTGACCACATTTGGATATTATTGTAATTATTATGCATTATTTTGGAGAAACAAGTTTGAATTGTCCCTATAAGATTGTTGAATTTTTCATCCATCTCTAGCACATAGATTAGAATGGAACATACAAGTCTAATTATTATTTTAGTGCATTTTTTTATATTATTAGATGCACACATAGTTCAATTTGGAATTAATTTTTATAGGTATGTAGAAATTCATTTAACATATAGAAAATAGTAAATCGATTTCAAATTTTTTGAAACTTCTACAACACAACTTATCTGTAGTATATCACATATGAAAAATGATTTTATGTATTTAGGATAATTATTTTTAGGTGTTACTTTAGAGGGGTGCAATAAAATGAAAAGGAAAAAGAAAAGCGTTAAGCAATAAAAATAGTTGCTAAATGGGCCGAAACATCTGGGCCGGTACATTCCCTGATAAGGTCCAACTCATCCTAGCCGTCCAGAGCCGATCCAACGTTCCCTGTTGATGTCTAGATGAATAAAACGCCCGAAACCCTAGTCTTACTCCTCCAGACCAGTCCCGACGCCTCCCTCTCCCTCCCTCAGATACGCCGCCACCCTCCCCTTCGGCCTTCGCTCACCGCCACCGTCTCCTCAGATCCGCCCCAAGCGCCGAGCCCGGCCCTCCCTACTGGTCGTCCTCGCCCCTCCCTACTGCTCGTCCTCGCCGGCGGGCCCATGGTTGGAGGCTGCTGCTCTCAACCCGGTTGTGTTAACTTGCAGCACGCAGGCTACTCAAAGATTACACACAGATTATCACATGATATTGAGGCCATACCATTCACATCATACCCTGCAAAAACAAGTTAGGCGTAGAACATTTTCTACCGAAACGATGCTCAGGATATCTCTATAGCAGATAGCAATGGCAGTCCCGCTGGCCGGTCAGCGGACGGGGGGTCGAGGGGGGAGCGCCCTGAAAACCTACGGAATTACATAGATCCCATCTATGAAATCGCTATGAAAATCTCATCAGGTCGATCAAATCCACCTAAATCTGAGCCATCAGTATGTCTCAATTTTCACTAGGCCAAGGTGCAATTAAGAAGACTGCTACACATAATCTCGATCTGTTAGCTCAATCTATCGACTGTGCGTGCAGTTAGTCCCGATGGTGATTCCAGCTGGTAGGGACAAGTTGCACGAACATCATAGAGGGAGCACGAACTAATCTTTTTGATCACATGATGCTATCAACCCATACCTATTCCAAAAACCCCTTATAATCAATTGATCTAATCAAAACCATGCATGATCTGAACCAAAAACTACGCAAGACCGCTCTGATACCACTGAAGGGAAACAGATCTGCTACACTAGCAAATAATTACCGTACACCTAGGAAAATTTGTGAGTAGACAGGTCACAGATCGTTACCACTAGACGCGCAGCGCAGCGGAAGAAGAGTTGGAGCAGTCGGTCCAACGTAGATGTGCGTCGGTGTAGTGGAAATAGTCGATCACGATCGTCTCCTCCTTGTCCTCGTCCGACAGCAGCTTCTCGCCTTCGCAGCCGATCAGCGCAGCAACAACAGTAGCGCCTCGACGGAGTCCACACGTACAGGAAAGGAACGTCGTGTACCAGTGTGCTAGCACCGCGTACCCGATCTAGGGTTTTGGGGGCGCGAGGAGGCAAGGGCGCGGCGGCTAGGGTTTATGGCGTGGTATGTTGCACCCATAGCCCTGTCCCTGTTTATATAGGTCATGCTAATGGGCTTCTAGGTTAAAAGCTTATTAGGGCTCTATCTCCTTATTGGATCAACATCCAATGGGCCAATCCGAATTGTTCTATGATTGCCTCTTGGGCATATCACTAACAAAAATATGCACAAGGGAAACTCGAGTGAAGAACACGAAGCACAAGCGAACCTCTCGTCTACTATGCTATAATTATAGCCAACAAGCGAACATACTATATCATTTTATTTTTATTGTACCATTAGGATCAAACTAAAGTGCGCCTGACATGACACGTGAAGTAACACGAGCACTAGTAGTGAAAGCAATGCCTGTTTCTTTCAAATCACTGGGCAACACATGGGGAAGTTATTTGTGTTGGCACCTTAATTTTTTGTGTTTGCAGTTGGGGCCGATGAGTGCTGCCAGCACGAATGCCTACTGGCCAGTGGCTTGAGGACCGTCAATAGAAATGGATTTGAGCTTCAAATTATTCGCATGGGAAGCCAGTATAAAAGAAACACCACTTTTCAAAACAAAAAATCTTAAGATTTTTATATAAGTCGGATGAATACAGAGTTCATATTAGAATTATGGACTTTGACCTTTAATTTACAAGTCTGTATGTGTCAATCGTTTCATTAAAGATCATTAAAAGTTCAAATCTTCATTAACATTTCTCATATCTATTTTAATAATATTTTGCAAAAGACCTAAGATGTCTGTAGAGGTGCATGTAATCTCTATGTGCTGAGCCATGGCTCTTCCAAAATTTAATTAGGAATTAATTGTCCATTATTGATGAGCAGAAGAGTAGTAGAACTGTTGTCCTGATGATTTCCAACACGTCAAACATTACGAACCATCTTCTATAGTTGTGCTGTAAAACCGGCATCCACTTGTCCGTTTTTAGGTATCCCAAAGACTCGTTTCTTTCACCGAGGCCAATCCTAGGCTCTTATTGCTCTTGCTGTGATCCTCGAGATCGATATGCACTAGTAGAAAAACCGGATTTAGTCCCGGTGCGGAGCCGGCTTTAGTCCCGGTGCCGCAACCGGGACTACGGCGCGGCCTTTAGTCCCGGGTATTTACCCGGGATTAAAAGCCCCCTTTAGTCCTGGTTGGTAACACCAACCGGGACTAAAGGGGCTCCACGCGGCGCGCAGGGTGGAGCCCCTCTAGTCCCGGTTGGTGTTACCAACCGGGACTAAAGGGTTTTTTTTTCTTTTCTGTTTTTTTCTTTTTCTTTTCTGGTTTCTTTTATACAGAGATACGTATTATACCTGTATAATAATATACATATATGTCCATATACGTATTAGTTATACGTCACTAATGCATTAAACTATTAATACTGATATTAACATATATGCTAATAATATTGAACTTACATATATATTTAAATAAAACAAATTTTGGAAAGGCGAATATTAATATTTACAACAAGAGTTCAAAGGAGCATATATATATATATATGTATGTATATTTACAAAATGCCTAATATTTACTCCTTGTATCGGGCTCGTGTCCATCCCACCAGAACGCCCCAGTCTTGCTCACGACCTCATCGATTATAAATCCGCAGAGTGTCTCTTGAATCGCCGCGACTCTTTGGTCCGGTAGGATCTCATCTTTCATATGCATCATCTGAGTATGTGGTTAATAGAAAAATATAAATAATATTATTATGACTCACGTACATGCATGCATACATACATATAGATTTCAATGAAAATGGAACATACCGTCAGGTCCCAATTAGTGACGATCGTCTTATGCCCTACAAGAGTGTGCATGTACTCACAGACATAATATCCACATAAATTGGTGCCTTGGTTCTGCCTATAACACTTTATAGGAGAAATGATCAAGTCATTACATGCATATTCATGATAATGAAACAAAAAAAGAGATGTGTGTCTATGTATAGTAGTATTTACCGAA
>CM014276.1:26831813-26857200 GCA_004135705.1 Alloteropsis semialata | reverse complement strand
GAAAATGGTGTGTAAAAATTATGCTTTATTCAAAGTTTGGTTTGAATTCTACAACTCAAACAAAAACCAAATCTTTTTTTCAATCTTTAAACCCTATCTGGGCCAAAAGCTGAGTCGGCCCGCCTCTCTTTCCTTCTCCTATCAGCCCACCAGGCCACCGGGCCACTCTCCCTCCCTCCATGGGCCGGCCCAAGACAGCGCGCGAATTTGATTTTCACCTTTTAATCCTGAATTTGATTTTCAAACATGCATAACTCTCTCATTTTAGCTCCAAACTTGGTGATTCTTTTTCCTAAAATCATCTAAAATCATACTCTATCAAGTTATGAAACTTATTAATGCTATTATTTTAAAAAATCTTCTTGTATGAGTCTATTTGAACAATCCAATTTTTAAATTTCAAAAAATGACAACTACAAGCACGATTTTTTACACTAAATGATGTCAAATGGAAAAGTGATGAATACCAAAGTTTCATATCTCATCAAGATCTACAATCTTTATTTAGGTCATTTTGTCATTTTCAAAAGTGGTAAGAACATGTATTACAAATTTGACAAGTCTCTAACATAATTTCTTAAACTATGTGAGTGAATCTAGGATTAATGGACAATGTATACTACCACTTTCTCAAATGAAAAAATAACCTAAATAAAGATTGTAGATCTTGATGAGTTATGAAACTTTGATATTCATGACTTTTTCAGCTGAAATCATTTAGTGTTCCAAAATCTTGCTTTTAGTTATCAAATTTTGAAATTCAAAATTTGAATTATTCAAACTTTGTCACATGGATTAATGAACTAAATAAAGTATGTAGATCTCGATGAGTTGTACAACTTTGGTATTCATAACTTTTTCATTTGAAATCATTTATTACCCTAAAAAATATGTGAATTTCTCAACTTTTGAAATTTCAAATTTAAATAGTTCAATCTAACTCGGATGGGGAAGTGACCAAAACAATAGTTATAGATCTCGAATAGTTCTACAACTATTGTATTGACAACTTTCTCATTTGAAATCATTTTTGATGTCTTAGAATTTAATATATTTCTACTATCAAAATAAAAAAGAAAAAGAAAAAACGTTTGGCAGAGATATGAGCTGTTTTGGCCCAAAATGGTCCAACCATTTCTGGCCATCCATCTGCAATTCGATGGTCCTGATCGCGCGTTCATCGCATAAATAGGGATGAAACCCTAGCAACTCCGTCGCCCTCCTTCACTCAGCGTCCAGCCCTCCACCGCCGCTCCTTCATCCCCGCACAGCGCCTCCACCTCCGGCCGCCACCCCCTCCTCGTCTCCGCCGTCCTCTCCTCTCCCCTCCCCCACCCCCGCGTCTCCTCCGTGCCAACGCCGGCGCCGCGGTCGCCGAATCTCGAGCTAGAGGCGCCGATCTTGCGGCCAGCCCGGGCACCCGGCCGATCCGTAGCCGCGCAGGAGCCTCGCGATTCGGCGACCGCCGCGACGGCGCAGGAGCCGCGAGCCCCACCGCGAGCCCCTCCTCGACCCTCCTCGCCTCCCCTCCCCCTGAACGCCTCCACCGCCCCCGAGCCACTACGGCTGACGGCGCTCAGATCCGGCGCGTCTCGCGGCAGGGGCGCGACGGGGAGGCGGCCGCGGTCCCACGCGGCGAGGCGTCGGTGGCGGGAAGGACAACGAGCTCGACCTGTGGCTCTGCTCTGCTCGGTGGCGTGGAGCTTTCATCGATTCGTAGCTGCCTCCTCTGCTTCACCTCCTTTCCAGTGCCTTTCTTGCTCAAAGGTGCTTGATCTGTTCCTTTCACAACACTTCATGTTTGGAAGGTTAGGGTGCAGGTTGTCCTTTCCAGTACTAGTATCGACCACATAGCAGGTTGTCAACATATGCACTAGTTGGGTTCCTCAGGCTAGAGACTTGCATCTGTTGGAGACTGGAGACTCAATCTGTGCAGAGTTTGTCCTTATATGATACAACATTCTGTTAGTTTTCATGCTATGTTTGGATGTAACTACAAGTCTGCAACATTTAAATCTCATGGTAGTTCACCGAGATATGATTATCTGGGATATTCCTGTTTCACCATGATATTGTTTAGCACTTTCCATGTTTCCATGCTTCATTTACTTAACATTGCAAGTTCCTGCACATTTCGATCTGTGGTCATTTAATATAAAGATTCAGTGGTCATTTAATATAAATATTGCTGTCTATAACCATCTTAGTTTTGCTTGACCACTGAACCTATGCTTGACCACTGAATCATTCTGTTGGTTTTGCTTATATTTTAGGATGCAGTTTTGAAGCATGGCACATTGACTAGTACTGCATTTTGTTTTATTGCGAGGTGAACTGAACATGATGGGTGCATGTTGGTCGCATGGAGCTACTATCTCTTTGATGTCAGGATGTTAGGAGGAAGCAAGAACATGAAGTTATGTACTTAGGTTGCTTCCATGGTATTTTTTTAGGTTGTCTCGATTCATTTTTATATGTCATTGTGTTGTTATGCAAACATTTAACCTTCTATCCGGACTCATATGGTGTTCTTATATTTGATCCAGAAAAATGTTAATAGAGCTGTTGCATGGAGGTTATGTTTATGCATCTTTGGTGTGTCGAATTAATAACATTACATCTAGTTGAATACATGACCTGAACTGTTTACTGTGTGCTTGAATCTAAGTAATCTGCAGTTGACCCTTCCTATTTACATGTTTAGAATAAATTACTAGAACTCCATTTTACCCTTCCTATTTACCAAAGTAAATTTTTCCATGTAAAATTGATATTACACAAACCTGTTAAAATTTGATACTACTTAGAGCTATTACTTGCTGTTATAATTTGATAGTAGTCCATTGGATTATGGATTCACAATTCTTTTTATGCTATATTTTGATAGTATACCTCTTTCATGTTTGCACATCTGAATTGATCATGAATGTTTCATACCTTCAGTTAGTACAATGAAACTATTGGACAAAAGATACAACCTGCTGATATGTGTGTCTATACAATGTTCAGGCTGCTAGCTACTAATTTCTAACGATGTGTGTATATGTTTTCAGGCACTAATCACCTAATTCTTTATCTAACAGATCACTGGGATCGAGAGAAGGCGTGCTGCCATGTGAAAAGGATGTGAGCTGAGCTATTTTTGGAACTATTGTTCATTCTCTCAAGTGGTAGCTCTGGAACTTCTATTCCTTCTATTCATTCAGGAACTTCTGGGTTACCTTTGTTGATTTGTTTTTTTAATTATTATGATGAATGTAAACCTGAGGTTGTATCTGATATGAAGTTATAATTCTCTAAAATTTATTGGTAAATTTTACGTCTTGTGGGCTGAGTTGATCATTTTGATAATTGGATGAATTTGGGTTGATTCCTGGTCTTGTTTGATGGGCTGTAGAGTGGATTGTGATTTGAGTGTGGTTTGCTAAAAATAGCCCAGTGGTCCAGTTCTAAAATGGGCCCGTTTATTAAATGGGCTTTACTGCCACGTCATCAGTGCTTGACACGTCATCAGCCATGTCATCAACCATTTTTGGCAGCCACGTCATCATCCGCGTGGACGCCACGTCATCATCCGCGTGGACGCCACGTCATCATCCGCGTGGATGCCACGTCATCTTTCACGTGGCGCCACGTCATCAGCCACGTAGACAGCCACGTAGGCCGCCATGTCAGCAATCCGTGACGGTTATTTTTGTCGCTAAAATTGGGCTTTGGGCTGGATTGAGTGGGCTTCGGGCTATTCTACGACGGTCAGATTCCGTCACGGATTGTTCAATCCGTGACGGTTTGTTAAGAACCGTCGAGCGATTTAATCAATGACGCTCAATCAATAACGAAATCTGAAACCGTCACGGAAATTAATTTGCGACGGAAAATCGACAATCCGCGACAGATTCATTCCGTCACGGATTAAATAGTGTGTTGTAGTGTAGAAGTGTGTCGAGTAGGTTCGAGATTGTGAACAATGTGCAGTACCGGCTTCTCAAAATGGCAAGATCTTTGTGCGATGGAGTCATTCATTGAAATAGTGGCTCATGGAAAAAATCCAACAATTTTCGGAGAAGGTTTAGGCATTTCTGTATTTTTTTCTCAAACAAATGCCCAGAAATTCAATTAAAGCATGGAAAATCATTAACGTTGTCGAAAAAAGCCGAAACTCCTCCGGGGCAACTTATATGCGTCCTAACACCTATGAAAAATGATAGACCTTGTATATGAGCATACAAAGTTGTCTCGGTGCAGAAACGTGAAAGAATACGCTAAGTCCTATAGAAGTGTGTCGAGTAGGTTCGAGATTGTAAACGATGTGCAGTACCGGCTTCTCAAAATGGCAAGATCTTTGTGCGATGGAGTCATTCATTGAAATAGTGGCTCATGGAAAAAATCCAACAATTTTCGGAGAAGGTTTAGGCATTTCCATATTTTTTTCTCAAAAAAATGCTCAGAAATTCAAATAAAGCATGGAAAATCATTAACGTTGTCAAAAAAAGCCGAAACTCCTCCGGGGCAACTTATATGCGTCCTAACACCTATGAAAAATGATAGACCTTGCATATGAGCACACAAAGTTGTCTCGGTGCAGAAACGTGAAAGAATACGCTAAGTCCTATAGAAGTGTGTCGAGTAGGTTCGAGATTGTGAACGATGTGCAGTACCGGGTTCTCAAAATGGCAAGATCTTTGTGCGATGGAGTCATTCATTGAAATAGTGGCTTATGGAAAAAATCCAACAATTTTCGGAGAAGGTTTAGGCATTTCCGTATTTTTTTCTCAAAAAATGCCCAGAAATTCAAATAAAGCATGGAAAATCATTAACGTTGTCGAAAAAAGCCGAAACTCCTCCGGGGCAACTTATATGCGTCCTAACACCTATGAAAAATGATAGACCTTGTATATGAGCACACAAAGTTGTCTCGGTGCAGAAACGTGAAAGAATACGCTAAGTCCTATAGAAGTGTGTCGAGTAGGTTCGAGATTGTGAACGATGTGCAGTACCGGGTTCTCAAAATGGCAAGATCTTTGTGCGATGGAGTCATTCATTGAAATAGTGGCTCATGGAAAAAATCCAACAATTTTCGGAGAAGGTTTAGGCATTTCCGTATTTTTTCTCAAAAAATGCCCAGAAATTCAATTAAAGCATGGAAAATCATTAACGTTGTCGAAAAAAGCCGAAACTCCTCCGAGGCAACTTATATGCGTCCTAACACCTATGAAAAATGATAGACCTTGTATATGAGCATACAAAGTTGTCTCGGCGCAGAAATATTCATTGTGCATAATAATAATTCTTATACATTGCGATACATAATAACAAATATTATTTCAAGGACTACAAAACATAATAACCATCACAACTAATCAGGGTCCCTGCACGCTGTGCTTCTTCATGAGATAGAAAGGATAGTTTATATCGATAATCTCGACGCCTAGGAACCTGTCGACATAATCAAGTGCATATATGTATGCACTATCCTGTGCCTTGTAACGTGAATCCAAAACCTCTCCATAAATTGTGAATTCAGCAGCATTGGCATGACTCAAGGTTATATTAGCTTGGAAACCACCATTAACTCGATAAGCCCCTGGCGTCGTGTGTGCATACCCTAAGTTTCCAAGGACTTGATAAAGGACTGCACGTAGACCAGAACACGCATGCATGAATCCACAGTAGTAGTCATCCTACAATAGGATTATTAAAACATATTGTTACTTATAAAGATAGTTAAATTTGCAATTTAGTTGCACAACTAAAACAAAACTAACTTACATAAATCGATTCATATGAAGGACTAATCCTTTTAGGCATCTGTGTCACGTCTGGCTCACCCGTCTCGAGAGCTTTCAACTTGAAGTAGCTGTAGTTCGGGAAAACGTGGCCAGTTTGACTTTCTATTTGGGCTAATGCCTGCCTCACAGCATCACATGAGGCCACATGGTTTTGCTGCCATGCGCCAGAATGAACGTGGATAACAACGATGTCACCAGGATTTGGGTCACAGGTGGCATTTTGTTGAATGCTAACAGAGATCATGACCCTACCAGTATTTTCGGTCACATTTTCTCTTAATACCAAAGGACTTGATTGACCGATGTTTGCATCTTTTAGCCATGTAATTGGATTAATAATCTGTATTATTAATAATTTCTATTCTCAGTAAAATAGTGATTACATTCAAATGCAACATGCAGAGGATGATTTATATTACCATATTGTAGCGAAGTTGCTGAGGTGCGGGAATTGGGACATGATCAACTTGTTGTGTTGTCGGCCATCCGGGTTCGTGAGCCTCTCGAATCGGGATCATAGGTGGCATATTAGCAACATAGCCACCACGTCTAGCTGTCTGACGCTGTCTCGGCATGATACTAACCAAATTAACCAAAATTAGTTCGTTTAAACCGCAATATGTTACATGTTAATTTAACAAAACTAGTATATACTTATAAAGAAGCACAAGAAAAAAACAAACTAATACATACTTGATTCACGGCGAGCTGAGCAAATGTCGAGCAGAAGAAATGAGGCACTCAGGAATCTCGGATGTTGCTCGGTATTTATAGGGCCGTAACAATGGTGAAAATGGTGTTTGTGTCGGGTTGGGGAAGAAGGAGGGGAGGGGAAGCAGCTGATATATGGGTGCGCCATTTTCACAGTCGGTTTTTAAGAAAAACCGACTGTGAAAACACATTTTCACAGTCGTCTAAAGAAAACCGGCTGTGAAAATGCATTATCACAGCCGGTTTTTCTTAAAACCGGCTGTGAAAAAAGCCTGCAAATGTCAGGTTTTGTCAGGTATAAAACCGGCTGTGATAGGTGGTTTTCACAGCCGGTTTTTTAGCCGAACCGGCTGTGAAAACCTAGCCCTTTTCACAGCCGGTTCGGCTAAAAAACCGGCTGTGAAAACCACCTATCACAGCCGGTTTTTCCTTTCCCAGCCGCAGCACTAGAAAAACCGACTGTGAAAATATTTTCTGCGCCACTTTCAAAAAACCGGCTGTGAAAATAGTGACTTGAAAAATGGTTTCTAACATCTATCAGCCGCATTAATTTTTCTGACCTTAAGATCCATGTACATTTGATACAAAATTTATTTTGGATCCTTTTGCTCTGTTTTCTTTGGGGTGAGATCTTTTCATGTCAATGCCTTGTGCTACCTCTTTGCAAGATAAGAATGCTTGGAACTTTAGATCCATCCATTCGGTCTCTGATAGATGTTATAGTTGAACAGTGCTAGGTATATATATGCGTCTCAGACGATAGCATATGGGTTCAGTGAAAAAATGTCAAGAAAATCAAGAACACACTACGGGAAATCCCAAGTTTGCCGAGTGCCCCCGTGTTTACCGAGTATTTTTTTCGGGCACTCGGCAAACAACTTATTTGCCGAGTGTTTTTCAAAAAACACTTGGCAAAAAAAACACTCGGCAAAATGGGGTTTGCCGAGTGTTTTTTAAAAAACACTCGGCAAAGCGGCAAAGATATTCTTTGCCGAGTGTCAAAAAAACACTCAGCAAACAATATCTTTGCCGAGTGTTTTTTTTTTTACACTCGGCAAAGGTACTGTTTGCCAAGTGTTTTTTTGACACTCGGCAAAGTCATAATTCAAACCATATTTTGAAGTAGTAAATCAATTCAAATTAAAAAGTTTTGAACTACAAAGTTGTATAACTTCTCAAGATGTACAACTTTTAGTTTGGTCATTTCTTTATTCGACAAATTCATATGAACATTGTTCACAAAAACTATATCTCTCATAGAGTTTCCTGAAACTAGAAGAGAGATCTATAAGATTTGTGAACAATGTTACTCTCACTATATCGGATGAACAAATGACATATATGAAAGTTGTAGATCTTCAGAAGTTATACAACTTTGTAGTTGAATTCTTTTTAATTTGAATTTTTTATGCTAATAAAAAGTATGTTTGTAGTTCTCAAAATTTGAAATTTGAGTTTTTTCAAACGACCTCAGATGAAGAAATAGTCAAAATGAGAGTTGTAGATCACAATAAGTTATGAAACTTTGTAGGTGACAACCTTTTCATTTGAAATCATCTTGTCAACGAAAACTAAGTTTGAATGTTCTCAAATTTGAAATTCAAATTTCATAAACGACCTCGGATGGAGAAACTACCAAAATGAAACTTGTAGATTTCAAAAAGTTATGAAACTTTGCAGTTGACACCTTTTTAATTTGAAATCGTTTAGGGCCTCAAACAAGTAGTTTACACTCGGTTTAGTATAATATGGTAGGAATCAAAACAGATTCTAGTCATAGGTGAGAGTGTGGTGCAGTGGTAGAGGATGTCACACATAAGAGAGAGGTCACGGGTTCAAATCCCACTGGACACGTAGCGCGAGAAAAATGGTATGACTTTTTTTTTGCTATTTTATTTTTTTGGGTTTTTTCGGTGCGCAAAAAAAAAGGCCTTTGCCGAGTGCAAGCCTTTGCCGAGTGCCCGACAAAGGACACTCGGCAAAGGGAGTTTTGCCGTAGCCTCCTGTGCCAAGTCCCCTTTGCCGTGGGCGGCCCACGGCAAAGTCTTTGCCGTGGGCCAAAGGCCCTTTGCCGAGTGCCAGGGGCACTCGGCAAAGTGGCGGTTTCCGTAGTGACACAAGTGGCCATGACCAGTCTCAACCTTGAGTTGCTGGCACATCCACTTGCATTGTTCGAGTACATGATTGAACACAAGTGGCCATTGCAATTTTATTGTTTCAGGGATCAATCTGCAGTGTCCCAGTCTTACACCCAATTTAGTTAATCTCGGTGGATTAAGGCCGGGTTGCAAGTTGCAGAGCTAGTGTGCATAAGGAATCATTTCTTGCAGGTGCTTTCTGAGTGCACCCTCACCAGGTAACACAGACTCAAGCAGAACTACAGCCGGATGGTTGTTGTTTGTTGAATTATATATGTTGGGGGTAGCCCTCTGCATGCATCCACATTGCCATGAGCTCATCAGTAGCTTGTTTGACGCAGAGTTTGGGACGCATGCGTTCACATACATTTGCATCACTTGCATTTGACTTTTTGCGTAAAGTCAAATCCATACCGTATATGTGACTTGTCCATGTTGTTTGTTTCTTGTACTAGTCTACAGGCACGTAGCCAGTCTTTTTGTTTCAGAAAAAGCTAATAAACAAGAATTTTATACTCACACAAAATCTAGTAAATAATATATATTTATAGCAATACATGCGCCTACATCTAGTTATTTAGATCATAGAGCATCCATGACTCAAACAAAGCCAACAATTTTTGAACTAATAATATTGTGTGTGCATGGAGGCGCGGAAATTCCAGAAGAATTTTTGCAATCCTCCTTTGAAGTTCATTATTTGATCCAAATAGTACTAAAGTTTTTTCTATGCAATGACTACCTGACTGGTTCTCAAACAATATTGTCTATCAAAAATACCAACTATATTACCTTTTTGCGAAGGAAAATGCCTATTACTAGTTTTGCTTGGTTTAATCAATTTTCGGGGGAACTTTTTTGTCCGGTCAAACTGGAAGATAGGGTGAGGTGGATGCCAAATTGGATTGTTTTTTTTTCTGTAGTTGACCAGTTAGATTATTTGTCAATAAATAAGTTGGACTTCAACGGTTTGCCAGAGAAAAGGTAAAATAACAAGTTTGTGCCCATGATGTCGTTGATGCCTCACCATCTAACAATCGTTTCTGCTATGGCCCTATGGCTAGAGGAGAAGTTTTGTTTTTGAAGAAAGCTAGCTATCACTACTATAGCAGGAGCATCACAGGCGGTTCGGTTGCCCACATCACAGCCGGTTTTCAAAAGTGGCGCTGATTAAGTGGCGCTGATAATCCCTTTTTCACAGCCGGTTTTTAACCGGCTGTGAAAATAGATTTTCACAGCCGGTTTACGTTATGAACCGGCTGTGAAAATCAGTTTCACAGCCGGTTTTGAACCTTGGAAACTTGCTGCGTCAGGCGTTATCACAGCCGGTTTTTTGCCAAAAACCGGCTGTGAAAGTGCATTTTCACAGCCGGTCTTCTTCCAACCAAAACCGGCTGTGAAAGGGCATTTTCACAGCCGGTTTTCTGCAAATAAAAACCGTCTGTGAAACTCATTTTCACAGCCGGTTTGAACCGGCTGTGATATGTTTTTTCAGAATAAAAAAAATAATTAGAATGTCTCAATTTTCACAGCACAATAATTCACAAATATATAATGCATTCACAATTCATCACCAACATAGTACATTTGCAATCCATACATCAACTTTATTACATGAAGTCTAATACAAGTTTGTAGTCCAACATTACTACTACTACTACTAAGTGCTCACAAGTATAGGTGGTCTTACTTCTCCCATTTCTGTCTGACCAACAGCCAAATGCTCCTTTACTGATACGTTCCTCCTTAATAATTCATTTTCTCCCTGCAAGAACAACAGTTCAAATGTCGCCTGATAATTTGCAATTTCACTATGGATGACCAGAAAAGCAAGAGCTTATTTGTCCTTTGCTCGTGTTTCAGATTTACGTATTCCATCCATAGCGAGAACATCTTCTTCCCTATAAACTGACAGAGCTTATTTGTTTTGTTTAATTAAAAAAACTTACAAAGAACCTAAGTTAAGAAAAAATATATTGAAAAGGGCAATATGTTTGTGTGACATAAAGAACGCAACACAAACCAACTGAATACTGGAGAAAACAATGTCGTGCTAGTAAGGCTGGTTATGGAGAGTATCGCACATCATATTTTGTAGGTATTAATTGTTCTATGCTCTTCCAGAATTGATTTCATTACAGACGCGCATTTGCGGCTTCATTAAAAAATCAGTATGCCAATATATAGAGGAAAGGTAAAACATTAAAGAACTTAAGCCTTTCTGTCTAATATAATTAGTTCATGGTGTCGGATTGTACCTCTATCCAAGGTCCCTGGAATAGCATTGTCAAGCCCATCTTTCATGAGAGCTGGATTTTTGACAGAGAAAGGGCATTGTCGTATTCTTCTTTTTCTTCGAAGAACTCAACTAATCCCAATCTGCATTTTCATTGTTGATGAAATTCCTCATCCTGTGTAAAAATGATTCAGTAAAATTCAATCCAAGAAATAAATTGCTTCTAGGAGCATAGTATAAATTATGACTGAACCACTATTGGTCTCAACTCCAAACTGCTGGACATATACCCTAATTTTATTCTTCAACTCTATCTGATAAGCACCCAAAGACGCAAAATTAGTGTAGCCTCAACAGTTATAAGCACTTGATTTAGTGATCAAACAGTATACACCAACTGTGCAAGCTTGCTTCATTCATTTAGCAAAAACTAACCAAGGCAGATCATACCAACCTTGCCTTTTTGTTTTAACAAAGTTCATACAGCCCTATCTAGTGACTTCAGTATAAGCCGAATCATGTTGTTGGATAACCATAGATGGTCATCTCACACACTAACACAATTTTTTATCAAGCCCAACAGATAAATTTCAGTAGTAGAAATCTTTAATGTGCGGAAAGTTCCCACTTTTCTATTGCACACACCAGATGCGAGTCAGGTATCACCAAGCAAAAAAGCATTGGTGGATGGACAAGTTACAGCATAGAAGATGCTCGAAAGAGTCAACAGGGAGAAACATATCGATGTGCAAACAGGTAGGAAGCTAACAACATATTCAGGAGGACATTCAGGAAAGCCTACCATGGTGTTGAGGCTCTGCCAGCGGGGAAGCGACGTCTGGGACTGCCGCCATCAGGGTCTTCTTCTCCACCAGGTCCACCTTCATCTGGAGGTCACGATGCGCAGGATAGAGCCCCATAGTCGCTGGATCTAGAAGAGAAAAGTAAGGGTGAGAACTGGATCTGAGAGGCATTTAAGAGTGGGGAGATAGGGGATGCAACGGCGGCCATGCGCGCATCTGCAGCCGGCGGTGTCAGAGGCTGCTGCGCGTGGCCATCGAGGAGCTGCACCCGGGCGAGGAGGAAGGCCACTGCTCGCTGTGATCTCCATCTGCATCACATTCTCGTTGATCTCCGGCCGCACTTACCGAATCCAGAAGAGAGGTCGGGGAGGGACCTGAGGCCGGGGCTGCTCGTCTAGGAGATGAGGCGACCGCGACCAGGAGCGGCGCGCCGGCGCCCTGAGAGCACCGCGGTGCGGGCTGGTGGCGGCGTCGAGCGGAGAGAAGCCGAGAACGGGTGGCCGGGTGGGGACGAGCGACGACGGCCCTGAACCATACATGGGCGACGACGAACAGGGGCCTCCGGGGCCGACGAACTCCGGCCTTCGGTCTTGTATACCGGCGGCGTCGGATGCTGGAGGAGGCCGGAGCGAGCAGGGCGGCCCTATGGGTGGAAGGGGATGGAGCGAGGGCCGACGGGGCATAGAGGGAGCAGTGCGGCCAAGGGAGAGCGAGGACGCGGCCGCGTGACCGAGGGAAAGCAACGGCGGTCGTGGGTGGGCGAGATTGCGGCCGGGAGAGAGGGATGCGGCGTGAGGTAGGATTGCGGCCGGGGGAGGGAGGAAAGATAGAGTTGCCAGGGTTTGAGCATCATCTGGGTCATCCGATCAGCAATGGACGGCTAGAAACAGTTGGGCCAAAAAGGGCCTAGTTTCATTTCTTCTGTGCTTAACATTTTTCTTTTTATTTTATTTTATCGCACCATTGTGAAGTAACGCATACAAATAATTTACTTAAATACCCCAATACATTTTTATGTGTTATATACAACATTTAAGTTGTCATGTAGGAGTTTCATGAATTTTTGAACAGATTTGTAATTTCTATCATTTAAATGAATTTTCGCGTGTTTACCGAAAGTAATTCCAATTTGAACTATGTGTACCTCCAATAGGATTCAAAAAAATGCACAAAAATTATATTTAGGCTTATATGTTCTGTTCTAGCTTGTATCCATGAAAAAGATGAAAAATTAAATTGTCTTCTAGGGACAATTCAAACTTCTATCTCCAAATTACCACATAATAATTATAACAATATCCAAATTTGGACAAACAATTCTACAAACTGACATGGCAACATTTTTTGGGTTTAGAAGCCAGCCATAAAATATTTAAATGATTTTAAGAAAGTGGGACCATTTTCGGAGTCATGCATTGAAATAATGGCTCATGAAAAAAATCCAACAATTTTCGGAGAAGGTTTAGGCATTTCCGTATTCTTTTTCTCAAAAAAATGCCCAGAAATTCAAATAAAGCATGGAAAATCATTAACGTTGTCGAAAAAAGCCGAAACTCCTCCGAGGCAACTTATATGCGTCCTAACACCTATGAAAAATGATAGACCTTGTATATGAGCATACAAAGTTGTCTCGGCGCAAAAACGTGAAAGAATACGCTAAGTCCTATAGAAGTGTGTCGAGTAGGTTCGAGATTGTGAACAATGTGCAGTACCGGCTTCTCAAAATGGCAAGATCTTTGTGCGATGGAGTCATTCATTGAAATAGTGGCTCATGGAAAAAATCCAACAATTTTCGGAGAAGGTTTAGGCATTTCTGTATTTTTTTCTCAAACAAATGCCCAGAAATTCAATTAAAGCATGGAAAATCATTAACGTTGTCGAAAAAAGCCGAAACTCCTCCGTGGCAACTTATATACATCCTAACACCTATGAAAAATGATAAACCTTGTATATGAGCATACAAAGTTGTCTCGGTGCAGAAACGTGAAAGAATACGCTAAGTCCTATAGAAGTGTGTCGAGTAGGTTCGAGATTGTGAACGATGTGCAGTACCGGCTTCTCAAAATGGCAAGATCTTTGTGCGATGGAGTCATTCATTGAAATAGTAGCTTATGGAAAAAATCCAACAATTTTCGGAGAAGGTTTAGGCATTTCCGTATTTTTTCTCAAAAAAATGCCCAGAAATTCAAATAAAGCATGGAAAATCATTAACGTTGTCGAAAAAAGCCGAAACTCCTCCGGGGCAACTTATATGCGTCCTAACACCTATGAAAAATGATAGACCTTGTATATGAGCACACAAAGTTGTCTCGGTGCAGAAACGTGAAAGAATACGCTAAGTCCTATAGAAGTGTGTCGAGTAGGTTCGAGATTGTGAACGATGTGCAGTACCGGGTTCTCAAAATGGCAAGATCTTTGTGCGATGGAGTCATTCATTGAAATAGTGGCTCATGAAAAAAATCCAACAATTTTCGGAGAAGGTTTAGGCATTTCCGTATTTTTTTCTCAAAAAAAATGCCCAGAAATTCAAATAAAGCATGGAAAATCATTAACGTTGTCGAAAAAAGCCGAAACTCCTCCGGGGCAACTTATATGCGTCCTAACACCTATGAAAAATGATAGACCTTGTATATGAGCACACAAAGTTGTCTCGGCGCAGAAACGTGAAAGAATACGCTAAGTCCTATAGAAGTGTGTCGAGTAGGTTCGAGATTGTGAACGATGTGCAGTACCGGCTTCTCAAAATGGCAAGATCTTTGTGCGATGGAGTCATTCATTGAAATAGTGGCTCATGGAAAAAATCCAACAATTTTCGGAGAAGGTTTAGGCATTTCCGTATTTTTTTCTCAAAAAAATGCCCAGAAATTCAAATAAAGCATGAAAAATCATTAACGTTGTCGAAAAAAGCCGAAACTCCTCCGGGGCAACTTATATGCGTCCTAACACCTATGAAAAATGATAGACCTTGTATATGAGCATACAAAGTTGTCTCGGCGCAAAAACGTGAAAGAATACGCTAAGTCCTATAGCACTACAACACACTATTTAATCTGCGACGGAATCCTGGCGACAGTTTCAGAAAACGTCAGCATTTTATTCAAAGCCCAGATAAGCCCAGAATCTGTGACGAAATTTTCACGACGAAATCTGAGAACGTCGCAGATGTGCAAATAGCCCATTCGGGCTTAGATTCGGGCCCAAATTCTGTGACGAACTTCAGTAGCCGTCATAGATTGAAAATTAAAATCGTCTTGATTTAATACCATACCCAAACATAATTTTGACAAACAAATATTTTTATTTACGACTCAGTTCATATTTTTTATATATAGCTTATCAAATGGAAAAATCAGAAAAAAAGAAAAAACATTTATCAGCTCGCATTCTATATATACCTTATTAAATGGTAAATGGGAAACTTAAAAAAAAGGAAAAAATTGACAGAACTAGGAATCGAACCCTGGTTGTGGAGTCCAAGCACTTAGTGTCTTACCACTGCGCTACACCAATCTAGCGTCAAATTACTTAGTTTACTGTTTTTATAGCAAACGCAGACAACTCCGCCTGGACCCATCCATGCCCATCCATGCCCACGCAGACAAATAATTGTTGAAACTTCTACAAGATAAATTACATGTAGTCATAGTATATAAAAAATATATTGGTTAATTTAAGATAGTTATTTTTATGTGCTACTTCACAATGGTATATTTATTTTTTTAGTTTATTCTTTGCTATATTTTATTTTTTTAAAAAAGAAAATGGGGTGTAAAAATTATGCTTTATTCTTTGTTATATTTTATTTTTTATCAGAAAATGGTGTGTAAAAATTATGCTTTATTCAAAGTTTGGTTTGAATTCTACAACTCAAACAAAAACCAAATCTTTTTTTCAATCTTTAAACCCTATCTGTGCCAAAAGCTGAGTCGGCCCGCCTCTCTTTCCTTCTCCTATCAGCCCACCAGGCCATCGGGCCACTCTCCCTCCCTCCATGGGCCGGCCCAAGACAGCGCGCGAATTTGATTTTCACCTTTTAATCCTGAATTTGATTTTCAAACATGCATAACTCTCTCATTTTAGCTCCAAACTTGGTGATTCTTTTTCCTAAAATCATCTAAAATCATACTCTATCAAGTTATAAAACTTATTAATGCTATTATTTTAAAAAATCTTCTTGTATGAGTCTATTTGAACAATCCAATTTTTAAATTTCAAAAAATGACAACTACAAGCACGATTTTTTACACTAAATGATGTCAAATGGAAAAGTGATGAATACCAAAGTTTCATATCTCATCAAGATCTACAATCTTTATTTAGGTCATTTTGTCATTTTCAAAAGTGGTAAGAACATGTATTACAAATTTGACAAGTCTCTAACATAGTTTCTTAAACTATGTGAGTGAATCTAGGATTAATGGACAATGTATACTACCACTTTCTCAAATGAAAAAATAACCTAAATAAAGATTGTAGATCTTGATGAGTTATGAAACTTTGATATTCATGACTTTTTCAGCTGAAATCATTTAGTGTTCCAAAATCTTGCTTTTAGTTATCAAATTTTGAAATTCAAAATTTGAATTATTCAAACTTTGTCACATGGATTAATGAACTAAATAAAGTATGTAGATCTCGATGAGTTGTACAACTTTGGTATTCATAACTTTTTCATTTGAAATCATTTATTACCCTAAAAAAATATGTGAATTTCTCAACTTTTGAAATTTCAAATTTAAATAGTTCAATCTAACTCGGATGGGGAAGTGACCAAAACAATAGTTATAGATCTCGAATAGTTCTACAACTATTGTATTGACAACTTTCTCATTTGAAATCATTTTTGATGTCTTAGAATTTAATATATTTCTACTATCAAAATAAAAAAGAAAAAGAAAAAACGTTTGGCAGAGATATGAGCTGTTTCGGCCCAAAATGGCCCAACCATTTCTGGCCATCCATCTGCAATTCGATGGTCCTGATCGTGCGTTCATCGCATAAATAGGGATGAAACCCTAGCAACTCCGTCGCCCTCCTTCACTCAGCGTCCAGCCCTCCACCGCCGCTCCTTCATCCCCGCACAGCGCCTCCACCTCCGGCCGCCACCCCCTCCTCGTCTCCGCCGTCCTCTCCTCTCCCCTCCCCCACCCCCGCGTCTCCTCCGTGCCAACGCCGGCGCCGCGGTCGCCGAATCTCGAGCTAGAGGCGCCGATCTTGCGGCCAGCCCGGGCACCCGGCCGATCCGTAGCCGCGCAGGAGCCTCGCGATTCGGCGACCGCCGCGACGGCGCAGGAGCCGCGAGCCCCACCGCGAGCCCCTCCTCGACCCTCCTCGCCTCCCCTCCCCCTGAACGCCTCCACCGCCCCCGAGCCACTACGGCTGACGGCGCTCAGATCCGGCGCGTCCCGCGGCAGGGGCGCGACGGGGAGGCGGCCGCGGTCCCACGCGGCGAGGCGTCGGTGGCGGGAAGGACAACGAGCTCGACCTGTGGCTCTGCTCTGCTCGGTGGCGTGGAGCTTTCATCGATTCGTAGCTGCCTCCTCTGCTTCACCTCCTTTCCAGTGCCTTTCTTGCTCAAAGGTGCTTGATCTGTTCCTTTCACAACACTTCATGTTTGGAAGGTTAGGGTGCAGGTTGTCCTTTCCAGTACTAGTATCGACCACATAGCAGGTTGTCAACATATGCACTAGTTGGGTTCCTCAGGCTAGAGACTTGCATCTGTTGGAGACTGGAGACTCAATCTGTGCAGAGTTTGTCCTTATATGATACAACATTCTGTTAGTTTTCATGCTATGTTTGGATGTAACTACAAGTCTGCAACATTTAAATCTCATGGTAGTTCACCGAGATATGATTATCTGGGATATTCCTGTTTCACCATGATATTGTTTAGCACTTTCCATGTTTCCATACTTCATTTACTTAACATTGCAAGTTCCTGCACATTTCGATCTGTGGTCATTTAATATAAAGATTCAGTGGTCATTTAATATAAATATTGCTGTCTATAACCATCTTAGTTTTGCTTGACCACTGAACCTATGCTTGACCACTGAATCATTCTGTTGGTTTTGCTTATATTTTAGGATGCAGTTTTGAAGCATGGCACATTGACTAGTACTGCATTTTGTTTTATTGCGAGGTGAACTGAACATGATGGGTGCATGTTGGTCGCATGGAGCTACTATCTCTTTGATGTCAGGATGTTAGGAGGAAGCAAGAACATGAAGTTATGTACTTAGGTTGCTTCCATGGTATTTTTTTAGGTTGTCTCGATTCATTTTTATATGTCATTGTGTTGTTATGCAAACATTTAACCTTCTATCCGGACTCATATGGTGTTCTTATATTTGATCCAGAAAAATGTTAATAGAGCTGTTGCATGGAGGTTATGTTTATGCATCTTTGGTGTGTCGAATTAATAACATTACATCTAGTTGAATACATGACCTGAACTGTTTACTGTGTGCTTGAATCTAAGTAATCTGCAGTTGACCCTTCCTATTTACATGTTTAGAATAAATTACTAGAACTCCATTTTACCCTTCCTATTTACCAAAGTAAATTTTTCCATGTAAAATTGATATTACACAAACCTGTTAAAATTTGATACTACTTAGAGCTATTACTTGCTGTTATAATTTGATAGTAGTCCATTGGATTATGGATTCACAATTCTTTTTATGCTATATTTTGATAGTATACCTCTTTCATGTTTGCACATCTGAATTGATCATGAATGTTTCATACCTTCAGTTAGTACAATGAAACTATTGGACAAAAGATACAACCTGCTGATATGTGTGTCTATACAATGTTCAGGCTGCTAGCTACTAATTTCTAACGATGTGTGTATATGTTTTCAGGCACTAATCACCTAATTCTTTATCTAACAGATCACTGGGATCGAGAGAAGGCGTGCTGCCATGTGAAAAGGATGTGAGCTGAGCTATTTTTGGAACTATTGTTCATTCTCTCAAGTGGTAGCTCTGGAACTTCTATTCCTTCTATTCATTCAGGAACTTCTGGGTTACCTTTGTTGATTTGTTTTTTTAATTATTATGATGAATGTAAACCTGAGGTTGTATCTGATATGAAGTTATAATTCTCTAAAATTTATTGGTAAATTTTACGTCTTGTGGGCTGAGTTGATCATTTTGATAATTGGATGAATTTGGGTTGATTCCTGGTCTTGTTTGATGGGCTGTAGAGTGGATTGTGATTTGAGTGTGGTTTGCTAAAAATAGCCCAGTGGTCCAGTTCTAAAATGGGCCCGTTTATTAAATGGGCTTTACTGCCACGTCATCAGTGCTTGACACATCATCAGCCATGTCATCAACCATTTTTGGCAGCCACGTCATCATCCGCGTGGACGCCACATCATCATCCGCGTGGACGCCACGTCATCATCCGCGTGGATGCCATGTCATCATCCGCGTGGATGCCACGTCATCTTTCACGTGGCGCCACGTCATCAGCCACGTAGACAGCCACGTAGGCCGCCATGTCAGCAACAATCCGTGACGGTAATTTTCGTCACTAAAAGTGGGCTTTGGGCTGGGCTAAGATGGCCTCCGGTTGTTTTGTGACGAATTGAAACCGTCGCAGATCGTGGCAATCCGTGACGATTCTGAAGATCCGTCGGTCGATTTAATTTATGACGCTCAATCTACCACGAATTCTGAAACCGTCGCGAACATTTTTTTGCGACGGATTTTCTTTAATTTGTGACAAAATGATTCCGTCGCAGATTAAATAGTTTCTTGTAGTGTTCTTTGAAATATCATTTTACATGTGCTTTTCTTTAATTAAAAGAAACCAAGCACATAGTCTATTTTGCTTTCATAAATGCAAATGGACGATAGTTGTCTTTTCAACCATGCGTTGTTTTTAGCATTTCTCCAAGCTTTTCTATGATTGGTATATTGTTCTTAGTTGTACTTGTTTGTTTTGTATGCTTTGTGGCCTATGATTGCTTCGAGTAGAAGGATCGGGGTTCATTGGTTTCAAGATCAAGAACTCCAAGTGAGCAAGAGCTGAAGAGAAGTAAGAGTAACTTTATGTTGGAGAAAAACAAGTGTCCCTAACCATCCTTCTATCTATGCTTTTCATATATCATGATGATTTAATTGGAACATGGAGAACCACCAGGAAAAATAGTGCAACCACAAGTACAACATGGCTCTGGTCTTGGCTAATTAATTAGATGAACTCTATGTTGTGTTGAAGGTGTATGTTGGGCTGGAATGGTTTGTGTGTGAAGTGCGGGGAAGGAAGATGCAGTTTCGATTACCCATTCGGACAGGGACCAACACATACATAGAGGGATTCTTTGTAAAGGCCTCGTAGCGTCCCTATGCAGTCACATCAAAGGTAGTGTGATACATGCCTGATCAGCACAACGTGGTTGGGTCTACGCTTCTTGTGGAGAAAGTATACAAACCCTGCAGAGTGTTGAAAATTGTTATAACAGCCGTGCTCACGGTTAAGAGCGGCCTTGGACCCTCTCATGATTAATATATTTTAAGTTGATAATAAATCATATCCTGGTTATTTCTTGTGGCCTTGCTAAGTACCAACCATAAGTGTACTCATTCTTGCTTTCTGCTGCTCAGAAGATGATGTGAAGTTGTTGAAGATAGTGCTAAGCATATGCAACCCCCAGTCGATTGCCTATGAAGTGTTGGAGCCTTCGTTTACAGGAGGCTATGAGTCTGATAGATTGTAAGTCTTTTATATTATTTTATGTGATAGTATTACTGTTACTCACTTATGATGTCACTATATACTTCCTCCATTCTCTTATGATAGTCCCGTTTCACTTTGGTACAATGACCAAGAAGAACAAACCTTACTTATCATCTAATTAACCAAGTCATAAAACACTCCTTGTTTCCTGTGAAACCTTCTCGGTATTGATGTTTTCGTATACATGCACCAATCATTTTTACAGAAAAGTTACTCTCCACAAGGATCAAAATAGTCATTTATGACAGATCTAGTGCTACAACTCAAATGGGACTATCAAAAAAGAAATTTTTTTTTTGGAAATGGGATGATCAAAAGAGAATGGAGGGAGTAATATAAAACTAGATCCTGGCATACATATAGGTAGCACATGGTTTTGTTTTCAAACCGGGTGTGTCAACAGCATGCATGTAAGCCAATTCAAAAAATTGAACTAAAATGGAAAAGAGTTTCTTCCATTCAAATTCAACTCAAATTTGATAAAATCTAACCGATCAAATAAATCAACCATCAAACATAGGGTGTACATGCCCATCAAATAACCACTTTGGACTTGTGCAACCTTCAAATCTTGGTCTCCTCCTTGAATCAATAGGTGAGAAATGTCTCTAAAATCAAAGAGCAACCACCAAATTATTCTCATCCCTAGTTTGCCAAAATCTAACCAATCAAATTAACAACCAATAACAATTATGTGTACATACCAACCTTTAGCCAAGTAGAGGTGTCAAACCATCCAAATTCGGGCTCCTACACAAAACACTTGGTGAGGAATGGCCTCTAAATTGATGAACACCCTCTCCATCAAATTCATCCAAAAATGGAAAATCAATCCACAAATGCATTGGTGGAAATAAGGTATAGCTAGAGACCAACCTTACAACAAGTTGGTGAGGTATATACTTGAAAAATGGAGTCTCCTTGAGCAAAATTCGAAAAAGTGGTCATAACAATGGTGAAAATGGTGTTTGTGTGGAGGTTGGGGAAGAAGGAGGGAGGGGAGGCAGCACAATATATGCTGGGCCATTTTCACAGCCGGTTCCGGCTGTGAAAATGCCTTTCCACCGCTGGCTGCCAGAAATCGGCACTGAAAATACATTTTCACAACCGGCCCGGCTGTGAAAATGGACTGTAAATGTCAGCTTTTGTCAGGGAAAAAACCGGCTGTGAAAATGGACTTGCACAATCGGTTTTTTCACAGCTGGGTCGGCTAAAAAACCGGCTGCGAAAGTCCTTTTTCACCACCAGTTTTTGCTTTCGCAGCGACAGACCAAAAAAACTGACTGTGATACTATTTTCTTTGCCATTTTTGAAACCCGACTGTGATACTATTTTCTGTGCCATTTTGAAAACCGACTGTGAAAATGCTGAGTAGAAAAATGGTTTGTGTAGTAGCGGGTACTGTGCCAGGCTTGCCTTCTAGTGCCCGGACGACCAGTAGATCAAGGCAGCCTCACCAGCATGGCATCGGTAGCAATCATGGTGGAGCCAGTGTCATTTTGGACATAAGATGAGAAAGAAAGTTCGGATTGTGTTCTAGTTAAATGAAACTGCAGGGATGCGTCATTATATTGCTGATCTACATGAAGTCCAAAAGCACCTTAGAGGCCGATACCATATGTTTTGTGTCTCGATGTGTGGCATATATACCATCCATCTCACAACTATTCATCCTAGCTAATACAAATAATTTGATCTCGCTGTGTAGTTAGCTATGGACTAGTAAAACAGAATGGAGAGAGTATCAATGTATTAATCCCACAAACTTGTAACTCCATATTTCCTCATTGCCAAGCACACACACAATGCTTGACAATGGATGGCGTTAGGAAGGCATTTTTCACTGGGTTCAGCTGAAGAGATTACTGTATTGATTTTGTGCAGAAATTTGTGACAGTTTTAGTGATATGATGATTATGCGCCTTTTTGTGGGTTTTTAGGGCCCAATATGAGGTGAACAATACACGAAAGAAAATATCTGGATGCTCTTCCTTTATATGAATTTATTTATTATCCAATTGAGCAAAGGATTAGTTTAATTACTCCAGCCTCCAATGAGCCGTGCACTCATTGGCTGCATTGTAACTTCTACCCAGTAGCTGCAAACGTAAAGCCAGCAAAAGCAGAAAGTTCAGACATTAATAGGGAAATAAACTTTTTAAGCACCAAGTAATCAAATTTATTGGTAATAATTATTGAAGTATAAGCTTTGTGACATAATGGATGGGTCTGGTCTGTCAGGCTGTGGTGGTTGTCCACCTGACTAGAAATGACAGCAAATATGATACAAATGCAGTTCAATTGTCGGAATCTTTCAGTTTTGGAGGTGTGGCAACTGATACCAAACTCAGGCGTATCTCTTTGCAAATTGTTCGAAGTTGAAGCAAAGTATTCACTCATTCTTCTTAACAAAATGCCCGGGGCCTGTGTTACCCCGTGCACGTCGAGTTTTTTTATATATGGTGCCGTCTTATATTTCCTGTCTTCTACTTCTGTATATGTTCCATGTACTGATTTTCCGGTGACATGATAACAAATTAAAGATAAGAGAAAATGAAACGGTTTGATCTCGGTGATAGCACATGGACACAGATTCCAAATGTTGGTGATGTATGAACTTAAATGCTGTCGTGATGAGCCTATCCAATAAAAACCTTAAATTATACTCCCTCTGTTTCAAATTAGAATTTGTTTGACTTTTTTGACCCCAAGTTTGACCGCTCGTCTTATTCAAACAATTGTGCCAAATATCATATCTTTCGTTGTGGCTTGCTTTATTTATACAAGTTCTTCAAGAATGACTTAAATTTGACTACATTTGCACAAATTTTTTGAATAAGACGAGCGGTCCAACTTAGGGTCAAAAAAGTCAAACGAATTCTAATTTGGAACGGAGGGAGTACATTGCAATGGTGGTTTCAAACGTAAATACATTGCTGAAGTTCTGCTAAGGCACAAAATAACCTGGAAAACGTTCAGTCGAATAACTGGAGCAGATACTGCTCTTTGGTGCTTTGAACTGATAAAAATATCTGCCCTCTAGGCTTTGCACCAAGCCTATGTGTGTCTCACCATGACCGCGGGTAAGAAGGAATCATGCGTCCATCTGTAGAGGTGGAAACACCAACACTCTTATACTAGTATCAGAGTTATTGTCTCAATATTCAGTCATACACATTAGGATAGATTTATGATGAATTTCTGGAAAAAATTGTCTCCATAAAGTTTCTTGCTACAGAATCATTCTAGAATAAATCACTGAGCATTATGATAGATTTAGAAGAACTTTGCTGTCCTCCTGTTGCCTAGTCTTCTCCCCAAGGATGCACAAGGTTTCTTTGTTGCAAACAAGTCGAGATCGACTAGGCTTGGTGTTCTGTGCTCAGCTTGTCGTAGCCTGTACTGCCATGGCTTTGCTCAACTCATATGATATATGCACTTCACACATATCTTGAAGAAGCATATTCGGATTGAGAGGGACATGTACTATTTTGGTGGTTGAAACATATGAAGATATAAATGCCCAATGACAGAGTAGAACTATGCAAATAAGAAATGCAAAGTTATCTCCGGTTCGGATTATGATTGAGAAAATGGATCGCAGGCATTTGTTTTGGCATGCAGCTCTAGTGGGATCTGTATAGCAGTTATTCGTGATGCATGAGAACTTAGTGGTCAGATCTTGTGTTCTTGACACCTAGAGACGAGCATGTTAGTACTGTTGGCTTTAATTGACCTTGCTCATCTGTTCCGGTCAAGCCCATATAGCTGCCATGAGGCTACGGGATTTCAAATGCTCAGAATAATACTAAATACATCGCTGATATGCAATATCTAATTTTCTATTACTTTCAGTAATGACTGTATACCCATACTGAATCATCCACATGAGAGAATGGTGTGGAATCTCAGTTGGTGTTCTTGTCAATTAAACACAATTGGCACGGCATGGACATTCCCAGATCTTCTACATTGAACCAGATTTTCCTGGGGAACATACATGAGTACAAAAATTTTTATGTTTCATATGACATTATTATAAATTTCTATATGGAGGAATAGTTTTTTTGAAAAGAAAAATGGCATAATACATTTCTAGTGCTTATGCTGCTAACGGAAAAATTTGAGGGAGATAATAAAAAACATAATACCTAAAGGAGAACACAGAGCTGGAAGAAGAGTAAAAGACGATGAGCTCAAGTTAGTTCTGTTCTACAGTTCCTTTCCATCGTTCTACCGAAGAAAGGCAATCCAGTCCACAGCCTTCTTCTCGTAGATGAGACTTTGTTTTTGAGTTCTAACTTTTTATTGGCATCTATCATGAGACTAGCTGGATTCTTTTGTTTTGCCTTGGGATAGCTGACCATTAAAAATTCCTGATATATCCTGATCCTAATTCTGAAACTTTGTGCCATGTGCAGTGCTGACATGCAGAGCCTGTGTTTTCCTGGCTCTTTTGCCTTTGAACGCATGATCTACCTTCATACTGCCACAATAGAAAGGCGAAGAGTGCATTTGTCGGCATGTATAGTGACATCTCCATGGACCCATTGCTTTTTATTTCAATCCATGATTAAATTTACATAAACTAATATGGGGAAATTTGTATATATATATAATTCCATACACTGCACTCGTCAGTTTTGTAGGGGGTAAAAGATGGAAACATGGTTTAGTTTACACACCACACATTAAATTTTATATTTCCTTGGAGAAGCAGGCAATTGTTAGATGACAGAGTCAGTGTCGAGTGAGTGTTTGTGCAGTCGGTTTACATAGACAACTGACTGAACAAATGTTTGTACAGCAGTATCGATCACGGAACTGATGGTACAACATCTGTTGGTTTATATCATAATCCAGCTGTGTAAGTGCATCTGCACAAGGTCGTAGTACATTCATTCTCAATGCTGCATCTAATCATCATGCATTCAAATAGCTGTAATAGGGTAAATAATGGAG
>CM014276.1:26797722-26820791 GCA_004135705.1 Alloteropsis semialata | reverse complement strand
AAAGTGTTGGATAAAATGGATGGGTATTTCTTTGTGAAATACCATTTGGTGGCTTGTACCTTTGTGGTTAAGCAAGTTGGGAGATATCCATTTTGTCCAGTTTTAAACCGAGGTGATGTGTTCATCTTGCCTAACCCATTTAATCCCGTACAACCACTCGACTCTTGTATGGTGCAAGGGCTTAGTCTAAATCCCACTAGCCAGGCTGTTAGTTGTCTGGTGGCAGGTGTGCAGCGGGAAAACCAAGTGTCGTCTTAGTGACATGGTTGCCGACTTGGTGTCATAAACCCCTTGGTTATGTTCTCGTGATGGCTAGGCAGCTTTGGCTATGGTGGGTAATGGCTTCGATAGGATCCGCACTGGCACTAAGGTGACTGTGTCGCGGTACCCTACTTGTGGTGAAAGTGTACACCTCTGCAGAGTTTTCAAACTATTCGAATAACCGTGCCCACGGTCATGGACGAGTTATGGCTTGGTCACAATACCAAAGGTTTTGGGATGGATTGGAGTGTGTTGGTTTTTGGAAAAATGTCCGGCTTTGTGCTGGGAAGCTACGGCGGATGGGAAATCCGGTAGCATTAAAACTTGGATCCTTGGTGGATCAACCCCCACTTATTGTTTTGTTACTAAAACTTGCTTTTGCTAAAATATTCCTTGGCGAACCATTGCATGTGTAAAACTTGGCTTTATTGCAAATAAACCTTAGCCTATTCCTTGATATATCCTGTGCATATTTCTGTGTTAACCCCTCCGTGGGTGTGGTTGGACTTGCTGAGTACTTTTGTACTCACCCTTGTATTTGTTGCTTCAGAAGAAGACCCGGACTTTGTTGCCGAAGAAGCCGAGTAGGTGGTCGTGCCCGCACCCGACTTTGCCTGTGGAGTTTGGTCCCGCCCAGGATGTCTTCGCTGCCGCGTAGCTCTGATCCCTTTGTTGAGCCCGAGCTGTTCATAGCTTGGCTCATTATCGTTATCAACCTTTTGGTTATCCTAGCTTGTATCAGGTGCCCTCGGGGGCTGTAAGGTTCTGAACTATCTGTTGAATAAATGTGTATCAGCCTCCTGGGACTGATATTTGTAACACATTTAGTCTCTGCTTAGGCAGGGGCGCTTCAGTCCTTAATCCACCTCAGGCCCTTGTCCTGCGACGAGGGTTGGGGAATGAGGAAGAGCTCGGTGCTGAAGGGCCCGAGCTGGCTCGGAGGGGTTCTCGACGGAGGGAGTGCGGCGGTAGTGGAGGGCCACGGCACAGAAGCAGAGGGACGAAGGGAAGTGGCACACAAGAGGCCAAGCACCCGAATCAAGCCTCACACTACAAGATTGAGGCGCACGGGAGGAGGAGGAGCTCGGGAGGGGACCGCCGGCCGCGAGGAAGAGGGAGGGGGCGCAGCAGCAGAGGGTCGCAGGGGAGAGGCGGCTCGGTATCGAGGGCGAGCTTGTGGGAGTGCGGTGAGTACTGCTCGGTATTAGGTCTGATTTCTAATTCCAAATTCTGAGCCACCCAAATAGTTGGTATTCAGGACTATCAATGTCAATTCCGATTCCAAGGATGAAATATCTACTTCCAAACATAGTGTAATTAGAATTTTCCAAAGAATCCAAAATGTTGCATATCCCTAGTGTACTCTGTTGCAAAAATAGAGATATTAACTCGATCTGGAAACTTCTATACAAAAATAACAAACTTTTCTGGCACATGTTCGGTAGAAGACAGAATTCCTATGAATTTCTACCATAGTACACATGTATTCAAAAGTTGTTATTTTTATAAGAATTTCTATAAAATGGCTTTGCATCTCAACTGTTGCAACAAAGTAAAACTGTTTTCCCCAGTGCTAGCATCACCACCGGTTTAGAGTGCACCGGTGATGAAAATATTTTTCACAAGAAGTTCATATTACAAACCGGTGGTGAAAAGCCCGCACAGCACAGAACCTCCTCCCCTTCTTCTCCAACACGACGAGCACCACTTCTTTCACCATTTTTCACCCAAATTCACTTGCAGTCTGGCATATTTCAAGGAATGGACCCCACCCACTTATTTTGTGGTTGGTAACTAGCATCTTATTCACTTTGTAGTTTGTTTTATTGGTTTGATTTTGAAATTTGGCCAAATTTTGAAGGAGAGGTGTTTGTTCATGGTAGAGCCATTTCTCTCCCAATTTTCTTAGTAGGTTCATGGTAGAGCCATGTCTGGACTCAAAACTCATGACAACCATGTTATCTTGCAGAAACTTTTACCCTTAGCAATACGCAACATATTACCCGAAGATGTTGTCATCCCATTGATTGCTCTTAGTAGGTTCTTCAATGCAATATGTTCAAAGGAGCTGGTAGATGAGGAACTTGATAATATGAGCACTTCGATAAGAGAAACTCTTTGTCGACTTGAGATGGTATTCCCACCAGCTTTTTTTGACATTATGATGCATTTGCCAGTTCATCTTGCAGAAGAGGCTAAACTTGGAGGGCCTGTGTGCTATAGATGGATGTATCCAATTAAGAGATATCTACGTACACTTAAAGGCTATGTGAGGAACAAAGCATGTCCAGAGGGTTCAATAGCTGAGGGATATATATCAGAGGAGTGCATGACATTTTGCTCTCGCTTCTTCGAAGACGTTGATACAAAGACAAATCGGCCAGAGCGGCATGAAAGCTCTGCAGTGAATGAACCACCGTCTGGGCTAAGCATATTTGGTCAAATTGACTATACTAAGAAAGGGTTTAATATTACATCCCTCCCTCCATCTGACGTGCATCGGATGCGACACTACATAATATCAAACTGTGATGAAGCCATTCCATATATCAAGTAAGATGCCATTTATTAATTGATTTATCTTCCTTTATGTATTGTCAAGATTTTTAATAAATTATTGGATCACTCTTTTTTCAATTTAGTGAGCACAAGGATGAACTCAGAAAAATTAATCCATGAAGTGTTGACGAACGACACAAGGACGAGTTTGTAGGCTGGTTTGAGAATAAGGCAAGTAAATAATTAATGGTATATGTCATGGTTTGCAACTAAGATGTGTGTTAGTCCTCGAATAATTGTATATCCACTCTAATGGGGATTTGTTCATGGTTACAGGTCAACATTCTCTATGCACAAGGAAAAGCTAGCGCAGACATCTATGCCCTTTCGCAAGGACCAGATCATCGGGCACGGATTTTCAACAGATGTTTCCTCAATGGATTTTTGTTTCGAACAGTCCACATTGAGAAGAACCTGAGTACTCAAAATAGTGGTGTTGTTGTGAAAGGGGATGAGAGTACTGGCGATATGGAATGGTATGGTCGTATTAAAAGCATTATCTCACTGGAATTCCCTAATGAAAAGGAAGTTATCTTGTTTGAGTGTGACTGGTATGATGTGCCTGCAGCCACAAAGACCAAAGGTAGAGGTTATAGTAAGGATCAGTATGGTATTATCGACATTGATACATCTAGATTTCGATATTTCAGTGATCCTTTCATTTTGGGTATACAAGCTGAGCAGGTGTTTTATGTCAAGGCCAAGAGAAACAAACCGGAATGGGCCAGTGTTGTTAGAATAGCACCTAGAAATCTCTTTGCCATGCCAGAAGCAGAAATTGAGGAACAAAACGATGTTGACTCACTGGTCGTCGGAGTAGAGGACATGAGCGTTTCACACACACATGGAGAGTTGACAAATTGGAGAAGGTCCGACATGGAAGGGATAAGTGGTCATGCTTCCATCATTGACAAGGCGATTGCTGAATGTGTACCAGAGCCAAATGATGCAGATTTAGATATATTAGCTGATGAAGAACATAATGAAGATGATACCTACATCGAGGATGGCATTGTAGCACCTGTGAATTCTTCAAGTGAAGAACATGATGATGAATTTTTTGTATAGATAGCCTACATTATATATTGTTTCGTTATTGTTCCTATACTGACCGTGATATATTAATTAATTAGTATTGCTCTGTCTTGTGTACTATTTAAATTGATGTCAGCACACTAGCTAGTACTGCTTTATATCTTGTCGCTGGTTTTGCCCTAAAAGAAATCCACACATACCACATACATATTGTGTCATTATTGCAAATATATTAGATTAAAAGCTTAGATATTTTGTGGGCACTAAAAATTAGAAAATATATAAGGTGACTGAGTAAATTTTAAACAATAGAGGTTTTTATGCACCATGATTAGGGGTCGACAATGCTTTCAATCATAACAAGCTAGCCTTCTTTAGTGGTAGTTGGTGCATGTTTCATACAGATAGCAGGTCATAGGTTCGAACCCAACTTTCACATATTTTTTGGCAAAATATGCAATAATTAGCTGCTAGAGAAATTATTAATGGCCACAAAATGTTTTGGTTGCAATATGGAGCAACCTTTTGCAACGGAAAGACAAGATTATTACAACGCCAGACAAACATGGCAAAATCGACAACAAGTTGCAACCATTTAGTTAGGGTTGCAATATGGAGCAAGCTTTTGCAACGAAAAAGACAAGATTATTACAATGCCAGACAAACGTGGCAAAATCGACAACAAATTGCAACCATTTAGTTTTGGTTGCAATATGGAGCAACCTTTTGCAATGGAAAGACAAGATTATTGCAACGCCAGAGAAACATGGTAAAATTGACAACAAATTGCAACCATTTAGTTTTCGTTGCAATATTGAGGAGGCTTTTGCAACCTAAGGACAAAATTAGGACAACGCAATAATTTCATGGCAATACTGACAACTAAATGCAACCAAAATAATTTTTCGTTGCAGTATGGGTAGACCTGTTGCAACAAAATAAATTGTTATGACAACGTAAGACATTCGTGGCAAAACTATTCACTATCGCAACCATTTTGAAATTCATGGCTAAAAAACCTATCTCTTGCAACAAAACTCAATATTATCACAACGCAAAGAACTCGTGGCAATATTTTTATCTTATCGCAACCAATTTTGAAATGGTGGCAATAACATCGATTTGTTGCAATGATATTTGGAAGTGGTTGCAATAACACTTACCTATTGCAACCAAATTTGTGTCATTGCAATGCATTCTGTGGCATTAGGCCCAAAACCTTGTAGTGTTGGTGGATCATGAAATTTGAAGTTGCCACATCTCTTGGATGCTACAAGGTTGGTATCTCATATCTTCTCTAATTGACAGCTTGTTTGGACATTTAGATTCTTTACAATTTGGCTTGAAATTGATGGTGTGCCTCTTTTTTATTTTAGGAGAGGGCATTTTCTCACCAATTTGTTCATGAAGCAATTGATCTAGGCACTCATGAAGGTTTGTGATCTCTAGACATTCATGAATTTGGTACAAGGTCATGAATTTGATGAATTTGGTAGAAGGTCATGAATGTAATGATTTTTGATGAAGATGCCATGAATTCTAGTGAATTTAATTTTGTGATGGATCAATGCGATAAATTTCCTAGAAGGTCACGAATTGGATGTAGAGGTCATTAATTACACATTCTTAGTGAATTTCATTTTGTGATGGATGATTTTGATGGATGGATGTGATTAATTTGATGTACAGGTCATGAATTTCACTTTATTAATGAATTTCAAATATTGTAGGAACATTCTTGAATTTTTAGGAATTACTCAATATTAGTGGGGCGGCAAATGTGACAGGTTTATCTAATGTATTTATAGATGGATCGAGGATGGATGTATGGTGTGGCAAAAAGAGATGCCACATTCATTATGGGCATTGATTCTTTTGTGAAAGCCGCAAAGTTGTATGTCACCGATAATAGAAAGGATGGAGGATATATGTACTGCCCATGCCTTGATTACCAAAATAAGAAGCTATATAAGAACATTGGGGAGATCCGTTGTGATTTGCTGCTTAGGGGCTTCATGAAGAATTATTTTATTTGGAATAAGCATGGGGACGCTGGTGAGAATTAACCACACACTACAAGGTTTTGGCACTAATGTCATGGACTTTTCTATGCAACACTCAAGTTTCGTTGCAAAACATAGGGTTATTGTGACAGTTGTTGATTTTGGTTGTGATAGGAGGGCATATTGCCACCAAATGTGTAGTGTTGCAATTAAATTTTTTTTGGTTGCGATAAGTAGGATATATCGCTACAAATAATTTTTTGTTGCAATTTCGCTGTTGTTATTGCAACAATATTTTGCAATGGTTGCATTAGGTGGCCATGTTGCAACGATTATAACACATTGCTATTACTGCTATCGTCTGTTGCAATAGAGTCATAGATATAGCAATGTAAACGAGTGCGTTGCGACTGAAACACTCACACAAAATGTTGCAACTAGATCTAGATATGGCAATGACAATCGATGATGTTGCAAATGAGTCTTAGATATTGCAACTCTCACATGAATCATTGTAGAGTATTTAGTTTTTGTGGGTACAGGCACCAAGCCGGGTTCAGTCCGTGGGCCTTTATTTTGGTTAAAATAAAATTTGCATTTAACTAGCCGAACTCCTACCTTTAAAGATAGGCCCAAGTTGGAATCGACATTAGCTATATATATGTGGTCTACAGATACAAGGCATGCCTTTGTTGTCACGACCTGACCCTAATGGATCTTGTCACACAGTGCCTCACCTCCTTCGCACGACGTTGCCTTTGATCATCAAGAATCTCGAGCGCTTGCGCGATCCCCTGAACATCTCTCGACGATGCCGACCAACAGGAAGAATCCATCTTGCATCCTTTAGGTATCATCGATCCGATCATGCGCAAGAAACTGTTGAGTTCTTTAGTATATAAAATCATGTTTAATGTTGATTGTATTAATACCGATCGAGCACCCTTTTTTCCTTTGTCTCAGTAGAGTTATAAACCTAGTCTAGCTGGGGTTGAAATTCCAATGGCACATGAGGACCGTAGTTGGATGGTACTGCCTCAAACAGGTGATACGTGACAACTCGGATTTGTCAAATTCATTGAAAATACCTTTGATGGCACCTTTGCAGGAGAGACTACGCCCTGTCCATGTAATAGATGTCATGGCATGGCATTTAGAGTAAAAGAAGAGGTCCAAGAACACTTGTTTGCAAGTAGGTTTGACAAGGCTTTCATCAAAGAACAACAGAGACATTGTGCTGCTAAATCTATCCCTGTGGATGATGACCGTGACTTTGGTGAAGGTGAAGCTACCGATCATGATGATGGGGCCTCTGTTGACGGTCCTTATAACATAAAATCTGACCGTCACTAGGCTCATAAACCAATAAAGGTCAAGGCATAACTTAGATATTAGTATTCAAATAATAGTATACCATGCATATCTGGAATATATTTGAGTACAGGGACTACGGTGCAAAAGATGGACGAAACTGGGCACAGGCCCTGGTCGGCCGACCTGGCTAGGTCAGGCGACCTGGCCTGAGCCCCGATCAAGCCCATTTCTCACACAGGTCAAGAAGCACACTAAGAAAGGATCTTGAACGTTGATTCATGGTCGGTGGAAGTTAAGGGTGAAGGATGAGCCACATGTCCATCACATGGATTGAAGGGCCCACAACCAGAGACAAATGTACCCAAACCGACAGAACCCAACTGGAACCGACCTTAGGACCCACATGTAAGCCTCCCGGAGGAAGGTGGACCCTAATGGCGGTTATTGGGGGTCGGCTGACCCAGCCAGGTCGGCCGATCCCGGCGTGCGTCCGACTCGGCCCTACTTTGATCTACAACTGTAAACCGCCATAGAGATTACATCTGAGCCGTGAAGCGCTGAAGACGGTGGATCCAAGGGTCGGCCGACCTTGTGGATTCGGCCGAGTTGGGCCCACCTCCCAACTGCCTCAACCGCCTCTAGCTGACTCCAACCGCCTTTGTGATGCTACAAATACCTGCAAAGGGCGCCGTACTCAACACACACCAGAAGAAGAGCTCTCCTTTGCTACAAGTTTAGTCTTAGTCTTAGTCATAGTGTTAGATCTTCTGAAGGGCTTCCGGAGGAGTCTTGGTAAGTTCTAGAGTTCAGTTCTTGTATTCTCTTACTTACTTGTAATACTCTGAGCTTAATGGAAATACCTTCATACTTATGTTGTATGCCTCAGTTATACCTTATCCACTTAGTATATACTACTTATGTCTTACACCTCAATCAAGTGAATGTATGCTATGACATTGGCTCAATGTGCCTTTTGGTTGCTCTATTTATTAACGTGATAGATAGAGTTGTATCTCGTATTGCAAACATGGTGTTTGGGATATGGAATACTATTGAGAGTACCGCTGCCCCGCAGATTAGTAGAGGTAGGCGGCAGGTGGTGACAGCCCTGTCCGTCCTTTGTAATCCTCCACGTACGGGAGTGGGTATTAGGCCTTTATGATAAGACGTCCTACTGTCGTCCCTTGATGAGGGAACCACTGTATACCTCGATTTGTCCTCTTGCATACGATCATTGAATGAGCTTGTATAGGGTATTGTAGTATATCCAAGTTCCATAAGTATGATGCTAATGAACCCTTATTAATCTTCAATAGTGTACTATGCTAACTAAAACTAACATAATGATGAGCAATGAACTTCTGTGTGTCAACCCATTCATTCACTTCTATATCATTTACCCCTGTTTAGATTATGGCACATTAATATTGTTGTATGTAAGAGCATTGGATGGCACATCTCTCTTTTAACTAAATGCTTTCCCTGCGGATAAACAAATAACGATACTCTGGAATACTCCCGGGTGAAATGCTACAACGTACTTCTTTGCGCTTGCAGAATATCTGTAACGTCTAGATTTACGATGAAGTATCTCTAGTACCATTACTACTCTAAGTAGTGATGCTAAGAAATACCAACAAGCATTTCTGGCGCCGTTGACCGGGGAAAGCAATGGTTAAAGATATTTGAACATCCACACATTTCGTGCAACAAAATTAATTGCCAGTAATCTAGCAGGTTTACCCGTTTTGCTCTGTTTCTCTGTGATGTGAAACAGGGTTGTGTATGACTGGTTTCCAACTACCATCCAACTACGTCGAGAACCCAAATACCAAAGGAAGGAGGGTACGCTCTCGTGTCGTAATCCCTCAGGTGTTCTTGTCGGAAACCGAACCAGCCATCGGAGAATCCTCTAACCAAGGAGAACAACCCGTTCCCGTAGCACCCCAACTGGAAGAAGCCATGGCCGACAGGACCATTCGTGACTACTCCGCTCCGTCCGCTGCCCAGATCCCTACGAGTCCAGCAGTGGAAGTGGGGGATCATGCTTTTGAGCTGAAGGCTCCGCTTATCAACATGGTGCAGGCTAGCCCCTTCTGTGGGAAGGCCAATGAGGACGCCAGTGCTCACCTGCAGCACTTTCTGGAGGTGTGCAGTACCATCACCATCCGAGGGATGGATCAAGAGGCCATCAGGCTCCGTTTATTCCCGTTCTCGCTGCTAGGTAGAGCCAAACAATGGTTCTATTCCAGACCGTGAAGCGGTGAATACATGGATCAAGTGCTCCAATGCCTTTTTGGCGAAGTTCTTCCCCATTGGGAAAACCAATGTCCTTCGGGGAAGAATTTCCAGCTTTCAGCAAGAGTCCGGGGAGACGGTCCCGGAAGCATGGGATCGCTTTCAGGATTACATTCTGGCGTGCCCCCACCATGGCATGCAAGAGTGGCTCCTGCTTCAGAACTTCTACCATGGGCTGTCCCAAACAGCCCGTGAACACATGGATGCTGCTGCTGGAGGGGCATTCCTCTCCTTGACCGTGAATGCCGCCAAGCTTCTCATCGAGAAGATGGTGTCAAACCAATCCTGGAATGACGACCGTCTTCAGGGACGCAAACGCGGTATGCACACCGTAAAGGAGGTGGACATGCTAGCCGCCAAGATGGATCTTATTATGAAGCGCCTTGATGACCGCACCAAGGATGGAGGCGCCGACAACGAAGGGCCACTGGACTCACACATGACGTGTGAAGTCTGTGGAGAAACTGGCCACTCGGGGAACAACTGCCCCGAGACACAAGAGGAGGTACAGTTCGTGAACGGCAACAACGGATATCGGCCTCAAGGGAACTGGAATCAGCAACGCCCATTTTACCAGGGAGGTAACAATAATAACTCTTTCTCCAATCAACCTTCCCTTAAAGATCTTGTCCTTGGTCAGGCCAAGATTAATGAGTCGATTTCCAAGAGGCTTGCTATTAATGATAAGGCTCTGGAGGGCATAAACTCTAAAATAGAAAGTTTGTCCTCCACCTTCCAAAGCCAGCTGAGTTTTAATAAGATGTTAGAAACCCAACTAGCTCAGTTAGCTGCCGCTGTTCCGTCTGGTGATAAGGGGCGAATTCCCAGGCAACCGGATTCGTCCTTTGAAAATGTTAAGGCTGTGTCCACGAGGAGTGGCAAGGCTACTCGGGACCCGGTTCCCCCTAACCATGCAGAGAAAACATCAGCACCAAGAAAGGAGATTCCCACAGTGGAAGAAGAGTCGGAAGCTGAACTAGCACCAGCTGGACAGACCGCGCCGCATGAGTTCTACGACTCCAACGTCTTGCCATTCCCGCAGCGTCACATCCGCGGACGAACAATTCGCCAGGTTCGTAGAAGTTATACAAAAATTGAATATACATGTGCCTTTGCTGGATGCTATGCAGGTACCGACCTATGCAAAGTACTTGAGGTACATTCTCAACAACAAACGTCCACTCCCAAGTACCGAGGTCGTAAAGCTGACTGAGGAGTGCAGCGCAGCGATCCTAAATAAAGTCCCGGAGAAGAAGAAGGATCCAGGATGTCCCACCATCACATGTACAATCGGGACACAACACTTTGAGCATGCACTCTGTGATCTAGGGGCAAGTGTCAGCGTAATGCCAAAGGTAGTTTTTGACCGCCTTAACTATACTACCTTGTCTCCTACTCCCATGAGACTGCAGTTGGCCGATTCCATGGTTCGCTACCCGGAGGGGATAGCCGAGGACATTCCGGTGCGCATCCGGGATTGCTTCGTTCCTGTCGACTTTGTGGTATTGGACATGGACGTGAGCAACGATTCGTCGCTCATCCTTGGGCGACCTTTCTTGAGCACAGCAGACGCTCACATTAATGTGGGTGCTGGAGAGATCCAGCTCAATATTAATGGAAGGAAGGAGAAGTTTGAGTTCAGGCAAAAGGTGGAGCAATGCTCCATGATCAAGATCAAGTATGGGAGAAACAGTCAGAACGTCAAAGAGGTGGAAGTGACACCTCCAGAGAAAGACAGCCTAATTAAGTTTATGGAGAAGTTCTGGGAGAAGGATTTCCCCATCCGGTATTATGCAAAACACAACAAGAAGTCTACACGAGGTGCAAAGGCACAGACAAAGAAAACACCGGAACAGGCTGTCGACCGCCAGAAAACAGGGAAATAGGTATGGCAGGTTAAATCATCTGTATCCTCATCTCCAGGGTCAGATGCTGCTTCGTCAAGTTGAATCCTACAAAGGAGACGTCTTCGCTCGACGACGTAAAACACGAGTCCTGTGCCGACAGGTACATCGGTGTTAACAGACTAGCTTGGGGGAGGACCCTCCATCAGGTATGTTCAGGTAAGCATTGTTGAATAAAGTTTTTCGTTCAAATAAAGTTAGTAAATGAGAGCCATCCATAACAATCCCATAAATGTTTTAAGTCCATGCTTAAATCTTTTATTTTGGATATGATGAAAAGTTGCTCTTATTTCTCTCTTGTGCCTATGTTTCAACCTGTTATTCTCTTAAGTTTTGAGTTTGCTGGTTGAGCATGATCTTTTCTATTATCTTGTCTATCTGTGGGTAGCATAAGCACGCTTTGGTCTAGGTTGTTGTTAGCTAAGAAATGATAAGACCTGAGTGCCCTAAGATCTTACTAAGCTGGACTTGATAGCCGGAGTTTTCTCTTTTAAAATAAAAATAGAGAGTTCCTTATGGTGATTAAATTCCCTACCAAAGCTCATAATGTTTTAAACCCCTACATAAGCAACTTGTTTTGCAATGAGTTTTGTCAAGGTCACTGTGATTCTTAGAGATTTACTTCATGCTTTTAAAACCAAGATCACGTACACACCACCATATACATGTTATACTTCTATTCTGGAAGTAAACATAACACCCATCCATCCACACAATAAAGGCTCTACATAAGGTTTGGTACTCTTCCCTAACTTTGTTGCAAAAAGAGACATGGAGCTTATGAAAAAAAAAGAGAGAGCAAATGAAGGCTCTTGGTTCAAAAATAAAGCCATGTCTCTAAAAGCAACTTTATAAAAAGGGGAAGAGGGACCTGTAAAAAAAAAGAGCTATCATTTGCTATGCCATTCACACACATGCACATCTTGGTTTTAAGGTATGATTTATTTCTCCTTGAATCCTAATTTTGGCTTTACAATATGTGCATTGCAAGTATGCAATATAGCTCTCCTAGCACAAGCTCCACTCCAATGAGTGACATGAGAGTTGAGAGAGGAAATTGGTAAGGAAATACGCCATGAGTGATTTGAAGTAGCACCTAAGGAACTCCACCTTTTGAAAATCCCAAAACCTCCGGTTTGATTGTCTAGCAAGGTAGAAGGAAAGGTGCTTGGTCTAAGTCGTTCTAGCCATCAACCGTCCAAGACAATGAGAAGCTACAAGCCCCATGAAAGGCCAAGGTAATAAGGGAAGTTTATTTTACCAGCTTATTCAATCCTTGGTAGAATATCTTGCTGAACCACTGGTACTTTTGAGGAGTAATGAGGAAGCAACTCCTGATCCACTGAGTCTAAAAGTTCTAATCTTTGCTCGGGACGAGCAAAGGTTAAGCTTGGGGGAGTTGTTGACGGTCCTTATAACATAAAATTCGACCATCACTAGGCTCATAAACCAATAAAGATCAAGGCATAACTTAGACATTAGTATTCAAATAATAGTATACCATGCATATCTGGAATATATTTGAGTACAGGGACTACGGTGCAAAAGATGGACGAAACTGGGCACAGGCCCTGGTCGGCCGACCTGGCTAGGTCAGGCGACCTGGCCTGAGCCCCGATCAAGCCCATTTCTCACACAGGTCAAGAAGCACACTAAGGAAGGATCTTGAACGTTGATTCATGGTCGGTGGAAGTTAAGGGTGAAGGATGAGCCACATGTCCATCACATGGATTGAAGGGCCCACAACCAGAGACAAATGTACCCAAACCGACAGAACCCAACTGGAACCGACCTTAGGACCCACATGTAAGCCTCCCAGAGGAAGGTGGGCCCTAATGGCGGTTATGGGGGGTCGGCCGACCCAGCCAGGTCGGCCGATCCCGGCGTGCGTTCGACTCGGCCCTACTTTGATCTACAACTGTAAACCGCCATGGAGATTACATCTGAGCCGTGAAGCGCTGAAGACGGTGGATCCAAGGGTCGGCCAACCTTGGGATTCGGCCGACCTGGGCCCACCTCCCAACTGCCTCAACCACCTCTAGCTGACTCCAACCGCCTTTGTGATGCTACAAATACCTGCAAAGGGCGCCGTACTCAACACACACCAGAAGAAGAGCTCTCCTTTGCTACAAGCTTAGTCTTAGTCTTAGTCTTAGTCATAGTGTTAGATCTTCTGAAGGGCTTTCGGAGGAGTCTTGGTAAGTTCTAGAGTTCAGTTCTTGTATTCTCTTACTTACTTGTAATACTCTGAGCTTAATGGAAATATCTTCATACTTATGTTGTATGCCTCAATTATACCTTATCCACTTAGTATATACTACTTATGTCTTATACCTCAATCAAGTGAATGTATGCTATGACATTGGCTCAATGTGAACGTGATAGATAGAGTTGTATCTCATATTGCAAACATGGTGTTTGGGATATGGAGTACTATTGAGGGTCCTGCTGCCCCACGGATTAGTAGAGGTAGGTGGCAGGTGGTGACAGCCCTGTCCGTCCTTTGTAATCCTCCACGTACGGGAGTGGGTATTAGGCCTTTATGATAAGACGTCCTACTGTCGTCCCTTGATGAGGGAACCACTGGATACCTCGATATGTCCTCTTGCATATGATCATTGAATGAGCTTGTATAGGGTATTGTAGTATATCCAAGTTCCATAAGTATGATGCTAATGAACCCTTATTAATCTTCACTAGTGTACTATGCTAACTAAAACTAACATAATGATGAGCAATGAACTTCTGTGTGTCAACCCATTCATTCACTTCTATATCATTTACCCCTGTTTAGATTATGGCACATTAATATTGTTGTACGTAAGAGCATTGGATGGCACATCTCTCTTTTAACTAAATGCTTTCCCTGCGGATAAACAAATAACGATACTCTGGAATACTCCCGGGTGAAATGCTACAACGTACTTCTGTGCGCTTGCAGAATATCTGTAACGTCTAGATTTACGATGAAGTATCTCTAGTACCATTACTACTCTAAGTAATGATGCTAAGAAATACCAACAGCCTCCACCAATAAATCTGCTTTTGTCACTAATCAGTTGTGCCATATATGGTAATATTGATGAAACAAATGAGGCAGCAAAGAAATTTTTAAAATTAATGGAAAAAGCATGGATTAAATTGTACCCAGGTTGCAAGGAGGCTACCTAAGGATCTTTCATTGTTAGGCTTTTTTGGATTAAGTGCATGTTTGGTATTTGTGACGGAGCAGTCCTACTTAAACTGACTCAGGTGTGATCTGTAGTGTAAAACACTAACACGTCACACACCTAGGTCAGCATAAGTTCGGATTTCCATCGAGTGTCTCCGAGACAACCCGAATCATTCGCTATAAGCTGTCTAATCACAAATACCCAGGATCCCAACACCAGAGGATACATCACAGACATTGCACAGGCAAATATATACAACATAGATAGATAAGAGTTATACAAACCAGGGTAGCTTAAATTTAAACAACATAGTACAGGTTCTAAGTTCAGCAACAGGTTCACAAGGTAATAAACAAACTAACAATAGATCATGTCGTGCCCTGACATATCTGAGTCCTCGGACCACCACAGCGCCAGCGACAAGAGCTACTCCTCGGGCTCAACTGCAACAAGGGTCAAACAACCCTGAGTACAAAAGTACTCAGCGAGACTTACCCGACAACTATTCTGAAGGGAGTTCAAGGGCATGCAAGGCTTTGAAGTTTAAAGAGAACAAACAGACTCTAGCAAAGCCAAGCTTACTAGGTTATTACCCTAATTGCCATATTTTAGACTACCATGTTATTATCCTATGCAGCTAGGTGAGCCAACCAAGTATTGCCAAACAATAGGATTAGCAAAAATAAAGCAAGTATGAGAGCTTANCAATCTGTCAGGATCAAGCATGTATCAAAACCGTGACACTCGGCGATTCGAATCGATTTCAAACCCTGCAGGGGAAAACCTGGGACACACGCGGTGTGCGCGCCCCCAGAATGCCACACGAAGCTACTTTTCCCGCTGCGGTCACCATTGCCTGAACTGTGCCCACATAGCCCGGGGTCGCATCCCCAATCCCTACACAGTGCCCGGGCAAAGGCATGTGGGTTACTGACTATGACCCCGCCCACATTCCTCGTCAGACATGGTGAGTCACAGTTCAACCGTTAGTACCACAGAAGTACATCAGTTTCCCGGCTCCCTATACCGGTATGTGCCCAGTACGTTCAAAGCTTGACCACAGGCAGACCACAGCAAAACCTACACTCACCAAGTGGGCAGGACCAGCTCATACTAACCAAAGCATCCAACATATTCCATTATCATCAACCACGTGTCCTATCCAACACTTTCAAAGACTTACTAAACAAGTTTTAGCTCTCTAAAGCGAGCACTACCTAATGTGCCGGTGATCGGGATAACACCTGACTCCTACTACTGTGAACAGGTCTAGGCAACTCTACTCTATCTTTTTGAAAAGGTGGCAGAGATGCTCTAATCAAGGATGGATTATGCATCAAAATAGGATTCACTCAACTCCTATTCTAATATACAAACATAGGCTCAAACATAACCATAATAGTCAAGTTAGTACTAGGACAAGTATGCTCCGGGGCTTGCCTGGCTCACTGATCTCTGGCTCTATGGCTACTGGGGCTTCTGGAGCTTGCGGTACTGCCTCGGCTTCCGCCTCGAACACCACCTCGTCTCCCTCCTAGACGTCGTCAAGGACCTCCACCAGCTCCGGCTGCAGCGAATCCTGGTCTACACGATATGATGCAAAAGCATGGAAACTTTAAATTAGGGACCCTTAACCACCCTAAACCGTCGTAAAACACCTAAATATCATAAAGGAATTAATTAACTTAATCAAGGATTATAAATAAAAGAATATCTAATAAAAACTATTTTTCTAATTAAACAAGCCCTTAAACCCATTCTATTAATCAAGGGCAAAAATATAAAAACATCTAATATACTATATAATAACCTAGATGCATAAAGAAAAATGCAACTATTGCAACAAAATTTATTTCATTAATTTTAGAGCTTCCTACAAAAAGATATGCAATTCTAAATATTAATCCTATTGAAATGCATTTCTAAAAACATAAAAATCTAATAAACCTAAAACTTTCTAGTTTTTTCATAAAACCCCCTGGCTTTTCCTTTATTCAAACCCGCAGTCCAAATTCATCTTCCATCTCTGACCAGCGGGCCCGGCCCAATTCCCCCTCTCTTTTTTTCCTTTTTCTCCTCCAGCTACCGACCCGGCCCACCTTCTTTCTTTCTTTTTTTTTCTCTGGCCGGCACAGGAGGCCCGGCCCATCTCTCCTTTTCCCCCTCGGGCCGGCTCCCAGGCCCAGTCCAGCTCCCCCCTCACTCTTCCCTCCTAGGCCGGCCAACAGGTCCCGGCCCAGCCGCTCCTCCTTTCTCTCCTCTCCCTTCTTCCTCCTCGCGCAAACACACGCACGCCCGCGCTCGGCCCGCAGGACTGACCGTGGTGACGCTGCTCCACGGCGACCACGCCGGCAGCACGGCCTCGGCCCCCAAGAACCACCTGCCCGGACGTTCCAGAGCCACGCGCACACGCCCCCAGCCAAACCCCTGACCAGAAGGCAACCCGGCGACGAGGAGCACAGCCACGGCGACCGCAGCTCACGGCCACGACGGCGGCGCTCTGCACGCACCTCAAGGACGCTTTCCCCAGGCCAACAAATGGCACCACAAGCTTCTACACAACCTAGGACACACGGTGCTCCCCTCCACCAGGACTCTAGGGACCTGTGCGACAAGAACCGCGACAGCGGCTGGCTGAACGACGCTCGCGGTGGCGAAATCGCGCTCCAGCCCAAATTGAGCACGGAGCAAGGCGACACACCCCAAGGAAAGCATTGCGGGGACCCCAGGAGCACGCCAAGTAGTCGAATGACGACGAGGGAGGCCGGAGGATGGGGCTCACCGCGGGCTTGAACGGCGGCGGCGATTTCAGAGCGATGAACGGTGGCGCGGCAGTTGTAGGCGACAAGGTTGGGAATGGACAAGCTGAAGGGACAGGGGTCGGGCTAGGGCACTGGCGAGTAAGAGGAAACAGGCGATGGCACTGCGACGACGGCGAATTTGGTGGCGACAGTGTCAGGCGACGGCGACAAGAAGAAACGAGGGCGAGCGAGCTAGCTCGACCGCCCCTTTTCCAGCAGGCGCGAACGGCGGCATCGCCCAGCAGCTGTTTGCTGCCCTCGCGCTGTTTCCCGCCCGTGCCGGCATGAGGCACGCGTGAATTTTGGCTCATGGCATGAACGGTGGGGTGGCGGCGATGGCGAAGCTCCGCGAGCTCCTGCTGATGATCGGCCTGAAACCGCCCTCAAACCCTCTCTCGATCTCTTCAGCTCGTCCGTACCCAACCTTGCCCAAAACAAAACTTATAGAGGGCACATCCATCTTCAAAAACATTATTAGACTTTGATCCAAAACTCCACAGATCAAAAGATCTGAAGCTCTGAACCTCAGCTTGTTAACGAAATTATAACTAAACTTGTTCTTTGTTTCTGAAACTCATTCAGGCCAGCAAGTATACATGGCTTTTTCTTCAAATTCTGTATGTAAACTCTTTGAGTTCAAATAACGAAAGTTGTAGCCCGAACATTGAACTTCATTTGCGTTAATATAACCTTGGTCTATATCTCAACAGATTTTGAGATATCGGCCACTGAATGTCCTGTCCTCCAAACTCGACATTTCTGAATCCCGTGCAAACCAGCAAATTCAGATCAATTTTTCTCCATATTGTAAATGTAAACTCTCCAAACTCCAAATACAAAAGTTATAGCCTGTATATAGAGCTACATCTTCTTCAATATGACCTTGAGCTAAATCTGTTTATATCACAAGATATGCTGCTCTGAACTTGATCCTTTCAATCATCTATTCACAAAAATTCAGTTAACCCTCTTTTTAAACCTGTCATCTTTAGGCCACTTTTTCCTCCATATTTCACAAGTTAACTATAAAAACTCCAAATGTAACTTTTGTTGCTGGTACCTAAGGCTCCAAGTTCCCTTATACACTTATTTGCTGATTTGGCTTAGATTGGAAACTACAAGACCTTAAACTTGACCAAAAATCCAACATGGGCACATCTTCCCGTAATCCTTTTCTAACTTTTGCTTATCTTTAGTAATCCATGATTACTTCTTAATGACCACGAGACATTTTCAAAACAGTGTTTAGGACTTTCATTAACATAGGAGTGTTACAGTATTCGAACAATGCAATGGAGCAAGCAATTCACTTATTCTCTCTTGTGCTCTCCAAAGGACATTGTATACCAAATACCATGGATAAAGTTTGAAAGCTAATTTGATAATTTGGATTGGACTACGAAAAGATTCATGATTCTATCAATGATTGTGTGCTATTCCATGGAGATAAGTACGAGAACCTGGACTCATGTCCAACATGTGGGGAGAGTAGGTGGAAATATACAGATTCAGATGGTATTGGGAAGTGTGCTGATGATACTGGTGGAGTAAAGAAGAAGTGCTTTCCTCAAAAAATTCTGAGATATTTTCCACTGATTTCTCGACTGCAAAGATTATACATGAAAGATTATACATGAAAGAGGCCACATTGTCGTATATGCATTGGCACAAGGAGGAATTGGTTCAAGAACGGAAAGTGCGCCACCCAGCTAACTCAGAGGCATAGAAGCACATGGATAAGAAGGATAAGGACACATTTGAATTGGATCCCCGTAATGTCAATGTTGACGCTAAAAAATCGGGTGTTGTTTTTCTGCGTGTCAACATTGAGGCCTGTGAGATCTGCTTAACTCTAGTGTAGGTCCAAAATCTTGAGGTTCATCGTGTGCCAGTTAAGTTGACCTAAAATTGACAAGATAGAGTTTAATCATTAATTTCAATGAAACTCATCGGCCAAGGCCCCGAATTATTCCCACAATCACATCGACATTAAAAGAGGTCCAATGCAAGCACAAACCATCGGCTGTGAATCCAAATTGTGATGATGTAATATGTATTATAATAAGCCATCGACTATAAAAGCCGATTTAAGAATAAACCAAAATTAATCACACTTCTTAATATTCATGTTTTCAAAGAACTTAGATGAACAGAAATCAATGTACAATCGGATCGGGTTGGAGAAGAAAGGGGGAAGAGGAGGCGGCACTATTTGTGGCTGCATGTTTTTCATAGCCGGTTTTTCACAGCACTATTTGTAGCAAAAACCAGCTGTAAAATGTACTTTTCACAGCCGGTTCATGCCAACGCTCGCTTTTTTTTCTTGGACTTTCACAGTCGGTTGATGCCAAAAACTGGCTATGAAGGTCTGGGACAAAAAAGCGACCGTGGGGTAAAAAACCGGACTACAAAATAGCACCATTTTCACTGCCGGTCTGGGAGCTGAACAGGTTGTGAAAATGCATTTTTACAACCGGTTTGCCGGGTCCACTGAGCTGCAGTGTTAAAAACCAGCTGTGAAAATGTTTTCAACGCCACTTTTGAAACCGGATATGAAAATGCTGACTAGAAAAATAGTTTCTGTAGTAGTGATGGAGTCAAAAATTAATGGACAACTGTATATATCACGTTGGTCCACTAAATTACTACGCATGAACATTGCAATTTATTGAAGACATTTGCACAGCATAGAACAGAAGCCAAATATCAATTGAATGTTTTGCATCTCCATGCATATAAATATTTGTGCTTCCATTACTTCCTCACGAAGGTTGGGCATCTCCGCAGTTCGTCTCGATCCTAAAGCCCATATTCCTATGGATTCCCAGCAAGATATTTTTTAGGAATAGGTGGTACATGGAAATTCTTCTCCTCGCTGAGGTATTAACACTGAGGGCCGCTCCATCACATGGGTGCAGAGAAGAGATAGCGAGAGAGGATGGATACAGTGCATGGGGCGGGGCTCCACCGAACAACGATGAAGCGTCCCCCCATAAGCAAAGACTAAATGTGATATGAATATCAGTCACAGGAGGCTGATAACACATTTATTCAACAGATAGTTCACAAACCGTACAACTCCCGAGGGAGCGGGCGCTTAAGCCACGCCAAAAGCATAAGTAAATAAACAATGGTATTGGTCCAAGCTAATATCCAGATGAACCCGAGACAAGTCTTGGGGTCAAGCGTCAGCGGAACATCTTGCAGAGACCAACACCACATGAACGTCGGGTGCAGAGGCGACCACCTACTCGACATCCTCGACAACAAAGTTTGGGTCTTCTTCTGAAGGAACCAAATAAGGGTGAGTACAAAAGTACTCAGCAAGTCCAACCCATCCACAGAGGGGATAAAACAAAATTATGCACATGATATAATAAGGATAAGGCTAAGGTTCATTTGCAGTAAAGCTAGATTTTACACATGCAAGGGTTTATTTTCCAAAGGAATTTTGCAAAGCGAGACTCTAGTAACTAAATCAATAAGTGGGGTTGACCCTACTCAAAGGATCCCAATTTTAATGCTACCGGATTCCCCATCCGCAGTAGCCCACGGCACAACTGCCGGACACTTTCTAAAAACTAACACACGCCAAGTAACCCAACCAATTACCAAAACATCTGGCATTGTGACCAAGCCATAACTCGCCCGTAACCGTGGGCATGGCTATTCGAATAGATTTTAACTCTGCAGAGATGTACACTTTCACCACAAGTAGGGTACCGCAACGCGGTCACCTTAGTGCCGGTGCATATCCTATCGAAGCCATTACCCACCATAGCCAGCCCTGCCTAGCCATCCACGAGAGATAACCAATGGGTTCTTGAGCTTCCAGTGAGGCCTAAAACCATGACACTAAGTCTGCACATGGCCTCCCACTGCACACCTGCCTCCAGACGACTACCAGACTAGCTAGTGGGATTTAGACTAAGCCCTTGCCACACACAAGGGTCGAGTGGTTGTACGAGAAAATTGGGTTAGGCAGGATGACACATCACCTCGGTCCTTAATCAAGACAAGATGGATATCTCTCTACCTTGCTTACCCACAAAGGTATAAGCCCAACTTCGGTATTTCACAAAGAAACACCCATCCATCTCATCTAAACTTTTATTTCATTTATTTCCCGAAAACCCATTTTTCTTCTTTTAACACACTCACACCTTTATTCTTTGATAAAATAGAATGTAGTCATAATTAATTAAGTAAAGAGTAACAAGGTCTTAAGCATTCTAGCCGTTCTTATCATCTAAACAGAGCATATCTTATTTAGAGATAAACTAGGACATCAAGGAATGATCATAACAATCAAGGAGTGGCTATTCAATTAGGTTTTAGTACTAAAACAGAATGCAATTTATAAAACAGGCCAATAGGTTGTGTTTGTAAAACATAGGATAAGTATGCATCAAAGGATGAAATTGAACTTGCCATCTTTAAAGCCTTCCGGGAGTTCCTGCTCGCGGTACTGGGCTTCGTACTCTGGCTCGCGGTACCAGCCTCCTAACTCGTTCTCCTCCTCGATCACTCCGTTAGCTACGGCGACGACGGCGGGAATGACAAACAAAGCACAAACACAAACAAAATGAGCTCAAACAAAGGAGAGGGATAAAGGAATATATAGGTTATGATTTTAGAAGAATTTAGGAAAAAGAATTGGGTGAATTGGAGCTCGGGTGATTGAGATATTGGACTGTGAATACTGGCTGTCTATTAATTCCGAAAATGAATAAACAGTCACTTGATTTTGAGTACACCTGATTGGCTGGGTGGGTTTGGGCTTCTTGAATGGCAAATGGGCTGGGGGTGTTCTTTATCTGGTTACTGGCTGGAGTACGAAGGAACACAGGGGAGAGGGAAGGGTATGGGACAGCAGATCCCTTTTCCTAGCGACGCCATGGCAGCAGCCGGAGCTCACTGGGAGCTCGGCCGGGGTGGTGATTTCGGCCACCATTTCAAATCCAAGAACATGGGATGGAGAGGATGATGAGAGCAACTCATCTATGAGCTCACATTGGGCAGGAATGCAGTGGAGAGGGAGATCGATGATGGGGCTCAGCTCTGCTTCGTGGGGAGCAGAGAGAGCGGAGTTGGAGAGGGAGGGGGTGAGCGGCGGAGCTGGACGGCTCGGCGGTGCAGTGGTGGCGAAGGAGCGGGCCATGGCCTCGCCTTTTATAGGCCGGAGGTGAGTAGTTTGCCGGTCAGCACCGCAGCTCGTCTTCAATGGCGGCACTGCAGGTGAGTGTCGGCTTGCAGTCGTCGCTTGCGGTGCTGAGGCGACGCAAGGGTTGACGGCGCGGGCGACGAGGCAACAAAGCCGGTTAGGTGGTGGGGACGCAGCGAGGGGCGGCACGGCGTGGTGCTGGTCGCCAGGGTGCGGTCACGCCACGGGGCCGAGCTATCTTGCGAGCAGAGCAAGGCGAGCTCGCCAAGGGGGGTCCGGCTGTGGCGTGTTGCAGGTGGAGGGCGAGCCGTGCGAGCGAAGCTCTGGCTTTTGCTCAGCTTGCTGTGCGTGTGAGGAGTGTGTGCTGCTTGGTTTGCTTGAGCTTGAGCGTGCAAGAGAAGGGAGCGAGGTTGAGCACAGCGAGGTCAGGTTCATGTTGCGAGGCCAGGCCAGCTTGTGTGAGCTATGGTGGCGTGGATAGCAGAGCAGGACGAGCAAGGGGTGCATGGCGAGCTCCAAAGCAGGACATGCGTGCGGCCATGCGAGGAAGACAAGGT
>CM014276.1:26741889-26795706 GCA_004135705.1 Alloteropsis semialata | reverse complement strand
CTACCTTCTCAAGCCAGAATTCACACTTGCTGAACTTGGCATATAACTTATGTGCTCTTAGTTTTTCCAAAATTACCCGTAGGTGATGTTCATGCTCTTGGGCACTTTTAGAGTAGATCAATATGTCATCAATAAAGACTATGACAAACATATCTAACTCTTCCATGAAAACATTATTTATGAGGTTCATGAAATAAGCAGATGCATTTGTTAATTCAAAGGACATTGCTGTGAACTCATATTGTCCATATCTAGTAACAAAGGCTATCTTTGGGACATCACTTTCCTTCATCTTAGTTGATGGTATCCTGATCTTAGGTCAATCTTGGAGAAATACTTGGCTCCTTTTAGCTGATCAAAGATATCATCTATCCTTGGTAGAGGGTATTTATTCTTAATAGTTACTTCATTTAAGGATCGATAAACTACACACATCCTTTGGTTTCCATCTTTCTTCTTTACAAATAGGACTGGTGATCCCATGGAGATGAGCTGGGCCTAATAAATCCTTTTTGCTGAAGTTCTCTTAATTGCTAAGTGCAACTAATTCTGCTATTGCCATTCGATATGGTCTCTTAGCTATGGGTGTTGTTCTAGGGACAAGGTCAATAATGAACTCTATCTCTCTATCTAGTGGCATTCCTGGTAGGTCATCTGGAAATACATCTGGATACTCACTTACTACAGGAACATCTTCTATGGCTCTGACTTCCATGCTAAAAACCATCGGGTCTGATCCACTTCCCCGAGTGTGGCAAGTCACTTGCACACCGTCCTGGTTGGTTAGGTGCACTACCTTGTCAGCACATCCTGTGTGGCCATCATGTAGGCTTAACCAATTCATTCCAAGGATCACATCTATTCCTTTAGACTTAAGTACTACTAAGTCTGCTAAGAACTCTACCACTTAAATTGATCCTTACCCGGGAACAACCTAGTTGACAACGAATGTCAGCTCCAGGCGTTCGGGTTAATAGGGGTAACTTTAGTAGTATCGCAAGTATATTGTGTTTCTCCATGAAGCTTGGTGATATGAAAGAATGTGATGCTCCAAAATCAAAAGGTACTGTTGCCAAGACTGAGCTGACTAGAAACTCACGAGTGAGTACTGTTGCCAAGACTGAGCTGACTAGAAACTCACCGAGTACCATGCCCTGAGCCTCTTGAGCCTCTTGCGCGCTGATGTGGTTGACGCGAGCTCATCCAAATGACTGCTGGGGTGGCCTCATCTGCTGGTTGTTGCTATTGTTGTTGTTGTTACCGTGAATGGGAACTCGGTTGGCACCTGACAATGCTGGCCTTGGCCCATTCACAAAGTTAGAGAAGGTTGAGGCTGCTAGCTTGTTGTTGGCATATGGGCAGTTGGCTATGAAGTGTCCGGTCTCACAGCAGTTATAGCATGTCTTGGTATTGTTGGTGACCTGGCTGGCGCTGTTTTGTGGGGCCTTGTTGCTCTGGCTTCTGAACGGGGCATTAGAAGGATGAGTACTCAGAGCAGACTAGGTCTGGTACTGCATAAGGGGCTGTGACTTGGGTGCTGAATGAACAAAGCTTCTTGGCTTCTGGAAACAGTCCTGCTTCTGGGCCTTGTTCTCTAGGAACCGACGCTTGTTGTCCCTCTTCTCATCTGCCTTGGCCCTTTCTGTGAGGATGGCCATGTTCATCAGTGTGTTGAAATCTGGATAAATCTAAGGGGTGAGCAGGGTCCTGAGCTCTGCATTCAAGCCTTTCTTGAACATGTACTGCTTCTTCTCATCCTTGTTTACTTCTTCCAATGCATAACGGGCCAATTCCATGAACTGATAAGTGTACGCTTCCACAGACTTGCTATCTTGGCACAGTTCACGAAACTCATCTGCCTTGTGCTTCATGGTGGCCGCTGGGATGTGATAGCGGCTGAACTCTGTCACAAACTCATCCCAAGTGATAGTGGTGACATCTTGGGAAGCTGCGCAATAGTTCTCCCACGAGGCTAAAGCAGTCCCAGTGAGCTGGTGAGCAGCTAAGAGAACCTTGTCTTAGCCCTAACAACCAAATGGCTCTAACTTCCTTTGATAACCCGCAGCCAATCATCTGCATCCAAAGGGTTAATGGATCCGCCAAAGGTGGGTGGCTCTGTTCGGAGAAAGTCTGTCAACTTTTCATTCAGGCCATGCCCTCGAGGCCTCTGACGGGTGACAGCATTGGCCAAAGCATCCAGCAGAAGGGTCTGGTTGTTCATCACTTGCACGAGATCAATCTGAGGTGGGGGTGGTGGCTGTTGTCCTCCTACTTGACTTTCTCCTCCTCCCTCAAGCTTGTTTACTTCATGTTCCACTTGGTGCCCTGCAGCGGGTGGCTCTTACCTTTCCTGCTGCCTTTCAGTACTGGGGGTGACACGGGCCTGACTTGGGGAGGTCCTGGTGGTACGCTTGGGAGGCATCTGCAGATTGAGTGGGATTTCATGAGACTTGGATTTAGGGTGATGTTTAAGTTGATTAATACATATTTTTCAAAAAGATAGAATCCACCTTCTATCACAAGTACACAAACTAACAATACATCAGGCACAAACGATTTTCTTTTTGCCATGGAGGGGGGAGTACAACACTTTGGTAAGGCCAAAACACGTACTACATGGCCGGGTACAACACAATACTGAAAAGGGGGTACAACTCTAAACTTGGGACGTCTTCATGACTTGGGGTGCATCTCTGGGTGGGACATCCTACTCGCGAGGCGAGTCTTCAGCCTGAACGGAGTGGTCTTCCAGCGGAATGAGGAGTGTCAGCATATCGTCCTCCGCCGAGGGTGGCTTGATGACTTTAGAGCTTCCTCCGGCAACCTCTGTGGGTGGAGGTGCTGGTGGAGCGTCGGGGCTCTTTCTCTTGATGGGTCCTTGGGCTACGAGGATCCCATCAAGGATCGGGGCCTCTTCATCCTCCAAAGCCCGCATCCTTCTCCTGGCCTCGACCCACGAGATGGGCCTCCTTCAATTCCTTGGAGTTCGATCCTTGGCCTCCTTGAGGGCCTCAATGGCGTGAGCTTCATTGCTTTCGAAGGCCACAGCTTGTGCCTCGGCGGCTACCAACTTCACTTGGAGCCTCCTCACCATGACTTCTGCATCCTCGGCTCTACGAATCTGCTACCTCAGCTTTTTGGCCTGCTTGTCATAGAGCTCATCAAGGGTGAGAAGGTAAGCTGCCATGTGGAGCACGGTGGGGTCATTTTCACGCAGTCCATGTCCTTCTAAAGTCCTCACCTGGGTCAACCAAACTGGGCAGTTTTTGTTGACCGGCGGGTAGAACCTCATCGGGGTGGGGCCGATGTCTCTTATAAATCTGGCACAGGTGACGCAAGGCCTTCCGAGCTGCAACTTGATAAGTGTCCTCATGTCGGAAGCCAGTGGTAGTCACATTCCATGATTAATCTTGGGGTAACGGCTGCTCCTCTCGACGTAGATAATCATCTCACATCGGGGGGTCCCGTGGTCCTCGTACTCCCTGCTGGTGTACTTCGGGCGCTCATAAATGCCAAGGTGGTCCATGCAGGGAAAGAGCAACCTGGAAAAACCGGGCTCCTCCAAGCAGTGGCTATTGACCCATCCTTCTTCGGCCATCTGTAAGGAAACAGGGTGTAAATCAATTTTGTAATAGAGCAAGGGAGGCAACAAATTTTACAAATCCTATATTTTGGACAAAAGGGCTTTTTCAGTCCTAGTGGTCATGTCCTACAGCCAACGACGGCTCTGATACCACCTAAAGCATCCCCGCATAAGCAGAGACTAAATGTGATAAAAATATCAGTCCAGGAGGCTGATAACACATTTATTCAATAGATAGTTCACAAACCATACAACTCCCAAGGGAGCGGGCGCTTAAGCCATGCCAAAAGCATAAGTAAATAAACAACGGTAACGATCCAAGCTAATATCCAGATGAACCCCAGACAAGTCTTGGGGTCAAGCGTCAGTGGAAACATCTTGCAGAGGCCAACACCACAGGCAATGTTGGGTGTGGAGGCGACCACCTACTGGACGTCCTCGACAACAAAGTCTGGGTCTTCTTCTAAAGCAACAAAATGAGGGTGAGTACAAAAGTACTCAGCATGTCCAACCCCATCCACGGAGGGGATAAAACAAAATTATGCACATGATATAACAAGGATAAGGCAAAGGTTCATTTGCAGTAAAGCAAGATTTTACACATGCAAGGGTTTATTTTCCAAAGGAATTTTGCAAAAGCGAGACTCTAGTAACGGAATCAATAAGTGGGGTTTATTCTACTCAAAGGATCCCAATTTTAATGCTACTGGACTGCCCATCCGCAGTATCCCACAGCACAACTGTCGGACACTTTCCAAAAAATAACACACGCCAAGTAACCCAACCAATTCCCAAAACATCTGGTATTGTGACCAAGCCATAACTCGCCCGTAACCGTGGGCACGGCTATTCGAATAGATTTTAACTCTGCAGAGGTGTACACTTTCACCATAAGTAGGATACAGCAACACGGTCACCTTAGTGCTGGTGCAGATCCTATCGAAGCCGTTACCCACCATAGCCAGCCTTGCCTAGCCATGCACGAGAGATAACCAATGGGTTCTTGAGCTTCCAGTGAGGCCTACAACCATGACACTAAGTCTGCACTTGGCCTCCCGCTGCACACCTGCCTCTAGACGACTACCAGACTAGCTAGTGGGATTTAGACTAAGCCCTTGCCACACACAAGGGTCGAGTGGTTGTACGAGAAAATTGGGTTAGGCAAGATGACACATCACCTCGGTCCTTAATCAAGACAAGATGGATATCTCCCAACTTTGCTTACCCACAAAGGTACAAGCCCATCTTCGGTACTTCACAAAGAAACACCCATCCATCTCATCTAAACTTTTATTTCATTTATTTCCCGAAAACCCATTTTTCTTCCATTAACACACTCACACCTTTATTCTTTGATAAAACAGAATGTAGAATGTAGTCATAATTAATTAAGTAAAGAGTAACAAGGTCTTAAGCATTCTAGCCATTCTTATCATCTAAACAGAGCATATCTTATTTAGAGATAAACTAGGACATCAAGGAATGATCATAACAATCAAGGAGTGGCTATCCAATCGGGTTTCAGTACTAAAACAGAATGCAATTTATAAAACAGGCCAATAGGTTGTGTTTGTAAAACATAGGATAAGTATGCATCAAAGGATGAAATTGGATTTGCCATCTTCAAAGCCTTTTGGGAGTTCCTGCTCGCGACACGGTTCCTCGGGCTCCTGCTCGAGGTACTGGGCTTCGTACTCAGGCTCGCGGTACTGGCCTCCTAACTCGTTCTCCTCCTCGATCACTCTGTCGGCTACGGCGACAACAGCGCGAACGACAAACAAGACAAACAAAGCACAAACACAAACAAAATGAGCTCAAACAAAGGAGAGGGATAAAGGAATATATAGATTATGATTTTAGTAGAATTTAGGAAAAAGAATTGGGTGAATTGGAGCTCGGGTGATTGAGATATTGGACTCTGAATACTGGCTGTCTATTAATTCCGAAAATGAATAAACAGTCACTTGATTTTGAGTACACGTGATTGGCTGGGTGGGTTTGGGCTTCTCGAATGGCAAATGGGCTGGGGGTGTCCTTTATCTGGTTACTGGCTGGAGTATGAAGGAACACAGGGGAGAGGGAAGGATACGGGACAGCAGGTCCCTTTCCTAGCGACGCCATGGCTGCAGCTGGAGCTCACTGGAGCTTGGCCGGGGTGGTGATTTCGGCCACCATTTCCATATCCAAGGACATGGGGATGGAGAGGATGATGGACATGGGGATGGAGAGGATGATGAGGGCAACTCATCTGTGATCTCACCTTGGGCAGGAATGCAGTGGAGGGGGAGATCGACGAGGGGGCTCAGCTCTGCTTCGTGGGGAGCAGAGCGAGAGCAGAGTTGGAGAGGGAGGGGGTGAGCGGCGGAGCAGGACGGCTCGGCGGCGCAGTGGTGGCGAAGGAGCGGGGCGTGGCCTCGCCTTTTATAGGCCGTAGGTGAGTAGTTGGCCGGTGAGCACAGCAGCTCGCCTTCGATGGCGGCACTGCAGGTGAGCGTCGGCTTGCGGCGCGGTGGTGCTGAGGCGACGCAAGGGTTGACGGCACGAGCGACGAGGCGGCAAGGCCGGCGAGGTGGTGAGGACGCAGCGAGGGGCGGCATGGCATGGTGCTTGTCGCCAGGGTGCGGTCACGTCGCGGGGCCGAGCTGTCGTGCGAGCAGAGCAAGGCGAGCTCGGCAATAGGGGGTCCGGCTGTGGCGTGCTTGCAGGTGGAGGGCGAGCCGTGCGAGCGAAGCTCCGGCTTTTGCTCGGCTTGCTGTGCGTGTGAGGAGTGTGTGCTGCTTGGTTTGCTTGAGCTTGAGCGTGCAAGAGAAGGGAGCGAGGTTGAGCACAGCGAGGTCAGGTTCATGTTGCGAGGCCAGGCCAGCATGTGTGAGCTATGGTGGCGTGGATAGCAGAGCAGGACGAGCAAGGGTGGAAGCTTGGGCATCTACACTTTTTGGCTCAGAAGCTTGGGCATCTCCACAGTTCTTTTATGAATAGTTTGCATTGGGTGGAAGGGTCCACTAATGAGATGATTAACGGGAAATTTTGTCATTTGATAAAACACTTGACTTGCTTTGCTACAAGGAAACGGTCATGGGCAGAGCGAACGCTGCAGCGTTCCCCATTCAACAATTACACCTCACTGCATTCATTGCAGTCAAATATGTCCAGCCCACCTGTGTTGAAAAAAATGAGACGCAACGTACGAATTTCCTGTATCCATTCTAAGAACACAAGAGCACTACTGATGAGGCATGTCTGTTAGATTGATCTCCACCAGTTGGCCCAACGGCCAACTCCAACTGGGCCCTTGACCCGCACCCTGATTGGGGGTGCCCAGCCCATAGTAGACTGGTGGGCCTCTGTCGCGCAGCGCCATAAAGAGGAGGTGGCGGCCAATGGCACATGGAACGAGGTTCATCGCTGCCACCACTCCCCACCTCCAAACCCTAGTTCGATCTAAAGGGAGGCGCTGCCGGCGATGGGAAGCTCCACCAACGCCACTGTTGTCACCGCCGGGCACTACGGCACCTTCGTCAACCACCGACGGCACCAGAGTGCCCCAAGATATCTCGTCGGCTGTTAAAAGTGGTCGAGGTACGTCATTCATAAAGATTTACCCGCTTGATCTACTTCTAGAAGATCCAAAAAATATAACGATGGTATCAGAGCCGATCTAGTCTGAGTTGGGGAAGACTCAGAGAAGTCAAAATAAACAGTCGGTCAAGGATCGAAGAACAGAAAAGAAAATCTCACAAGAGAAAAAGAAAGAAACGTTGGATTCAAATCGAATCGAAAGGTGCGAGCAAATGCTAACCCTAACCCTACCTCGGCCATCGGCTGTCGTCTGTCGGCTGTCAGCCGGCCGCCATCCCAAAAGAGTCCACCCCGGCGGAGCCCCTCGATGGTGCCGCGCACGGCTCGGTCGCACGCGACGTCGGCGAGAGGGCCCGTGAGGGCGGCATAGAGAGCTGCTCAGTTTGCTCCATTGGAGTTTTGAGCAGAGAAGAGACCGAGATGGGGACGGGCAAGGACCAAGCTGGCCCGGTGGCGCACGCGCGCGAGCCGTCCAGAGATGGCCAGCCGCGGCGGCGCCGCCAGCAGCGCACGTTGCAGCCGCAGCCGTCAGCCAGGCCCAAGCTCGGCAAGAGAACAGAAAGAAAGAACGGAAAGGCGCCGCAGCGGCGGCACAGCACTGCAAGAGAAAAAAAGGAAACAAACCTGTCGCACGCGGACAGGAAAGAATCAAAGAAACGAGAAAAAAATGAGAGAAACGTCCGCGCGAACTGCGGCTCGGAGCAGCCAGCAGCCAGCGGAGCGCAGCGCCCCCGGCGCGCGTCACGAGGAAGCTCGCGCGGCCAGATGCTGAACGGCTCTCGGTGTTGCGGCGGCTAGAGAAGGAAGAGGAAAAGATTAGGGTTGAATGAGCAACCAGCCCTTTTATTTTCCCCGATCTTTGCGGACAGCCGTCAGATGTGATTGAACGGTTCAGATGGATCCTGCGGCTGGGGGAAGGTGAGCCCGAAGTGGGCTGAATTGCCAGCCCAGGCTTAGGCACTCGGGCCCTAGGCCTAAAGGGGGCCGCGCCCCGAGCAGGCCGGGCTGAAATCAGCCAAATGGGTCGAGCGCCCTATAGACAACTAAAGCACAGTATTTTGTTATGAATTATGTTTATTCATTTTCAGAAGCCTTTTACTCATAGTTTTAAGTATAGTTTTTCATCTCTATGTTATTGGAACCAACGGGAAAATTACATGGAGAGTAGATATGAGAATTATGGATGCTTCTGAATAATGTTTCGAGATATTATAAGTTTCCGCTGCAAAGTTAAAGTTTATTGACTTCTCATTAAATTTGAACCAACGGGAGAATTTAATTTGAAGAGCAGATTATGTTTATCCTCTATTCAATTGGAGGAGTCAAAAAATATTTGTTTAAAGATGATTATGATATTGTTATTTTCTGACCAACGTTGATGACAATAATATTATAATTTGTTTATGAGTTTATGTTTAAAGTTAAATCTCTGATAAATTTTGCATCAAAGTGACCAATTGTTCAGAGAATAGAAAAGTAAAGAATTGTTCATGTTTTCCGCTGCAATGATGATGGTTATCTTCTTATTAAATTCAAACCAATGGAAGAATTTAATTTGAGGAGTAATGTTTTAAGATAATTGAGTTTTTATATGTTAATTTTATTTCTGCCCAACGGTGATGTGGAATTAATATAGAAGAATGATGTTTTATTCTATTTCTGCCCAATGGTGATATAGAATAGAACAAAACAAGATTTTAAAGTTTAATGAGCATTATTGTTGATTATTGTTGAATATTTTGTCAGACAAAGATTTCATGCTTTCATTCTTGAAGGCAGAAAAGAAAATGAGGTGAGTACTTATGACTCAAAAGATGAAAAGTGTAAGCTTTGTAAGCTTGAAGGCCATTGCATCAGAGATTGTGTTCTGTGTAAAGAATGGCTTGAAAAGTAAAGAATTCAAGGATATTGATCCAAGAAAAGAGATAGATCATTGAGAGTTTAGTTTGAGAAATGCTTCTCATGCACTCTCTATGAAAAGAATTTACTTCCATTTGCAGTCATCATGATATGAGATGTAATAAGTCATATCATTTTTAATTTGACTAATGTCGGATTAAGCGCCTGTGTTAAAGAGTATTTGGATTTGTTTCTGAATTTGATGATTGAACACGAGCTAATTCTGGCATTTATGTCCCTTTGAGGGAATTATCTCGCATGGCGAGAAAAGGTTTTGAGAAAATACCTGTATGGCGGGGTAAAGTTGGAACAATACTCATGTCAGACAATTCCGCATGGCGGAAGAAGTTTGGCAAAGGACTTATCCTGCAAGGCGGGAGAAAGTTGTGATGACTCATGTGCTTTTAAGTGTATCCCGCACAGGGAGAGAAGTTTGGAGTAGCTCTTATGCTATCCTAGCATTGACCGTGCATTTCTATTGTGTCATAGTCATTAAGCACTCAATGAGTTTAAAGAGAATAGAAAGTTACATACGAATCTAAAGATCAGAATGATATGCGAGCACGACTTGCAAAAAAAAGTACTGATAATAAAGGACTCTATTGAGTTCTTGAAGTGAAATGAGGAAACAAATACTCCCATACGATTTAAGAGATAACTTTATTTTGCATGATGTAATCGGATTAAGTAATCAAAGTTTCCTCGTTCACAAGAGTTCTAAATGGTTTTCGAATTGTGGTAGAAAACTTCATGCCACATTTCGAGGGGACAAATGAAAGATAATTACGAAAGATACTCCCTTACACTTTAGATAGGCAAAAGTGATCTATAAAAGATGAATGTGCTCGCCTGGGGAGTACGACGTTCATAATAACGATACCCCTAAAGCAAAGAAATAGCTAAATTCCTCAATGAACATTTTATGGTTCTGATGGAAAGATAGCATAGTCAGCCGGTATTCATACTGGACAAGTTTCAGAGTTATTAAACCGGTGCTTAAAGTGCCATATGAGAAAAGTTTTAACAGAATAAACCCAAATAAGAAAGTTTAAAGATACACTATCTTTACAGAACATGGAGTAATCTGGGGGAGCATGGTATGTAGATACCTAAGTGATTCAAGAGAAATAAATTTGTCAATACTTGTTGATGTTGTATGACTTATACAACACCTGTTTGTTTGCTCTTCAAAGAAGATGAATAAGTGAATAAGGATCTTGTAATACAGGAGCATGTAGAATCAATTGCCTCTTGGCAATGAAGAGCAACAACAGCCCCACATGAAAGAAGTGCCAATAGTTGAGGCCTCAGATGGTCTCAAAGAATAAGAAAATAAGATATTTCTGATGACTATAAAGTCTATGTTAGTGAAATTCAAATGGAGGGTAATCCCACCTCATTTGAAGAAGCCATGAAAGGCATTCGCTTGTCTAAGTGGCAATGAGCTAAGGATGATGAAATGAAATCACTGATTACCACTGATGTTTGGGACTTGGAAGTAATTCCCAATGGAGCCAAAACAGTAGACTGTAATGGGTCTACAAGACAAAATGTGACTCCAAAGGGAATATGTAAAGATGTAAAACGCGACTTGAATCGAATGAGTGCTAGTAGCCAGTGTTCACCTAAACGTGTGTAAACCATCGTTTACACGTGTTTAAACTGTAAACGGAGGGTATGCATGTAGTTTAGGGCCTAGTCATCGAATTAAATGCTAAAAGCGTGTAAACGGTCAACTTAGTCAAAAAAGGTGTAAACGGTGAAATTAAACGGAAGTTAAACACATTTACACACATAAACACACGTTTAAACGATTGTTTAGGCAATAAGAAACATACTTTGGTGGGATAATTGAGTGTTGTCGGTTGAATATAAATGCCATAAGTGTATGTTAAGAAAACTATAGGAGTTAGAGTAGCAAGTTTATGAGTATTATGTGTAATATGAGAATGTTGTGTCATTATTATTATATGCATACCTTAAATTTTAATTTACCAAAAAAATATAGTATAGAATTATGATTTTTATATATATTTATAACTACAGTGCAAATCGTTTAAACCATTTAATCTATCGTCTAAACTGTTTAAACGCTAAACGGAAGGTGACCGACTGTCTAGCGTTTAGCGTCTAGGATAACACTGCTAGGGGCACATCATGATCTGAGTTACATCAGATGAAAGAAAAGGCAGTTTTCCTTAATGGGGATCTAAAGAAAATGTTTATATGGCACAACCAAAGGTTTTTGTCATGAAAAGAAAAGAATTTTGGGACATCGTCAGAAGAAATCCATTTATGGATTAAAGACAAGTCTCTAAACAGAGGTATTTAAAAGGTTGATAGATTAACGAGAAATTTTGGGTTGTTAAAAAGAATGAGAGGACGATTGCATTTGTACAAAAGTAATAGAATGGGAAATTCATTTCCTAATCCTGTATATGTGGTTGCCATCTTACTTGCTAGTAGTGATGTCAATCTACTGCAGGAAAAGAAGAAGTTCTTGTCCTGAAGGTTCAATGAGATATGTTCTCGGTGAAATGTCTATTGTTATAAGAATTGAGATTCATCGACATAAAAGAGAGGGGGTATTAGGACTGTCGCAAAGGCATGCTAAGAAAAGATTCTAAAGAAATAAAGTATGCATGCGATAAATCCTACGCCTGTTCTTATAGTCGAGGATAATGGTTATGGGAACTTTAGTGTTCCAAGAATCGATATGAGATAGATCAAATGAATATGGTACTATGTGCTTCAGCTGTTGGAAGCTTAATGAATGCACAAGTATGATATTACCCTGACATAGTTTATATATCCGGGTTGTTTTGGCAAAAGTCTAGTCCAGATATAGATCACTGGAATGGAGTTAAGAATGTCGGTCTTATACTTAGAAAGAGAAAACCAAGTGCTCTCAAAAGGTTGTGAGTACAAAAATAAAACATTGTGAAATGTGTAGCGAAATCCACAATTGTCGCTAACATTCGCATTTGGAGGTTTTGTGTGGAAAAGCTCCAAATGAAATAGTTATCATCAATGTGATGCAAAGACATGGTATAGCATGATATGAGGTTGAGGGATAGGCAAAATGGTTAAGGAAATATGTACCCGGAATGGTTGACAACAGCAATAACCATTTAAGTGTTTTACTTCTATGACAACGAGTCAAGTGTGCTGCCAAACACATTGACGTTAAAGTTATACGTTGTAAAGGAGAAAGTCTGGAGTCATGTTGAAATGCATTGAGTATAAAAGTAACAGCAAGTATTTGCGGATCCGCTTATTAAAGGCTTACCGCCCAGTGCGTTCAGATAACACACAGTCGACATGCATTTATGGTATAGCCTATGTTTTCCGATGGCAGCACCAGAGTGCCCCAAGAGATTTCGTCGGCTGTCAAAAGTGGTCGAGGTACGTCGTTCATAAAGATTTACCCGCTCGATCTACTTCTAGAAGATCCAAAGAATATAACAATGTCATGTCAGTTTAGGTCTCTATAAATGTAGCTGCACAGCCCGTTGATCCCAAGCAGATATACAGAGTTCTAGCAACCTTCAAGATTCAGGGAAACACTCTACGCCACCTCTCGATGGCATCGGCATTTGTTTGAGCTCGCGGTCTAATTGTTAGCAGCTGCAGCTACACCTGCGAGGGCCGCCGAATTCAAGCTATACTTTGTAGTTCGCACTACCGGAATCGCCCTCTTTGCCGTGTGCCAGGGGCACACGGCAAAGGCCCTTTTGCCCACGGCAAAGGCTTTGCCGTGTGCCGCCCACGGCAAAGGGCACACGGCAAAGGTTGGCCGGCAAAGGGGCCTTTGCCGTGGGCCACTCGTCGGGCACACGGCAAAGGTTCGCCGAGTGCCAAAAAAACACTCGGCAAAGAGGGGTTTTCTTGATCACAAAAAAACCGAAAACAAATAGCAAAAAAATTTATTCAAATAGCCATTTTTCGCGGAAAATTCGCGCGCTACGCGGTTGGCGGGATTCGAACTCGTGACCTTTCCCTCGCGCGTGACCTCCTCTACCACTGCACCACACTCTCACTTGTGATTAGAAACTCTTCTGATTCCTACCGTATTATACTAAACCGAGTGTAAATTGCTTGTTTGAGGCCCTAAATGATTTCAAATTAAAAAGTTGTCAACTACAAACTTTCATAACTTTTTGAAATCTACAAGTCTTATTTTGGTAGTTTCTCCATCCGAGGTCGTTTACAAAATTTGAATTTCAAATTTGAGAACATTCAAACTTAGCTATCGTTGACAAGATGATTTCAAATAAAAAAATTGTCAACTACAAAGTTTCGTAACTTTTTGTGATCTACAACTCTTATTTTGAATGTTTTTTCATCCGAGGTCGTTTGAAAAAACTCAAATTTCAAATTTTGAGAACTACAAACGTACTTTTCATTAGCAAAACAAATTCAAATTAAAAAGTTTTAAACTACAAAGTTGTATAACTTATGAAGATCTACAACTTTGATATATGTCATTTCTTCATCCGATGTAGTGAGAGTAACATTGTTTACAAATCTTATAGATCTCTCTTATAGTTTCAGGAAACTCTACGGGAGTTATAGATTTTGTGAACAATATTCATATGAATTTGTCGAATGAAGAAATGACCAAACTAAAAGTTCTACATCTTGAGAAGTTATACAACTTTGTAGTTCAAAATTTTTTGATTTAAATTGATTTACTACTTCAAAATGTGGTTTTAATTATGGCTATGCCGAGTGGAAAAAAAACACTCGGCAAAGAATTTCTTTGCCGAGTGCATTTCGAAAAACACACGGCAAAGAAATCTTTGCCGAGTGTATTTTTTTGACACTCGGCAAATATTTTCTTTGCCGAGTGTATTTTTTTGACACTCGGCAAAGAAATTCTTTGCCAAGTGTTTTATTTTCGCCGAGAGTTTTTTGAAATGCACTCGGCAAAGAAATCTTTGCCGAGTGCCCGAAAAATTGCACTCGGCAAAGAGCTTGACACTCGGCAAAGAGAGGATTTCCGGTAGTGTCGTTCTTGCATGCATTTTCAGATCGGCTAAAACTGTCGGATCTATGCGTCTGTGCAGCTCTGATCCCGTTCTTCCGTGAGGAGAAGCCCCCCATCGCACTTAAGCCAGTCCAAGAACTAGTGCAGGATGGGGGGCATCTCTGTTCCTGCTGCGAATAATATATGGAATAAAATGTGCTCAAATAATATAGCTCCAGTCATGGGCTATTGCTGTCCCAGGCAATACGGGGCTGTGTTTGTGCATTACGGGGCTGTTTGGATCCTCCCAGGGACATCTCAGTCCCACGCATCCGAAATCGGACGCCTGGAAACGCTGCGTGGGTCAGACAACTTTTATAGGCTTCGAAGCAAACAAGCCCTACATGTTTTGCATACCACATAGACATGCACTTTTTTTTTCAAAAGAACTAATGAATACTATAAACATTCTTAAAAGCAAAACCACAAGGTCAAAGGTAACAACTACAACTGTGTTTTGTGTACACATCTCGTCGAGAAGAAACTGCCATATATGCATTTCAGTTGCCCATTTGCAACCAAGAGTGTTCCCTTCATCCAAATGATGGAAACATCTTGGCATAACTTTAATTAAAGTTTCTTCATGGAAATGTTTCATCATTGTTGCCTTGTAGGTCAGAAGAAAAACATCATTAGTTTTAATAATTGCCCATTAAACACTACCGAAAATCGGTAGTTTGCCGTGTGCCAGGAGCACACAACAAAGCCTATATTACACACAGCAAAGGCTTTGCCGTGTGCGGCCCACGGCAAAGCGCGCACGGCAGCCAGAGGCGACGGCAAAGTCGGCTTTGCCGTGGGCCTTTTGTCGGGCACACAGCAAAGACCTTTGCCGTGTGCCTTTTATTGGGCACATGGCAAAGGATCTCTTTGCCATGTGTCAAATAGCACACGGCAAACTTTTTCGGTGGTGAACAGAAATAAACCAAAACAAGTTGCGCCATTTTTCGCGTAAAAATCGCGTGCTCCGCAGCCGGCAGGATTCAAACTCACGACCTCTCCTCGCATGTAACTTCCTCTACCACTGCACCACACTCTCACCTGTGCCTAAATCCTGTTTTAATTCTTCCCGTATTATAGTCAACCGAGTGTAAATTGCTTGTTTGATGTCCTAAACGAATTCAAATTAAAAAGTTGTCAACTACAAAGTTTCATACTTTTTGAAATCTACAAATTTCATTATGGTGGTTACTCCATCTGAGGTCTTTTACAGAATTTGAATTTCAAATTTGAAAAATTCAAACTTAGTTTTTATTGACAAGATAATTTCAAGTAAAAAAGTTGTCAACTACAAAGTTTCATAACTTATTGTGATCTACAACTCTCATTTTGGCTATTTCTCCATCCAAGGTCTTTTGAAAAAACTCAAATTTCAAATTTGAGAACTACAAACATACTTTTTGTTGGCAAAATTAATTCAAATTAAAAATAGTTCAACTACAAAGTTGTATAACTTCTGAAGATCTATAACTTTTATTTATGTCATTTGTTCATCCGACATAGTGGTAGTAACATTGTACACAAATCTTGTACATCTCTTTTATAGTTTCAGGAAACTATATGAGAGATATAGATTTTGTAAACAATTTTACTATCGCTTTATCGAATGAAGAAATGACCAGACTAATAGTTATACATCTTGAGAAGTTATACAACTTTGTAGTTCAAAACTTTTTAATTTGAATTGATTTACTAATTTAAAATATGCTTTGAATTGTGACTTTGCCGTGTGCCAAAAAAACACACGGCAAACTCATACTTTGTCGTGTGCCACAAAAAAATACACGGCAAAGTACACGGCAAAATATGGCTTTGCCGTGTGCCAAAAAAAGCACACTGCAAAGTATGACTTTGCCGTGTGCCAAATAAAAGCACACGGCAAACTATGACTTTGCCGTGTGCCAAAAAAAACACACGGCAAATAGGCACTGGCACAAGGCAAATTTCGAGTACACGGCAAACTTCGAGTTTCTGGTAGTGAAACAAAAACTCCTGGCGAAGAAATTTCAGGGAAGAATGTTATCTGCAAGCTCACTGGATGAAAGAGGCTTTGAAATTTCTTCCCTTGGTTCAATAGCCGTAACTAGATTTGTGGGCTTGTTTTACCGAATAAGTCCAGGCAATTTAGCCTAAATCTATGGCTGACTCAGATTTCATCCAAACTCCAATTTTTTAACCTTTATAGCATATTTTCTTGAAAAGCGTAGTGACCTAGATGATACTGTGGATGGGGGAGTGGATATATTGCAATTCTACAAAAACGGTTTTTAGAAACGCCTCTATTTTTTAGGGGCGGACCAAATTGTACACCACGCTACATGCTAGCCATAGTTTTGTCCTCAGTCGGCAGGCCATGACGGGGACGGAGGGAGCCAGCTGTGGTGCTGCAGCCTGCGAGGAGGGGATGATGTCCTCAGTTGGGTGGGTTTGCGAATTTTTGCGAGCACCAGGGTTCATTGCTTCGCGAGAGACCCGCCGATCCATGACCCAATGGCTCATATCTCGCGAGCTTGCCGGGTCCGACGGCTGGTGGGTAACGGTCGACGTGGACCCGCAAACTGCCAGCGGAATGACCCACATTTTGTCTTGTATAGATTGTTCAGTAATACTTGTGAGACATCAGCATGCTCATCTAGTCTATTTCGCTGCCCCTCCACGATCACAACATCCATGGAACTATGTGGCACAATGTATATATCAACCATCTTCATGCCATATCTAGCCATCAATTCACATAATGGCGGAAACGAGGCCTAGCCATATTGAGGCATCCGCCAATGCTGCTGTTGGGGGATTGGCCTGCCAAGAAATCCACCTCTAGATTGTTAATAGCCACCTTTAAGAATTTGCCTTCGCTACACGGTATGCTAAAAAACTTGCCTTTGGACAAAGGTCCAAGACGGCGCATGCACTATTACCTTCAGATCATGATATTGCTCGATTATGAGACCGAAGTGACGAGGGTCTGAATTAGGGGTACCCAATCAAACCCTTAATCCGGGTCCTCACGATAATCCACCCCACAAAAGCAAAAAAGCCGAAGAGCCAAATCAAAGCAGATTCTCCATGCCCCAACAACTCGGAGGCCGCCCGACGAGTCTCCGATTCGCCCGACGAGTTCTCCGCCTCCGAGTGGCTCTCCTGTTCGCCCGACGAATCTCCGATTCGCCCGACGAGTTCTCCGCCTCCGAGTGGCTCTCCTGTTCGCCCGACGAGTCTCCGATTCGCCCGACGAGTTCTCCGCCTCCGAGTGGCTCTCCTGTTCGCCCGAGGAGTTCTCCACCTCCGAGTGGCTCACCGGTTCGCCCGGGGAGTTCTCCGCCTCCGAGTGGCTCACCGGTTCGCCCGGGGAGTTCTCCGCCTCCGAGTGGCTCACCGGTTCGCCCGGGGAGTTCTCCGCCTCCGAGTGGCTCTCCGGTTCGCCCGGGGAGTTCTCCGCCTCCGAGGAGTCTCCGGCTCGCCCGGTAAACTACTCGGCCACGTCCCGGCCCATCCGGCGCCGTACCCACTTGGTACCCGCCGCGTCAGAGCATGATGGGCGTCCGTCCTTCGCCACGACAGCCACAGTGGCGCCCGTCTCATCCGAACAGGAACGCTACAGTCCTGAGAGGAATGCATGCGAAACACCAGGCGCCCAAGGACGATCCCAGGCGTCCATGGACGACACCTGGAACCCGAAGAGGACACCTGGAGTACCCAAAGGCCTCGAGCAAGTCAACCACGACCCGGGAACTACCCGGGAGCTTACTCGAGAAGACATCTACACCAACCACCCGGGATGTACGGTCCCGGGTCCGGCGGGGTGCCCACTCCGTCAACACCTGCTCCCTGTACGGCTCGACGCGCGGCACAAGCTAAAGGCCTCGGGGGCAGTAACTCCCCTTGTAATTTTCCTTCTTTCTTACCCCCCGCTCCCTTCTCTCCTTGAGACTATAAAAGGGGACAAGGGGACATCAGTGGGGGGACAGACGGACATCAGTCGAACATTCGGCCACAGCACGAACAGCACGCTCACTCGCACAGCACAGGGACTTGGGACCCTCTCCCTCTCCTGACCAGTTTGTACCCCCTACTACAGACTTGGACTTAAGAACATCGGCACACACTGGACGTAGGGCATTACTCTCCGGAGGCCCGAACCAGTCTAAACCCCCTGTCTCTTGAGTCACCATCCGGACCCTGACACGCGATCGTAGAAATTTACTTGCCGGCGGTAGAGAACCCCGACAGTTGGCGCGCCAGGTAGGGGCATTTCGCGTGTCACGACACTTCACCAGGGCCCGGATGGCCCATAGCGGCGCCTCGCTGGCGCCCGGCGACCACCTGCGGTTCGGCTCCCTCGACTTCGTCTTCGGCAAGTCGGTGGAGCCCATCATCGGGGCAACTTTCGTGCGCCCCAAGCTTGCCCGCGACGACGACAAGACGTTCCACGACGAGGGGCCCAAGCCCTCCCACGCCACGGCGGGAGCCACCGCCTACGTCCTCGACCTGCTCGGTGGGGACCTGGCGGCCGCCCTGGGACGGAGCCCGTCCCAGGAACGCTTCCGCAACGTCTCCTACATGATCACCAACCTCGCCCTCCAGGTTGGAGGGCAGGAGCAGCTCCCCTGGGATGAGTTCATCGACTGCTACAACGCCATGTACCCGGAGGGACAGCCAGGCCTGCCGAGCGACCCGGCGGCCACCCCGACACCGGCGGAGTCCGACCCCTGCGTCTTGCCAACTGCCAAAAGCACGGTGAGCGAGCAAAGACCGCACCCGCGGTTGACGTGGGTTCCGCCGAACTTCGACCCTTCTCGGGAATGCTTCATGTGTCACACCCCCGATGGGGATGTGCAGTCTGCCAGCAGTTCGACGAGGGACGGCGCCCCCGCGGTGCCACCTGCCAATGCCCCTGCGGCTCCGCCTGCCCGAGCCCCTGCAGCTCCGCCTGCCAACGCCCCTGCGGCACCACCGCCCAACGCCCCGGCGGACGATGCCCGGCGGGTCAGGCTACAGGAGCTCGATGAGGCCCGGCGTCAGATCGAGGCAGAACGCCAGCAGCTCAACCGCGAGCTCGGGAGAAACGTGGACGGAGGAGCCGCCCGCGCACGAGCCCGGGACGTGCAACAACGCATCATCAACGACGGTGGCAACGCCAACGACGCGCCGGTCTTCAACCGGGCGTCCCAGAACCTTGCAGCGGCTGCTGTCCTACTCCGTGAGCACCCTGAACCAGCGGCGCCCGAAGATCGAAGGTTCCATCAGCAGCTCCGCGCGCTCCTGGAAACTGCAGCAGTCCAACAGGCGGAAAGCTCCGCCTCACGCCAGCGAGCTCCCCGGGAGCCCGATCATTCCGTACATCATCACGGGGCCACGACCGACGGAGGCGCCAGGCGACGGGACGAGCACCGTCAGCACCGCCCACGCCGAGCCTACAACAGGCGGCGCGGGGGCCGCTATGACAGCGGCGAGGACCGGAGCAGGAGTGCGTCACCCGACCCCAGGGGGCCGCGTGCCTTTGGACCCCGCGTCCTCGGCGCTCAGGTCCCTCCGCGCTTCCGAGCACCCACCACGGTGCCCAAGTATGACGGGGACACAAACCCCAGCGTCTGGCTGGAGGACTACCGGCTCGCGTGCCATGCGGGGAGAGCGCAAGACGACTACTTCATCATCAAAAGCCTCCCCCTCTACCTCGCCGACTCGGCCCGGACATGGCTGGAGTATCTCCCTGCGGGCAAGATCGACAGCTGGGCGCAGTTGTGTGATGCCTTTATTGGCAATTTCCAGGGCACCTACACTCGTCCCGGGAACCCCTGGGACCTCCGCAACTGCCTCCAGGCAGAGGACGAGACCCTGCGCGACTACATCAAGCGCTTCTCCAAGCGCTGCACCGAGCTGCCAAACACCGCCGACACCGACGTTGTCTCCGCGTTCCGGTTCGGAACCACCTGCGCGACCCTCATCCATGAGTTGGGGCGCAGGAAGCCACGAACCATCCGGGAGCTCCTCGACATCGCCACCGACTACGCCGATGGGGAGGACGCCGTCGCTGCAACCCTTGATCGGCCTCAGGGCAAGGGCAAGCAGTCGGAGGCGGTTGGCGAGGGCACCTCCGCCCGACCCGACAAGAAGAAAAGGAAGGACAAGCGGAGGCGCGATGGCCGCATGGTAGCAGCGGCCGAGCGGAAGACCACTAAACCCAAAGGGAACTCGGCGCCAAGGGACCACTTCGAAAAGCTCCTCGAGGTGCCCTGCACCAACCACGAGGGCCCCGTCAAGCACGCCCTGAAGGACTGCAAATTCATGAAGAGCTTCCTCGCCGGCACCCTGAAGAAGAAACCATACGAGAACCGAGACGGGGCCGGAGGCCCGAACGACGACGACGGTTACCCCAGGGAGGACGGCGCGGTCCTGATGATCGTTGGGGGGTCGGCGGCCTGCCCCTCGAAGCGCGATGAGAAGTTGATCCGACGAGAAGTTTTCCACACAGAACCCGTAGTACCCTCCTACTTAAGATGGTCCGAGGCCCCGATCACCTTTGATCGCTCCGATCATCCCGACCATGTCCCACAACCCGGAAGGTACCCGCTCGTGGTTGCTCCTCTCTTCGGGACGAAACGCGTCCACAAGGTGTTGATGGACGGTGGGAGCGGCCTCAACATCCTCTACGCCGACACTCTCGATGAGATGGGGATCTCGCGCTCCCAGCTTCGGCCATCCGCGGCGCCATTCCATGGGGTCGTCCCCGGAGTGGACACAATGCCGCTCGGGCAGATCGACCTGCCCATCACGTTCGGGACTCCACGGAACTTCCACAGAGAAACCCTCACTTTCGAAGTGGTGGGATTTCCTGGGACGTATCACGCCATCCTCGGGAGGCCTGCATANTTCAATAGAACCCGACGTGTTGGCTTCAACAACACCCTTTCCTTTATCACTGGCCCCGCCCCTAGCAGCTTCGACAACACTACCCCAAACCTCCAAAGGATCCTGCGTTCTAGGAGGCAAAGGAGAAGGAGGTGAAGGAGCATTGATAGGCGCATCGATAGAAGGGGCTTTGGCCATGGGCTCTTCCCGTGCAGGGATCTCTTCCTCTTCAAACTGACTGAGGTCGATGCCATCATGGAAGGGGTCCATGATCCGCTCACCACCAGGTGTTCGAGGGACACCTTCACAAGTAATGTTAATGTTAGTAACAGGATTCCTCCACATATATCTTCACAACAAATGTTGTTTGCTATCCATGAAAAAATTCCCATTGAGCTCCATCTCACCAGCAATAGTCTCAACATCATCATGCATAGAAACTGAAGAGAGTGCGGCCGGAATGACTAGAGGCACCACAACAGAGGTAGCCGAAGGCAATGTCGCTGGAACAACTAGAGTCGGTTCAACGAGGGCTGCCGAAGGTGCCCGAGGTGGCTGAGGAGGTTGGCCACCAAGTGAAACAGCATGGGGCGCAATAGCCAAAGGAACGGCCATGATAACCTGTTTTTGGCGGCGCTTTTTCTGGGCAGACTCCAAAGCGCTGGCACAGCCTTGCTTGGCAGGAGTGGTCGAAGGCACTACCTTCATGCTGGAGGCTTTCTTGCCTTCACCACGTCCGCTACCCTGTCCACGGCCTCCACCATGGCCCTCACCACAGCCTCTACCCCTTCCATGAAGCGCACGCGAAGGCGCCATAGAACTACCTTCATCAATAGCTTTTCCCTTCCCCTTCTCCTTCTTCGTGGGAACTGGGGCTTCGCAATCAGAATAAGCAATTCTCAGCTCGTCAAAAACTCTGTTAATTCTCTTACCACCAACAAACTCCAAACAGCTTCGGTGCTCCTTCATATTGTAAACACCCAGAATGTCATTGGCACGATGCTCAACAGAAGCAACAAATTCTTGCTCGGCCATGCCTTCGGGAATCTTAGCCCCAAACCGAGGAAATGCTACTTTGTCATGTCCTCCAAAAGACTTGTAATCAACCTTGTATGGCCCCCAGTCAGCTGACAAGAAACTAACTCCGACCGCAAGTCCAGAAACTAACTCCGACCGCAAGTCCTTTCTCCACAAGATCACGGCTACAGCTTACACGCGAAGCCGCCCGGAAGGCTCGCCAACATTTCTTGAGACCCACACTGCCCACATCAAATTCAGTGCAAGAGATAAAGTTAAGGGGCTCAACTTTGCCATGCAGAGGGTAGGTCAGCGTCTTCATCCCATCAGCGGAGATAATCTCTTCCGAGGGCACCCTCACATTAAACCAATACTTCTGGCAGTCCTTGCTCCACTTGTTTCATTGAGCGAAGGAAAGTTCCACCTTCGCAAAAGCAGACCCCTGTCGATGTCAAGTAAAAGTAACACAACCGAAGTCCGGAGTGAATAACTCACCATCACCCTCAGTGGACTTGCTTTGGTTGTGCCCCTCATACAACCGGAGGAACGAATCAACATTTACCGCCGAATCATTAGTCTTGACAGGCCCAAAAGAAATGAAGGAGATGAGTGATAGCATTAGGGCTTAAGTGATGCAAGTGCAAACCATAAGGAGCAAACATCTTGGCAATAATGTTGTCAATCGGCATCCTTAACCCAGCAATAAAGAAATCATAGAAAACCACGGCTTTGTCATCCTGAGGAGCCGGCACTACATCATCACCAGGGGCACGACCGTGTCCCTTAGGAAAGTAACCTTTAGCCTCGAAGAAGGTGATATCCTCCTTGCTTATCCTTGATTTACCAAAAACAAGAGTTTTTGGCCTCCTGGAGGGATCAACGAGATCTTCAGGATCTGCATCAACATCATCCAAGTTTTCCTCGTCTTCGCCCTCTCCGTCGTCACCATGGTCATCCCCCTCTTCAAGGATATCCTCGACGGTATGAGTCTCCTCATCAATCTGCTTTGCGAGGCGCTCTGCCAATGCATCGGAAAGTCCGTCGCGAGAGGGGGAGCTAACCTCGGCAGCATGACCACGCGGGCTGCCTTCGTCGGCCATTTCAATCAAACGAGCAGTTTGTCTAGTGCGAGCCGCTGACAAAGGAAAACAACAAATAAACACGAGAAAACCGAACAAACATTGAAATGAAGCAAAAAAATATAACCACAAGAGAACAACTTACTTGCAACAGAGCAAGAAGAATGAAGTAAAAACAACCGAGCTCGCGAAGACAACAATGAGCGTCAAGGACAAGCTACCAGTTTAAGCGAAAGCGAAGGAAGTAAAAAAAAACCCCTACCCTCGGTCCTTTATATAGGGGGGTAAAAAATTATGACCATTACTAGTCTCGAAAAACAAAACATCGCTGCCAATTCAAAAATAATAATAAAAACAAAAAACCAAAAAATCTAAATCATGTTACAAAGAAAATCCAATCTGAAGCTAATGCATAAACGAAGATCATGACTCGGTATTTTCTCCAACAGGAGGAGGCGTTTCTTGGACAGGCAAAGGCAATCCTGAAAGTTCGAGGACATCGGCCTGTTGGAGAAAGCCATCGTCCGCGAGGGGCTACGGTTGGGGGATTGGCCTGCCAAGAAATCCACCTCTAGATTGTTAATAGCCACCTTTAAGAATTTGCCTTCGCTACACGGTATGCTAAAAAACTTGCCTTTGGACAAAGGTCCAAGACGGCGCATGCACTATTACCTTCAGATCATGATATTGCTTGATTATGAGAGCGAAGGCAATTTCTGATTAACTACGAGAACCGAACATATTGGGTTTGCCCTTCATTCTGACTCATGATAGGTCAACACTGGTGCGATTGTTGGCCTCTGCACGAGGCAACAGAAGACGGCCTACCCCGAAGATACCTTTGGTGGCGAAGGCACCTGAAGCCCCCAACGCTGCAGCGAAGCCAGGTTGGACCAGGTCAAACGAGGTCAAGCGTTGTGCAATGAGTCAATCCGTTCACACCAGGAGATGTAAATGTACCATTATGTCCCTTGATCATCCAAGTTGTATAGTTAGGATGATGATGCCTGGTTTTCAGGGGCATGGGGAGTGTAAAAATGTCTCTTGACCTCCCTATAAAAGGGGAGCCCTCACCAACGTGAAAAGGGCTGATTCCCGAGAATCCTATTGATGAGTAATATTTTGTTATATGTCTCATGTCCTCTGTCTTAGCTATTGTTTGTGTGTATTGTCTCTGGCTATATCACGACAGCTGCTTGTCCATTGTGTAGTGAACTATTGGACGAGATCAACACCATTCAGCATTTCAAGTTCATTATAACATCAGATTTAACTTCAATTCTACTATAAGAAGCCACATATATGTCGATCCTACGTGGAACAAGCGTAACTTAGTTGGTTAGGTTCCTTGTGGTGAAACCTGCCCACTAGGGTTCGAATCTCTGAATCGGCACGGGTGTCACATTTTCCTGGATTTATCCAAGATTTAATCGACGCTTTTCTTTCAGTGGTAGGCGACGTGCCCGTCGATAGCGAGGGGCCTGTGGTGACTTCATCAATCTCAAGATTGGAACAGCCGGCTAAGTCTCTCGGAGGTTGTAACACCCTAAAAATTAGACCTTAATAAAAATTAGAATTTAATATATTTAATTATTGATTTGCTCATATCATATAGGGGCTAACTAAAATTTGGTCGAAAATTAAAAGCAAGGGTACGCGTAGGAAAACATGTATGTGCATTCATGCCGGAGCATATTTTTGTTTGCTAGCAATTCATTTGGTGGGTTTTGAATTTCTATTTGAAATCCCCACTGAATTTGCTCTTGAATGAGTGTTTATTTGTTCTTTTCGCTTTAAGTCCGATTCTGGCCCCTGAACTCTTGCCCGGTCCGGTTTTGGTCCCTAAACTCCCTAGCCGGCCCGTCTTACCTCCCCCTGGCCGCAGCGCCGCGGCCCACCTCGGCCCACTTGGCCCAGCTGCCGCGCCGCGCCCGCCTCCCGCGCACCGAAGACGCCCAGCGCCCAGGCGTTTTCCACCCGCGCCGCTGACAGGTGGGGTCCACCTGTCAGGGCCGTCCCCTCCCTCCAGCTCGGACTCCCGCCGAGTCCGACGCCGCCGCGCCCAACCGCCGCGATTCGCGCGCGCGCCCGGCCCTATCCGCCCCGGACTCCGCGCGAGCTTATCCCCTACAACCTCCACCCTATAAAGCTACCCCAAGCCCCCTCCCTTACCTCGTTTCCCGTACCCGAGAGCTAGCGCCGCCGCCGTGCCATCCGCTCCGGTAAGCCGCCGCCGCCGCTCGATTTCGACGCCAAGGAGGAGCCGCGCTCGCTCCTAACCCTTTCCCCGTGCCCACAGGAGCTCTTGGAGGCCACCCCGACGCCCGGAACCCCGACACCGAGCCCCGGACGACCCCGCCGCCGAGCTCCGAGCCTCACCGCCGCCGTTCGCCGTCGAGCCCCCTCTCGGCCGCCTAATCGCCGTCCTCGACCCTCTGGTAAGCCTCGCCGTGCGCCCCTCGTTCTCCCGGTCCAACTCGCGCGCAAAACCGAGCCCCCTAGCCCCTAGTTCGATGCAGCGCCGCCGCTCACCGCCGCTCGCCGCCGTCCCCGCTCGCCGCCGGTGACCACAGCCGCCCGCTTCAAACTCAGCCGCCCGATCTGATCTGGACGGCCGAGATCTGCCCATACCCCTTCGGCCCGTAACACTTTGAAGAGCCAGTGAGCCGTTCGAGCCGTCCTTCGAGCAACACTTTGAAGAGCAAGAGCACCAGCTGCAGTACCAAGAGGAAGGCAAGTATAACACGAGAATTCCTTGATACCCATACACATTAATAATCACTTACATTCATGCATGAGTTAATCTGTTTTAGGATATCCCTAGTATCTTTGAGACTTACTGTTGACGCCTGATATGGTCAACACACCGAGATTGCGCTAGAACGCGCGAGATCCGCAATGGATCGATCAACTGCAGCAGGCCCAGGCGAAACCGGTGAAACCGGTTTAAGGATCCGGTGAAACCGGTTCCTCGGGATCTGCTGCGTAGACCTAAGATCGCCGGCCCGGGAGGGACCCCGTCAGGGCAGGCGCGCCTAGGGTTTCTCTGAGATCGGCGGGCCACTCAGAGCGCCGTAAAACGCCGTAGAGATGAAGAACGAATAGAATTAGGGTTGGAAACGCTAGGGTTTGGAGAATGACAAAAAGTAAAGATAATAAGTGTTTTGATCGATTGGATAACCCTCAATCGGCCGTGACCCTTCATATTTATAGGGTGGGGAGGTCGTACCCCGCAAGAAAAGTCCTATTACAACTCGGATCTACAAAAAGAGTCCAATCCTACTAGGACTCGGGGAAAACCGGTTCCACCGGTTTGGCTGTCAAACGGGTAACAGTGGACCAAACCGGTTCCACCGGTTTGAGAATCCGGTTCCACCGGTTCTTCCTGCCTTGCTGTCCTTGTGCCAATTTTGATCGCCAACATATGCCCCCCTGTTTTTTGGTAAAGCTTGTGTACCAGAAAACATTTTAGCACAAGAAAACACTCCTGAGGGTGATGTTAAACAGAATTCATCGGCCTTTTATTCTAAGGGCGATATTTAAGACTATCGGCCATATAAATCAAGCTCCTTGCCAAACACTTGGATAATATTGCTTTAAGTACCTTCCATTAAGAGCTCTTGGCAGCTGCTGACCTTGCAAAGTCTCCACCATATAAGAATTACCGAAGATCACTCTAATCACCTTGTATGGACCTTCCCAACTTGGAGACCATTTACCAAACTTGTTACTCTTCGATCCTATAGGCAGAATTGTCTTCCAAACGAGATCACCAACCTGAAAAGACTTTTGTTTTACCTTCTTATTATAAGCCTTAGCAACTCGAATTTTGTCCTTCTCAATTTCCTTCATGGCCTTCAATCGCTTGTCGGTCACTTCATCAATATTGTCCATCATCAAATTATGATAATTAATAGCATCAAGATCATTTTGCTTAGCTAACCGATAAGTATTCAAATTCACTTCAACAGGCAAAACAGCTTCTTGACCATATACAAGCTCAAAAGGAGTAACCTTAGTAGCACCATGTCTAGATATACGATGAGCCCACAAAGCTTCAGATAAAACCTCATGCCACCTTCTAGGATTCTCCTCTATTTTCTTTTTAATTAATTTGATCAAGATCTTATTACTAGACTCGGCTTGACCATTAGCCTGAGCGTAGTATGGAGATGAATTGAGCAATTTAATACCATACATATCAACAAACTCACGAACTTCCTTTGATATAAATGAAGTACCTTGATCAGTAGTCAAAGTTTGTGGGATGCCAAATCTATGGATAATATGTTCAGTAATAAACTCAATTACCTCCCGATGTGTCATGTTCTTCAAAGGTACCGCTTCGGTCCACTTGGTAAAATAATCAGTAGCCACCAACACGAAGCGATGTCCCTTTGATGAAGGAGGATGAATCTGCCCAACAAAGTCCAATCCCCATCCTCGAAAAGGCCAAGGTTTAATAATAGGATGCAATAAAGCTGCTGGAACCATCTGAATATTTTCAAACCTTTGACACTCTTCACACCTTTGTAGTAACGAAAACAATCAGCTATCATATTAGGCCAATAAAAACAAGCTCTCCTCAAAAGCCACTTCATCTTAGGAGCCGATTGATGTGTACCACAAATACCTTCATGAACTTCACCCATTGCAATCTTAGCTTGACCAGAATCCAAACACTTCAACAATAAATCTTCAGCCATCCGACGATATAATTCACCATCAACCAAAATAAATTTAAATGCCCATCGTCGGACTTTTCTGTCAACTTTATGATTAGGATTCTGCAAATATTCAATAATAGGTGTTATCCAATCAGTAACTTCGTCCTCATTAATTTTTGATTGCTCATGGACCGAATTACTGCTGTCAGCGGATGAACCGGTTTCTCCGGTTCCAAAAGCGGTTTTACCGAAATTTCCGGTGGAACCGGTTCCTGGATCCGGTGAAACCGGTTCTTCCTGGGCAGATGTCTCGGCTACGCAAAGTGTCAGCTTTCTTTCATAAAAATTTCTTTTCTGAACATCATAACCAGACGCTTGCTGAGCCAGAGCATTTGCCCTTAGATTCTCATCTCTTGAAACATGATATATAGAGAATTCATCAAATTGAGCAATCATGTCTAAACATTTATCAAGATATGTATTTAAAAGTCCATCAAAGCATTGATATACTTTATTAACTTGCTGTACAACCAGCAGAGAATCACCAAATGCTTCCACATGTTTTACCCCCATGTCATGCAAAATTTCTAGTCCGAATAATAAAGCTTCATATTCGGCTTGATTATTAGTGCAATCATTTTCTAATCGGTTAAGAGCTTCAAATTCAGCACCACTTGGTGATATAAAAATAATACCAACGCCACAACCACTCTTACAAACCGATCCATCAAAATGCAACTTTCATGGGGTAAAAGTAATATAACCGATATCTAGATCATTATCATTAATGCTATGCTCAACAATAAAATCAGCAACAATTTGGCCTTTCATTGATTTCAAAGGTTCACAAGCCAAATCATATTCAATAAGAGCATAAGCCCATTTACCAATTCTACCACTTAAAATTGGTCTATGTAACATGTATTTAATAATATCGGTTTGACAAGCCACTATGCAAGTATTGGATAATAAATAATGCCTCATCTTGTTACAAGCATAATATAAAGATAAGCAAAGCTTTTCAATAAATATATACCTTGTTTCGGCATCCAATAATCGACGACTTGCATAGGTAATAATATGTTCCTTCCCTTCGGATTCTTGAGTCAAAACAGCCCCAATTACTTGATCTTCAGCAGCCACATATAATTTGAATGGAATTCCTCTCCTAGGAGCTTTCATGACCGGCGGCGAAGACAAGTAATATTTAATCTTCTCAAAAGCTTCTTGCTGTTTTGCCCCCAAGTAAATTCAGCTTCATCTTTTAACCGAAGAATAGGAGTAAAAGCATTGACCTTCCCAGACAAGTTACAAATAAATCTCCTCAAATAATTCACCTTGCCCAAGAATTTCTGCAAATCCTTCTTGCATGTAGGAGCTTTAATCTTCTTAATAATATCAATCTTCTTAGGATCTATCTCTATGCCATTCTCATGAATAATAAAGCCTAAAAACTTTCCAGCCGACACACCAAATGCACATTTAAGTGGGTTCATCTTTAATCCATATCGACGCATTGTTTCAAAAGCAAGTCTTAAATCAGCTAAATGAGGATTTAAACTAGCCGATTTAACAACAATGTCATCGATATAAACTTCTATGATTAAACCAAACAAGTCATGAAAAATTAAATTCATTGCCCTTTGGTAAGTAGCTCCAGCATTTTTTAAACCAAAGGTCATGACTACCCACTCAAATAAACCAACAAAACCTGGACATATAAAAGCCGTTTTGGAAATATCCTCTTTGGCCATGAATATTTGATTGTAACCAGCATTACCATCAAGAAAACTAATAACTTTATGTCCAAAAGCATCATTAATAAGCATGTCGGCTATAGGCATAGGATATTCATCTTTAGGAGTAGCTCTATTAAGATTTCTAAAATCAATGCAAACTCTGAGCTTACCAGAATCCTTTTTCTCAACAGGCACAATATTAGATAACCATTCAGCATAACGACAAGGCCTAATAAAGTTTGCATCCAACAACCGATTAATTTCTTCTTTAATTCGGTCATACATGTTAGGATTGAAACGCCTAGCAGTTTGTTTAAAAGGCCTAAAACCAGGCTTAATAGGCAGCCGATGTTCAACTAACTCGCGGCTTAAACCAGGCATCTCTTGATAATTCCATGCAAAACAATCAACATACTCTTTCAACAGCTCGATTAATTCAGCTTTATAATCAGCTTTCAAATTTTTGTTTACAAATGTCGGCCTAGGTACAGTGCCATCACCAATATCAATCTCCTCTAAAGGATCAGCCGACGTAAAACCTTGTCCTAATTTACTCATGTCATCAAAGTCCTCAATAGCTTCACACATATCGTTCTTTTGTGCCCGATAGTGCTCAAGTCTCTGCTGCAACCATTCTGAACTATTCATTAATTCAAATCAAATGGTTTAGCCGATACTCAACCGGCTTTAGAACAGCAGGCACGAAGCCATCTCTAGTACAACTGATCATCTCATAGTCAGAAATATCTAAACCTGTTAAGCACTTAACATGATCATGCATAGACATGGTAGAACCATCAGCCACTGCAACACAAGCCGATGTGTCTCCATGCACAACCTCAATGTCTTCGTCTACCCATTGAATAAGAAATTGATGCAAACTAGAAGGTACACATCTATTTGCATGAATCCAATCACGATCCAATATTAAATTGAAGTTACCTTGGGTCTCGGCGACGAAGAAAGCGGTAGCCAACGTCTTGCTCCCAACGGTGAGCTCCATAGAAGCAACGCCCTTAGCACTCATAGGCTCGCCTCCTCCCACACCGCTGATAGTCATGTTGGTCTTGATCAGCTCATCATCAAGTCCACCAAGCTTCTTGAACACAGCATAAGGCATCAAATTGACAATCGCCCCGGTGTCAACAAGCATCCTTGAAATCGGCCTCCCATTGATATGTCCCTTCATGTACAGCGCCTTCAAGTGATTTTCAGAATCCTTTGGCCTTTTAAATATAGCTTCTTTTGGGCCAAAGTCTAAATGAGCGATCTCATCCTCCGGAATAATGTAATAATCCAAAGATAGGTGCACCACATTAGCATCAACATTCATATGTTCAGGTGACGACCCATAATCAACTAGCTGTTCATCGTCCATGTGCTGGGAATCCGATGACAACTTCTGATCAAATGCAGGAGTAACAGAAATTTCAGAGGCAATTCGAGATGAACCTGGATCAGCAGAAACCAGTTCCACCGGTTTCAGAACCGGTTCCACCGGTTCTGATGCAACAGTGGACAGCGACGGGGGTAGAACCGGTTCCACCGGTTTGGAATCCGGTTCCACCAGATTTTGACCTGTGGCTTCGGTCTTCTTCCACCCCTTGCCTGGAGGAATCATCGGCCTGTACTTGTTGAAGTGCTCCTCCCTCTGCTTCTCCAGTGCCTTCTCTTTCTGGTCCTGAAAGCGAAGTCGCTGCAACTTCCTCTTTTGTGTTCGTGTCAAACCTGGAGGACACCATCTAGGCATAAGGTATTTAGCTCTATCAATTTCAGCCTTTTTACCCACATCAGGCTTGGCAGCAACGTTCTCCTGGACTGATGACTTGACTTCATCACCAATTATCATAGGCATCTTGTCATCGTCCTTCAAATTTATTTGGAAGTCACCAATCTGGATGATGTCAGCAACAGTAGTTCTCTCCTGATCGACCTCCATCTTCTGGACAACTTCCTCCATCTTCTTAGGCTGATAAACTTGCTTGGGAGGAGAAGGCTATTTTTTCTGGGGAAACCGGTTTACAGAACCGGTTCCACCGGTTTGAGGTGGCACGTCCCAACCTGATCGACGAGGAGCCGAACGGTTATCCACCAACCTCTCATGTGCAGGAACTCTGTTATTACCCCATCCTGAATGAAAAGAAGGATATTGCGCAGGGTAATAAGGCATATTCGTCCCATTGTGATCCCATGCCAGATATTGATAATTATAGTACGAAGGCATCCATGGCATGTTCTAATATTGGTTCTGTTGGGGATAATAACCTGCATTGTCACCCTTCCACCTGTTATTCGCCCTTGAAGGCGAATTTGGCTTTTCTTGACGCATAGGTGACCTTTTCCTCTTTTTTGCCGGCCAATCATCTTCAACTGGCCTTTGATTTGCATATTTGGAAAACAATTGGTCATAGGTTACTTTTGGCTTTGCAACTTTGCCCTGATCCTTGGCCACATTGATTTTCCAGGTTCCAATCTCCGGACGCTTAGGCTTCAACATTTTCTGGCGCCCCTGAGTAGAACCGGTGAAACCGGTTTCAGGAACCGGTGAAACCGGTTTGTCCTGTACAGGCTCAAACGGCTTCTTTGATGATCCTTGCCCCCCAAGATCCGTGATTCTTGCAGTGATTTTGAATGTCTCTCTGCCATTGGGGGTCTTCTCACACACCACTTCCCTGACAATTGATTTCCCCTTCAGATTTTCAGGTTTTGGTTTCTCATCACTAGGGGTGGGCACTTTTTCACCAAGAACCAAAAACCGAGCCGAACCGAACCGAAACTGAACCGAACTGTCGGTTTTTCGGTCTTCGGTGTCGGTGTCGATTTCTGTTTTCGCAAACTTTGGTGGTCGGTTTCGGCTTCGGTTTTTGATGCTGCGACACCGATGAAACCGAGCCACCGAAATGCAGCAGCCCAGCAGGCACTCGCCTCCCTCCGTCCTTGCGACTCGGCCCATCACGGCAGCTCGGCCCAATATCGCTAGGCCTTTTCTTCTTCCCGTCATTCACGCAGCCACTCATTCACGTAACCTTATCTTCCACGAGACCACGACCGGCACATCCGTCGCTGCCGCCGGCGGCGGTGGCGCTCGGCGAGCGTCGGAGTGCGGCTCGAGGCCGCAGGCAAGCCGCAAGAGAAGGGGCCGCACGTGGCGGCGGTCCAGCATGTGCAGGCTGCGAAGCAATCTGCCAGGTCGATAGCGAGCGGCCGGCAAAGCAGACTCATGGCGATGGCGGCGGCCGTCCGTTGTAGGCAAGCAAGTAGCTGCCCTTGCTTGCTCCCGTACGTGCTTGTTTCATTGTTTGTTTGATTCGTTTTCTGTGTTCCCTTGCTTATGTATTCTGGATACTACGTGGTGATTCTTGTATTTATGGGTGCTTCTTGTTTCACGGCTGAAGATGGGGAGGAATCAACGGTGCAGTTCGGTGCAAACTGAACAACGAACCGAGAAAACCGACACCGATGAGGTCGGTTTTCGATTTTTCTTGGCACCGATCGGTTCTTCATTTTTCAGAACCGAAGTTTTGCAGCACCGAAGAAACCGAACCGAACTGTCGGTGAAAACCGAATGCCCACCCCTACTCATCACCCACAACAATATTTTTTCCTTTAGTTGATTCGACTTGATGCGGCCGAATCAGAACTTTAGGAGGCTGCATCTCAAGGGTGTTGACAGGGAAAGGTTCCTTATCCACCTGCATCTCATGTAGTGTCAAACGTCCTTCATTCAAGGCCGATTGCACCTGTCGACGGAAAACATTGCAATCATTAGTAGCATGCGAAAAAGAATTATGTAATTTGCAATATGCCCGCCTTTTGAGTTCTTCAAGTGGAGGAATAGTATGAGACATTTTAATGTTTCCATTCTTTAACAATTCATCAAAAATACGATCACACTTGGAAACATCAAAAGTAAATCGCACTTCTTCTTTTCGATTCTTTTGAATTGGCTTAAGAGATGGACAAGTGTACGATTTATTCTTAGAAGGCCATACAAGTTCAGCAACATACACATCTTCCTCATCGTCCGAACTACTAGAATCATAAGTAACAACATGAACATTGGAACGATGAGTCTTATATGTATCCTTATTATTTTTAATTCGGTTTTCAGCAACTAAAGACCTTATTTGCACTTGATTAACCGAAAAATGTTCAAAGCCATCTATCTTTTCTTTAATAGAGGATCTCAAACCATTAAAAGCAACATCAGCAAGATCCCTTTCAGAAAGTGACAAATTAAAACATCGGTTTTTAGTTTCTTTGAATCGTTTAAAATAATCTACAACAGATTCATCTCTTTGTTGTTTAACCGATGTTAAATCTGTTAATTTCAACTGAACACTCCCACTATAAAAATGATCGTGAAACTTTTGCTCTAATTGATTCCATGAATTAATTGAGTCGGGAGTTAATGAAGAAAACCAAGAAAAAGCCGTTCCAGTCAAAGATAATGAAAATAAACGAACTTTCAAAGCATCATTAGAACTAGCTTCTCCTAGTTGAGCAATATATTGGCTAACGTGTTCCCAAGTGGTTTTATTATCATCACCATTGAATTTCACAAAATTAGGAACACGCCAATTATTGGGATAAGCTACAGTATCAAAATTAGCAGAGTATGGTTTTTGATATAATCTAGAATTTCCCATATCAATGCCAAGCTTATCCTGCATCATACTAGCTAACTCGTCCTTCATCTTATAAAATTCAGCATATAAATTTGAACGAGCTAGATCAGATTGCACTGTGGCTATATTTTGAACTTGAGCAACATGAGGCATGTGAGTAGGACTTTGCCGCAAATATTGGTCATATACATCATTAGGAATCCCACTAGAATTAATAGGTTGATTAGGTATAGGGGGTGATGTATAAGCACGTGTTGCAATATAAGCAGATCCATTAACCACCTCTGTATTTCGGTTAGGGACCACCGAAATAGGGGGTGTAGAGTGTGGCACAATCTGCTGTCCAGCCTGAGCAGAAGAACTGGTGAAACCGGTTTCGCCGAGGCTGGCGAAACTTGTGTTGGCGGCGGTACCTGTCCTGGATAAAAATTAGGCAGCATACCATACATTGGGTTTTCAAGTGTTTTTCCTGGTGTAGCCGACATATTCGCATGCATACTCCCATGTTGTACAGGTGGTAAATTTTGTGTATAAAGAGAAGATTCTACCAACCTATCAATTTTATCCATTCTATCTGCTAGTGTGCATACTAATTCTTCAGTATTTGTAAACGCAGCACTAAGCTCTTCATTGGATTTAGGAACAGAAGTTTCGGGTGGGTGTATCGTTACCGGAGGGATTTCTTCCACCTTCTGATCTTTCATCATGAACGCCGGCATCATGAAGTCTTGAGTTCTTGTCACCTTGCCGTGGCGATCCTTCTTGAGCCCCATCAAGAATTGAGTCTTGAAGAATTCCTGGGCCGCTTCAAACTTCAGGCGTTCCTCCTCGCTGATCTCCTCCAATAGAGGGAACAACGATGTTGTCCTTGTCAAGATCTGTGATAGATCCCATCTGGCTAGGGTTTGAATAATCGGTTATTAAAACCAAGATTTCCAAATTCCCCAGCGGAGTCGCCAAAAATGTGTTGACGCCTGATATGGTCAACACACCGAGATTGCGCTAGAACGCGCGAGATCCGCAACGGATCGATCAACTGCAGCAGGCCCAGGCGAAACCGGTGAAACCGGTTCCTCGGGATCTGCTGCGTAGACCTAAGATCGCCGGCCCGGGAGGGACCCCGTCAGGGCAGGCGCGCCTAGGGTTTCTCTGAGATCGGCAGGCCACTCAGAGCGCCGTAAAACGCCGTAGAGACGAAGAACGAACAGAATTAGGGTTGGAAAAGCTAGGGTTTGGAGATAACAAAAAAGTAAAGGTAATAAGTGTTTTGATCGATTGGATAACCCTCAATCGGCCGTGACCCTTCATATTTATAGGGTGGGGAGGTCGTACCCCGCAAGAAAAGTCCTATTACAACTCGGATCTACAAAAAGAGTCCAATCCTACTAGGACTCGGGGAAAACCGGTTCCACCGGTTCCCAAACCGGTTCCACCGGTTTGGCTGTCAAACGGGTAACAGTGGACCAAACCGGTTCCACCGGTTTGAGAATCCGGTTCCACCGGTTCTTCCTGCCTTGCTGTCCTTGTGCCAATTTTGATCGCCAACACTTACTTTCTTGTTCAACCGGGTTATGCATCTTTTGGGTAGCAAATGCTAGGCTAAGCAACATGAGCTTACCGTCTTTGGACGATGATACTTGGATACTTATGATCATTTGCGAATGATTAAAATTTGCTTTTTAGCAACATGGTTAGGAAGCTGGAACATGTGATGTGTGCTTTGTTCTCAGCAAACTCTTGTTCTAGAATATGTGATGTGTGCTTTATTCTAGGCAATTCATGATCTAGAACATGTGCTGTGTGCTTTGTTCTAGGCAACCCTTAATTTGGACATGTGCTGTGTGCTTTGCTCCATCCAACCTAAATCGAAACATGTGCTGTGTGCTTTGTTCTCAATCAACCTTTAAACTGGAACAGTTGCTGTGTGCTTTGTTCTGGGCATCACTAGTTATGGTCTATCTTAAAGTGGCAACCCGGGAGAACAGTGCAACCACGGGAATCAAATGGGCTCTGGTCTTGACTAAGTAAATTTTGAAAGGTCTCGTAGCGTCCCTATGCAGTCACACCAAAGGTAGTGTGATGAATGTGCCTAGCTAGCACTGCGTGGTTGGGTTATAAAGTTCTTCTGAACTTTTACGCGACCAGTGGGGAAAGTGTACAACCTCTGCAGAGTGTAAAACTGTTATAACAGCCGTACTCACGGTTATGAGTGGCCTGGATCCTTTTTGACAGTGACTTTTACCCCGGTGATGTTTAAAAATGGAATGAAACTGGAATGATGGTGGACTATGATACTTCTCTACTTATACTTAATTTGGGTTACAACTGGGAATTACCTATTACATTGTAGTAATTTGGTTAATGCTAAAATTGAACAATTAAAAGTGCTTACCGCAGTTAAACCGTGTCTAGCCTTTTAAGCCTTCATCCCTCGTGTTATATTTGTTAAGTAAAGTTGGTTTACTTACACTTGCATTATTCAACAAAATCCCGGATGGGTAATCAGATGAACCTGAAGGTGTTGTGGAGTTCCTGAAGATGTTCCAGACTTCTAGGCAGCTGTCAACCAGTCGGTGTCCTTGTGGAGTTTGTGGAGCCACGAGAGTTTATCTTTTCGTATGCGTAAACTTTGATTAAAGACTTGAGTCTTATTTGTAATAATTCTGAGATGCTATTCTTTTGTATTCGAGCACTTGTTTTACTTTGATATTCTGTTATCCTAAAGCTATATGTGTGTGTTGGACTTCCTGGGTACACATATAGTAGCATTCGGGTTTATTCGTAAATCCGGGTGTGACAGATTGGTATCAAAGCAGTGCTGACTGTAGGACACACAGCCTAGTTAGAATGGTCATTTAGAGTCTTCTTTTGTCCTTGCTCTTATTTCATTTAAAATTTAACCTTGATTATTTTACTTATCCTTATTATTATAATTCCTTATTTCCAATTTACTTTAATCTCTTGTTTCACTTTGAGTTATTGTATGCAAACCTTTATTCTTATTAATCTATCTTACTCTATTACAAAATTTTAATTCATTCCTTGTTCTCTTTCATCTATAGATGGCTCGCACTAAGGTCACTCCGCACAAGTGTGTTGGAGAGTTCTTGCCTCCCAGAGTTGCTGAGCACGCCCTGCAGTTCTTCAACCCTGACCCAGTTGGAGAGATAGAGCTGCCGCCAGTACAGAAGCCACCAGTGGAGGAAGCTGAAGAAGATCCCGAGATGGTCGAGATCTACGATGAGGAGGAGGACCAGTTCGTGCCTGTTGTTCCACCACCGGCGCCACTAGCTCCAGTCAAGTCAGAAGGTGCTGCTGCCGGAGGAGGCCCAGAGGACCCTGAAGGCGATGGTGATGATTCAGATGGAGAGGACTCCGACTATGATGGCTCTGAGGACTCTGATGATGATGAGGAAGACCATCCACCTCCAGCTACAGGATGGAAGGTGGTGGAGACTACTCGTGATGGAGGAGACTGCTACTTCCATCGTCGTCTGCTTCGTCTACTTCAGCGCCACTATGGACATGGCCGTGTAGTGTGGACTACCACAGTGAGTGGTGGACTCATCACCGCTACACTGACTTCTGGAAGACCACGGCTTGTGTTCGAGTGTCTGCTCGACTGCTAGGCGCCGCCAGGACTGAGTCAGAGCACCCCGCGCTGGCTCCCAGGGAGACGCAGGAGGCTGGCATCACAGATGCTGCTCGCCGGGCACTCTACGCCTATCGTGGACTCTACTTCAGCCTTGTCCGCGATGGAGCAGAGCGCTACATTCCACGTGTGCCCCGTGGGAGGAGGACTAGCAGGATCGCCAACCCAGCTGGAGAACAGAGTGCCAGACTCGTGGAGACCGTCGGTTTTGCTGCAACCATCAACACGGAGTTTGATTCACTGCTGGATGAGCACTCCAGGATGTGGGAAGAGCTTCAAGCAGCAAGGCTTAGGATCGCGGAGTTGGAGCACCCCGGCGCTGAACCACCTATGGAGGAGCCGGAGTACCTTGCAGAAGCACCGCCCCGCAAGAGGACTCGCTACGGGACTTCTGCTAGCCGCACCACCATAGATGAGCATTAGATGGTCTTGAGTTGTAATAAAAACGCTAGTCATGCGAGTTGAGTCGTTTGAGTCATGTGAGTCATCTGAGTCCTAGTGTTTGAACCGTGTTAATGAGTGCTTGCTTTATTATTCTTGTGAACTTGTGTGATTTGGATCTTTGTAATGAGTGTGGTGCATGTGAACCTATTGTTCACATACATCTAGAATATTGGTTAGTTCGTTATTGAATAAATAGTTGGGTTTCTATAATCTATCTGTCTCTTTACTTTGCTTCCATATCCTTTATCTGCTCTCTGTCTGCTGAATTCTCTCAAATCTGTCTCTACCTTGTGCCTATAATCAGTCAAAATTGATTCATGGTATGGAATTGAAAAGTAACAGTGACATGTGTCTGTAACAGATGGCCAACCGGAGGAATGCTCGTGGAGGTCGTGTCAACCCAAACCCGCCACCGCCGCCACCTCCAGTGCCGCTCGAACAACTATTGGCCAATCAGAATCAGATGCTGCAGCAGATGGCCAACGCATTCGCAGCTGTACAGCAGAACCTGCAGAACTAGCCGCCACCTCAGCATCAGCCGCAAGTCAGAGATCGGCGTGGGGAGTTCATGAAGGGACGCCCGCCTGTTTTCACCCACGCCAGTGAGCCACTGCAAGCCGAAGATTGGCTCAAGGCGGTGAACCGTCAGCTGGATATAGCTCAGTGCACCGACAGGGAGAAGGTGCTTTATGGGTCTGGACAGTTACAAGGAGCTGCCCAAGAATGGTGGGACTCATATCTGTACTCTCACCAGGACCTGACCATATCACGTGGGCAGAGTTCAGTGAGCGTTTCCGTGCTCACCATATTCTAGAGGGTCTCATGACCCTGAAGCAAGAGGAGTTCCTGGCCTTGAGGCAGGGATCAATGACTGTCACTGCTTATCGTGACAAGTTCATCGAGCTCTCTCGCTACGCTCCAGAGAACATGGCGGATGACAAGAAGAAGCAGAGGCAGTTCCTTCGGGGATTGAATGATGGCCTTCAGTACCAGCTGCTCACTCACACCTTCGACAACTTTCACGAGTTGGTCGACAACGCCCTGATGCTGGAGCACAAGCGCCGGGAGATGGAAGACAAGAAAAAAAAGTTCCTCAACCAGACGAGTGGAAATAGCTCACGCCCCCGCTTCAACCCGCAGTCCGGTGGCCAGCTCCGCATTCAAGGCCCACCGAACTCTGGGAATCAGCAGCAGCGCCAACAGTACCAGCAGCGCCCGCCTTATCAACAGCAGCAGCAACAGCAACAGCGCCAGCAACAACCTTACCAACAGAGGTACCAGCAGCAGCAGCCGCAGAACCAGGCGCCACGCCTCACTCAGAGTAATGCTGTGCCTGTAGCACCCATGGCAGGCAGAGTTTGCTACAACTGTGATGACTCTGGGCATTATGCTAACAATTGCCCTAAGAGAGGCCAGAATGCTAGTGGGCAAAGCAATGCCCCAAGGAACAACGGTTAGAACCCCCAGCAGCCCCGCAACAATGGAGGACAGCAGAACGCTGTACGTGGCAAGGTGAACCACCTGAGCGAGGAGGCAGCTCAAGGAGCAACCGATGTGGTGTTCGGTACATTTCTAGTCAACTCACACCCTGCATCTGTTCTATTTGATTCCGGTGCTACGCATGCTTTCATATCTGCTCAGTTTGTGAAAAAGTATAGAATGACTATGCAACCCATGCCACATACGTTGATAGTTAATTCACCTGGAGGGGAATTAAGGGCAACATTAGCATGTCCAGAAGTAAGTGTACAAATAAGGGGCTAGAGTTCCGTGCCACACCAGTGGTCCTGAATTCCATGGGAATTGATCTCATCTTGGGGATGACCTGGTTGCACACATAACGCCGTAATCAAGTGTGCTCAGAGGGCAGTGGAACTAACCACCAAAACTGGAGAAAAGATCGAGTTTCAAGCAGATCCGTCTACACTGGGAACTTGTCAGATCAACCAGATGAAAGGAGCAGCCACGGAAGATATCAGAGTTGTGGGGGAATTTCCGGATGTCTTTCCAGAGGAGTTGCCAGGTATGCCACCAGAACGCGACACTGAGTTTCTTATTGAGCTTAAACCTGGAACTGCACCTATAGCTAAAAGACCATATAGGATGGGAGTAAATGAACTAGAGGAACTAAAGAAGCAATTAAAAGAATTATTAGATAAGGGTTACATCCGTCCTAGCTCTTCACCTTCGGGAGCACCAGTGCTGTTCGTAGAGAAGAAGGATGGCACCCAGAGGATGTGTGTAGACTACCGAGCTCTAAATGAGGTTACCATCAAGAACAAGTATCCCTTGCCTAGGATTGATGACCTGTTCGATCAGTTAAGAGGAGCTTGTGTGTTTTCTAAGATCGATCTACGATCGGGATATCACCAACTGAGGATTCGTCCGTCTGACATACCTAAGACAGCCTTCACTACCCGGTATGGATTGTATGAATTCACTGTGATGTCTTTTGGGTGTACTTGATGAATAAGGTGTTCATGGATTATTTGGACAAATTCGTAGTGGTGTTCATTGACGACATCTTGGTTTTCTCAAAGAATGAAGAGGAGCATGAGGAACACCTGAGATTGGTACTACAGAGATTGAGGGAACAACAGCTGTATGCCAAGTTCAGCAAGTGTGATTTTTGGCTGAAGGAAGTGTCATTCCTTGGACATGTTATCTCTAATGGAGGAGTGGCAGTTGATCCTAAGAAGGTGAAGGATGTTCTTAGCTGGAACCCACCGAAGGACGTTAGAGATTCGGAGTTTCTTGGGAATGGCAGGCTACTATCGGAGATTCATTGAAGGATTCTCCAAAATTGCCAAACCCTTGACCACATTACTAGAGAAGAATGCAAAGTTCATGTGGTCCGAGCAGTGTCAGAAAGGCTTTGAAGAACTCAAGAAGAGGTTAACTACCGCACTAGTATTAACTCTGCCAGATCTGAACAAGAGTTTCTCGATCTACTGTGATGCTTCTAGATAGGGATTGGGATATGTGCTGATGCAAGAAGGCAGGGTGGTTTCATATGCTTCTCGACAACTCAGGAAGCATGAGGTCAACTACCCGACTCATGATCTGGAGTTGGCAGCTGTAGTACATGCCTTGAAGATTTGGAGACACTATCTGATTGGCCACAAATGTGATATATACACAGATCACAAAAGTCTAAAGTATGTGTTCACTCAGGCCGACCTGAACTTGAGGCAGAGAAGGTGGCTAGAGTTGATCAAGGACTATGACCTAGAGATTCATTATCATCCAGGGAAGGCAAATCTCGTTGCTGACGCACTGAGCAGAAGAAGCTACGCCAACATGATAGAAGTGGCTCAGATGCCAGATGAGTTAGCCAAGGAGTTTGAACGTTTGAACCTGGGAATGGTAGCTAACTTGGTAGAACTTGAATCGAGCCTACTCTGGAACAAGAAATTCGCAAGGCACAGTTAGAGGATAAGAAGCTACAGGAAATCGCAGAGCAGATCCCGCTTGGTCACGCGCCGGGATTTAGAGTCGACAAACAAGGAACATTGTGGTATGGTAAAAGGCTATGCGTACCAGAGGTGAAGCACATTAGAGAAGCTATATTGAGGGAAGCTCATGACTCAGCCTATTCAATTCATCCAGGCAGTACTAAAATGTATCTAGATATCAAAGAGAGATACTGGTGGTATGGGCTGAAAAGAGGAGTTGCAGAGTATGTTGCTCTGTGTGATACGTGCCAGAGAGTCAAGGCAGAGCATCAGAGACCTGCCGGTTTACTGCAACCACTCCGGATACCAGAATGGAAATGGGAAGAAGTTGGTATGGACTTCATCACCGGCCTGCCGCGCACACAGAGAGGTTATGACTCTGTGTGTGTAATCGTTGACCGTTTGACCAAGGTGGCACATTTTCTCCCGGTAAAAACCACCTATACAGGTGCCAAGGTAGCAGAGCTGTATATGGAGAGAATAGTGTGTCTACACGGAGTGCCCAAGAGGATTGTGTCTGATAGAGGGATGCAGTTCACTTCACATTTTTGGCAGAAATTACATGAAGCTATGGATACCGAGTTAAAGTTCAGTTCAGCATATCACCCGCAAACCAATGGACAAACAGAGAGGACTAATCAGATACTTGAGGATATGTTGAGAGCCTGTGCTCTACAGTACGGGGCAAGTTGGGATAAGAGTTTACCTTATGCAGAGTTCTCTTACAACAACAGTTACCAGCAGAGTATCAAGATGGCACCGTTTGAGGCATTATATGGCAGAAAGTGCAGAACACCGTTATTCTGGAACCAGACAGGGGAGAGTCAAGTGTTTGGACCTGAGGTACTCAGAATAGCAGAATAGCAAGTGCAGACCATCAGGCAAAATTTAAAGGCAGCCCAGTCTAGGCAGAAAAGCTATGCAGATGTGCGCAGAAGAGAGCTTAGCTTCGAGATTGGAGACTACGTGTATCTCAAGGTGTCACCCATGAAGGGAGTTCGCAGATTTAATATGAAGGGTAAACTAGCACCTCGATACATCGGACCTTTCAAGGTGCTAGAAAGAAGAGGTGAAGTGGCGTATCAGCTAGAGTTACCAGAAAGACTCTCGGGAGTTCATGATGTGTTCCATGTGTCACAGCTGAAGAAGTGTTTGAGAGTGCCAGAGGAACAGTTACCAATGGAGGAGCTTAATGTGCAGGAAGATCTTACGTATACCAAGTACCCGATCTGAATACTGGAGAAAGCAGAAAGAGTTACCCGACACAAGGTGACGAGAATGTGCAAAGTACAGTGGAGTCAACATTCAGAGGATGAGGCAACCTGGGAAAGAGAAGAGGATTTGAGGGCAGAGTTTCCCAATCTTTTCCAATCTGTAGCCGAATCTCGAGGACGAGATTCATCTTAAGGGGGGTAGGTCTGTAACACCCTAAAAATTAGGCCTTAATAAAAATTAGAATTTAATATATTTAATTATTGATTTGCTCATATCATATAGGGGCTAACTAAAATTTGGTCGAAAATTAAAAGCAAGGGTACGCGTAGGAAAACATGTATGTGCATTCATGCCGGAGCATATTTTTGTTTGCTAGCAATTCATTTGGTGGGTTTTGAATTTCTATTTGAAATCCCCACTGAATTTGCTCTTGAATGAGTGTTTATTTGTTCTTTTCGCTTTAAGTCCGATTCTGGCCCCTGAACTCTTGCCCGGTCCGGTTTTGGTCCCTAAACTCCCTAGCCGGCCCGTCTTACCTCCCCCTGCCCGCAGCGCCGCGGCCCACCTCGGCCCACTTGGCCCAGCTGCCGCGCCGCGCCCGCCTCCCGTGCACCGAAGACGCCCAGCGCCCAGGCATTTTCCACCCGCGCCACTGACAGGTGGGGTCCACCTGTCAGGGCCGTCTCCTCCCTCCGGCTCGGACTCCCGGCCGAGTCCGACGCCGCCGCGCCCAACCGCCGCCGCGATTCGCGCGCGCGCCCGGCCCCTATCCGCCCCGGACTCCGCGCGAGCTTATCCCCTACAACCTCCACCCTATAAAGCTACCCCAAGCCCCCTCCCTTACCTCGTTTCCCGTACCCGAGAGCTAGCGCCGCCGCCGTGCCATCCGCTCCGGTAAGCCACCGCCGCCGCTCGATTTCGACGCCAAGGAGGAGCCGCGCTCGCTCCTAACCCTTTCCCCGTGCCCACAGGAGCTCTTGGAGGCCACCCCGACGCCCGGAACCCCGACACCGAGCCCCGGACGACCCCGCCGCCGAGCTCCGAGCCTCACCGCCGCCGTTCGCCGTCGAGCCCCCTCTCGGCCGCCTAATCGCCGTCCTCGACCCCCTGGTAAGCCTCGCCGTGCGCCCCTCGTTCTCCCGGTCCAACTCGCGCGCAAAACCGAGCCCCTAGCCCCTAGTTCGATGCAGCGCCGCCGCTCACCGCCGCTCGCCGCCGTCCCCGCTCGCCGCCGGTGACCACAGCCGCCCGCTTCAAACTCAGCCGCCCGATCTGATCTGGACGGCCGAGATCTGCCCGTACCCCTTCGGCCCGTAACCGGTCCACCGTGGACCCGTGGACCGAGTCCACGGCGCGGTCCACCGCCTTCGTCAGCGCCACGTGGCCGACACGTGGGCGCCACATCAGCGCCACGCCAGCCCAGCCAGCCACGCAGCGCCCGTTTTGCAGAAAAGCACATCTGTTTTCCAAGAATCAACCCGCAGTCCACCGCAGTTCAAAAATAATTAGGTTTAGGTCCTTTTTCTTGCGGTTTAGACCCTGAGTTTTTAAATAATTGAACCCACCATCCTAGGTTGTATTATTTACACGTTAGACCTTCTATTTTTTACGTAATTACATTTAGGTCCCTGTTTTCTCGCAGATAGGTCCCTGGAAGTTTACTTTGTTTGCCAGCAAGCCCTTAGACCTTGTTTTAGCTCTAGATTTTGCGTTTTAACTCTGATTTCAGTGATTCTTGCGCTCATGTATTCGTAGTGATGCGTAGAATAGTTTTGTTATCCTTTTAGCCACTGTTTTTATTGATTGGTGTACTGTTCTAATTTATTTCACTTGATATGCATGTACTGGCTTGTCTGGATTGTGTGTTGGTGATTGTTGATCGTGTCTAGCCGGTGAGCCGTTCGAGCCATCCTTCGAGCAACACATTGAAGAGCAAGAGCTGCAGCTACAGTACCAAGAGGAAGGCAAGTATAACACGAGAATTCCTTGATACCCATACACATTAATAATCACTTACACTCATGCATGAGTTAATCTGTTTTAGGATATCCCTAGTATCTTTGAGACTTACTTTCTTGTTCAACCGGGTTATGCATCTTTTAGGTAGCAAATGCTAGGCTAAACAACATGAGCTTACCGTCTTTGGACGATGATACTTGGATACTTATGATCATTTGCGAATGATTAAAACTTGCTTTTTAGCAACATGGTTAGGAAGCTGGAACATGTGCTGTGTGCTTTGTTCTCAGCAAACTCTTGTTCTAGAATATGTGCTGTGTGCTTTATTCTAGGCAATTCACGATCTAGAACATGTGATGTGTGCATTGTTCTAGGCAACCCTTAATTTGGACATGTGCTGTGTGCTTTGCTCCATCCAACCTAAATTGGAACATGTGCTGTGTGCTTTGTTCTTAATCAATCTTTAAACTGGAACAGTTGCTGTGTGCTTTGTTCTGGGCATCACTAGTTATGGTCTATCTTAAAGTGGCAACCTGGGAGAACAGTGCAACCACGGGAATCAATGGGCTCTGGTCTTGACTAAGTAAATTTTTGAAAGGTCTCGTAGCGTCCCTATGCAGTCGCACCAAAGGTAGTGTGATGAATGTGCCTAGCTAGCACTGCGTGGTTGGGTTATAAAGTTCTTCTGAACTTTTACGCGACCAGTGGGGAAAGTGTACAACCTCTGCAGAGTGTAAAACTGTTATAACAACCGTACTCACGGTTACGAGTGGCCTGGATCCTTTTTGACAGTGACTTTTACCCCGGTGATATTTAAAAATGGAATGAAACTGGAATGATGGTGGACTATGATACTTCTCTACTTATACTTAATTTGGGTTACAACTAGGAATTACCTATTACATTGTAGTAATTCGGTTAATGCTAAAATTGAACAATTAAAAGTGCTTACCGCAGTTAAACCGTGTCTAGCCTTTTAAGCCTTCATCCCTCGTGTTATATTTGTTAAGTAAAGTTGGTTTACTTACACTTGCATTATTCAACAAAATCCCGGATGGGTAATCAGATGAACCTGAAGGTGTTGTGGAGTTCCCTGAAGATGTATTATTCAACAAAATACCGGGGAATGCATCTTTGGACAGCAGATACAACAAGCCGCACAGAGACTTACGCATGCCATTGAAGCAGTTAGCAAGGGAGAGTTCCACCCGGACAGAGAAAAGGATGAGCTCACATGGGCTCTGCAGAATCCCGAGCATCCTGGACGGACGCGAGGCAAAGGAGGGGTTCCGTGGAAGTACGGGTTTGCCGACTGCATGACATTGGTATTATGCCCATGGCGGACCATTGGCCCCCGATACCGGGGAATGCATCTTTGGACAGCAGATACAACAAGCCGCACAGAGACTTACGCATGCCATAGAAGCAGTTAGCAAGGGAGAGTTCCACCCGGACAGAGAAAAGGATGAGCTCACATGGGCTCTGCAGAATCCCGAGCATCCTGGACGGACGCGAGGCAAAGGAGGGGTTCCGTGGAAGTACGGGTTTGCCGACTGCATTGAGTCTTACAGAAGTCGCAGCAGAAGAAGAAACGAGGAGTTGGAGAAGATGCGACGACTTGAGGAAAGGATACTGCAGAACGAACAAAGAACTGGGGAGGTTCAGCGGCAACTGGAGATAGCACTTAGCTCTCAGCAACAAAGCCGTGGATCCACCGGCGCTCCAGTAGACGCAATTAGCCCTACCCAGCATCATCGAAGCAGTTGCGCGTCCACTGACGTCCCAAATGATGCTCAAGTCCAACGCTACCCCGTGGACGATATAACCAGGCGAACGACCTGTGAGCTGCACAGTCCATTCAAGAATTTAACGTTCAAGGTGGCATACGGAAGTGCTTTGCCGAGTCAAGAAGGAGATCTCTACCATGGAGGGCAAATACCTGCTGGCTATGCTAGAGTTGGGGTGGAGCAGGTCTTGGCCGGGTACGAATCACTCCAGTTTGACATTCCTGGAGGTGACGGGGAGACGACACTAGAAGAGGCAGTTCATGATGTTATCCTATGGGAGAAGCGTTACATCGTCTTAACTCCTGAGGGGCCTTCGTCATCACCCCAAAGCTCAAGGGCATCTCCGCCGCCTCCAGCTCCGCAGTCCCCGCCGCAGCAATATTCGCCTGTTCTTCCTGAACAAAGGTCTCCGTCGCCAACAACTCAAAAATCTCCGTCACCTCCAGCTAAGCAATCTCCGCCGCCTGCACCTCCGCCAGCAAAGAAAGCTAAGCAACAGAAAGCCAAGGCACCAACAAAGCCACCTGCAAAGAAGCCAGCAAAGCAAGCCAAGGAACCTGCCAAGCTACCATGGGAAAAAACTGATGAGGAGTGCAAGCAGCATAGTCTGGATGAAGTTAAAGAGTTTTTCAAAATGAAGGAGCCCGAGAAAAAAGAAGTAGTTGATGTTGCTAAGTCTGCTTTCTTTATTGGCATGGCTAAAGTAACTCAGAAGAAAGTGTTGTCAGACTATGACCGCTCTATTAAAAAATCGTATGAGAAGAATCAAAGGGAGGAGAAGGAGCGACGGAGTCAACAGAGCCAAGAGTCTACCAAGAGCCACAAGAGCGTCAAGCAACAAAGGAAGGGAAAGGCTATTGCTCAACTCGGTGAGTAGGAGAGGCAAACAATTGATCCACTCATAGTGAATGCTGGAATTGGACTGGTCGACCTGCTTGAGTTTTGCAAAGGGGCAGGAATGACGCCCTCGCAAATGCTGGATGAGAGTAAGACCCCAAAGGCTATACCAAGGTGGCCATTTCAGCTTGGCTTACCTCTAGTTGACCCTGATACGTACAACACGCAGTCAACAAAAATGTATAGATTACATGAATGGTACCTTCAGGCGTCGGCCCAAGGCCAGAAAATGGTGGGATTGAAGATTAGAGATGATGACTACTTTCGTGGCGATAATGTTATGTATCTGGAATTCTCAGAATTTTACCAGATATACTATAGGGATGCCCTTGACGTGTCTCTCCTCAGCTGCTGGGTGCTGTAAGTGCTTCGTTTATTTCTATATTTAACGTCTCCTATGTATTGTCAACCTATTATTAAACATTTATTTTTTAAAATTGTATCCTGTAGAATGGAGATTGAAGAATGCAGGAAAAACTCATACTTCCACTTGGGCTTCATCGACCCAAAAACTGTAAACCAGCATATGTTAGTAAATTTTTATGAAGACACAATGTACAACATTAACAGATTCTTACGTGTACAACATTACAAGACAATGATTCTATTTCTTTACAACTTTGGGTGAGTACTTTTACTGTCTTGTGCATCTTTTAGTTTTCTTCCTAACATAATTTTTATTTCAATTGACGTGACTCTTGGTACAAAACTTGCATGTAAATAGGTTTCATTGGATATTATTTGTTATACAACCGGACATAAGCTTGTTGACCATCATGGACTCATTGAGGGGAAAACGGGACGCGTACCAACCAATGATTGACCTCCTTCAAAAGTAATTTTCGTCCTCGCACTATTATTCCTCTTTAGCTCAGCCAAGAATTCCATTTAATTCATATGGTGTGCGCAGGTGTTGGAAAAAGTTTCGTGCAGAGCAAAAAGGTCCATTCAAGGAACAACTTGGTATCAAGGGAGACTTTCCGGTAAATACTACTATACATAGACCAACATCTCTTTTTTGTTTCATTATCATGAATATGCATGTAATGACTTGACCATTTCTCCTATAAAGTGTTATAGGCAGAATCAAGGCACCAATTTATGTGGATATTATGTCTGTGAGTACATGCACACTCTTGTAGGGCATAAGACGATCGTCACTAATTGGGACCTGACGGTATGTTCCATTTCATTGAAATCTATATGTATGTATGCATGCATGCATGTGAGTCATAATAATATTATTTATATTTTTCTATTAACCACATCCTCAGATGATGCATATGAAAGATGAGATCTTACCGGACCAAAGAGTCGCGGCGATTCAAGAGACACTCTGCGGATTTATAATCGATGAGGTCGTGAGCAAGACAGGGGCGTTCTGGTGGGATGGACACGAGCCCGATACAAGGAGCAAATATTAGGCATTTTGTAAATATATATATATATATATATATATATATATATATATGCTCCTTTGAAATCTTGGTGTAAATATTAATATTGAAATCTTGATGTAAATATTAATATTAATCTTGGATTTATCAAAATTTGTTTTATTTAAATATATATATAAGTTTAATATTATTACCGTATATATTAATATCAGTATTAATAGTTTAATGCATTAGTAACGTATAACTAATACATATATGGACATATACGTATATTATTATACAGGTATAATACGTATCTCTGTATAAAAGAAACCAGAAAAGAAAAAGAAAAAGAAAAACAGAAAAGAAAAAAAAAGTCCTTTACCAACCGGGACTAGAGGGGCTCCACACTGGGCGCCGCGTGGAGACCCTTTAGTCCCGGTTGGTATTACCAACCGGGACTAAAGGTGGCTTTTAGTCCCGGGTAAATACCCGGGACTAAAGGCTGGGACCTTTAGTCCCGGTGGCGTAGTCCCGGTTGCGGAACCGGGACTAATGGGAGTTCCCAACCGGGACTAAAAGCGGTTTCTCTACTAGTGTAACGAGCATCCTAGATGCTTCATTATTTCCAGCTGTTCACAAATTCACTTTCATTGCATGGCACAATTGCACCGTCGAATAACCAAGATCCATACTGAATTTGCTAGGCATGCTATTTTATTTGAAGATAAACCAAATTATGCATGCACTCCATGTCCTTATCACAAACTAAATCATTATGTCCGTTTTAATGGGCATATATATCCACGGCCAGCCTCTTCTTTTCTTTCTTCTGTCACACGGGCAACTAAGGTGGCTTGGCTACCTTCCAACTGGCAGCAGTCTGAACATGGCCAGAATGGCGACAATGCTATTGCTCTGTTTTTCTAAGGGTCATGGACGCTGGAACCCTTTGTGTACTATACTAGAGGAACTCGAGAAAAGAGAACATGGAGAAACATACCCAGTCTACAAAAATATACAATTAAACAAGCAGTCAATCAGTGTACCCAAACACCCTTGTTTGTACATAATTGCAAAATCAATAAAATAAATGGTGACATAAGAATACTGGTGGAACTATAAAATGGTTGTGAAATAAATATATCAGTTAATATTTTTGTCTACAATGTTGCTAATTCCATGTATATTATAGACAAAAATCAATAATTGCAATAATACTACTTCTCCAACATACTTCTTTCATTTTGCAAATTTATGAATTTGGGCAAAAAAACATATTAATATATCAGAGGAACAAATGTGGATTATTTGTTTTTCAAAATATACAGCTTCATATATCATTTTATAATTTGTGAAATGGGTTCGAGGAGACCCTAGTTCCATTGTTACTGCAGCTATTTTTTTCTTTGCATATCGAATACTTATTGTTAGAACTGCCATATCCATTCGACTGACAATTATGTGGTCAAAAAAAATTGTGGTCATTATAAGCCAAAACCACTTCTACGGGTTGCTAGCAACACATGATTTAGCCATTGCAAGCATCGTGGTACAACATTTGCTAACTGTTCCAAGTACCACACTCAGCTGCAGCGGCTTTGGAATTTGCTGATGAGGATCATCAGCAGGGCCTCCATTATTTACCCTATTACCGCTATTTGAATGCATGATGATTAGATGCAGCATTGAGAATGAATGTACTACGACCTTGTGCAGATGCACTTACACAGCTGGATTATGATATAAACCAACAGATGTTGTACCATCAGTTCCGTGATCGATACTGCTGTACAAACATTTGTTCAGTCAGTTGTCTATGTAAACCGACTGCACAAACACTCACTCGACACTGACTGTGTCATCTAACAATTGCCTGCTTCTCCAAGGAAATATAAAATTTAATGTGTGGTGTGTAAACTAAACCATGTTTCCATCTTTTACCCCCTACAAAACTGACGAGTGCAGTGTATGGAATTATATATATATACAAATTTCCCCATATTAGTTTATGTAAATTTAATCATGGATTGAAATAAAAAGCAATGGGTCCATGGAGATGTCACTATACATGCCGACAAATGCACTCTTCGCCTTTCTATTGTGGCAGTATGAAGGTAGATCATGCGTTCAAAGGCAAAAGAGCCAGGAAAACACAGGCTCTGCATGTCAGCACTGCACATGGCACAAAGTTTCAGAATTAGGATCAGGATATATCAGGAATTTTTAATGGTCAGCTATCCCAAGGCAAAACAAAAGAATCCAGCTAGTCTCATGATAGATGCCAATAAAAAGTTAGAACTCAAAAACAAAGTCTCATCTACGAGAAGAAGGCTGTGGACTGGATTGCCTTTCTTCGGTAGAACGATGGAAAGGAACTGTAGAACAGAACTAACTTGTGCTCATCGTCTTTTACTCTTCTTCCAGCTCTGTGTTCTCCTTTAGGTATTATGTTTTTTATTATCTCCCTCAAATTTTTCCGTTAGCAGCATAAGCACTAGAAATGTATTATGCCATTTTTCTTTTCAAAAAAACTATTCCTCCATTTAGAAATTTATAATAATGTCATATGAAACATAAAAATTTTTGTACTCATGTATGTTCCCCAGGAAAATCTGGTTCAATGTAGAAGATCTGGGAATGTCCATGCCGTGCCAATTGTGTTTAATTGACAAGAACACCAACTGAGATTCCACACCATTCTCTCATGTGAATGATTCAGTATGGGTATACAGTCATTACTGAAAGTAATAGAAAATTAGATATTGCATATCAGCGATGTATTTAGTATTATTCTGAGCATTTGAAATCCCGTAGCCTCATGGCAGCTATATGGGCTTGACCGGAACAGATGAGCAAGGTCAATTAAAGCCAACAGTACTAACATGCTCGTCTCTAGGTGTCAAGATCTGACCACGAACACTACCAGAGAACTCGCTATCCATCCTCCCTAATCGGTCACGGTTGGATTGGACCCGGTACCAATGGAAGCATTGGTACCGGGTCCAATCCCCAATAATTCTGCGCTCTCATTGGTACTGGGTGGTGGCACCACCCGGTACCTATGAGGCAACATTGGTACCGGGTGGTGTCACCACCCGGTACCAATGAGCCTCGGGGCCTTTGGTACCGGGTGGTGGCACCACCCGGTACCAAAGGGGCCCTGCGTATAAAGGGGCCTTCTTCCTCCCCCAGCCCGAGCCATGGCTCATTTCTTCGTCCTCCATTGAGCTCGGGTTGGGGGAGCTCATGCCGGATTTTTTCATAACTTTTGGAGATTTTGCAAACCAAGTCCGCTAGAAGGTTAGCAACTTCATCCTCTCTCTTTTGACGTTTAGTATGGTCTATTTCATGCTCTATGTTTTGAGTAATTTGTGTTTTGTGGAATGGATTGAAATAAGAGATTTTAGATTGAATCTTCATTTTATTATGAATTTGTAATAGAGAATCAATATATAGTTAGTTGTTGCATGTGTGGAGATGATGCACAAATTTTTAGACATTGTTTATATTTTTGGATTATTTGTAGAAACATTAAATGAATTTCATATTTATGCTTATTATGATTTTTAGATATTAGAAATGATATTCATATTTAGGGTTATTAGGATTTTTAGAGATTATAAATGAAATTCATATTTAGGCTTATAACGAAATTTAGAATTACATCTTTTTAGAGGCTTCAAATGACGTTGATATTTAGGGTTATTAGGATTTTTTGAGATTATAAATGATATTCTTATTTAGTTAGATTTTAAATTCAATTTTACTTCTCATGGTTGTCAATAGAAAATAGAATTTTACTTCTAGTTATTTGAGAATGCATGAGACCTAGGAATAATGGATAGTTTTTTCGTAATATACTAATATGTTATGTCAAAATTAAAAAAAAATCAAGTGTTCTAGAATCAACATGGATACTGCCGCTGGAGGAAGTGGTGATGATGGTAGGGGTAATCATCGTTCCTCTGCTGGCAAGGGGAAAACCACCGTCAACCCTCAACCGAAGCCAAAGAAAAAAGGAGCGTTGCATAGAGCAATGGTTCGATATTTGCAAAGGAAGCATGAAGAAGATGTTGCGGCAGGCTTAGAACCTCCGTTTGATGGTCGTTATGCTCCACCGCCAGTTGCGGGTCAAACAACTCCACCTCCAGACCCAAAGAATACGCCCAAAGATGCTTAAATACCACCGCCTGTCATAATGTGATCTATGTCTGTATTTGTTTTTCAAATTAATAAGTTTTTCCCAAGCAAGAACAAAACCTACGTACGATTTGTAAGTCTATGTCTGTATTTGTTTTTCAAATTAATAAGTCTTTAGAAATACATCTTTTTGGTGGCATCAAATGATGTTGATGTTTACGGTTATTAAGATTTTTAGAGATTATATATGATATTCTTATTTAGGTTTATTACGAACTTTAGAAATTGGGGATGAATTTTTCATTGTATTTTGTGAATAGATGAATCGGCAATGGATGTACAACGCGGATAGACGCTCATCTGACTTCATTAATGGCGTTCATCAATTCCTCGCGCGGCAGAGGCTAACTCGACCTCGGGTTTATATGCTGTCCATGCAAGGTCTGTGAGAATAAGAAGGATTATCACATCTCGAAGAAGGTGGTCCACACACACTTGCTTATGAGTGGTTTCATGCCTAACTATATCTGTTGGACCAAACACGGCGAAGCGGGGATATTCTTTGAAGAAGGTGATGAAGAAGGTGACGACAACATCCCGGACTTTGCACAATACGGTGCCTTTGCAGATGATACGGCAATGGGCGAGGGTGAAGCAGTTGCAGAGGATGAGGATGATGACGCCTTAGGTGGCATGATCCGTGATGAAGAGAAAGACTGCGAAAGTGCGAAAGAGCGGGAGAAGATGAACCGTTTGTTGGAGGACCACAAAACATTGTTGTACCCAGATTGCAAAGAGGACCAGAAAAAAATTGGGTACC
>CM014276.1:26708310-26740889 GCA_004135705.1 Alloteropsis semialata | reverse complement strand
GATCAAAAAGACAACTGAAGCTCGGGAGCATCAGGTTAACATGTCAGAGATGATTCACCAGGCTGTTCATCATGCAATGATCAACCAATCAGGCACCCTGGTGAATTCTTTGGACAATCTTATCAAGAAGGCGGTGGATGATGCTATTTGCTTGAAGGGTCCAGTATTTATAGCAGATTCTGCAGGAGCATCAGGATCAGGAAGAGGCAAAGAAACTGCAGATAATACAATGACCGTTGCTCCACAGATGCCAATTGCTCCACCACCTCCTGTTGAACTAGCCAACGGTTTCCTGTTGATGGCCGATGGAACTATTGTCGGCCCACATGGTGAAAAGTATGCCAGGACTCTGAGCAAACAAGAGAAACAGCCTGCTGCTGCAAGGCTACGTACAGAGGTTCCTTCACATCAGCGTATGGTCGGAGATTACAATAACTATGTAATGGACATAGCTGATGGAATGCCACATGGAAATCAACAGTCCGATTGGTCACAAAAGATAGCCGAGGTGATCCAGAATCAATTCGGCTTAAAGCCTAAAGATGAAGCGAGGTTGTATCGGCACCCGTACCCATCTTACTTTGATGCAGTGCCACTTCCTCCACGTTACAGAGTGCCGGATTTTTCCAAATTCTCCGGACAAGATGATATGACCACCATCGAGCATGTGAGCCGATTCTTGGCTCAGTGTGGTGAGGCTGCTTCTGAGGAGGGACTCAGGCTCAGATTTTTTCCTCTGTCACTGTCAGGGCCAGCGTTTACCTGGTTTACATCGTTGCCAGCAGGATCGGTCACAGGGTGGTCCGACATGGAGAAGCAATTCCATAAATACTTCTTTTCTGGTCTCAATGAGATGAAGATCTCCGATTTGATTGCCATCAGGCAAAGGAATGATGAGACCGTCAAGGAGTACATCCAACGATTCCGTGACACTAGGAATCGGTGTTATAGTCTGAAGCTGTCTGATATGCAGTTGGCCGAGCTTGCATTCCAAGGTTTGCTCGCGCCGATTAAAGAAAAGTTTTCTGCTCAGGAGTTTGAGACATTGGGGCAATTGGTTCAGAAAGTGTCAGCTCATGAGGTCCGATATCAGGAGATGAAGCGTATGAAGTTTTCTAAACAAGTGTCTTATCTCTCTGATACTGAAGAGGAGGCTGATGTCAATATAGCTGAATGGACTAAATCCAAGAAACCAGTGTCGCTCCCGTGGATCAAGCAGAATCCTGAGAAATTTGGATTCGATATAACAAAGGCCGATAAGATCTTTGATTTGCTGCTCAGTGAGAAGCTTATCCAGCTTTCTCCAAATCACTCGATTCCATCGGCCGATGAGTTGAAGAAGCGTAAATATTGCAAATGGCACAACTCAACATCTCACGAAACCAATGAATGCAAAGTGTTCAGAAGGGAGATCCAATTGGCTATTGAGTCAGGCAAAATCAAATTTGAAGACAGCAAGAAAGCCATGAAGATCGATGGTCATCCCTTTCCCAATAACTTTGCTGATTTCTCCTTTTCTGTTAATATGGTTGATGCTAATGAAAAGGGGAAGTTCAAGGTGCTTACATCGGACCACGCCAAGAGTTCTGGTGCCGTTGATCCTGTGGTTCAAGTTACTGTTGAAGAGCTACGCAGGAATCATCAGGCATTTGGGCGTGAATCTAATGCTCCTGGTGGATATCGACCGCGTGTGACTTCCCAAATGCTGATCAACAAATACAAAAGGCAACAAGCAGCAGCCCGAGCGTGGGAAGAACGCGAGGAACGGCGACGTCGGAGGCGTGAATATCAAGCNGAGAGAACGTGAAGAACGACGACGTCGGAGGCATGAATATCAGGCAAGGCGTCATGATGAAGAGTTTGCTGATCGGCGCCGACGTGATTACAGGTCCGACGGCCGACGCCGATATGATGAGTGGTCCGATGACCGACGCCGGTATGATGATAGGTCCGATGGCCGGCGCTGGTATGATGATAGAGTTGATGATCGCCATCACTACGGTTATAGGTCCGATTGGTATACAGATGGACGTCAAGCTTATGACCGGTACGATCAAGATGATGATCATTGGGGGTGTCCTTTCTTCGTATACTGCTGGAACGAGAAGCTTAGACTGCCATCAAAGGCAGATTGTCCTGAATGCAGCTTCCAGTATGAAGAGTATAGAGCTTCCAAGAGAGGTCGGCGATCAGTTCATGAACGGATTGGCGTCAGGATCGATGATCATCGTCAAAGAGATGAAGGCCGGGTTAACGCTCATGGCCACAAAAATAATGAAGGCCGGGCTGATGCTCATGGCCCTGAAAAGATGGAAGAGAAGGCTCCAGTTCAGAATCGGATTGAAGAACCTCCAATGAGGCCTGGACAGTGGTGCCCGTCAGGAATCTCTAAGTCCAAGAAGAGGCGTGTGCAACGCTTGCGCTATAATGAATAGATCCAGGAGCAAGAGTTGGCAAAAGAGAAGATGTGGCGCGTCAAGATGGCCAATGATGATGAAGCAAGTACATCGGCCGCAATAAATATGGTTTTGATGTTGCCGTCCGATTTCGCTGCTCCTGATGAACAAGACGACCATGAGGTCGATTATGAACTGGAAGAAGCCGCTGCATGCTTGGTTCTTGATTCAGAAAAGGCGGTTTTTGAGAAGCCAAATGCAAATGGGTATCGGCACCTGAAGCCTCTATACATCAAGGGATACGTTGATGGAAAGCCGATGACCAAGATGCTGGTTGATGGAGGAGCTGCTGTCAATCTCATGCCCTATTCCACATTCCGCAAGCTGGGTAAAGGGATTGATGATTTGATCAAGACAAATATGACGCTCAAGGACTTTGGCGGGAACGTTTCAGAACCTCGGGGGGCAATTCATGTGGAATTGACCATCGGCAGCAAGACATTGCCGACTACCTTCTTTGTGATTGATGGCCAAGGTTCTTACAGCATGCTCCTCGGACGGGATTGGATTCATGCCAACTGTTGCATCCCATCTACAATGCACCAATGTTTGATCCAATGGCAAGGCAATAAAGTGGAGATCGTCCCAGCTGATGATTCGGTTAGCATTGCTACAGCCGAGTCGACAATTTGGGAGTTTGAAGGAGTTGAGTGCCTGTCAGGGAAGACATGGGATGGTGACTTTCTCAAGGTGTCCGATCAAGGACTAAAGCCGATCCAAGCAGTCGGCTCTGAGACATTGTTTTAAATGGATGATTATATAGAAGATCTTGAAGACCGAAGTGAGTTCGGTAAATTAGGATTTGGATTTACGTCGGCCGATGAATTAGAAAAAATAGATATAGGATCTGGTGATAGACCAAGGCCGACGTATATCAGTGCTAAGTTGGATCCCGAGTATAAACAGGAATTAATAAAACTTTTGAAAGAGTATTCTGATTGTTTTGCTTGGGAATATTATGAAATGCCAGGTTTAAGCCGTGATATTGTTGAACATCGGCTACCTATTAAACCAGGATATCGACCACATAAGCAGTACCCAAGGAGGTTCAAGACTGAGATGCATGAACCAATTAAGGCCGAAATAACGAAGCTATTTGAAGCTAAGTTTATCAGGCCATGTCGATATGCTGAAGTGGGTATCAAATATAGTTCCTGTTTATAAGAAGAATGGAAAGCTACGTGTTTGCATTGATTACAGGAACTTGAACAAGGCAACCCCGAAGGATGAGTAACCGATGCCGGTGGCCGATATACTTGTTGATGCAGCATCAGGCCATAAAGTGATGAGTTTCCTGGATGGTAATGCTGGTTATAATCAGATTTTCATGGCAGAAGAAGATATTCCCAAAACTGCATTCCAATGCCCAGGTGCTCTCGGTTTATATGAGTGGGTTGTTATGACTTTTGGTTTGAAAAATGCCGGTGCTACTTATCAACGTGCTATGAATTATATTTTTCATAGGTTGATCGGCAGGATAGTCGAAATCTACATTGATGATGTAGTAGTCAAATCAAAAGGTTATCGAGATCATTTGGCCGATTTGAAGGAGACACTGGAGTGTACAAGACAACATGGATTGAAGATGAATCCACTCAAGTGTGCTTTTGGCGTGTCGGCCGGCCAATTTCTCGGTTTCTTGGTACATGAGAGAGGAATTGAGGTGAATGATCGGAACCGCAAGGCGATTGATGATATAGAACCTCCAACGAACAAGAAGGAGTTGCAGAGTTTGATTGGAAAGATTAATTTTCTGAGGAGGTTTATATCAAATTTGTCGGTCCGATTGGAGGCATTTACTCCTTTGCTGAAGCTGAAAAATGAAGAAGAATTGGTTTGGGAGTCTAAGCATCAAAAGGCATTGGATGAGATCAAGCAATATTTAGCATATCCGCCAGTTCTTATTCCACCACAGAAGGGTAAGCCGTACAAACTTTATTTATCGGCTTTTGATCATGCAATCGGCTCTGTCTTGATTCAAGAGGTTGATGGGAAAGAACGAGTTATATTCTATTTAAGCCGAAGATTGCTAGATCCTGAAACTCGGTATTCATATGTGGAGAAGCTTTGCCTTTGTTTGTATTTTTCTTGTACAAAAGTAAGGCATTATTTGCTATCGGCCGAGTGTACTGTGATCTGTAGAGAAGATGTGATCAAGTATATGTTATCAATGCCAATCATGAAAGGAAGAATTGGAAAATGGGTTTTTGCTTTGACAGAATTTGATCTCAGATATGAATCGGCCAAAGCGGTAAAAGGGCAAGTAATGGCTGATTTGGTTGCTGATCATTGTGGACCTAACATTAATAATGTTGAGCAAAACATTATAAAACTTGGTGAATCTGGTCCGATGGAAAAGGCCAATGTGGTTGACGCGGTTCCTTGGACTATATTCTTCGATGGTTCTTCTTGTAATGATGGTTGCGGAATCGGTCTGGTTATTATTTCGCCTCGGGGGGCAAGGTTTGAATTTGCTTTTCCGATTGAGAAGTGCACAAATAATCAGGCGGAATATGAGGCACTGATGAAAGGTCTCCAGATTCTTAAAGATATCGGAGCTCAGTTTGTTGAGGTATTTGGAGATTCTTTATTGATTATCAATCAGTTACTCGGCAAATATGATTGCAAGATGGATGCTTTGTTATCTTATTTTGAAAGATGCCGAGATTTGATTAGCCAGTTCGCATTGGTGACCCTTAAGCATGTTCCAAGACATCATAATGAAGAAGCAAATCGGCTGGCGCAAAAGGCGTCTGGCTATCGGCCTGCGTCCGATGTAATGGTACAGGAGATACCAGAAGGAGATTGGAGGAAAGAAATTGTTGAATATTTGAAGGATCCTACTGTCAAGACTTCTAGAAAAGTACGCTATAAAACGATCAGACATGTCTTGATTGAGGGAGTGCTTTATTTTCGCTCGATTGATGGAGTCCTGTTGAGATGTATCGGACCTGAAGAAGCCAAAGTTTTGATGGGAGAAATTCATGAGGGTGTCTGCGGGGCTCATCAATCGGCATTCAAGATGAAATGGATGATAAGAAAGAATGGGTATTATTGGCCGACGATTCTAGAAGACTGTTTTGAATATTATAAAGGATGCCAAGAGTGTCAAAGATATGGAAACATTCAAAGGGCTCCAGCATCGGCCATGAACCCTGTTATCAAGCCATGGCCGTTTAGAGGATGGGGAATTGACTTGATCGGCCAAATTTTTCCACATTCAAGTAAAGGGCACAAATTCATATTAGCAGCAACAGATTATTTCACCAAGTGGGTTGAAGCTATTCCTTTGAGGGAGGTGAAGACGCAGAATGTTATTGAATTCGTTAGAGAACACATTATTTACCGATTTGGGATTCCACAGACGATCACAACAGATCAAGGTACGATGTTTACATCGGACGAGTTCAAAAATTTTGCTGCTGATATGGGTATCAAGCTTCTTAATTCATCGCCATATTATGCACAAGCCAATGGTCAAGCTGAAGCCTCCAATAAAAGTTTGATCAAGTTGATTGATAGAAAGATTGAGGAGTATCCAAGAAAATGGCATATTGTGCTTCCTGAAGCTCTATGGGCATATCGAATGGCTTGTCATGGATCGATCAAGGTTTCTCCGTATGAACTGGTTTATGGACATGAAGCCGTTCTTCCATGGGAAATTCGTACTGGATCAAGACGTATCGAGCTTCAGGATAAATTAAAGGCCGGCGAATACATGGAGCTCATGAATAGTGAGTCCGATGACTTGGCTGTTCGTCGGCTGCGCGCTCTTGAAAATATTGAGGCTAATAAGCTCAGGGTGGCGAGGCATTATGATAAGAAAGTGAAAGGGAAAGAATTTAAGGAGGGCGATCTTGTCTGGAAGGTTATTCTGCCAATTGGTTCTAAAGATCCCAAGTACGGCAAGTGGTCACCGAACTGGGAGGGACCTTATCAAGTCGTCCGATGTGTTCCTGGAAATGCTTATATTCTACGAACGCTTGAAGGAGAAATGTTTCCTAAAGCATTAAACGGGAAATATTTGAAGAAGTACTACCCTAGCATTTGGGTAAACTCATAAGAGCCGATGCTATGCGTCAGGCTTGAAAGCCGATGGAAAATCGCCTCAAGAACAAAAATAAGAGCCGATGCGATATGCATCGCCTTAAGGGCTATATCCAAACAGAGAAAAATACATTACATTATCAAGCCGTTCGATGACGGATCAGGCTGTTTGAAAAGGGATTGCATATATATTCATATATTTCTCATACAGAAGGATTTCAGAAGATAAAAGGATCTAGTAGGCGCCGATGTACTTTGTTCATCATTGCCAGAACTAGATTGAAAGAAGGAAGGGCAAAAGGAAGCGCAAGTTTGAGGAGATATCTTCTTCCTTGAGTCGAAGAAATCCGCTCTGGATGCAGTCCCTTGAAGAGCGCGCCGGTGGACGCTCCGCCCTAGCCTGTAAAGGGCACTCTATTACACCCCTCTGAAAAAACCTTCCCTTTGGTGAACCATGAGAGGAACCTCACGAGGATTCTTCTAGCGGAAGTTCCACCTGGATTCACTGCGGGATCAGAAAAGGGGGGAGTACCCTATACTTCTTCACGAGAATTCTTCTAGCAGAGGAGGAGGAAGGAGACGAATCCTATATCAAACAGGAGGAGTTTGTGCTCTACCATGAATATTGGTTGTGCCATGGCTAAAGGATGGTGAAAGAAGAAGGCTTAAGGCGGTTATTTATAGCCGGTAGTCGATGGATGCATTAGAGGAGGAATGGAATCCAGAGGACGCTCGTGGAAACCGTCCAAATGAAGAACAGTATTCTCGTGGAAATGCGGCATTGATTCAGGGCTGCCGTAATTAAAGGAGGGGCGTCTTTTGAGGGGCTGCATTGAAAAGTCGTATCGACTGAGTCAGAAGACGTATGGATACCCATGAGGTAAATGTAGGGATCCATATCTGTTCGTTGTCAGAGGTTATTGCCCAGGAGAAAGATCGGGGAACCGCGCAGTGCAGGGATGGAAAGTTTCGGCGCGAAAATCGGTGAGAAGTTATAGGTGACAGATACGAATTTTGGAACAAAATGATATTTTATTCCAAAATTGGGGGGCATGTGTTGACACCGGATTTTCGCACCTGACATACTGGGTCGGATGATGACATGATGAAGTTGAGACTGCGAAGTGGACCCGTTGACTGGTCAATGCCAAAGGTGACAGAGAAGGAAGCCGATGCTGAAGAGGAGTTCGATGAAGCAGGAATCCGACCTGATGACGAGTACAAGAAGAAAGGCGCGTCGGCTATGGAAGAAGCGTATCAGATTCGGGGACTATTTCCTTTTCAGAAGGTGTTTGAGAGTCCCGTTGTATCTTAAGCTTAGTTTACCTTATTTAGTTAGTCTGGTCCGATCAGGACTCTCCACGACTAGGGTATAAATATGAACCCTCGTCCATTGTAAAGAACAACTCTCACAATCAATACAACCCGGCTTCACGCCAAAACCCTAGTAGTAGTTACCGACGAAGCTCATTGGTGGACGGGCTGCATCAGTTCTGATCTCCGGCTTACCAGTAAGTTAGTCAATTTATCGAACTAATATAGGCTTTGAATTGAGGCGCATCGCCCTTTCTCGTTTATATTGTTCAACCGATTTATCTCTGGATAATCAAGATTGATATAGATTCCCTACGTCGGAGCTAGATCAATATTGATTATTCAACAGATTATCGTTTATCGGACTACACTTTAAGCCTAGATTCGCTACGTCGGAGCTAGGTATCAAGATTAGTCTAGATTCCCTACGTCGGAGCTAGAGTAATCTTGGTTACTAAAGGTAGTCTTTGCGGTTTGTTGGAGTTGCTAGATTGGTTTAGATCTACGCCATGTGAATCAATTCTACTTCTTCAACGGCTTTGAGCACAGGTCTTGGTCCGATTTAAGCAATATTTATCTTACAGCATCGTTCTATGTCCGATCTTGCTTTGTGGTTTAATCTGGTTGTTCTTTGAGTATTGCACTGGTGTAGATTCCCTACGTCGGAGCTGGATCTTTGTAATACGCTTAGATTAATCTTTGACTGTCATGCTTGGTCTAGATTCCCTACGTCGGAGCTAGGTTCATCTTGATTAGTCAAGGGAAGCTTAGATTATGCCTTATTGCTATTTGAACGTTAAGTATGGTGTAGATTCCCTACGTCGGAGCTGGATCTTGCTTAATTGTTCAGTAGCATATCTTAGAATCAGAACGTATCTGTTAATGTTTTACTTGCTTATTTTGCTTAATCTGATCAACACCTGTGCGAGCATCTTGTTTAATTGACAGGTTGATAAGTCGAGTTTGATTATCTAGTTATCTGATCTGATCATAGTTGGAGAAATCTAGATTCCCTACGTCGGAGCTAGATTTCCCCGAAAAGGCTATAGTCCGATTGACTGGTTAGATGGTCCGACAAGATGAGTCAAACTGGCAATTAGACAAGATGGACAATGTATCGGCTTACACTGTGATTATTTAATATCTTGTTTCAAGACACAGCTGATCCATTATTTTACATATTGGCCTTATTTTATGCTTTATTTCATTATTCAAAGGCTGGTCTGTTATATCAATCAAGGTCCGATCCTGATTGGTCCGATCCTGAGGTCCGATTTGGTGTCTGATTGAGGTCCGATCACTCGGTCCGATTGACGTCATCATTGAGGTCCGATTCTGAGGTCCGATCGGTATCGGCCGATGCGTGTCTGATTGGGTCTTGGCTACAATTCGACGTTACTCCATCGTCTGAAATAGAGCCGGCACAATCATAGAGCAATTTAACTGTTTATTCCCTTGTCAATTTCAGGTCAAATTGACTGGCACGCCGCGAACCTGAACTGGAGTGTAGACTGGCACTGGAGCGAAGCTGATCTCCCCGGTCATCGTGTGCTGCACGCGGGAGATACATCCGCCGATTTTCCGCGTCAACAAGAACCATGCTAGTAGATGGCGATGTTGGCGCCAAAACCCCGAATGTGTGTTCGGGTGGATTAGCGACGGAGCCCCCGAATGTAAATTCAGGTGGATGATGGAGCCTCTGAATATATTCTGTTTCAAATTCTCAAAACAAAATAATTAGTAACCAGCCCCCAAGTAAGAAGAATATTATAAGAAAATAACATAATAAAATTGAATGTTTGTAGAAATCAACATAACCAAATGAAGTGCTCTTTAGATTGTTCAGGCTATTTTGGTAGTACACAATGTTTATTTGGGGCGTTTAGCAGATGAGACTCGGGCGGTCTTCCATGCGTTAGTCCCTTGAAACAAGTGCACATGATAAATAACTAGTTTTGTTTTGGATCAGCAACATTTGGTGATACGATATGAGTATTGTAGTAGCCCCCGACTCTCTATTTGGTTAAAAGGTAACCAATTAGAGAGTAGAGCAAAAGTAGATAAAAAAGAAGTTTGCAAGTGGTAGCCCTCGACTCTCTATTTGGACGTTGATATCGAATAGAGAGTAGAGGAAGTACTGTAGGAAATAAAACTTGGAAAATTGAGAAACTTATCTGATATATCAGACATGTTGATTGAAGTAACGTTGAGCATGACAAACGCGATCTGATTGCTAGTAACAGGTAATCTGCAAAATAATAAATTGACTCGCAAATACGACAGTTAAAGCTGTAGGAACGACTAGAAAGCGTCGTGAATCTGTAGCCCCCGACCATCATGTTCGGGGCAACATGTTTGGAAAAGCCCCCGAGCATTATACTCGGGTTCGTTGAAAATAGAATGAGTACTTTTTACACTTGAGACCAATACTGGGCATGTATTATTGGCACTCTTGTGGCAGTACTGCTGATTATTGATGAGTACTTTGATCACTTGAGGTCGAGCACTTCGCCAAGCGCAACAGACCCTCTCATGATGGTACCTTGATATTTTAGTACTTGGATCACTTGAGGTCGAGCACTCCGTCGAGCGTAATGGACCCTCTCATGATTTGTACTTTGGTATTAATGAGTACTTGAATCATTCGAGGTCGAGCACTCCGTCGAGCACAATGGACCCTCTTATGATTTGGTACTTCGGCGTACTTTGGACTCGCTCGAGATCGAGTATTCCGTCGAATACAATGGACTCTCTTACGATCAAGCACTTTTAGAATAATAGAGCACCTTGAACCCACTTGAGATCAAGCACTCCGTCGAGCACTTTGGACTCTCTTATGGTCAGACGCTTCGAATGCGCTTCGGGCTTGCTTGAGATCGAGTGCTCCGTCGAGCATAATGGACTCTCTTGCAATCAAGCGCCTTAGGAATTAGAATAGTTCGAATCTTTGAGATCGGATACTTGGACATGCAGTATCTCGAAATCAGCTCAATAGATATTGTAAATACGAATATTGAGGCTTTGAATAGCCACTGATGCTTATGTGAAAAGGCAGTTAGTAAATAATATAGTAAAAATAAATATGCCCAATTTGAGTATGTGTTCGGGTATGCGATGGAGCCCCCGAGTATATACTTCGATAGAAAAAGGCTGTCTATACATTCGTAATAAATTTAAGCTGACGTCTTAATGCGTCTTACTGGACTAGATAATTCCGTTGCTCAAATTCAGTTTAGGCGTTTGTAATTTCACCAAGGGCGAGATGTACGACAATCTCTTTGATACCCGTATGTGTTAAGCATAGCCGCCCGTCATCGAATTTATGCAAGATTATTGCTAGTTCCATATTTATTTATTTATCACGGATGTATAAATCAACATATTGAATAGAATAATAGAAAACTGTAAAAGTATCTGAAATATCGCTTAGCTGTTTTGACATCCGACTTAGAGGAGCAGCATGCGTTATCCTTCTTGTGGCCATTGACAAGTCCCCGAGCGTCGTGTTAGTCGTGGCTGAGACCGCTGAGTGGACGGTCGTTGACGAATTCAGACTGTCATGACTCATTCCAGACTGGTTGTCGACTCGCTCGGTGTGGCCTGTGTTCACGGATGATGGCGAGTACAGCGTGGTAGCCCCATCCTTTGTCCCAAGTAAAAGCGAATGTCTCCTTCATTGTGCAGTTCGGTCTGTAGACTAGACAGAAAACAACTCAGATACGACCATGTGTGCAATAGGGTCATGTTTGGCCAATTAGTAGACGGATGATCAGTGTATGAAAAACACTTATCAGCTGGTTTAATTGAAGCAGAAAATTGTAAATAGGAAAAGAAAAAGGAAAACTCAAGTTGATTGGAGGCTGATGCGGTCAACAAGTCTTATTCAATGACGCTGCTCCATCTATGTTGATTGAGCTCCTCGAGGTCCCGTAGTCGGGGGATTGTCTGTTCGGGCGCGTTGGATCGTTCGGGCAACTTCTGGAATTACCGAGCCCGATGATCGCTTTGAACCTGTTCAGAATATAGGTTTCTGATGTGGGTCTGCTGCAACTTGGAAGCCACGCGTGTTGGATGCTCTATGTTGGCCCCTGCACACACACATACGTATGTGCTTTGCGCGGGGCACACGCAGCCATGCAGGGTTACACGTTGACATCTAGGTACGTGTGGAACCGGCCAGCAAACAAGTAAAAACATCATTACTCATATATTGAGTTGATTTGGCCTTTACTTGTCATGGAGTCGTAGTGAGAATCTAAATCGGATATGATTGGATCTCGATGGGACGTGGGAGATGAGTCCGAATTAGTCCAGACTTTACCCGGCTGATTGGAGCTTGCTCGAATTGACGAGTCGTCATAACGGCAAGTTGGCCAACCAAATCGTTCCCGAGATGACAAATGAAAAGGGGTTCGATGCTTGTTCGCTCGAATCGGCGAATTGGTAGAGTGTTTTTGGCGAAGCTTGGTGTAGTAGCGGCGGAAGTAGACGCATCTCAGAACCAAACTCCTGCGATGATTGGTATGATCAATCTTCACGCAAGGGCCCCTACCTGGCGCGCCTCTGTCGAGATTGTACTCGGCAGATATTTGGTTCCTAGGGAACCCTGCTTCCTGCAAAGAATGATCATAGTAGACGAATAGAGATAAACAGAGACAAGGGATTTTTATACTGGTTCGGGCCCTCGCGATTGAGTAAAAACCCTATGTCCAGTTGCTTTTTGTATTATTTCGGCGAGTACCAAGAGTACAATGTGGTGTAAAGAGTATCGGTTGTTGGATTGGATACCCCCTACGTACAGGATACCCCACTATTTATGTCCAGGGGAGACTTGCATTACAAGACAAAACAGACCTAAACCTATTAGGACTCTATCTCCTGTCTTCGGGCTTTCCTTCCTTGAATAAGCCGCCGTGTCCTGCTCGGAGTCTCTCGTCTGGAGTCGGTGGTTGGTAATCCTCGTAGTCGGGTACCCTGGTATTATGGCCACAACAGTTTCCTTCGTTGGTAGCCTCACTCAATTAGAAACTTCTTGAGCATCCTACTGAAGAAGATTTGTGGGGTCATGGTGCATCTAATCTTGTCTCCTCCAGTCTTGATCAGCTTCAAATCATCATCTTTTGTGCTCAAGGACCTCCAATCATCCTTTGACATCATCATCACCTTCTCCGTTGTTTGCTGCTGTCTCTTCTTCGTTGAATTCCTCTTGGTCCAGTGCAGAATATGTACCAAACTTCTACTCCATTGCGATGTGCATCAAATTCCCTTTCCAACGAGTGCTCATTCACTTCAAACGGACTCCGAGTGTTTTACTCCGACACTACGTTTTGTCCCGAGCAGATTTCAGAAAGCGTAGTGTTGAAAGATTTCACCATAACTCCTTGCACCGATCTCCAAAAATTATGATTCTTGATGCGTTGGAAAGAAGACTTGATGAAGCTTCATATTTTCTAACTTTCCTCTATGGTACCTCTCTAAGCATGGGTGAAAAACTGGTCTCAACAGCAACCTTCTAGAGATGTTGATGATCGGATCTCACAACTTCTTTGGGGCATGATTCATCACCTATAGCTTGGACAAACAAATCTCCAAGAGACATTAGTCTTAAAAATTAATTGACACCGGCATACCTTGTTCATCTTCATTTGTTTTGTGTGTGGGCTCGATAGTGGATGATGGGCCACTAACAAAAGTTAGCACCTACCACTAAAGAGTAGATCTTTACGTAGCCATCAACTTGTGGGAGCTAGTTTGGACTTGTTAAAGCCCAAGCTTAGTGTCTAGATTTTCACCTTCTTTCAAGGACACAAACAAGAAAGCAAGGGTATATGCAATAATAAAAATTAGGGTTAGTCCAAAAAATTAGATAGGTCTCCCTAGGGTTCGAGTTGCCGATCCCCGGCAACAGCGCCAGAAAAGCTTGTTGACGGTCCATAGACGCGCCAATTGTGAACCGCAAGCACACGGATGATCGTAGCTTTTCCCTTAGAGTATTCCATCCAAGGTTTATCAATCCGTGGATCGACAATGAACTACCTAGGGTTTTCCATCTAATCTAACGGATCTATTCCTAGCATTAGGCATAGATTGCATATGAGGGTAAACCTTTAGGATATGAGTGGGTGTAAAGGTTGATCACATCCGTAAACATAGGCAAAGGTAGAGCAACCAAAGGATAAACGGGCCTATCGTCTTCTAGTTGTAGTTCTAGCAAATAAGAGTAAGCGCATCATGCATCTCATCCAAAGCCATCTTTAAACTCTTACCTCCGGTCAACCTCCCGAGAACGCCGTCTTACATAGGATCACACCCTGTACACGGGATCACACCCTGTCACGATGCTCCCTATCGGCGTGGTTAGTTTACAAGGGCACGTCCACAAGTGAACGTGTCTAGATATCATGAAGGGTCGACATACTAGATCTAATTGCCATGATTACATAAAGCATGCTATATAGTCTAACCATGAATTAGACTAAGAAGCAATCATATTCATGATAGGTAGAAAGCATAGAAGGAGTTATTGAGTCGCTAAGAGATCGGATGACACGAAGAACATTACACATATAATAGATGTGTTTGGATCATCACCACTGAATACATACCTTTGATGACTCCAACTCGCTCATGAACTCCGCCATAGCACAACCACGCAGGGAGGCCATGGCGGCTAGGGTAGGCCTAAGCCATCCCTAGACAACTTCGAGGACTTGCGGCGTCCGTCGTCTCCTTTTGGTATATGACCTAGGTTTCGCCTAGTTCTGGTGGATGGATGTGCGAGCCCTCGTGCATCGGGGCTATAAATAGTCCGAGGAAACCTTATCTCGAAGGAGAGGCCGAGGCGGCGCAGAAAAGACCTAGACCGGCCAGCCTGGGCCCCTCTGGGCCGGCCGGCCTAGGGCCTTTTTGTGGCCCCTCGGTCCCATCTTTCGCGTGCAAGCTTCTAGATCCTTCAGGAGTTGATTTGCCAATGAATGTGGGTATTTGACGTCGTATTTGACGTCGGTTGCTTCGGGATAAGATTGGGTCTTGATATCTTTCCATATGTCTGCCTGATTCGCCTTGATCCCGAAGTCATCCGACCTTATCTTCAAGTCTTTGCCCTTCCATTCGAGGTTGGTCCACCATAGATGAGAGCGAACGAAATCCGAGTCACATGGCCTTCATTCCTCCGCGCTATGCATGATCTTGGTCATTGTCCAAAAGTGCTCATTTATAGCTCAAAAACCTGCATAAACCAAAATCCTCCAAAAATACATGCATATGCGAAAACGGGGTTATTTCAAGTGCCAAGTGGCGGGTTAGTATATGAATTGGTCCCAAAACACCACTTAAATAGCACTAAAAGTGTGTCGCTAACGAGCGTCAACACCCATCGTACAGCGTTTCGGGGTGATCCCTTTGATCGAATGTGATCGGGACCTCGGACCACCTCAATGGCTGTTTGCAGGGTTCGGTGCTTGCTATCTGCCTCTCGACCAGTTTTAGCTCGGATTTGGAGGTTCGGGTCGAGTAGCCACCGAAGATTGTGGCGATCTCCAAGTCTTCGGGGAGTTGTGGCTCATCGTCACAATCCATGTAGTTCGCATGCCGAGGGTTATGAGTGGCCTGGTCGCGTGGAGCCCCTTGCTGCTAGCTCTCCTCCTCCTGCTTCTACTTCTTGCACACTGTTGACAGTCCTTAAGTACCACTTTTTGACCGTCAATTCTCATAGAAAATGTATACAAAAATGCATTCACCATAGCTATAGGGCTTATATCTAATCCATTCCACAAGTTTTGGTGAATATGTGAGTGCAGGGACTAAATGGCAAAAGAGGAGGACAATTGGGCTCAGGGCCAGGTCGCCCGACCTCCCTAGGTCGGCCGACCTGGGCCCAAGCCCAATGAAGCCCATCTTCGACCACAGCAAAGAAGCACACTCTAGGACCATCCTAGCCGCTGATTCCATGTCGGTTGGATCCAAGAGATGGGAATGGTCCAAGGGGAGGTCACATGGATTGAAGGGCCCACCTCACCAACTAAATGTACTCAATCCAAGCATACCCACCTGGAACCGTCATGAGGACCCACAAGACAGTCACTCAGCCAAAGATTGGCCCGATCGGTGCCGGTGGACGGTCGCCCGACCGAGCCCGGTCGCCCGACCTGGTCCGGAGGCCAAACCGCCTCATCCTTCTGGTGCGCGTTCCCACCGCCTCCAGGAGTCCATCTACGCCGTGCATCACTCAAGGCGGTGGATCGAACGTCGGCCGATCTCCCCGCGTCGCCCGACCTGTGACTGGGTCCGTTCGTCCTCATCTTCCACGTGTCCACTCCCAACCGCCTCTACAAGCTATAAATAGCTGCATACCGGTCATTGAAGATCATCATCGAGCTGGAGTATCAAGTTAAGGCGAAGTCCTCCTCAAATGAGAGTAGAAGTAGGGAGAGAGTGAGGGAGAGTCTGGAGGAGTCCCGGCGTGTCGGCGACCCTCCACTTGTACCTCGGCGGATGCGAGCTCCTTAGTAAGTATCCGGGATACTCAGCTTAGTATCTAAGTCGGAGTTATAGAAATCTGAGTTCTCTATTGTGCTTGTGGGTTCGTCGCTTTATTTATAGAGTGCTCTAGTCTCTAGCTAAGATTATAGTAGTAGTTTATATCTTAAGCGTGGTGCTTAGGTTATCGACTACCTTCGTTTGCCTCGTAGCCCCACGGATTAGAAGAGGTAGACGGCAGGTGGTGACAGTCCTGTCCGTCCTTTGTAATCCTCCACGTACTGGTACGACGTAGAGCTGTTGGCCAGCAATTTCCTAGAGGTCTAGGATACCCCGGTGCCCAAAGCAAGCATAGGAGAATTCTCTTCGCTATAATCAGTCTTAGTGCTAAGTTATCCTCTCTACCCAGCCTTCATATAACCTCGATCGATCCGGTCAACTTTAGTGATTAGACAATGCCTTTCTCATTCCCTGTGGATTCGATACCCTGAATACTTCTGGGTGAAAGCTACAACAGTATTCGTGCGCTTGCGGATTTATCTGCGACGTAAGAAATACCAACACACCGTGCACTCCACAAAGTGATGCTTTGTTGACCGGCAAATAGGGCAGTACATCGGGAGATCGGCAGGCTTGCCCTGGCGCCGGTACGGATGCTTGTTGTCCACAGCCACGGTTTCCTCACCCTCGGTCTTGCGCTTCTTGTTCTTGTGTTTGTCTTTCTTCTTGTCTTCCCCGGACGGCTTGCTTTGTTCGGGCTTTCCTTGGACCCGGGCTCGGGCGTCCGTCATCTTGGCGGTCTCCTCCAGGATCCCGTAGAGCTCGGCCACCGTCTTCGGGTTCTTCTTGGCAAGTTCCTCCACCGTCCACTCGTCCTTGCAGCCCTGATTAAAGGCCACAATCACCCAATCATCCACCATGTCGGGGATGGTGTTACGGGTGTCGCTGAATCGGCAGATGTAGTCCCGGAGGGATTCTCCGGGTTTCTGCACATAGTTGAGCAGATCGCCTTCGTGCCCGGGGCATTTGTAGGTGCCTTGAAGTTGGCTTCAAACGTCTCCCGGAGATGGGCCCACGACTTGATACTGGCCTCAGGCAGGTTCATAAGCCATGTTTGGGCTGATCCCTGCAGGGCAGTTGGCAAGTAGTTGGCCTTGACGTAGTCGTCTCCCCCGGTGGCATCGATGATCGTGGAATAGATCTGGATCCACTCGCGAGGGTTGGTCGTTCCATCATACTTCTCGATGTTAGTAGGACGGAACTTTTTCGGCCACCTAACCTTGCGTAGGCCTGGGGAATACGCGAGGCATCCCCCCGTGCCTGGTCGAAAGTCACGTGGCGGTGAGTCCGGATGGGACCGATAGTAGCCCTCACGTGCTCGATAATCTCGATTGTAGTTGAGAGTTTCCCGAGCATCGCGATTGCGACAATTGCTTTCGAGCTGCGGCCTCATGTCACGCCCCTCGTGTGGGCGATAGCAGGATTGTCCGTTAACAGATCGGGAGCGAACCAGTTGGGGTTCACCAGGCCTGTTTGACGGAGCTGGTGGTGCGGCAGCGGCGGCCTCAAGTCTTTCCTTGGCCTTGTCCGCTGCTTCCCGAGCCTTCTTGGCAATGGTGGCCATCGGGGTTCCCTCGGCCATTGCTTCCATTATTTTCAAGAGGGTTTGGATCTGCAGATTGTCCTATTCAACTGCCTAGAAGTCGTTGTTAAGATTCCGGCGAGCCAACGAGGACGGGGTCACCAGTGTACGGGTTTTAGCCGTCTGGATGGTTGGTGACGAAGGTCTGAATTAGGGGTACCCAATCAAGCCCTTAATCCAGGTCCTCACAATAATCCACCTCCCAAAAACGAAAACCGAAGCACGTAACATACAGCAGCGCCCGAGCTAGTCTAGTGGAGCAGATATATGTGCGTAGATATGCGTGTGTACATATCAAATATGCACCTAAGCTTTCCTATATGCAGCATGCGTGCACTCAAGTGTGTGCTGTTCATACATTCGAGTACGTGCTGAAGTGCCGGCAATGATGGCAAACACCTCTCTCTCTCTCCACTGTTTTTTCTTCTTCCTGCATGCACGCACCTGCTCGCCCGAGAGGTTCCGTCTCGCCCGAGTGCCAGCTCGCCCGAGAGGTTCCGTCTCGCCCGAGTGCCTGCTTCGCCCGACAGGATCCGCGATTCGCCCGATGAGCTGCATGCACGCCCGATGAGCTGCGCACCTTCGCCCGACAAGAACCACGTCTCGCCCGACGAGTTGCAGGAAGCGCCCGAGTGCTCTCCGATTCGCCCGACAAGCTGCTCCATCGCCCGACAGGACTCCGATTCGCCCGACGAGATCTCCGTCTCCGACTGGTTCGCTCCTTCGTAACGAAGCAACCTCCGAGAAGACCGTGGCACCCGAAGTCAAGCTGATACACTGTGCCAACCACTCCCTGACGTAACTGACACCAGCAGGACATGGCTACAGTGCTCGGAAGGACGACGGGCCCCACAGCATGGGCAGGCACGCCTCCTTTTTTCCCGTTTTACCCTTTGACTGTACTTCTTCTACAGCCTTCCCTTGAGCTATAAAAGGGAAGGCCAGGCCTCCTGCGCGAGGCAGATCGACTCTTTTCCTCCTCTCTCCCGGGCCTCCTACGGGAGGCAAGGAGCCTCTTTTCTCTCCCGAGGAGTACTCTCCCTCGACTTTCTTCTTCCTCCAGCCGGTCACTGGACTGAGCTCGATTCACGCATCAGAGACTTGGGAAGCTCTCCCTCTCTCGCCCACTTGTACCCCCTACTACAAACCAGTGCAAACAACACGAGCAGCACGAACTGGACGTAGGGTATTACACCCCATGGGTGGCCCGAACCAGTATAAACCCCCGTGTCCTTTTGCACTACCACCCGAGGCCCGACGCGCTCTCCACGGTTTTATTATTTGCCGGCGGTAAAGAACCCCGACAGTTGGCGCCCACCGTGGGGCCTTTGCGCGTCACGTCTTTCTCCTTACGGGTCTCAGGTGGCCAACCGTGACGACGACGACGACGAGACGGCGGCGGCACCGACGGCCGCGACGACGACCACAACGCCGTCAACCGCGGCGACGACGACGGCGGCGGCACCGACGGCCGCGACGACGACCACAACGCCGTCAACCGCGGCGACGACGACGGCGGCGGCGCCAATGGCCGCGACGACGACCACAACGCCGTCAACCGCGGCGACGACGGCGGCGGCGGCACCGACGGCCGCAACGACGACCGTAGCACCATCAACCACGGCGACGACGGCGGCGGCAACCCCAATGACCACAACAACACTGAGGGCGGCAACAATGCTCCTGGCCTTCTGGATGAACCGAACAAGGCTCGGGGGCTCTGCCTACCAGGCACACCCAGTACTATTCTGTATGCAGATGCATGCATGCGTATGCATGTGCATGCAGGGATATCCTTTTTAACCAATGCATGCACGCCTTTTTCCAAATGTGTCGCGTCCCTCTGTTTTCTCTCTCGAATCAGCACAGCACAGGAGCAGGCAGTAGCATTTATCCCGAAGGCCTGCATGCATGTCCGACCAACCAGAGTGGGGCGGAGCAGGCAGCAGCAACTCAGTCACCCCCGAGAAGTTTTCCGACTCGCCCGACAAGGTCTTCGCTCGACATCATCAACGGCGACCGCGACCCCGACAACGGCAGCATCAACACCACGCGGCCGCGCACCCGCGGCGCAGCAGCAGTGGGCGACCCCCGCGAGGAACACCGTGGCAGGACGACCGTGCCCAAAGTCCGCAAATGACCTCAACTAACCTGTAACAGCTTTTTGTTTTCATGATCTCGCGCAGGGCCGCCACGGCGAGGCACGCCCCCGAACGAGCGCACGACACAACGACAGAGAGAGCTGCAGCGCCGACCGACGTAATCACGTTGGCTACCAGCTCCGCCCCGACCAGCGCCCGCTCCACCGACCGCCGCCCGACCTCGACTCCGACGACTCGGCCGCGCCTCCAAAGGAGTGCGCGCGCCCCGACCTCGACTCCGAACGACTCGGCCGCGCCCCCGACCTCGACTCCGAACGACTCGGCCGCGCCTCCAAAGGAGTGCGCGCGCCCCGACCTCGACTCCGAACGACTCGGCCGCGCCTCCAAAGGAGTGCGCGCCCCGACCTCGACTCCGAACGACTCGGCCGCGCCGCCCCGACCTCGACTCCGAACGACTCGGCCGCGCCTCCAAAGGAGTGCGCGCGCCCCGACCTCGACTCCGAACGACTCGGCCGCGCCTCCGAAGGACTGCGCCGCCCCGACCTCGACTCCGACCGACTCGGCCGCGCCTCCGAAGGACTGCGCCGCCCCGACCTCGACTCCGACCGACTCGGCCGCGCCTCCAAAGGAGTGCGCGCGCCCCGACCTCGACTCCGACCGACTCGGCCGCGCCTCCAAGGGAGTGCGCGCGCCCCGGCCTCGACTCCAACCGACTCGGTCGCGCCACCCGTGGAGTGTGCTGCCCCGACTCGGATGGCTCGCTCGACTCAGCCTCAACGACGGAACGCTCAAACGGCTAAGTTTTACCACGATCCTTCGTATTTCCATACATTTCCATTTACACTCTCGCATGCCTCTTTTGGGTGTCGCTAAAGTACTCGGGTAGCAATGGCCTCATCTGTGAAACCTCGTCCTACGTGCCGCCTACACCTAAGCCTCCCCGCTGAGCAGTGTAGTCTGCGGTAAGCCGCCCTCTCCACGAGCAGTGGTCAGCGGAACTTGGTGCTTAACACGTGATAAGCCAACTACACGAGGAAATACGTAGCCTAATAAAGGCAGGGCGTACGCAACTTTCCGTTAGTAACGAATAATTCCCGACTCCTCGCTTTACGCAATGCTTTTGCATTACACTGTTTTTTGCAGCTTGGCATGGCAAGTTCAGGTAAGCTTGCTGCAACTCCTACATACAGGGAACGGCACCTTTTGTCTCACCCGACCTCGGCGCGCGGGGTCAAGCATACGCATGCGATCGTTTTCCGAAACGCACTTTTCGAACTCTCTAAACTAAGCGGCTCCCGCCGGCCCTAACGACCCCTCGCAGCCCTGCGCTCGGGGGCTGGGCATCGGGACGGACGACTTCGACAGTCGACCTAACAGGTGATTCCAACGGGGTTTTTTTTTTTTTTTTTTTTTTTTTTTTTTTTTTTTTTTTTTTTTTTTTTTTTTTTTTTTTTTTTTTTTTTTTTTTTTTTTTTCGAAGGCTGGCCCGTCGAAGGGTTCAACAGCCGCCCTCGGGCACCTTGTCGAGCGAGGGGCGGTGAAGGATGGGTCCCAGCGGCCAGTACTCAGGCGCACGAGCGCCACGAGCGTCCTGAAACCGCGTTCGAGTTCTGGTGGAAAGAAAGATCATGGTTTTTCCTCCGGCGGAAAGGCAACGAGCCGCTGGGTCCGGTCGAACGGACTTGGTAACTAGATGATCTCGCCACTAGGAATTTGAGGTCGATCACCAGCTGATCCATCGACTCCCCACCGAAGGGGCGTCGGGCCTCACTCGAACCTACCCGATTGTAGCTCAACGAGAGTCGTGCTTCGGCCTGCGTGGCAAAGCGCGATACGTCTCTTACCCTCCTTCCTATCGCACGGGAAGCATGAGGGGAAAAACGCAAAAAGACGAAACGAATCCCCGTCCGGACCCCGGTCTCGGGATGCACACGGGGTCGAAATCGCTAACAGAGACCAGCAGCGTGGTCGCGTAATTCGCAACAAATCACTACACGAACGCCATAAACCTGCGAGCGAGTGTACCACTCGCCCACAGGCTCGGGGGCTACACCCGGCGGGTGCGCTCGCGCGCCCCCACCGGAAGAATCGTGACTTACTACATCTACGCTGCCACTCAGCCTGGGCGCGAGCCTCCATCTCCCCCCCAGGCTCGGGGGCTACTGACGAAGGTCTGAATTAGGGGTACCCAATCAAGCCCTTAATCCAGGTCCTCACAATAATCCACCTCCCAAAAACGAAAACCGAAGCACGTAACATACAGCAGCGCCCGAGCTAGTCTAGTGGAGCAGATATATGTGCGTAGATATGCGTGTGTACATATCAAATATGCACCTAAGCTTTCCTATATGCAGCATGCGTGCACTCAAGTGTGTGCTGTTCATACATTCGAGTACGTGCTGAAGTGCCGGCAATGATGGCAAACACCTCTCTCTCTCTCCACTGTTTTTTCTTCTTCCTGCATGCACGCACCTGCTCGCCCGAGAGGTTCCGTCTCGCCCGAGTGCCAGCTCGCCCGAGAGGTTCCGTCTCGCCCGAGTGCCTGCTTCGCCCGACAGGATCCGCGATTCGCCCGATGAGCTGCATGCACGCCCGATGAGCTGCGCACCTTCGCCCGACAAGAACCACGTCTCGCCCGACGAGTTGCAGGAAGCGCCCGAGTGCTCTCCGATTCGCCCGACAAGCTGCTCCATCGCCCGACAGGACTCCGATTCGCCCGACGAGATCTCCGTCCCCGACTGGTTCGCTCCTTCGTAACGAAGCAACCTCCGAGAAGACCGTGGCACCCGAAGTCAAGCTGATACACTGTGCCAACCACTCCCTGACGTAACTGACACCAGCAGGACATGGCTACAGTGCTCGGAAGGACGACGGGCCCCACAGCATGGGCAGGCACGCCTCCTTTTTTCCCGTTTTACCCTTTGACTGTACTTCTTCTACAGCCTTCCCTTGAGCTATAAAAGGGAAGGCCAGGCCTCCTGCGCGAGGCAGATCGACTCTTTTCCTCCTCTCTCCCGGGCCTCTACGGGAGGCAAGGAGCCTCTTTTCTCTCCCGAGGAGTACTCTCCCTCGACTTTCTTCTTCCTCCAGCCGGTCACTGGACTGAGCTCGATTCACGCATCAGAGACTTGGGAAGCTCTCCCTCTCTCGCCCACTTGTACCCCCTACTACAAACCAGTGCAAACAACACGAGCAGCACGAACTGGACGTAGGGTATTACACCCCATGGGTGGCCCGAACCAGTATAAACCCCCGTGTCCTTTTGCACTACCACCCGAGGCCCGACGCGCTCTCCACGGTTTTATCATTTGCCGGCGGTAAAGAACCCCGACAGTTGGTACGTTACAGAAACGTGGAGGACCCCGGGGTCTGCGCGAGCTGGACGACTCGGCGGCAGCACCAGCCCCATTCGCAGTAAGCACATGGATGTGGCCCATTGCTTGATCCACTATAGTCGACCCGTTCGCTCAATTGGATCACGGCAGCACCTTCTTTGGGCTGTTCTGACCCATTGCTTGATCCACTGTAGTCGAGATCCAATTGAGCAGTGCGATCAGCAATGTCCTTGGGAGTCAGATCCGTGAAGGTGGCGAAAACTTCCCGATCGGCGCATGTGAGATCGGGATCATGGATCCCTGTCAGCTTGAGCTCGTAATCGCCTTGGTGCTCGAACACGAGATCCCCGAATCGGATCTCCCGTGTAGGCACTAGATGGCTTGGAGCGTAGAGATCGGAAGCGGAGGCAGAACTCCCGATGGCTTCTGACTTGATGGAACTGGGCATGTAGGGCATCGATGAACTTGACGCGTCGGCGAACCAGACTCCGTTGATGATCTGCATGATCTTTCTTCACGTAAGGGCCCCTACCTGGCGCGCCTCTGTCGACGTTATACTCGGCAGATATTTGTCCGGCAAGCACCCCGCTTCATGCGAAGATTGATCACGGTGGATGAACAGAGAGACTCGGGATTTTATACTGGTTCGGGCCCTCGAAATCGAGTAATAACCCTATGTCCAGTTGCTGCTTGTATTATTTCGGCGAGTACAGATTACAATGGTGTAACAAATACTCTCAGGTGGATTGGCTAAGATTGGGAATACCCTCTACGTGCAGGACCCCCCACTATTTATATCCAGGGAGATGTGCCTTAGAAGACAAAACAGACCTAAACCTAGTAGGACTCTAACCATCATCGGGCTTTCCTTGTGCGATCCGGCCATCGTGTCTTGTTCGGAGTCTTCTTCGCTCGGAGTCGGTAGTCGGTAATCCTCGTGATCGGGTACCCAGGTATTATGGCCTCAACAAATTTAAAGAATTAATAACAACGCTCGGCTCTACTCGTGTTTTTGCAATGATCAAATTGGTCCGGCCATCATGGAAAGGACGGTCGCCAAAATGGGTGAGGGAATTTGGTTTTGGGTTTCTCAAGATAAATCATGGGAAGGCTCAATTCATTGCTTTAGAATAAGAAATAAAATCAAAATGACCGAGCAACTCTAATTTAAATGTCCGACCGAACGACCAATTTAACAAATGTTTATCAAGTCTTGCATAGCAAAATTCATGACTCACTTACTCAAATGTCTTCAGGGTTGCCCTCCCAGTAGCTTTATTCTTGACTCAACGACGGGTTGTCCTCCCGACAGCTTATTCTTGACTTGATGAACGGGTTGCCTCCCGCAAAGCGCTTCATTTATAGTCTATAGCTAGACTTCTTCTTTCTTCACTTCGGACCAACGCTCAGTGGTGGCGTTGCAGTCTTGGGTACCCACTTCTGCACAATCCTTGGCTTGGGTGCAGGATTATTCTTCGGCTTAGTCATCTTTTTGGTCTTCACAAGCGGGCGTTGAGCTTTTGTCTCGATGGATGCAACAACTTCTTTGGTCTCCTTCGCTTCCTTCTTCTTCGGCTCCTCCTTGGTGTCACGTCGGTGAGGTGGAATATATTTAACATTGATCATATTGCATACCTCAAGGCGTGGACGAAACTTGAACTCGCTCATGGTGCCATTGATGTCGAACTTGATCTCCCCCTTGCCAACGTCGATGTTCGCCCTTGCGGTCTTGAGGAACGGCCTCCCAAGGATGAGCGGTGACTTTGTCCCTTCTCCCATATCAAGAATCACAAAGTCAACGGGGACTAGGTGTTCTCCAATCTTCACGGGTACGTCTTTGGCGATGCCCATAGGTTAGCGAACGGAGTTGTCCGCTAGCTCTAGGCACATGGAGGTGGGTTCCGGCTCCGGTAAGCGCAGCTTCTCGTACACGGCCTTCGGCATGACGCTCACACTTGCACCAAGGTCACACAATGCCCTCTCGAACATGTATGATCCAATGGAACATGGGATGGTTGGACACCCCGGGTCCCTCTTCTTCTCGGGAGCTTGATCAGCGATAGCCGCGCTGTCGTCTTTGGTCATGTTGACGGTGCTTGGTGGCGGCATCTCGCGCTTGTTTGCAAGGATGTCTTTGAAGTAGCGAGAGTATGTTGGAACTTGTAGAGCGTCCAAGAGCGGCATATTGATGTTCAACCTGCGAACCACTTCAACAAATTTTTTGAAATGCTCATCAATTTTACCTTTGTGGTAACGTGGCCTCGGAGGAAGAATCTTTGTATCTTCATCGATCATCTCAAACTCTGGCTCTTGGGTGACTATTTTCGGTGCGGGAGTAGGCGCCTTCTCTTTTGATGTCATCTCGGCTTCAACACTTGGCTTAGGCTTCCTTGCTCCGGCCGGGTGTTCGGGATCTTCGGTCTCCTTCCCCGAGCGAGTTTGAATTGCTTTTGCCGTCTCCGGATTTTGAGGTTGCCCCGGTAGTCTTCCTTCATTACTAGGTAGGCGTCCGGCTAGCTGGGTCACTTGTGTCTCTAGCATCTTCATCATGTTGAGCACTTGATGGTTAGAGCTTCCGACCTTCATCACCTTGCCATCAATGTTCTCCAATATCTTGTCCATAGCGTTGAACTTAGTGATGGTGTCCTTGTTGATCTTGCCTTGCTCCTCCATGAACTCCTTCAATTGTATATGAAGAGGCACCGAGTTTTGAATGGACGAGCTTGCATTAAATTGAGGTCTACCTTGCCCGTAGCGGAAGTTGGAAGGTGGGAACAAATCCCCTTTCCTCATGTACTCGAGCACTTTAGCTTCCTTCGGACAATTCTTCTGGACATGGCCGTACTCTCCATAATCTTCACATGTGGACCTGGCTTCGGCTGCCTTCAAATCAATAGCATGGGCTTCTTTCTTGTCCACCTCCATCTTCTCCAACCTTCTCATGAGCGAATCGATCTTCCCTTCAAGTATTTCTTCACGCTCCACCTGCAAAACACTTTTAGCAATGCCCGTGAGCGGTGTAGGGTGCAGCCAACCCGATGATGCCCACGCATCATTGTCCGCCACCTTCTTGAATGGCTTGAGAGCTTGTGTCGGGGTGAGCTCAATGATGGATCCTCCAGCCGATGCGTCGATGATTGCCCTTGATGCCGTCGTGAGGCTTTGGCAGAACTTCTGGACTATATCCTCCTTTGGAAACTTGTGATGTGGCACGGCTCGGATGTAGTCGCTGAAGTGCTCATAGGCTTCCGTAATAGTCTCCGTCGGGATTTGCGCGAAGGTAGCAATCTTGTTGCGCAAAATCTGAGTCTTGCCCGGCGAGTAGAACTCTGTCATGAAAGCTTTCATCAAGGTATCCCAATTTTGCACCGTCTCCGCCGGTAGAGAATGAAACCATTGAAGAGCTCTTCCAAGTAGAGAGAACGGAAAGAGCCTTGCTCTCACTTGATCTTGAGTTACTCCTTGCGTGTCGAAGGTGCGGCATAGTTGGATGAATGCTTGAAGGTGAAGGTTGGCATCTTCTTTTTCGGTGAAGGGCAAGCTTTGCACCATACGAATGGTTGAAGTCTTGATCTCGAACGGTCCTCCGACATCACCAATGTCTTGGATAGGCAAATCCTTGATGTCCGGGATGCATAGCTCTTCAATCGTACGTTCCGGTTGCGCCATCTCGGGTTGCGGTGGCGCCTCCTTTAGACTTGGTGGTGGAGTTTCTTGAGGTGTAGACGATGAACTTCCGGTCTTGCCTTTTGGATCTACTAATTCCACTTCTTAGCTTGTGCTTCGCGTCTCCTTTGCCTGTAAAGTTTTCTGGATCATCCACAAAATTTTTCGGTTTGTTGGAGAGGTAGCCATCCATCTCCTGTTAGGGTTAGTGAAAGCAAAATATATACAAGATCTAAAAGAAAGAGATAGAATGAAATAAAAATAAAACAAAACTAGATTAGATTGATTTTTGTGGATTAGATCTATTTTTGATAAAAGAGAAAATAAGAGATCTAAAAGAGAGAAATCAAAAGAAAATCAAGAAAAAGAAATATTTACGAATGCTAGTCAAATCGGATCTTAATTGATAGTTCCCGGCAACGGCGCCAGAAAAGCTTGTTGACGGCCCTTAGACGCGTCAATCGTGAACCGCAAGCGCACGGATCAGTTGTAGCTTTTCCCTTAGAGTACTCCCCCAAGGTTTATCAATCCGTGGAACTAAAGATATAAGAAACAATCCAACTAGCATAGAAATCCTTTAGTCTTGAAGAGGGTTGCAAAACGGATCTAATCTACTAAAACCAAACACCAGAGGTAGCAAGAGAAAGTTAGAGATAACCAATCTAGATCACCTAGATCATGCATATGTTGTAGCTCCGAGCCAAATAGAGTGAAGTAAGATAGATGTGAATCTCAATAAAAAGCATCTTTAAATCACGACCTCCGGTCAAACTCCCAAAAGCCCCACCGTACACAGGATCACACCCTGTCATGATGCTCCCTATCGGTGTGGGTAAATTAAGGGCACGTTCACAAGTGAACGTGTCAAACCACTTGGTAGATCCGGCATGAACCCCTAGCCACCATGGCTACAAGAACACCCCAAGCAATCTATCTCGAGAATAGATTGGAGAAGAAGCAAAAACGCAAAACCAAGATAGAACGAAATCATAGAAAGAGGCACTTGATCGCTAAAGATTCGGAAACACATATAACTTCACCATAAATGAAAGTACATCACAAGATCACTACCGGGATCCTACCTTGATCTTGATGATCCTAGCTCCAGAGCTCCAACGTGGTCTTCCTCGCAGGGTTCCCACGTCGGCTAGGAAAGAACCCTAGACAACTGACGACCCTCAGCTCTCCGAAAGGTGTCCCTCTAGCTCCTCTGCTCCTTGGTGTCGAATGATGAATGAATTATGCGTGGCACAGGGACACATGGGCTATTTATACCCTAAGGAAACCCTAGGTCGAAGGGGGGGCGAGGTGGCGCCAGGGGGCCTAGGCCGGCCGGCCTGGCCTCTTTCCTAGCCGCCTCGTCCTCTTCTTTCTCTCCAAGTCTTCTAGAAGCTTCAGTAGTTGTTCCACCTATGCATGTGGGCCTTTGGACGTCGTTTGCTTCGGGCTATCTTCGAGATAAGAATGGAAAGTGATAACCTTCCAAATTCTCCAATTGATTTGCCTTGACCCCGAAGTTTCTTGACCTTATCTTGAAGCACTTGCCTTTCAAATATTCTTGGAGGTCGGTTCACCAAAGATGAGCACGAACGAGGCTTGAATCACCATAGGCCGGCTGGCCTAGGCCATGTGGAACCGGCCGGCTTGGCATCTTCTGCGGGCCTCTGTTGACGGTCCTTAAGTTCCACGTTTGACCGTCTATCCTGATAGAAACTATATACAAAAATGCATTCACCATAGCTATAGGGTTTAAATCTAATCCATTCCACAAGTTTTGGTGAATATGTGAGTGCAAGGATTGAATGGCAAAAGGGCAGAACATTTGGGCTCAGGGCCAGGTCGCTCGACCCCCTTAGGTCGGCCGACCTGGGCCCAGGCCCAATGAGCTCCAACTTTGGCCCATTGACAGAAGCACACTCAGGGATGATCAGAGACGCTGAGATCAAGTCGGTGGAAATAAAGAGATGGGATTGGGCCACGTGGCAAGCACATGGATCCATGGGCCCACATCCCTGACTAAACTTACAAGTCTGCGCGAATACCCACCGAGAACCGACCATGGGGCCCACAAGGAAGTGTCCCTGGCCGAGTGGGGCCGAGGGGCCACAGCTCCGGGTCGGCCGACCTGGCCAAGTCTACCGACCAGGCCGCGCGCCCAAAACGGCACCGCCTCGACCCACAACTCTCAACCGCCTCCAAGAAGCCATCCGTGCCGTGCATCACCAGAGTCGGTGAATCCCACGGTCGGCCGACCCCTGGGATCGGCCGACCTGGGCCCACCTCCTTACCGGCCGTCGTTCGACGCATCGCCTTTACTCTGCCTCACCTTGCTATAAATACCTGAGTTCGGGGCTGAGCAAATCATCATCGAGCTGGAGCAACAAGTTAAGGCGAAGCCCTCCTCAAATGAGAGTAGAAATAGGGAGAGAGTGAGGGAGAGTCTGAAGGAGTCCCGATGTGTCGGCGACCCTCCACTTGTACCTCGGCGGATATGAGCTCTGTCGGGGGTAGACCCCCAGGGGTACCCAGCAGGCGGATTGGCCCAACCATCAAAGGGCGGCCCAATCCGAGTACATCTGGATCGGTTTGTCGGACTAGGTGGCCCACCAGTCGGAAGGCCCACCAGTCGGGCGAACCGGATGGGCGTGACGACGCGCGCGGCAAGGAAAGCACACGGCGTATCCCGCAAGAAGATCGGAGATCAGGATAAACTAGCCGGAATTGTAGGGAAAGATATCTGTAATCGTTATAGGATCAAATCCTTGTAATTCGGGTAGGTTACGATCTCTGGCCGACTTGTAACTCAAGGCAGCCGGACTATATAAGGCGCCCTGAGACCCCCCTCCAGAGCACGGAAAACTACAACCTCTACAACCCTAGGACAGAACCCAACTACGGAGATCCTTCAGGAACTTCATACACAGCAATACAATCGCCGCCAACACAGGACGTAGGGTGTTACGTCATCTCGACGGCCCGAACCTGTTCAATCCTTGCGTCTTGTGTTACCATCGACTTCTGATCCTCGATCTGTCCCTCGACAAATCAACCACGTAGGCTACCCTGTGTGGACTGCCGGGTCCAAACATCCGACAGTTGGCGCGCCAGGTAGGGGTTGATCGACGAGATCAATCTGTAAGCTCGATGGCATTCACTTCCGCCGTCATCACGCCGGCGACCACGAAGATTTCCATCGCTGAGGGGGCCATGTTCTTCTTCGGATCCATGGTCTTCACCGCTGGGCCCGAGGGAGAGCTCTCCTTCACCCGTGACGCCACCCCGGAGGAGACAGCGCCACGACTCGACGCTACGCCAGACGGGATCGTCACCATCACCACTCCGTCGCCAACCATCGCCAACCACTCGGCGACCGCGACGGCCGGCGTTGTTCTTCCGCCATCTGAAGGGAACGCGCCGTCTCCTACATCGCCGACTGCTTCGTCCACTCCGCCTCGGCCACCCAGGGTGCAGGAGACGCCCGAACAGCGAAGACGCCGATGGGCTGCACGCCAACGCCAGTTCGAGGCGGACATGGATCACGCCATCGCCTCCATCGGTGAGTGCATTGAGCTCACCGAATCCGCTCGTCAGGGCATCGCCTCGCCGACTCGGTTCCCGCTGGGACTCGGGAACAGCGGAGCCGTCTACCAGCGAGCACTCGGCGAACGCATGGACGCCGACTACTCTCCAGATGCGATCGGGGCGCTCGATCCCATCGTGGCTGTCCAGATCGAATCTACTCCGAACATTGCGCCGACTCCGCCTGAACCAGAACCATCTCCGACCTTCCCGCGGGTGACACGTGTCCTCCCTCCAAATAAGAGGATCACGCCAGCCAAGCGGGAGACGTTCGTCTCCGACATATCCGCCGACGAACCGACGGTCCAGGGCGAGGATCAAGCACGCCGTGACGCCAGGATCGGGCGTAACGGTGAAAGGCAACGACGCCGTGACGCACGGCGAGAAGGCCGAAACCCCAGGATCACACGTAATCTCCAAAACGACTTCGTCCAAGAGATCGGCGGCGTGGGTGTCTACGCCACTCCGTCGGCCAACCTTGCCGCCGCGCACCAAGATCTAGAAGGGATCCCGGAGACTCCTGAACTCAACCGGATCAAGGTCAGGCTGACCGCAGCCGCGGGCATGATCGCCCAGAGGGCTCCTGCTTCCTCATCTCGCCACTCCAGGTCGGCCAGTCGCCGAGATGCCGATCGCGGCGTGGTCGAGCAGCCCGATCTCCGCGAACAACTCCGCAACCGCGATCTCCGAAGGAACCTTGATGATCGTCACCGCCGGAGGGATGAGGAAGAACTCCGACGGCGCGCCGAGTACAACCGTGAACACGGCCCACCAGGGCTGGATCGCGAAGCACGCCAACGCCGAGACCTTGAGGTCGCTGAGGCCGCACGCCGCCGAGAGTTCGACCGCAAGTACGGGCCTCCACTCGGTCAAGACAGGCCGCCCCGAGCTAACAGCCCGGACGACTACTCCGCCGACTCGGGACACGCAGGCGCCGGGAACCTCAACGACTGCGACGGCTTCCCGGCATTCACCGCCCGAGTAAGGTCCATCAGCATGCCTACTAACTTCAAGCCTACAGGCATAGAGAAGTATGACGGGAAGGCGGACCCGACGCTGTGGCTCCGGACGTACAGCATCGCCATCCGCGCGGTGAACGGCGACCACGACGCCATGTGCGCCTACTTTCCCGTCGCCATGACCAAGGTAGGGCTGACCTGGCTTCACAGCCTTGAGCCCGACTCCATCGACAGCTGGGCAACCCTCTGCGACAAGTTCAAAAGCTACTTCCAGGGGAGCTCCATCCGACCAGGCACCGCCTGGGACCTGGGCAAGGTCAAGCAGAACCGGGGGGAGAGCCTCCGCGACTACACCGACCGGTACATGGAGAACCGGAACCTAGTTCCCGGCTGCTCCGAGTCGGAGATCATCAGCTACTTCCTCGACGGCCTCGCCGACTCCGCCGTCTTCGAGCGCCTTTGTGAAGACCTGCCAAAGACCTCCGGCGAGTTCTTTGGCCGGGTGAACAAGATGGCCAACGCCAAGGAGGCTGTCCGTCTCCACTACGGCAAGAAAAGCACTCGGGACGACGACCGTCCCCCTCGCCGGGAAGATCGCCCAAAGAAGGAAGATGCGCGCCGTTCCCGACCTGAGCCAAGCAGAAGGGACGACCGGAAGCGCTCAAGAGACTACACCGTCGCCGCCATGGACCGCAGCGGCCCTCGCCCGCGGTCCAACTTCAGCGCCGACTTCGAGAAGATGCTCCAAGGGCCCTGCCCCATCCACAAGCAGTCCAAGCATCGTATGATCGACTGCATGGGGCTCGCCGACGCCTACAAGAAGAAAGAGGGGAAGCTGCCGCCACGAGATGACGACAAGGGCGACAAGGGAAAAGGGGCTCCCGAGAACCCTGCTTTCCCGAACGTCGACAGGCAGGTGAACTTCATCCTCGGAGGACCGCCGCCCGTGGACGACAAGCGCCGGGAAAAAGTACGTGACCGGGAGATATTCTCCTGTTACA
>CM014276.1:26633269-26698269 GCA_004135705.1 Alloteropsis semialata | reverse complement strand
GCTAACAAACACCCAGAGAGTGTTTCTCTACCCCTTTGCTCTTGTGATTTCCTTCGCGGGATTTACAGAAGCGGCGGCTTCATCCGCTCCCAATTGGTGCTCCTACTCCCTTCAAGGATCTCCTTGATTGATTGTAGGCTGTGTTGGTTGGTTCTTCGAGAGTGTGGTTGGGCGAATCCTCGATTCAGGTTGCCGGTTAAAGACGGTGGTTGGCTTCGAGTTTTATTTGCCAGGTTGCACTAGTTATCGCTGCTTGCAGCAAGTTATCCGGCTGTTCTTCAGCTAGTTATCAAGGTGGTGATCCTACGTCGTGAAGATCGGGACCCCAATCCGTATCATCTGGTATCAAAGCTTTCGTTGTCACGGTAGGTATCATTATCCCTAGCCACATATATTTTGTGTTCGTCCTATCCACCAAAAAGCCTTAAAAATATTTTGTCTCAGCCCTTTGTTTCAATCTGTTGTTCCTGTGAGTTTAGTTAGGTTTCAGTCTATTAGAGTCTTTGTTTTAGTTGCTGATCACATATCCTTTGTGTGTCCTTTGTGCCTCTTTTATATATCTGAAAAAAATATCTATAGCCATTATCGTCCTTCGCGTTACCTTTGATCCTATCAAACTATAGCTACTGGTTGTGTTTTGTTTCAATAGTAATTGTGCAAGTGTTATTGCTGATCCTTGTGTTTAGATATATAAAAAAAAAGAGAGTGTGTCAAAAAAAAATTGCTGAAAAAAAAGAGTGAATTGGAAAAGTTTGTGAAAGAATTGTTGAAGATCAGTTTGGTGTATGTGCACAAGGTCTGAAATTTATCATATCAAGTTGTGCAACCAGTCTGCTATTTGTGATTGGTGCAAAGTTTTGGTCGGGTTTGATTGCAACACTTGCATCTCAACCATACTCCTTGTTTGCATCAATTCCAAAATTTTCTTTGTGCGTGTGTTTGATCGATTGACATCATTCCATATCTTGTGGTCAGCACTAGACAGGGAATTTCTAGCTTGGATTGTTACTTAACCTTACAACATCAAGAACTCAGATTGCATTCCTTGTTAATTATTCCCCCACCAAGCTCCACATACAAGCCATCGTAATCGGTATCTCTGGTCTTGAATTCGCTTAACCATCACTCTTGTTACCACCACACATTTGTGCTCTGTAATCCGCAGGAATTCATAAGAGTTTTGGTTGGTAAGAGAGGTGAGGTTGTGAGTTTTCCACATATTTTTTTCTATTCCACATATATTTGTGCGGTGTTCTCACTAACTTGACAGGAAGATGGGTTCCAACGGTGAGATAGAGGATTGTGTCACTGTGGCACAATTCAATGAACTTCGACTAAACATGGAAGAAAGGCAAGACCGGTTGACACGAGACCTCCAGGCCCTTATGACTGGAATCAGAGGGCGTCGTCCTTTACAGGATGGAGCGAGCAGCCATGGTGGAGATGGAGAAGACAGTGATGGAAGAAGAAGAGGTCGGAGGAACCGGAGGCATGCACATAGCAGAGGAAGTGGACGAGGTCGGAGAAATGATGATGAAGAATCTGAAGAAGAGGATGATGATAATCATTCTCAACAAAGTTTTGGCCGCCAACGTTATAGGAGAAGCAATCACGAGGAGAGATTTGGCAAACTGAAATTCACTATGCCAAAATTTGATGGAGGATCAGATCCTGAAGATTATTTCACTTGGGAGTTGAAGGTAGAAAAGATCTTTCGGATGCATAATTATTCAGAGCAGAAGAAGTTAGCCATGGCCTCTCTAGAATTTGAAGGATATGCTCTGATTTGGTGGGAACAACTCCTTCATGATCTTGAAGAAGATGGAGAACGTCCTATTGCAAGTTGGCAAGAAATGAAGAGAGAAATGAGACGTCGATTTGTGCCCAAGCACTATCGCCGTGATCTTTTTGATAAGCTACAGAATCTGAAACAAGGCAGTTTCTCTGTTGAAGAATTTTATAAAGAGATGGAGAAGGCTATGATTAGAGCCAATGTGCATGAAGATGAAGAGCAAACCATTGCACGATTTATGTCCGGGCTGCATCGCAACATTCAGCGTATTGTTGAGTTTCAGCCGTACCGAAATCTAATTGATTTGGTGCATCAAGCAACCAAAGCTGAACGCCAACTGCAACAAGATGCTAAGAGTAGCAAGTCCTTCTCATTTGATAGGAGGGCTACATCCGGAGGAAGCAAATCAATCTCCAAATTTGCTGCTGCACCGTCCACGGTAAAAAGCTCGAGTGGAGGCTCACGTTCTAATGCTCAAAGTGTTTTTAGTGGGAAGACTGCTGTTGCCCCAAAACCAGTAGCATCCACTACTACTTCAGTAGGTTCTACAGCCAAGAGCAGCGGGATTCAGTGCTTCAAGTGTGGAGGCCGAGGGCACATAAGTAGGGAGTGTCCAAACAATCGGGTGATTCTTGTGAATGACAATGGAGAGTTTGATTCAGCTAGTGAAGAAGAAGTTGATGAAGAAAATGTTGAGGAGGCCCAGGAGGATGAGGAACATACTGGATGTGATTTTGAGCAAGGTGCTGCTCTTGTAGTGGCTCAAATTTTGAGTGTCCAAGATGCTGAAATTGGACAGCGGCATAATTTATTTCAAACCAGGGCTAAAGTGCTAGATAAGGTTGTCAAAGTAATCATTGATGGTGGAAGTAGCCATAATCTTGCTAGCCGTGAGATGGTTGACAAGCTTGGTTTGAAGCTGCAGCGACATCCTCATCCATACCATGTCCAATGGTTGAATGATTCGGGAGATATCAAGATCGCATATAAAGTGAAGGTTCCATTTAAGATTGGAGAATATGTTGACCATGTGGAGTGTGATGTGGCACCTATGTCTGTGTGTCACCTACTGCTTGGAAGACCTTGGCAATATGACCGCAATACTCAGCATTATGGGAGATCAAATCAATACACCCTAGAATTAAAAGGGAAAAAGTTTGTTCTCAAACCGATGACCCCTCAGCAAATCATGGCTGAGCACTTGCAAAAGAGACCTGAAAATAGTCCAGCAAATAAAGGAGGAGAAGAGCAAAATAAATTGAGTGACATCCACAATTCGGTGAGTGAGTGCCACAAGCCAAATTTGAGGGAGAAGAAGAAAGGAGAGGGACAGCGTCTAGTTATGATAGCCACAAAATCTGAGCTGAGAGAAGTGAGGAACAACCCAGCCCAAGTGCTCTTTGTGCTTGTGTACAAAGACATTTTAATTTCAGCTAATGACATCACCACTCTTCCTAGTGTTGTGTCTCATCTTTTGCAGGACTATGAGGATGTTTTTCCAAAGGAAACACCAGCGGGACTACCTCCAATTCGTGGGATTGAGCATCAGATTGATCTCATTCCAGGGGCTGCACTCCCAAATCGACCACCATACCGCACCAACCCAGAAGAAACCAAAGAAATTCAAAGGCAAGTGCAAGAACTTCTTGATAAAGGTTTTGTTCGTGAAAGCTTAAGTCCTTGTGCTGTTCCTGTGATCTTAGTTCCTAAAAAGGATGGTTCCTAGAGGATGTGTGTTGACTGTAGAGCTATAAATAACATCACTGTTCGCTATCGCCATCCTATTCCACGTTTAGATGACATGCTTGATGAATTGAGTGGTTCCATAATATTTACTAAAATTGATTTGAGAAGTGGTTACCATCAAATAAGAATGAAAACCGGAGATGAATGGAAAACTGCATTTAAAACAAAATTTGGACTGTATGAATGGCTAGTTATGCCTTTTGGTTTGACTAATGCTCCTAGTACTTTCATGAGATTAATGAACCATGTCTTGAGAGCTTTCATTGGAAAATTTGTTGTTGTTTACTTTGATGACATCCTAATTTATAGCAAGTCGCTTGAAGAACATGTGAATCACATTCGCCAAGTCTTGGATGAGCTTAGAAAGGAGAAATTATTTGCTAATCTTGAGAAGTGCAGTTTTTGCACAGACCATGTTGTGTTTCTTGGCTTTGTTGTTTCAGGAAAAGGCATTGAAGTGGATGAGACCAAGGTGAAAGCAATCAAGGATTGGCCAACTCCAATGAATGTAAGTCAAGTACGAAGTTTTCATGGCCTAGCTGGATTTTATAGGAGGTTTGTTAGAGATTTCAGTACCATCGCTGCTCCATTAAATGAATTGACGAAGAAAGGTGTTGAATTTAAATGGGGAAATTCTCAGGAAAATGCTTTTCAAGAATTAAAGAAACGTTTAACTGAAGCACCGTTACTTGTTCTTCCTGATTTCACTAAAACTTTTGAAATAGAATGTGATGCTAGTGGGATTGGGATAGGAGGAGTTTTAATGCAGCAAGGAAAACCTATAGCATATTTTAGTGAAAAATTGGGAGGTGCTCAACTGAATTATTCAGTGTATGATAAAGAACTGTATGCTTTGGTGCGTGTGCTTGAGATGTGGCAGCATTACTTATGGCCAAAAGAATTTGTTATTCATTCCGATCATGAAGCCTTAAAGTACTTGAAGGGTCAAGCTAAGCTGAACCGTCGTCATGCTAAATGGGTTGAGTTCATTGAAACATTTCCATACATTGTGAAATACAAGAAAGGTAAGGACAATGTGGTCGCTGATGCGTTGTCTCGAAAGAATGTGTTGCTGAATCAACTTGAAGTAAAGGTGTTAGGCCTTGAAAGTTTGAAAGGTATGTATGACAATGACCCTGAATTTTCAGAACCATACAAAAATTGTAAAGATGGAAAAGGTTGGGAAAAGTATCACCTACATGATGGGTTTTTGTTTCGGGCTAACAAGCTTTGTGTTCCAAACTCTTCTGTTAGATTGCTTCTGTTACAGGAATCACATGGAGGAGGATTGACAAGCCATTTTGGACAGCAGAAGACATACGAGCTGCTAGGTGATCATTTCTATTGGCCTAAGATGAGAAGAGATGTCATCCGATTTGTGGAACGATGTGTCGTTTGTCACAAAGCTAAGTCAAAACTGAAACCTCATGGTTTATACACTCCTTTACCTACTCCAAGTATTCCTTGGGAAGATATAAGCATAGATTTTGTGTTAGGTTTGCCTAGGACACAACGAGGAAAAGATTCAATTTTTGTTGTGGTTGATAGATTTTCAAAGATGGCTCATTTTATCCCTTGCAACAAGACCGATGATGCTTCACATATTGCTAATTTATTTTTTAGAGAAATTGTGAAGTTACACGGGATGCCCAGAACTATTGTGTCTGATCGTGATGTCAAATTCGTGAGCTACTTTTGGAAGACGTTGTGGGCCAAACTTGGGACCAAACTGTTGTTCTCAACAACTTGTCACCCTCAAACCGATGGACAAACCGAAGTTGTGAATCGCACATTGTCAATGCTGCTGCGAACCATGGTGAAGAAGAACCTGAAGATTTGGGAGGACTGCTTACCACATGTGGAGTTTGCTTATAACAGGGCAGTACACTCTACCACTAACTTGTGTCCTTTTGAAATTGTATATGGATTCAAATCTATTGCTCCGATAGACTTGTTGCCCCTTCCACTGCAGGAGAGAGCCAACATGGACGCCTCCAAGCGGGCTGCATACATAAAGAGCATACATGAGAAGACCAAGGAAGCAATTGAACTCAAGGCGGGACGCAAGGCTGCAAGTATGAACCAACATCGGAAGAAAATGCTATTTGAACCAGGGGATTTGGTATGGATACACTTGCGCAAAGACCGCTTTCCTCATCAGCGCAAATCCAAGTTGATGCCACGAGGGGATGGTCCATTTCGTGTGCTTGAGAAGATTAATGACAATGCTTATAAGATCGATCTTCCAGCAAGCTATGGTGTGAGTACAACTTTCAATGTTGCTGATCTATCACCATTCACAAGTGAAGACCATTCAGAGTCGAGGACGACTCCTTTTCAAGAGGGGGAGGATGATATGACCCCGCCACCAAGCAACTTGTCAGAACCTTCAGACCAAGCGGCACCAACCCAAGCGTCACCTACATCAACACCAACTCAAGTTTTTGATGGACCAATTACACGTAATCGAGCAAAGAAGCTCCAACAAGAGGTGCACGCGCTACTTTGTGAAATCAATTTTAATATTAATGAGAATTATATACTATCTAATTCGTGTACTTTATTATTGCTCAGGTTCATAAAGGAAAAGAACAAGTACAATCCAAGGGTGGATCAGAGAGAAGAACAAGACTCGAATCAGTTCCGTCCAGCAGAACCGTCACGAAGAATCAGTGATATCTTTTGATTCACAAAAGCTATGAAGCCCCATGAGCACTTGTTGGAAAGCTTATCAAGTCTAGTTTCCAATGCATTTAGTGCCAACCTGTTTAGAGTTACCATCATTACGGCCGACCTGTTTAAGTAAAGACTGGTCAGCTGGTCGGACACCTGCATGAAGCTCAAGTTACCGTATTAAACTGTACCAATCTACAAAGTTTCGTGGTGCATGCTATACATGATGTGAAAGCTTATCAAGTTAACTTTCCAACGCAACCAGCCGTTCGTCATTTGGACTTTCCAAGGTGGAGTTATTAGCAAAACACTGAAGACTGCGCAGAAGTCAAACAGCCACGCGGGAACTACTCAGAAGCCTATTTCGAGGACACCCTTTCACATTGTCTATCTGTTCATTTCTATTTCGTGTTTACACCTCTCTAGGACGTCTATTCCTTGTATAAATACCCCCTTGATGTATTGCAAACTCAGATCATTGATAATGAAATAGACCCCCTTTGTTAAGCTGTGCGCTAACAAACACCCAGAGAGTGTTTCTCTACCCCTTTGCTCTTGTGATTTCCTTCGTGGGATTTACAGAAGCAGCGGCTTCATCCGCTCCCAATTGGTGCTCCTACTCCCTTCAAGGATCTCCTTGATTGATTGTAGGCTGTGTTGGTTGGTTCTTCGAGAGTGTGGTTGGGCGAATCCTCGATTCAGGTTGCCGGTTAAAGACGGTGGTTGGCTTCGAGTTTTATTTGCCAGGTTGCACTAGTTATCGCTGCTTGCAGCAAGTTATCCGGCTGTTCTTCAGCTAGTTATCAAGGTGGTGAACCTACGTCGTGAAGATCGGGACCCCAATCCGTATCACTGACCATGCCGTGATCAAGTACCTTTTGTCCAAGAAAGATGCCAAGCCATGTTTCATTCGGTGGATTCTATTATTACAAGAGTTTGACGTGGAGATTCGGGACAAGAAAGAGGTGGAAAATGTTGTAGCCGACCACCTATCTAGAATGCATCATGGAGATGATGGGATGGAGCCTATTGAAGAAAAATGGGAGATGATCATCTATATCGGGTACTTGATAAGGATGGATGGATGAATGATATTATAAGGTGCATATGGAGGATGCCCTTGGATCACTTGGATAGATACGCAAAAAGAAGGGTGATCGCCGAGAGTAAAAGGTTCTATTGGCATGCACCATACCTTTATAGATATGGAGATGATGGAGTGCTAAGAAGATGCGTACCGCGGGAAGAGAGACAAGAAATTCTAAGAAAATGCCACTCATCAGAATATGGAGGACATTATGGGCATTTTAGAACGCATGCAAAGGGATGGGGAAACGGATTTTATTGGCCGAAGATGCACGAAGATGCGAAGAGGTATGTTGCAACTTGCTCGGAGTGCCAAAGGACGGGAAACGTGTCACAAAGGAATGCCATGCCGCTGAATTATAATTTGCAAATTGATATGTTTGATGTTTGGGGAATCGACTTCATGGGACCGTTTGTGAACTCACATGGATATGAACACATCTTGGTCATGGTTCATTATGTATCGAAGTGGGTTGAAGCGATTCCATGTCGGAAAGCGTCTATGGAAGAATCTATTAAAATGATCAAGACGGTAATATTCCCTAGATATGGTGTTCCTAGAGTTTAATAAGTGATGGGGGCACACATTTTACGGGCAAAGAATTTGGCAAATGCTTGTCGAAGTTGGGAATGGAACATAGAGTGTCTACCGCCTATCATCCTCAAACAAATGGCCAAGCGGAGACTTCAAACAAGCAACTCAAAGATATCCTCAAGAAGACGGTGACTAAGGGAGGAAAAGATTGGTCAAAGAAGCTAGACGGAGCATTATGGGTATACCGAACCGCGCATAAAACACCAATAGGTATGACTCCATATCAATTCGTCTATGGAAAAACATGTCACTTGCCGGTAGAGCTAGAGCACAAGGCTTATTGGGCAATAAAAGAGATGAATTTTGATGTTGATGCGGCGCAATTAAAACGGAGGATTCAAATAAGTGAACTTGATGAGCTAAGATTGAAGGCATATCATAGCGCAAGCATCTACAAAGAAAGGATGAAGAGATGGTGCAACAAAAGATTGCAAAAGAAGGAATTCAAGGAAGGAGACAAGGTCCTACTATACAATTCTAGGTGCAAAGTCTTTGGCAAGAGAAAATTGCAAAGCAATTGGGATGGACCATATATCGTGCACTCAGTGTCGCCTTCGGGAGCGGTAACAATCATGGACGTCAAGGGAGATCAATATGTGGTGAATGGACAACGACTCAAGGTGTTCTTGGAACCGGACGTCGTGCCCATTAAATACATCGACGTCTATATCTTGGAGGGTGACCCAGATTGTCAAGCCTAACGACGAAAAACAAGGTAAGTTTGTAAATAGTTTTATCTTTATTTTATTTTTTATGAGCATCTCTCCTTTCCCCTTACATTTAGTTTACAACGAGGACATCGTTTGTTTTAAGCGTGGGGGGAAGGTGTTACCGCTCGTGTTGTTTTGTTTGGTTTAAGAGTCTTAATTTAGTGTGCGTGAAGAGTCTTAAATTAGTGTGAGTCAAAAAAATCAAATAAAGAGTCTTTTCTTTTCGTATGAATAAATCCTTGGATCGTGCGAGTTTTATTTTTATCGACCTATGCATGCTTGTCTTTCTTTGTTCTTTTTAAGCATTTTATCATGAGCCATGTCTTGAATTAAAATCTTGGTTGTGAAGTTTAGTAGATAATTTATTTTTGCAATACCCATGCTTCATCTTGATCTAGGGCTTTTTGTTTCAACTTTGCTAATGAGTAAGGCTTGAATTGGAGGTGATTGTTTTATTGCCCATCTAAAAACCCCTGTAAAACAAGGTTGACTAATTCTTTTCCAAGTTGAGAGTGTTGACGGCCCTTAGACGCGCCAATTGTGAACTGCAAGCGCACGGATCAGTTGTAGCTCTTCCCTTAGAGTACTCTCCCAAGTTTTATCAATCCGTGGAACTAAAGACATAAGAAACAATCTAACTAGCATTGAAAGCTTTTTGTCTTGAAGAAGGGTTGTAAAACCAAATAGACCTAATCTACTAAAACCCAAACACCAGAGGTAGCAAGAGAAAGTTAGAGATAACCAATCTAGATTGCCTAGATCATGCATATGTTGTAGCTCCGAGCCAAATAGAGTGAAGAAAGATAGATGTGAATCTCAATGAAAAGCATCTTTAAATCATGACCTCCGATCAAACTCCCGAAAGTACCCACCGTACACGAGATCACATCCTATCACGATGCTCTCTCTTTCGGTGTGAGTAACTTAAGGGCACGTTCACAAGTGAACGTGTCGAACCACTTCGTAGATCCGATATGAACCCCTAGCCACCATGGCTACAAGAACACCCCGAGCAATCTATCTCGAGAATAGATTGAAGAAGAAGCAAACCCAAGCAAGAACGAAATCATAGAAGAGGCACTCGATCGCTAAAAATTTGGAAACACGTATAACTTCACCATGAATGTAAGTACATCACAAGATCACCACCGAGATCCTACCTTGATCTTGATGATCCTAGATCCAGAACTACAAGTAAAAGTTGGTCACTTCACTGCTTAGTAAAAGTTGGTGCCCTCCACCGTCATTTCGCACCCCTAGCTAAGCTGCCAAGTGCCCTTGGCGTTTCTCCTATTCCTCAGGATTTCATGTGATTGGCTCCCAAGTTTAGTAAAAAAATATATATATATACAAATAAAAGCAAGAACATGTTATAGAAAAAGTTCCCCTCGGGTATTTTTGGTAGCTAACTATTTCAGGTTGCAACCAAAAAGACCTAATGGTGTATGATGCCTAAGAACATGGAGCTGCATCAGTAGCAAACATTGGTAAGTTTTGGACATGGAACAAATTTCGAACAAAGCCAACACACTTGATTTTTGTTGTCCCCATACACAAAAATCCAAGTGTGCGGGAGGTTGGTAAGTGCTTCACGACAAGTTCCATTTGTACCAAATTTTATCATGTATCCCTTCTTGCTAAAAAAATATATAGCCGGTGAGGCTTAGTGGGATTAAGACAACCGGGTGTACATGCCATTGTGGCGTTGCACCTCGGTAGTCCCCATATGGCTCCTGGCTCTGCCTTGCCTTGCAACCTTGGTTCTTGTGCTTGCTTTCATGAGAAAAGACGTCTGCTCGTGTTTGGCCACCATGCCAACTACTTGTTTAGGAAATGCCAACATTTAGTGAGCACAAGCTATCCACGTGCGGCCGCGTCACTGTCAATGACATCACCAAGAGCCAAGGGATTACCGCGAAGGAAATCCTAAACTAATCATCCACCACCAACGGTAAGTATGCTAAGGTAAGTGTCATGTCATGCTTTTGACTTTAAAACGAAGTCCTTCCGGGAGGTAACCCGAAGTTCACCACTCATATACTCATGATATCTCCATTTGAAAAAAATGCTTGGTCGGTTATCATGCTTCCTTTATCTATTCTCATATGCTCTGGTTTGAATGTATTATCGAGGTACCATGAGGTACATTCAAAGACCTTTTAAATTAAGCATGGTGCTTAGGTTAAAATGGTCTTCTTTAATCAAATTAAACATGGTGTCAAGTTTGATTAATGAACCTTTGAGTAAATGCATGTATAGATATCGGTTGTATGCATGGACTAACCCCTGCAGGAAAGATTTCAAACTTGAGCGGGTAAGTCTTCGAGCTTGATTCGAATTGGAGACAAACCAAGGCATTGGATGCGTTGCAATACATTGTGCACAACATACAAGGAGGTACATAACCTTTTGATGGTTCACTGTGAGTATATTGCAAAAACCCTTGTGATCATGTTGATGCGATTTAAATCCAGCCTTGTTTGAGTTATGCTTAAAGGAAGGTGGTGAAAATAAAATTTGAAAAAAAAGAACATTTAAAAAAATAAATATAAAAAAATTGGCAAATAGGATCTACGCTTAATATGTGAAAGACCAATCTATGTTCAAGCGTGGATGTGAACAACTAACCCATGGCAACAATGATTTATTCTTTATAGTCCTTCGGGTATTCGTTGTCCGTTAACGTTTTGCAGGGATGAAGTAATGACTAAGGGATGGCGAGCATAACTTCAACATTCGACATCTTTAGTCACTTGGAAGAAATTTGCATGATGAAGTAAGATGAACAATGGACAAATCTTTTGGCATTCTTAAGCTCAAATCTTGCATTCACTTGCAAGACTAGAGTTTGGGGGAATTCGTCAGGGAAGTATCCAAAATACACTATGCACTTATTTCCCTTTGATCTCCTACTAAGTTACCTTGAAAGATTTGTTTGCCATAAAAAAATAAAAACCCATAAAAATTTGCATAACATAAAAACACTAAAAATATTTGAATTCCAATAAAGACTCATGGTCCTTAAAACCATGGAGCCATTGTTTTGTTTCCATTGTGTGAGAATAAATGCAGGCAAAAGATCAAGTGTGGGGGTCTCTCGAGCTTTCTGACGTGCACATGATTGAGACCACCCACAACTACGCTCACAACATCGCATAAGGCTATACAAGAAAGATTAAGGAGGAAGAGGCCCAGAAGGGGTCGGCCGACCCCCCCAGATCGGCCGACGTCCCTTTGATACCTCTCGCCTCCATTTTCGTCCAAAGCGATGGTTTGCGCATCTATCTCTCATCCTCTCTGATTCATGAGTTTAAATAATTCCAAATTTAAGATCATCACTAAAATTAAACTCAATGAATCCTGATGCTCTTTCGATATACATGATTATCCTTGATTGGCTTGCATATTCTTTATTCCTTGCACATACACCTGTTGCTCATGAACATATCTCTTTAGGAAAACATGTTTATCTAAGTGGTTGATTAATGAGATATGGTATGATGAAAGAAATCTTGCTCTTTCTGTATAAAGTACTTGGGATGTCTTTATTGCAAAAGTTTAAAATCAATAGCCTTGCAAAACTCCTCAATAATATTCCATTCCTACCAAAGACATATGTTGCTCAAGTTGAAAACCTTTACACATATGCTGCTTGCTATTACATTGAGCTTTGTCAAATTGTTGTGACCCTTGTAAGATGCTCTTCATGCTTTCTTGATCAAGATCACGTACACTCCACATACATATGCTAAAATTCCGCATTGGAAGTTAGCAATATCCATTCATCCACCAAATAAATGCTCCATATGTTTTATGAATCTCTCTCCAAATATCCTTTGCAAAAGAGACATGGGCTATAGAAAAAACACTTTGGACACATGAAGGTCCAATAAAAAAAGAGAAAAAAATGCTCATAAAAGCATTCAAAAAAAAGAAAAGGAGAAAAAAATGATAGCCATGTTCTCAAAATAAATTCAAAGGTAGAGATCATACAAAAAGGAGTTATCATACACCTTCCATTTTTGTTTTCCACACACATGCACATCTTGATCAGATTGTATGAATAGTTTTCTTTTTGGATCCGCTTTTTGACTTTGCAATATATGTGATGCAAGTATGCCTTATCTTTACTCCTACTTTGAGATCCACATAAGCCTTTTAGAAGTAGGGTAAAAGAAGGCAAAAGAATGCCTTGGTGAAGAATTATACACATGAGTGATCCGAGAGAATCATTTGAGGAGCTAGGTAAAGTTATGTTTTTGAAAACTTATCGAAAACCCAAGTTACTTAACAGTAGAGTTGAGATGACTTGAATCAAGGCCGTTCCGTTCCTCAACCATCCAAGATGACATGATAGACACTTCAAAAATTCACAAGTGCAGGTAGGTTTTGAAATAACTTATATTCTTGCATCATATCTTTTGGAATCATGTTCTCCTCCTTAGTCATGAGCTTTACTTGAGGACGAGCAAAGGCTAAGTGTGGGGGAGCTTGTTGATGGTCCTTAAATGCCAATTTTGACTGTCAACTCCTGTAGAGAATATGTCAAATATAATCACCAAACATAGTGACAGGGTTTATATCTAATCAATTCCACAAGTTTTGGTGAATATGTGAATGTAGGGACTAATTGGCAAAAGAGGAGGAGATTTGGGCTCAGGGCCAGGTCGCCTGACCCACCTAGGTCAGCCAACCTGGGCCCAAGCCCAATGGAGCCCATATTTGGCCGCAGCAAAGAAGCACACTTCTGGGCCATCATAGCCATTGATTCCATGACGGTTGGATCCAAGGGATGGGAATGGTCGAAGGGTAGGTCACATGGATTGAGGGGCCCACCAACACATCTAAACGTACTCAAATTGAGCCACCCACCTGGAACTGTCATTAGGACCCACTCTATAGTCACCCAGACGAAGATGGACCTGAGAGGAGCCGGTGGCCGGTCGGCCGACCTGGTATTTCCACCAAATCCGCTCAACTTTGACGGCGTGTTTCCCACCGCCTCCAGGAGTCCATCCCGGCCGTGCATCACTCAAGTCGGTGCATCCTAGGGTCAGCCGACCTAGGGGGATCGGCCGACCTGGTCCCAGGGCCAAACGGCTTCAACCGCCTCGAGGTGCTTCTCGACCGTCCTACCAAGCTATAAATAGGTGGCCTCGGCTCCGGTTCAACACACACCAAGAAGTAAGAGCTCTCTTTGCCTCAAGTTGTAGTCTTAGTTTGTAGTGAAGTAGTCTTAGGAGTCGAGCTTCTACGGGCTTCCGAAGGAGTCTTGGTAAGCCCAGATCTTAGTTATCTTTTATCTTTTGTTTACTTATAAGACTCTGAGCTTTAATGTAATTACTATCTTGCTTATGTTATTTGGCTTATTGCCTTATTTGTTCATCATATAAGTTGTATGTCTTGCACCTTAGTATAGTGGATGCATGTTATAGCAATGGCCCAATGCACCGCAAGGTTGCTCTGTTTATCTGGACAATAAATAGAGTAGTTATTTTATATTACAAACGTGGTGTTTGGGGTATGAAATACCATTGGGGATACCCTACCCCACGTACTTAGAGGTAGGCGGCAGGTGGTGACAGCCCTGTCCGTCCTTTGTGATCCTCACCGTTCGGGTTTGGGCGTTTGCAGGCCTTCGTGATAAACATCGTGACAGTACCCTTGGATGAGGGGATCCCACGACTCCTCAATTTGCCCTCTAACGTGTGTTCCTTTTGAGCTTGTATATATACACTTGTAGGAATGTAACCCATATGCAAGAAGTATATAGAACCCCTATGTAACACCCTAAAAATTTCTTTTCTCAAATAGTAATTAAATTGCTAAGTTCTTGTGTGTGCATTCACAAATTTAGGTAAATATAAAACCTTTTCGGAAATTAAAACCAACCCTAGGTTTAGAAACTTGTTTGTGCATTTCATGCCGATGCATTGTTTTCTTGTCTGAGTGTTTTGTGTGCTAGTCCGAGAACCCAACCCTAAAACCCAAAGTCCAAAACCTACCCTACCCTATCCAACCCGAAGTCCAATCCAAACCCGGCCCGGCTTTCTTTCTCCTTTTCTCCCCGAGGCCCAAACCAAGTCCAAGTCTGGCCTCCTTTTCTTTTCCCTGTGGCCCATAAATCAGTTCCCCTCGCCCCGGTTTTCCTTTTCTTTTCTCTTGGCCCAACCCTTCTTCCCCTTGGGCCAGCCCAGGCCGAACCCCCCCTTCCCTTTCCTCTCACGAGCACACGCAGGAACGGTCGTGCCCCTCTCCCCTCTCGTTTCCTCTCCCAACAGAAACCCCAGCTTTATTTTCTCATCAATGGCAAATAAACGCCGGCATTAAGCAGCAGTAGAATCGCCTCCCTTCAATTCGTGGCTACCAGTGCCCTTCCTCTCCTGTAAAACTCCAGACAAGTTTCCCCCAAACCCCTTTGCCTCCCCACATTCCAAAGTCTCCATTTGAGGACATTGCTGCTGCCGTCCGTGTCTGCCAAATCGAGATCGAGAAGGTGAATTTGCTGTCTCCCTCGGTTTCCTTCTATTCGCACCTCTCTGACCTCCCTCCCCCATCCTTGTTTGGTGCGCAGGGACTCTAGAAAGACTCGCCGACGTGCTGCAGTCCTGTTCCGAGGTCGTACGACCCTCCCCCACGGACAGCTGCACCTGCCTCCGCCCGTCCCCGAGGTATGCCAAATTCCCTGCGTCCCTGCCTGTTTTGATCACCAAGATGAGTTCGCGCCGTCGCTCTCTTGCTCCCAGGCCAATCCGTTCGCGAAACGGAGGTCCGAGGCCCCAGACCGGCCAACGCCGGCGGCCGCCGGGGCCTGTTCTGGGCGGCGCCGCGAAAAAGATCGACGAAACCGGCCGCTGTGTCCTGTTCGCGGAAAAAAGACCGGCGAAACCGGTCCTGTTCGCGGAAAAAAAACCCGACGAAAACGGCTCCTGTGCCGATCCGAACCAAGCTGAAGCCCAGCCACCATCAGATCTCCGATCAACGGCCAGGATTAGATCAAGCTTACCCCTTCGTTTCATAAAAATCCGGCCATCCATCCTTGATCCAACGGCCAGGATTAAATCAAGCTTACCCCTTCGGCCTTTTCTCTAAAGAGACCCTGAGTTTTTCCACAATCAACCCGCCGTCCTTTCTCAGTTCAGGAAACTTCTCTGCTACCCCTAGGATCTACGGTTAATTACGTTTAAGTCCTCGGTTTATCGCAGTTTAGTCCTCGATCTTGTTTTTAGCGTAGTTTCTTCACCGTAAACCCGATTAGAGTGATTTTCGCGTTGTTGTGTTCGTAGTAATGCGTAGATTAGTTTTATATCCTTTTTGCTTCTGTTTTCATTGTATGGTGTACTGTTCTAATAGAAATACTTTTGTATGCATGTACTGGCTTGTGATGGATGTATGTGTGGTGATTGGAATGCGTGTTTAGAGTGCGAGCAGTACGAGGCCGGCTTTGATCAAGAGTTTGAAGACCAAGATCAGCAGCAATATTTTGAGGAAGGCAAGTGTAACATGATTTATCCTTGAATACCTATTCACTTATTAATCATGTTATTCATTCATGCATGTGTCTAATTTGTTAAACCATAGGATTGACTAGTCTTGTTTATCCTATTTACCTTGTTACCTTGGGTTTATGCATATGGGTAGATATGTTAGTTGTCGCTATGCTTGCCAACCGCTAATGTTCGTTATGAAATAATAATCATGACTAATGATATACTTGGAACCTTATTAAAATATGCTTTTTAGCAACTTGGTTTAGGGAGCTTGAGCATGTGTTTGCATTGCTCTAAGCGTCTCTTTTTAAGGTTCCGATCTTAAAGCGGCCACCCAGGAAAACCGTACAACCACAGGAACCACATGGCTCTGGTCTTGGCTAAGTAAACTGTACGGCTCTAGCTTGTCTAGTGGTTACCGAAAGGCGCAAGTGGGGCTGCCAGGTTTAAGTGTGGACCTCGGTCAGTTCTCGTTGGGGTTTGTGTGTGATGGTTTTGTGTGATGTTTTGGCTGGAGCCTGGAGGGGTCCATGCGCCTGTCAGGAAACCGTAGCGGCCACTAGCTTGCTAGGTGTCTTTTGAAAGGTCTCGTAGTGAAACCCTGTACTCATTTCACGTGGTGTGAAGGGAGTGCGTGCCCAAGGCAAGGGGGATCACGACCGGTGGTGAAAGTGTACAACCTTTGCAGAGTGTAAAACTGTTATAACAGCCGTGCTCACGGTTAAGAGCGGCCTGGATCCTTTTCGAGCGGTTCCTTGTTTTCCAAATTAATGGTTAATGATGATGTTAGTTACTTATAATACTTCACATGCTTTCATAATGTGGGTTTCAACCGGGTTGTCATCTAATTCTAGTAATTCAGGTTAATTCTAAAATCAATCAACTAAAAATGCTAACCGCAGTTTAAACCTTGTCTAGCCTTTTTAGCCTCATCTAATCATGTTATACTTGCTAAGTAAGATGGATTACTTACACTTGCTTTACTTCAACAAAATCCCGGATGGGTACTCAGAAGAGCCGCCAATGGATGCTTTTGTCTTCCCCGAGGAGTTCCCGGACTTCTAGGCAGTGCATTCCCCCAGTCAGAGTCCCTGTGGAGATGTTCTGGAGTTAGTCTTCGTCAGGCTTCCGCTACTTTGATAAACTCGTTAATAAATGTAATGCCTGTGATGTAAGACTTGTTTCTGTTTATGTTATCGAGCACTGTTTTCCTTTCTTTGATATTCATTTCTGAGCTATATGTGTGTAAAGACTTCCTGGGTACACATATAGTAGCATTCGGATTTCCTTCGTAAATCCGGGTGTGACACCCTAGTTCTTTTTAGGACCTTCATATTAACTAGACTTATATAATGAGCAATGAAACCTTCTGTGTGTCACACTACCCCATTATCAATGTTTACCCCTTGTTAGACTTTGGTATATTAATAATGTTATGATTGAATACAATGGATAACTACTCTAGTCAACCACCGCCTTCCCTATGGATTCGATACCCTGAATACTTCCGGGTGAAAGCTACAACGGTATCCGTGCGCTTGCGGATTTATCTACGACCGTAAGAAATACCAACGGTGTGGCACGAAGGCACAGGGGCTATTTATACCCTGAGGAAACCCTAGGTCGAAAGAGGGGGCGAACCACCACAGGAAAGGCCTGGGCCAGTCGGCCCTGGGGGGTCATGCCGGCCAGCCAAGGGTCTTCCTCAGCCGCCTCGTCTTCATCTTTCTCCCCAAGTCTTCTGGAAGCTTCAGTAGATGTTCCACCTATGCATGTGGGCCTTTAGACGTCGTTTACTTCAGGATATCTTTGAGATAAGATTGGGAAGTGATAAACTTCCAAATTCTCCAATTGAGTTGTCTTGACCCCGAAGTCTCTTGACCTTATCTTGAAGCACTTGCCTTTCAAATACTCTTGGAGGTCAGTTCACCAAAGTTGAGCACGAATGGGGCTTGAAATCACCTAGGTCGGCCGGCCGGCCTGGCCTGTTCTTCGGGCCTCTAGCCTTCATCTTTCACCATGTCGTCCTTGGTTCCAAGCCTTGTCCATTTGTGCTCCATTTAAGCCCCAAAAACCCGCGTAAACACAATTCCTCCAAAAACATATGCATATGCGAAAACGTCCCGGTTATAGAGTATGATCGTTAGTTTAGATATCAAATTCATGCCATTATTGAAGATAAACAAGGGTCAACAGAGAGCTATGCCTATCCTATCCAAAGCCTAAATTTTTAATTTTAATCGTGCCACCATAAGCATTGAAGGTGCAATGAGTTGAGTTAGGATTTCTTTCTCTCGAAAGTTTTAATTTTGAGCAATGATCATGTCCTTGATTATCTTATCTCTTATTTGCTAGCCTCGTCAATATTCGGTAATGAGAGTTCTTCATTGGAACAACTCATATGATCTACCGGATTCCAAAACTAGAACCCAAATACATCTTGTTTTATTATCTTTTCCTTGAACACAACCCACTACTAGAAGATTTGTTCTCTTTCTAGGTGAAGTTTGAATAAAATATAATTTGTGGAGAAAGCAAGGAAGGAGTACAGAAAAAATGAACCGGAACTGAGCTGGGAGAGCCCTAGGCCGGCCAGCCTGGACTCTTTGTGCCGGCCAGCCCAGCCCCTTCCAGCTGTGGCTCGGGCTCCGAAAAATTGTGGAGTTGCCTCGGTGTTTTGTTTGCCTATCTTCACGAGGATTTGTTCAAGGGAGGTTCAAAGAAGAGAAGGAAAATTCAGGAAAGAAAGAAAAAGAAAGAAAGAAAGAAAAAATATATAAAAGAAAGAAAAAGAAAGAAAAGAAAAAGGAGGAAAAGAAAAAAATAATAAAAGAGGGAGAGTTCATTAATTGGAAGAATAAGAAGTGCAAAGGAAGATCGTCTTGTTGTTGAGAACAAATCTTCTTTTCCAACCATGTGCAATCCGACAACGAGGGCGTCGCTTGTGCCTTGAAGTCAATTTTTATATGACCTTGCACATGTCCACCATTCTAAATCTTCTTATCCTTGAAACCTCTCACATTATGGTAATATTCTCATGATCATTGGCTCGGAAGGTAAGCAACCGTTAGAGAGTTTTCTTAATTTGACAATATGTGTATTTACTTTGCTAGCTCTTCCGAAGCTCCACCATATACTTGAGTGATTATTTTTGAGAGATGAGAGCTTGCAACAAATAGGATAGCCACTTTATATTGAGCGACATGTGAGTTCTTGGAAGAGAACTTGGTTTAATTCTTGTTGCAGGGAGATTGTTTTCATGAAAGAAAAACCCTCCAAGGAAAGCAAGAAAGTAAGTACCATAGATCCATGAAGTTACTTAGCTAAAGGTGAGAAGTTGTGGGGGTAATTTTTGCTTGGATAAATCTTTGAATGCCCATGCCTTGATTATCTTTGCTGCTCCTCTGATATTTGCTTGAAGGACTCGGTATTTGACTCGCTTGCCTAGGTATGATTTGCAAACAAGAACTTTGTTTAACCCCGAAGGAAGTTTGTGGTGACTTGACTTGCTCGAGGATGAGCAAGAGCAAAGCATGGGGGGATTGTTGGTGCTCGTTATTGTCACACTTTTGGTGTCATTTAAGCAGTGTTTTTGGACTAATTCATATACTAACCCACCACTTGGCACGAGAATAACCCCATTTTCGAATATGTGTTGTATTTTGGAGTATGTTGTGATATGACAGGAAATATGACATATTTGGAGGGGTTGGACATGGACCAAAATGCACGCAAAAGATGGAGGCGAGAGGGTCCAAAAAGGGCCTAGGCCGGCCGGCCTAGGGCCTATGGGGCCGGCCAGCCTAGTCCATTTTTGGGCCCAAACGTCCCCATCTTTCTTGAGCACAAAGTTGGTGTGAAACCGTAGTCGGATGCCCACCGCCAAGTGCTAGAGCCGCCTATAAAAGTCCCCGAGGTTGACCACATCAAGGACCTATCATTCTGGAGAATCAACAAAGAGAGGGAGCCACATTTGGAGAGAGGGGCGACGCCAGGAAACCCTAACAAGGTCCCTCCGGCGCAGCCACAAGATCAAGAACAAGGAGGAGATTGGATCTACAAGGGAGCAAGCAAGGCGGAGCTCGAGAGGAGGAAGAACACCCTCTAGTTGCCCCGGCATAGGGATTCCCCTCCTCCGGATCGTCTTCCCCGTCGGTCTACATCTACTTCGGAGGATTCTACACCATGTTCAGCGCTACAATGTGTAACATTATGGGGTAAAGTCCTTGTTCCTTGGGGTTAAAGGGAGATCTTATGTTGTAATCGCCGAACCATTATTTTGGATCTTTGCTATCATATTCTTGTCATTGGTGCTTTGAATCTAATAGTCGGACAACTTTGCTTTGGGGATGCATCGCTCATAGTTTTGCATTCCTAGAATTCATCGACAATCTTGTGCTCTTGTGTCTCGATCACGGATTACCCTCGTGTAGTGACAGTACGCGGGAGGGAAATGGTTGAATTTGGTGCACCTTTACCTTTGATAGATTAGATCGGTTCGTTCTTGCTCGGTGGTTACATCTTTAAGTGATCCTAGATCCCTTGGACAAACATTCTACATATCTTGTTCTCTCCATATCATTGCTCTCTACGTTGTTCTCTTTATCTTAGATTAGATTTAGTTCTTTACTCATACACACCATCATTCGATAAAGAGCTTTCAATCAATGAGATTAGTGCTTAGTTAAGCGTAGCAATCCACTTGTTCCACGAATTGATAAAACCTTGGGGGATACTCTAAGGAAAAGCTACAACTGATCCGTGCACTTGCGGTTCGTAATTGGCGTGCCTAAGGGCTGTCAGCCTATCAACACCTCCCAAATTAATGTTCTCTGAATTGGGCTCTTGATTCTTCTGAGTTTTCTCGCGATAATGATCCATACTCAATTGTAGGTTGTGGTCAAGGAGGTAATCACAAAAAGATATATTGGGTTTAGGGTGGATATCTAGTGAAGTTTGTGAAGTTTCAGGTGTAGAAACTCACAATGCATGGATAGAAAGGCTAGCAAAAAGAGGGTACGCAAAATGGAATGACCAGCTTCTTAGTCTCGAACCATAGAAATCAATCTTAGTTTGCAATCCTAAAGGCCTCATCATGATAGATCATGTATATGTAAAGGCTTTGGTAGGTAGAACTTTGCAAGAGATTCACGAATGTAGATAGCATAAGAATCAAGTTTTAAATAAAACAATACAAGGCGTAAGTTCATCGGTAAACTTAAATCAAAGAGCAACATAAGGAATATGTGGGTCTAGAATTTAGTCATTTAACCTTCACAAATAAAAGAGCCGGTATTTAGTTAATTTAAGATCATTTAATAGAGAGCAAATGGTCAAGTCATATACAATATGGTGTAGGTAGAATAAAGCGGCAACTTTCATCACTTTTTCATAAGCAAAATCATTCAAAATATTGCATCGTGGTGAGCACAAAGTGATGGTGATCATTATTTATTGAAAACAAAAACAAAACTAGGTTGTCCTCCTAGTATCCATATTACTAACAAATACAAAGGTTTCTAACCTATGGTCGATGTCATATATATATATATACAAGCATTTAGAAAGAGATGAACAAAGAGAAGGTTGAGGGAGAGTTTCCATCCTTTCCAATGCTTGCAATGAAGTGTAGTGAAGCTTCCCCCATGCTTAAGCATTGTGCTTAGCATGGAAGAAGAGTAATGAGCATCTTGTGGTGAACATGATCATTATACTCTATATGGCCTTTTTCCTTTTCGTCCAACAAGTACTCCCCCATGCTTAGCATGTTGCTAAGCGTGGAAGAAGATGGTGAACCATCATGTGCTTCTTCAAGTCCTTCCACCATGTGTTTGGAGATCATATTTATGCTTCTTCACCTTTGTTGTCTTAATTTTTCTTCAACCACTTCCCATTGTCACTAAGCCATGGTCCCAATCATTCTTCATATTTTTATCAGCTCCTTGCATGTTATCTTCATTGCTGCATCATTTTCCATGAATCTTTCCTTTATTCCTGAACAGAACATGTAACTAAACAATTGCTCCACCATAAAGTGCACAAATTTCTCTTTCCAACTGTCAGATTTATGGACCCGGCAGTCCACACAGGGTAGCCTACGTGGTTGATTTGTTGAGGGACAGATCGAGGATCACAAGACGATGGTAACACAAGACGCAAGGATTGAACAGGTTCGGGCCGTCAGATGACGTAATACCCTACGTCCTGTGTTGGGTGCATGGATTGCTGTGTATGAAGTTCCTGAAGGATCTCCGTAGTTGGGTTCTGTCCTAGGTTGAAGTTCGTGGGCTGTAATTGTGTTCTAGAGGGGGGTCTCAAGGCACCTTATATAGTCCGGTTGCCTTGAGTTACAAGTCAGCTAGAGATCATAACCTACCTGAAATACAAGGATTCGATCCTATAACGATTACAGATATCTTTCCCTAGAATTCAAGCTAGCTTATCTTGATCTCCGATCTTCTTGCGAGATACGCCGCCTGCTTCCTTGCCGCGTGCGCCGTCGTAGTCATCCGGTTCGCCCGACTGGTGGGCCTCCCGAGTGGTGGGCCACCCAGTCTGACAAACCAGCCCAATAGCACTCGGATTGGGCCACCCCCTGCTGGTTGGGCCAATCCGCCTTCTGGGCACCCCCGGGGGTCTATCCCCGACAAGCCCCCGAGTAGTACGTGGTTGAGTGACAACTCGGCGAGGTCGTGCCATCAAATGAGCTTCGAGCTTACTGCAGTTGGAAGCGAAACCGCGTGATACTGGAGAGAAAAAAAGAGCCGTTTCCCAACGGATGCGCCGCGAGGTGCGTCCGTTGGCCGTAGCCCCCGAGCCTTGAAGCGATTCCGAAGGAATCGGTCCAAGGGTTAGTAGCCTTGTTCTTGGTTGCCAGACAATCAACGGATGCGCCGCGAGGTGCGTCCGTTGGCCGTAGCCCCCGAGCCTTGAAGCGATTCCGAAGGAATCGGTCCAAGGGTTAGTCGAGGAGCATCTGACTGAATCATCCAGTGTTAATTTCGGCGTCCAGTCCCCGAGCGTGAGGTCCGGCGGAGCCCTGCAGGGCACGCCGAGTAGTCGTACCGGCGCCTAGCCCCCGAGTGCAAGGACTCGTCGGGCGAGCGCGATGTGTAGCTGCCTCGGCGCCAGCCCCCGAGCGTGAGGGCTGAGCTCGCCAAGTAGTCGTCTCGGCGCCAGCCCCCGAGCGTGAGGGCTGAGCTCGCCGAGTAGTCGTCTCGGCGCCAGCCCCCGAGCATGAGGGCTGAGCTCGCCGAGTAGTCGTCTCGGCGCCAGCCCCCGAGCGTGAGAGCTGAGCTCGCCGAGTAGTCGTCTCGGCGCCAGCCCCCGAGCGTGAGGGCTGAGCACGCCGAGTGGTCGTCCATACCCTGCAACAAAGCACGAATTCGAGAGGGGAAAGTACTTGGCGATACAAATATTAACGAGCTCCGCTTCCTGCTTTTAAGTCTTTTAATTTCTCCGGGCAGTTAGCCTGTTACGTTTATGCACCTGATCCCCGATAGCCATAGTCCATAGCGNGAGGTCGCCAAGTAGTCGTCTCGGCGCCAGCCCCCGAGCGTGAGGGCTGAGCTCGCCGAGTAGTCGTCTCGGCGCCAGCCCCCGAGCATGAGGGCTGAGCTCGCCGAGTAGTCATCGCGGCGCCAGCCCCCGAGCGTGAGAGCTGAGCTCGCCGAGTAGTCGTCTCGGCGCCAGCCCCCGAGCGTGAGGGCTGAGCACGCCGAGTGGTCGTCCATACCCTGCAACAAAGCACGAATTCGAGAGGGGAAAGTACTTGGCGATACAAATATTAACGAGCTCCGCTTCCTGCTTTTAAGTCTTTTAATTTCTCCGGGCAGTTAGCCTGTTACGTTTATGCACCCGATCCCCGATAGCCATAGTCCGTAGCGCAGGGAGCTGGGCCGCGTGCACGCGTAGGAAATGTAGGCGTACGGAAGAGCTGAGGTTTGATGGATTAAGGCGTGTGCTCCCCGAGTACTTTAGCAACTCATTTTAAAGCTTACGGAATTGACGAAGTTAATTAATTAATACTTAGCTTGGCGAATGATTCGGATCCTAGAGGAATCCTTCTTTGTCAGATGTGCCAAAGGGAAAGCGGACGGAGAGGTGTTGTTGCTGAGACGCGGCGTCAGGAACAGTCTTCTCGTGATTGTACAGGACGCTCCCGTGGGCAAGTAAAGCCAGAGGCGATAAGGATGACCTGTGCAGCTTGGGCGGAAGGAGGGACGCGTGGCCCGGAGCTCACGTGCCTGTCGATGTGGAAAAGTCCCTCGTCCTCCGACAATCTGAGGCTATAAATACCCGCCGGGGAGTCAGAGCTGCCACCCAGGAGCGAGTAGGTATAGGATCCTTGCAGTCAATATGCCGGAGGCTCACTGCTGGGTTCATCCACCGGGGAAAGTTCATGGAGTCTCCAGGGTATGGTGCTAGAAGAGTGCTTGCGAAGATTTGAAGGTGTTGATTAGCGTCTGAGTGCTGTCCCATTCACCCCTACATTCCCATGTAACGAGGGCCATGTGGGGTGAAATGCTTTGTAGAGCAAGGGATTCCCGGAGGCATTCGCTAACAACCCTCTGTTGGTGCTGTCCCATCGACGGCTGCAGTGGTGCTACAAGAGAGCTTGCGAGGAGCTCATGTGGACCAAGCTTGCTTCGGATGTAGCACTAGGCGCAGGGACGAGTGCCCCAGGCCGTCATCTTGGCGGTTGATGTGTTTGATCTTTGTAACCGGCGTATGACCGGCTTCATTGTAATTGTATAACCTACAAAAGGATTTCACTGCATAATAGTCTTGAGGAGGAAGCTTCTCGGTAGCGCCAGCCCCGAAATGTCGGGGGTTGGCCGCGCATCTCCAACTGTTGTAACTTGTTCGCAGCGTCAGCCCCCGAGCGCTTCGGGGGTGATCGAGCCCGAGAGGCGCGCTGTTTCTGATGTGGCGCCAGCCCCTGAGTTCGAGTGCCGGTCGAACCTTAGCGGTACGCCGTTTGTCCTGCAGTGTCGGCTTCCGAGTAGCTCGGAGCCAATCGAGCCCGAGAGGCGCACTGACTTCAATGCGGCGCCAGCCCCCGAGTGCGAGCGCTGATCGAGCCTTAGCGGCGCACCACTTGATTTGCAGCGTTGGCTCCCGAGTGGTTCAGGGCCAATCGAGCCTTGAGAGGCACGCTGACTTTAATGCGGCCAGCCCCTGAGTCCGAGTGCTGGTCGAGCCTTAGCGGTGCACCACTTGATTTGCAGCGTTGGCTCCCGAGTGGTTCGAGGCCAATCGAGCCTGAGAGGCACGCTGACTTTAATGCGGCGCCAGCCCCCGAGTCCGAGTGCTGGTCGAGCCTTAGCGGCACGCCGACTTCTTTGTCCTGCTTGAGTGCTTGGGGTCATTTTTTACCGTTGACGCGCCGGGCGTAACGGTTCGCGCGAGCGTCCAACAGCTCTTTCTACCGTTGCGCCCGCTCCCGTTAATCGCGCCATCTCGCGGTAATTTCGGCGTTGTGAAGCGCCATAAAAGGCTAGGGTTAGGTTTCACTGTTGTGAGATCCATTCCCCCTTCTCTTCATTCCTCAGCCAGCCGCCACCATAGCATTCCCTCTTGCTTCTAGATCCGCGCGCGGATTTAGCCACTACGGGGAGCGTAGTCTCGTTGATGCGGACGAAGTCCCCTGCGTGCAGATCCATGGCACCGAAGAGGAGGTTCACCGGCGTCCCCAAGTCTGACAAGATCCCCTCCCCTGCTGTTGCGTGGGCGCGGGGGAAGGTAACCACGGAGATGTTGGAGGAGATGGTGGAGCGGAGCATCCTCCCCTCCCAGGCCGTGGCGGAGTGGCGGCCAAGCGTCGGGGAGGCATTCCCGTCGGAGAACTCCGGCGAGCTGGTCCTGTTCAAGCCGTTCTTCGAGGCGGGACTCGGCTTGCCGACGGGGGCCTTCTTCCGAGGTTTGCTCCACTACTACGGGATCGAGGCCATCAACCTCAACCCCAACTCCATCATGGCGATCTCCATCTTCATTCACCTCTGTGAGGCCTATCTGGGGATCACTCCCCACTTCGACCTGTGGAGGTATTTGTATTGGCTGAAGCCTCAGCCGAGCGAGGAGAAGATGGTGGTCATGGGAGGCGCCGGATTCATGCTGCGCCAAGGGCGGAAGGACGAATACTTCGACATCGCCCTCAACACCTCCAACAAGGGCTAGAAAGCCGAGTGGTTCTACGTCGGGAACCACGCGCCGGCGATCCCCTGCCACACCGGAGAACGCCCGAAGGTGAAGGACTGCTGGAATGATCTTCCCAGCGGTTGTCAAATGCGGAAAGTTGAGGAGCTCCTTGCGATGATCAAGGAACTCAAGGAAGTCGGACACTTGACGGCGATCGGCATTGCCTGCAACTTTAGCAGGCGGCTGATTCAGCCGATCCAGGAGCGGAAGCACCCGGGCTACGAGTACTCGGGCCGGGAGGATCCCACCCGGGGAGCTCGCCGGACGGTGAGCAAGGAGGAGATGAAGGCTCGCGTAGGCGGGTTCTTCCTCGGGCACGTGTCGGAGAAGGGCCAGCCGCGCCCATTTTCCTTGAAGAGGCCTGCTCCACTGGTAAGCTTCTGTTCCGAGTGCCTTTGAATGTTCTTCTTGATGTAATTTTTGGTTTTTGATGTAACCGTCCGTTGGCTGTCTGATTTTGCGAAAACTTTGGCGCAGGATCGGGTCTTCGATTATTTCTCTGCTGCCCCGCTTCCGGAGGATTCCCTAGGAAGGTGTTCCTGGATGAAGCGCCCCCAGTTGACCAGGTCGTACCTCCAGCGGCAGAAGCGGCTGATCCTCCCCCTCCTCTGGTGTGGGCGCCTAGCGATACGGAGGGCTCCCTGAGCCCTTCTGACGAAGAAGTGGAGGAGGAACGCCCACGGAAGCGCCGGGGGACCGTAGCGAAGGTCAGGTCTCGCAGGATCGGCGTTGCCAAGATGTCCGTCGCTGGTGAGGCAGCCGAGGACGACTCGGCGACAATGTCGGACGAAGCGCCCTCCGTCCAGCAAGCGGTGGCGGGTACGCCGCCGCCACCCCCCAAGCGGAAGTGCACGAGGAAGATGACGGCGAAGAAGTCGACTGCGTAGCCGGCCAACCAACCGGCGGCGGGCTCGGACGCCGACGTGGACGAGCCGAGGAATCCATCTCCGGCCGTTGTCGGATGTTTTGACCCGGCAGTCCACACAGGGTAGCCTACGTGGTTGTCTTGTTGAGGGACAGATCGAGGATCAGAAGTCGATGGTAACACAAGACGCAAGGATTGAACAGGTTCGGGCCGTCGAGATGACGTAACACCCTACGTCCTGTGTTGGCGGCGATTGTATTGCTGTGTATGAAGTTCCTGAAGGATCTCCGTAGTTGGGTTCTGTCCTAGGGTTGTATGATCGTGGGTTGTATCGTGTTCTGGAGGGGGGCCTCAAGGCGCCTTATATAGTCCGGCTGCCTTGAGTTACAAGTTGGCTAGAGATCGTAACCTACCCGAAATACAAGGATGCGATCCTATAACGATTACAGATATCTTTCCCTATAATTCCGGCTAGTTTATCTTGATCTCCGAGCTTCTTGCGGGATACGCCGTCTGCTTCCTTGCCGCGCGGGCCGTCGCGCCCATCCGGCTCGTCCGACTGGTGGGCCACCCGACTGGTGGGCCTCCCAGTCTGACAAACCGATCCAGTTGCACTCGGACCGGGCCGCCCCTTGCTGGTTGGGCCAATCCGCCTTCTGGGTACCCCTGGGGGTCTACCCCCGACAAGCCCCGAGTAGTACGTGGTTGAGAGACAAGTCGGCGAGGTCGTGCTGTCTGATGAGCGTCGAGCCTGCTGCAGTTGGAAGCGAAACCGCGTGATACTGGAGAGAAAAGAGCCGTTTCCCAATCGAATGCGCCGTGAGGTGCGTCCGTTGGCCGTAGCCCCCGAGCCTTGAAGCGATTCCGAAGGAATCGGTCCAAGGGTTAGTAGCCTTCTTCTGAGGTCATCAGACAATCAACGGATGCGCCGCGAGGTGCGTCCGTTGGCCGTAGCCCCCGAGCCTTGAAGCGATTCCGTAGGAATCGGTCCAAGGGTTAGTCAAGGAGCATCTGGCTAGATCATCCGACGTTAATTTCGGCGCCCAGCCCCCGAGCGTGAGGGCCGGGTCGAGCTGTCCGAGGCACGCCGAATAGTCGCCCAGCGCCCAGCCCCCGAGCGTGAGGGCCGAGCACGCCGAGTGGTCGTCCCGGCGCCAGCCCCCGAGCGTGAGGGCTGAGCACGCCGAGTGGTCGTCCCGGCGCCAGCCCCCGAGCGTGAGGGCTGAGCACGCCGAGTGGTCGTCCCGGCGCCAGCCCCCGAGCGTGAGGGCGAGCACGCCGAGTGGTCGTCCCGGCGCCAGCCCCCGAGCGTGAGGGCCGAGTCGAGCCGTCCGAGGCACGCCGAGTAGTCGTCGCGGCGCCCAGCCCCCGAGCGCGAGGGCCGAGTCGAGCCGTCCGAGGCACGCCGAGTAGTCGTCCCGGCGCCAGCCCCCGAGCGTGAGGGCTGAGCACGCCGAGTAGTCGTCCCGGCGCCAGCCCCCGAGCGTGAGGGCTGAGCACGCCGAGTAGTCGTCCCGGCGCCAGCCCCCGAGCGTGAGGGCCGAGTCGAGCCGTCCGAGGCACGCCGAGTAGTCGTCGCGGCGCCTAGCCCCCGAGCGCGAGGGCCGAGTCGAGCCGTCCGAGGCACGCCGAGTAGTCTTCGTCTTCCTCGTCATGCGGTAGCGCCAGCCCAGTACTCAAAAGCACTCAGCTAGCGATCCTTGTGGAGTGTAGCGCCAGCCCGAGTGCTGCAAAGCACTCGACCGTCGTGGAGTGTAGCGCCAGCCCGAGTGCTGCAAAGCACTCGGCTAGCGACCGTCGTGGAGCGTAGTACCAGCCCGAGTACTGACTGACTCGAGTACTCAGCTGGCGGCGATGCTGGAGTGGTCCAGCCCCCGAGCGTAACAGGCAAGCTCGGGATCCAAACCTGTGCCCTGCAATGAAGATATGAAGGATAGGTAGTATATGGTGTAGCAAACACTAATTCTGGAGAAAAACATTCGGCGCTGTATGTAATAGAATTTCTACTTCCAACTCTTTAAGTCTATTAATTTCCTCGGGTAGTTATCCTGTTATGTTTATGCACCTGATCCCCGATAGCCGTAGTCCATAGCGCAGGGAGCTGGGCCGCATGCACGCGTAGTAACGTAGGCGTACGGAAGAGTCGAGGCTTCACGGATTAAGGCGTGTGCTTCCCAAGTACTTTAGCGACTTGTACAAGAGTGGAAAAAGAAATAAACGATGGAGAAAAATGCAATATGCGTCTGTTGGGTGTAGCCCGACTGCTCGTGTAGCGCTCGGGCTGTATAAGCAGTCGGGAACAAACCAAGGGTAGTCGGCGATGATCATGGAGACATGTATGTGGAGATACGCGGTTACTGAAAAATGTTGTGAAAGTATTAAAGTATGACTTAGCTTGATTCGTGTCTGGGGGAAAGAAGTCGGCACGTCATCCTTGTGCGTGTGGGCTGACAAGCCCTCGGGCATGGCGATCTTTTGTTGTGGATGATAGACGGTGAGGTCGGCGAGTTGTCGAACAGAACTCGTCCAGAAGCGAACTGACGGATGGCCCCTCCGGCGGCAGTCCGGCAGCTGTAGATGCATCAGGCTCGTGCTCCGACGTGTCTAGCCTTCTCGGCATGGCAGCTTTTGCAGATCGAACCGGGGGCCAGGTCAACGTGGAGATGGACAAGCCTGAAGCACTCCGTGAGGTACTGCGTCTTGTAGTTGCAGGCACCCGTGTGTAGGACGAGCCCGCATGGGCGCAAGGTGCAGCCATACATGTATGGCCATCTCGCCGAGATCCCTCGCACACACAAAAGAAGCAAGCATATTTAAGAAATAACGATCTGTTAGCTATAGCTGAATAAACAAAGATTACTATAGCCAAGAGATTAATGAAATATAAGAAAAAGGCTTCCTGTTTCTCGTGTGCCCATGGTCAATAGCCACACGATTGCACGGAGTTGATCACCGAACGAGATGTTTTGCTCTTCGTCTCGAGTTGGAATCTTGACCAAGACGATGCGATCCTCCGTGTTGATCGCCGCCGCCGAGTTAGTTAGGGCTACGGTGGATTGCCGCAGGCTGCGGCAACTTCGCAGCAGTCGTGTTGGATCAGGAGTCGGCGAATCAAGGGTCACAACGTGGCCAGGCCAGATGCATGTCGGCGTTGTTGTCGTCTAGATCGTGATCTCCATGGGCGGCGAGGCCGCCAGTGATCCTGCTGCTCTTGTGATGCATGCGGAGCTCCATCACGTCGCGCCGTCACGCATGTCAGGTCGTGCCGCCGTGATAGATGAATCTGCCATCGAGCTTGTAGATTGATCTCGTCGATCAACCCCTACCTGGCGCGCCAACTGTCGGATGTTTGGACCCGGCAGTCCACACAGGGTAGCCTACGTGGTTGATTTGTTGAGGGACAGATCGAGGATCAGAAGTCGATGGTAACACAAGACGCAAGGATTGAACAGGTTCGGGCCGTCGAGATGACGTAACACCCTACGTCCTGTGTTGGCGGCGATTGTATTGCTGTGTATGAAGTTCCTGAAGGATCTCCGTAGTTGGGTTCTGTCCTAGGTTTCGTAGATGTTGTGTATGATCGTGGGTTGTATCGTGTTCTGGAGGGGGGTCTCAAGGCGCCTTATATAGTCCGGCTGCCTTGAGTTACAAGTCGGCTAGAGATCGTAACCTACCCGAAATACAAGGATGCGATTCTATAACGATTACAGATATCTTTCCCTATAATTCCGGCTAGTTTATCTTGATCTCCGAGCTTCTTGCGGGATACGCCGTCTGCTTCCTTGCCGCGCGGGCCGTCGCGCCCATCCGGCTCGTCCGACTGGTGGGCCACCCGACTGGTGGGCCACCCACTGACAAACCGATCCAGTTGCACTCGGACCGGGCCGCCCCTTGCTGGTTGGGCCAATCCGCCTTCTGGGTACCCCTGGGGGTCTACCCCCGACAGCCGTCGTGGTGGAAGAGGAGAAGGACGAGGCGGTGCCCGACTCCTTGTTCCAGGAGCAGGAGCATGCCCGGGCCATGGGCATGTCGGTGGACGAGAGGCGGCGCATGATGGCGGAGACGATTGTGCAGGCCACCGCGGACGCAAGACCAGTCACCGATCTGGGGACCAGGCCGATCCTGATGACGGTCTCGGCGCAGCGGCATCCCAAGCTTCCAATCTTCCGGCCCCGAGTCACGGTGGTGAAGAGTACTCAGTAAGTTCTCGGTCTTCGCGTTTTTTACACGTACCATCATCTCCGAGTCCTTGTTTTAATTTCCAATTAATGTTTCCAGCAAAGCCTCCAATCTTGATGGTGAGGCGGCCAGCGGGAAGGCTCCTTCAACTGATGTTCCGCAAGGTCCGAGTTCTCCCCCGGCTGCACCTGTCGGCACGCCTCCCTCAGGCGTAGTGCCTGGGGCGACGGACCCAGCCCAAGGGTCAATAACGCCAAGGCAGGAGCAGGTGCCAGCCGGGTCTGCGCTGGAGGAGGACGTGGTGGGGACCGGGACGGAGGATGTGATGCCGCCCGGGTCGAAAGGTCGGATGGCGCCTGGGGCGGAGGATGCGCAGGGCGATGCGGAGAAGGTGGCGACTCCCCCGAGTGGCAGAGCTGACGACTCTGCGGTGGACCCTTCGGTGTCAGCCCTGCGTGCGGGCGAAGACACCGCTGCTCAAGGAGAGGTTCTCCAAAAGCAGTCGGGGGACCCGGGGACCATGATGGCCTCCATGATTGATGCCGGCGCAGGAGAGGAGGAGGCGGTGCTTGCCGAGCTGGAGCTCGCACTCGACCAATCTCGGCGCTGCGTGGAGGTACATCTTTTCTTCTGCTTTGTTTTATTCGTCGTGGTTTACTGGATTTGCCTGATTTCTCTGTTTTCCGCTGATTGATGCAGAAGTTGGCCACGCTCCAGCAGTCGCGCCTGGAGCAGCTTCGTGACGTGGAGTTGGCGCGGCAGCGCGAGGCGGAGCTGAAGGCGGAGCTCAAACGGGTTAAGCGTCAGCGTGACGCCGCCCGGAAGAGTCTGAACGACGCCATTGTGGAGCATCGATCGAGTCTTCACCGTAAGGCCTAGTCCTTGTACTTCCCAAGTAGTTATTGAACCGTCCGTCTTTTGCCGTGTTCTTTTCATCCTGACCGGGTGCTTTCCTGCTTTTTCAGAGAAGGAGATGGAAAGGGACCGCCACATCAAGGAGCTGAAGGAGTTACGTTTTGCAAACGCAACTCTGCAGAAGTCGGAGGAGGTGATGGCGGGGAAGCTAAAGACGGAGCAGGAGTTCCAAAAAGGTGCGGACATGACGATGCTCCAGGGAATGTATACCATCCAGAATAACGCTCAAATCATAACAGGCTTGGAGCAAGATCTGGCATCGGCGCATTTGGCCCTGACGGAGGTCAACGAGGCGGCGATGGAGTTGCTGGACGCCGTGGCCCCAGAAGAAGGTGAACCGACAGCTCTCGTCGCTCGTCTGCATGGCGCGCCGGCTCGGATCGCCGATCTGGTCAAGGAGTCGGCGGTTGTGTGTGCGAACGACGCTCTCGCGCGTGTTCGGACACTCTATCCGCGGATCGACCTTGCACCGGTTGGCGATGGGGTGGCGGCGGACGCCTCAACTGAGCAAGTCGACGAGGCGCTGGCGTTAACTCGCCCGATCGCCGAGAAGGTCGGCGAGGCTCTCAAGTTTGAGTAGGATCCTGCAAGCTGAAGCAGGATAAAGTAGACTTTGTATATGTGAGCAGTCAGAAACAAGTAAAGCAACAATATTTGATATGTCGTTTTATGTTTTAAGTTTGTCCGAGTAGTTCTTTTGCTTTAATGTGCTTTTCCCTTTGCTTCACTTATCCTAAGTTCATAACGTTGAGAGCGGATCCCGTGCACGTGTAGAAAGGCTTAGGCGTCGTTCCAGGTCCGGTTACGCAGCATTTAGTTAGGAACTACTCGGGAGCAAAGTAATTCCGAGTTGTTTTGCAAGGAGAACAAATATGAAATGGACAAAGCACATATTTTTATTGAATTCTGTGATACATAGCTTTTATGGGTAGAATCGGCGTAAATGCTCTATGTTCCACGGGTGTGGGACTTCGGTGCCGTCCTCGTATTGGAGACGAAAAGTACCCGGACATATGACCTGAGTCACGATGAACGGTCCTTCCCATGGGGCGGAGAGTTTGTGAACCCCTGCTGTGGATTGTACTCGGCGTAAGACGAGGTCACCAATGTTGAAGTCCCGTTGCTGGACGTTCTTGTCGTGGTAGCGTCGGAGTTGTTGCTGGTAGCGCGCGTGCTGTATGAGCGCGTTGACTCGGTGTTCCTCGATGGAGTCGAGGTCCACCTCGCGAGCTGCTTCTGCTTCGCCTTCTTCGTAGTTGTTGATGCGCGGTGAGCCAAAAGCGATGTCGGTGGGGAGGATTGCCTCGGAGCCGTAGACCAGGAAGAAAGGAGTGTGACCTGTTGCATGACTTGGCTGAGTCCTGAGTCCCCAGATGACCTGTGGTAGCTCTTGATGCCATCGTCCGGCGAATTTCTTCAACGGGTCGAAGATTCTCGCTTTTAGGCCTTGGAGTATCATGGCGTTGGCTCGTTCCACCTGTCCGTTGCACCTGGGATGGGCGACGGAGGCGTAGTATACGTCGATGCACCTGCTCTCACAAAAGTCCCAGAAGGCGGATCCGGTGAACTGTGTCCCTAAGTCAGTTATGATCCTATTGGGGACCCCGAATCGGTGTGTGATTTCTTCGATGAAGGCGGCGGCTTGTTTTGACGTTGGAGTTCCGACGATGGCCTTGTACTCTATCCATTTGGAGAATTTGTCGATGGCGACAAGGATGTGCGTGTAACCTCCCGGAGCCGCTCTGAACGGTCCCACCATGTCCAACCCCCAACAGGCGAAAGGCCACGAGGGTGGGATGGTGCGTAGAGCTTGGGCCGGGAGATGTTTCTGCTTGGCGAAGAATTGGCACCCCTGGCACCGGCGGACGAGTGCTTTGGCGTCGGACACGGCGGTGGGCCAGAAGAACCCGGCTCGGTATGCTTTCCCATCTAGTGTCCCTGCGGCGGCGTGGCTTCCACAAACTCCCGAGTGGATGTCGTCGAGGATCTGGAGGCCGACTTCTTTCGTGACGCATTTGATGAAAACTTGATTCGTGGCGGCTCGTCTATATAGGGCACCACCGACCACCACGTAGTTCCTGCTTCGGTGTTCCAGGATCTTTCGCTCCGTGGGGTCCTCTGGCACCTTGTTGTGGGCGAGAAAATCTATGAACTCGGCCATCCAGTCTTCTTCTTCGGCGTCAATGGTCAGCACCTCGCAGAGTTCCGGGGCAGGCTCTGGCTCATCCCCCAACTCTTTGACAGAGGGTTTGAGGAGGCCTTGCACGAACACTCCCCCTGGTACTTCCGCGCGGGTTGATCCCAGCTTGGCGAGTGCATCAGCGGCGAGGTTGTTCTCCCGTGGGACATGGTGATACTCAACTCCGTAGAATTTTCCCTCCTGCTTGTGCACTGCCTCGCAATAGGCATTCATCCGCTCGCTGTGGCGATCCCAGTCTTTGTTCACCTGGTTTATAACGACAGCGGAATTGCCATAAACCAGGAGCCTCTTTACTCCTAGTGAGGTGGCGATGCGGAGCCCGTGGAGGATTGCTTCGTACTCGGCGGCGTTGTTGGTGATGGGGAAACGAATTTGGAGGACGTATCGGAGTTGTTCCCCTTTCGGCGAGATGAAGAGTACACCGGCGCCTCCTCCGTCGATCATTAAGGAGCCATCAAAGTACATCTTCCAGTGTTCGCCGCTGGTGTCTTCTTTCGCGTCCTGGCTCTCTGTCCATTCGGCGACGAAGTCGGCGAGGATCTGTGACCTGATGGCGGTGCGTGGGACGAAGTCTATGATGAAGGAGGCGAGCTCGACGGACCATTTGATTATTCGCCCGGTAACGTCCTTGTTGTGGAGGATTTCGCCGAGTGGAAATTGCATGACCACCTTGATGCGATGTGCTTGGAAGTAGTGGCGGAGTTTTCTTGACGTGATCAGCAGTGCGTAGAGCAGTTTCTGCACCTGGGGATAGCGGGCCTTAGATTCGCTGAGTACTTCGCTTACGTAGTAGACTGGTCGCTGCACCCTTTGCACCTTTCCCTCTTCCTCTCTTTCCACGACGATGACAGTGCTCACCACATTAGTCGTGGCAGCAATGTATAGGAGTAGCGTTTCGTCGTTATGCGGGGCGGCGAGTACTGGTGGATTGGAGAGGTAGTTCTTGAGGTCGGTGAAAGCTTGCTGTGCCTCCTTGTTCCACTCGAACTTGTCGGTCTTCTTGAGAATTTTGAAGAACGGCAAGCCCTTATCCCCCAGCCGGGAGATGAACCTGCTCAAGGCCGCCATGCAACCAGTCAGCTTTTGGATCTCTTTCTTCCCAGTCGGTGGTTTCATCCTCCGGATGGTGTCTATCTTCTCGGGGTTGGCTTGGATGCCTCTGTTACTCACGATGAAGCCGAGTAGTTTTCCCTTCGGTACGCCGAAGACGCTCTTGGTCGGGTTAAGCCTCCAGTTGAGCCTGCGGAGATTGGTGAACGTCTCGGTGAGGTCGGCGATGAACTCGGCTTCGGTCTTCGTCTTGATGACTATATCATCGACGTAAGCCTCGGCGTTGCGGCCGATCTGTGTGCCCAGGGTGAGGTTGATGGCTCTCTGGTAAGTAGCACCAGCGTTGCGGAGGCCGAACGTCATCTTGGTGTAGCAGTAAGCGCCAATTGGAGTAATGAAGGATGTTTTCTCTTGGTCTTCTTCCTTCAAGGCGATCTGGTGATAGCCAGAGTAACAATCAAGGAAGCATAGGAGTACGCATCCGGCGGTGGAGTCAACGACTTGGTCGATGCGGGGCAGGACGAAGGGGTCCTTAGGGCAGTGCCTGTTGAGATCTGTGTAATCAACACACATCCTCCATTCATTATTCTTTTTTCTTACAAGGACTGGATTAGCTAGCCAGTCGGGATAAAAGACTTCTCTAATGAACCCTGCAGCTAACAGCCTTGTAATCTCTACACTAATGGCCTCCTTGCGGTCCTGCGCGAAGCGTCGGAGCTTTTGGCGAACTGGCTTGGCGTTCGCGTCAACCTTCAAGGAGTGCTCGACCACCTCCCTCGGAACACCCGGCATATCTGATGGAGTCCATGCAAATATGTCGGCGTTGTCCCGAAGGAAGGCGACGAGCGCGTTTTCCTATTTGGGGTCGAGCCCTGAACCAATCAGGGCGGTTTTGGAGGAGTCGGAGAGTCCAAGTGAGATGGGGCGCACTTCTTCAGCTGGCTGCATGGTGGTTGGCGGGACCCTTCGCTTGGAGGACTCGGGGATAGAGCCCGGGTCTCCCTGGAAAGTTCTCGCCTCGTGAACCACTTCCATTTGGAGCACGCTGCGCTCGATGCCAGTGCAGAGGTGGAGCCCTTCTTTGTCGCAGCCCTTGGCGGTGTGGACGTCGCTGCGGATGGAGAGGACGCCGTTTGGTGCCGGCATCTTCATCAGCAGGTACGTGTAGTTGGGGATCGCCATGAATTTGGCGAGCGCTGGCCTCCCGAGTATGGCGTGGTAGGCGGTGGTGAAGTCGGCGACCTGGAAGTTGAGGTACTCGGTCCGGAAGTTGCTCTGATCGCCGAAGGTGACGGGCAGAGCTATCTGCCCGAGTGGTTTGGAGCCCTTGCCCAGGATCAGCCCGTAGAACGGGTGGAGAGAAGGAGTCAGAGCATCGAGGCCGATGCCCATGTCCCTCAGCGTCTGGGCGAAGATGATGTTAAGCCCGCTCCCACCGTCGATGAGTACTTTGGTGAGGCGGGCGTTGTTCACGATCGGGCTGAGCACCAGGGGGTACTCGCCCACGTCGGAGATTTGGAACCACTGGTCCTCCCTGGAGAAGGTGATCGGCTGCTCGGACCAGCGGAGTGCTTGGATCGGCGATGTGTAGCAGGAGAATATCTCCCGGCCGCGCACCTTTTCCCGGCGCTTGTCATCCATGGGCGGCGGTCCTCCAAGGATGAAGTTCACCTGCCTCTCGACATTCGGGAAAGCGGGGTTCGCAGGGGCCCCTTTTCCCTTATCGCCTTTGTCGTCGTCGTGCGGTGGCAGCTTCCCTTCTTTCTTCTTGTAAGCGTCGGCGAGTCCCATGCAGTCGATCATGCGGTGTTTAGACTGCTTGTGGATGGGGCAGGGCCCTTGGAGCATCTTCTCGAACTCGGCGTTGAAGTTGGACCGCGGGCGAGGGCCGCTGCGATCCATGGCGGCGACGGTGAAGTCTCTCGAGCGCTTTCGGTCGTCCATCCTGCTCGGTTCAGGTCGGGAACGACGCGGGTCCTCCTTCTTCGGCCGGTCCTCTCGGCGAGGCGGACGATCATCGTCCCGAGTGCTTTTCTTGTTGTAGTGGAGGCGAGCGGCCTCCTTGGCGTTCGCCATCTTGTTTACCCGCCCAAAGAACTCGCCGGAGGTCTTTGGCATGTCCTCGCAGAGGCGCTCGAAGACGACGGAGTCAGCGAGGCCGTCGAGGAAGTAGTTGATGATCTCGGACTCGGAGCAGCCGGGAACCAGGTTGCGGTTCTCCATGTACCGGTCGGTGTAGTCGCGGAGGCTCTCCCCGCGGTTCTGCTTCACCTTGCCCAGATCCCACGCTGTGCCTGGCCGGATGGAGCTGCCCTGGAAGTAGCTCTTGAACTGGCGGCAAAGAGTGTCCCAGTTGTCGATGGAGCCGGGCTCAAGGCTGTGGAGCCAGCTCAGCCCCACCTTGGTCATGGCGACGGGGAAGTAGGCGCACATGGAGTCGTGGTCGCCGTTCACCGCCCGGATGGCGATGCTGTACGTCCGAAGCCACATCGTCGGGTCCGTCTTCCCGTCGTATCTTTCTATGCCTGTAGGTTTGAAATTAGCAGGCATTCGAATAGATCTTACTCGGGCAGTAAACGCCGGGAAGCCGTCGCAGTCGTTGAGGTTCTCCATGTCCCCGTGTCCCGAATCGGCGGAGTAGTCTTCAGGGGTGCGAGCCCGAGGCGGCCTGTCTTGTCCGAGTGGAGGTCCGTACTTGCGGTCGAACTCGCGGCGGCGCGCGGCCTCGTTGGCCTCGAGTTCTCGGCGTAGGCGGGTGTCACGGTCCAGCCCCGGGGCGCCGTGCTCGCGATTGTACTCGGCGCGCCGTCGGAGCTCCTCCTCGTCCCTTCGCCGGTGGCGGTCGTCGAGGTTCCTGCGGAGGTCACGGTTGCGGAGTTGTTCGCGGAGATCTGGCTGGTCGACCACATCGTGATCGGCTTCCCGGCGGCTGGCCGACTTGGAGTGGCGAGATGAGGAGGCAGGAGCCTTTTGGGCATTGATCATGCCCGCGGCTGCAGTCAGCCTGGTCTTGATCCGGTTGAGTTCTGGGGTTTCCGGGATCCCTTCCAGTTCAAGATGCGTGGCGGCGAGGTTGGCCGACGGGGTGGCGTAGATGCCCACGCCGCCGACTTCTTGGATGAAGTCGTCGTGGAGGTTACGCATGGTCCTGGGGTTTCGGCGTTCTCGCCGTGCGTCGCGGCGCCGTTGCTTCTCACCATTGCGCCCGATCCTGGCGTCACGGTGTGCTTGATCCTCTCCTTGGACCGTCGGCTCATCGGCGGATATGTCGGAGACGAACGTCTCCCGCTTGGCAGGCACGATCCTCTTATTGGGAGGGAGGACACGTGTGACCCGCGGGAAAGTCGGAGTTAGTTCCGGTTCAGGCGGAGTCGGCGCGTCCTGAGGATGAGGGTGTTGCGTTGCCGCAACGTCCGGAGCAGATCCGATCTGGATGGCCGTGATGGGATCGACCGCCCTGATCGCATCTGGGGAATAGTCGGCGATCAGCCGTTCGCCGAGTGCTTCTTGGTGGACGGCCCCGCTGTTCTGAGTCCCAACGGGAATCGTGTCGGCGAGGCGATGCCCTGGCGAGCGGATTCGGCGAGGTCGATGCATTCGCCGATGGAGGCAATGGCGTGGTCCATGTCTGCCTCGAATTGGCGTTGGCGTGCGGCCCATCGGCGCCTTCGCTCCTCGGGCGTCTGCTGCACCCTGCGCGGCGGAGGCGGAGTGGATGAAGCAGTCGGCGGTGTAGGAGGAAGCGTGTTCCCCTCGGATGGCGGGAGAACGATGTCGGCCGCCGCGATCGCCGAGTTGTTGGCGATGGTTGGCGATGGGGTGGTGATGGTGACGATCCCGTCTGGCGTAGCGTCGAGTCGCGGCGCTGTCTCCTCCGGGGTGGCGTCACGGGTGAAGGAGAGCTCTCCCTCGGGTCCGGCGGTGAAGACCATGGATCCGAAGAAGAACATGGCCCCCTCAGCGATGGAAATCTTCACGGATGCCGGCGTGATGACGGCGGAAGCGGATGCCATCGAGCTTGCAGATTGATCTCGTCTCCCTTACCTGGCGCACCAACTGTCGGATTTATGGACCCGGCAGTCCACACAGGGTAGCCTACATGGTTGATTTGTTGAGGGACAGATTGAGGATCACAAGACGATGATAACACAAGACGCAAGGATTGAACAGGTTCGGGCCGTCAAGATGACGTAATACCCTACGTCCTGTGTTGGGTGTATGGATTGCTGTGTATGAAGTTCCTGAAGGATCTCTGTAGTTGGGTTCTATCCTAGGTTGAAGTTCGTGGGCTGTAATTGTGTTCTGGAGGGGGTCTCAAGGCACCTTATATAGTCCGGTTGCCTTGAGTTACAAGTCAGCTAGAGATCATAACCTACCCGAAATACAAGGATTCGATCCTATAACGATTACAGATATCTTTCCCTAGAATTCAGGCTAGCTTATCTTGATCTCCGATCTTCTTGCGAGATACGCCGCCTGCTTCCTTGCCGCGTGCGCCGTCGTAGTCATCCGGTTCGCCCGACTGGTGGGCCTCCCGAGTGGTGGGCCACCCAGTCTGACAAACCAGCCCAATAGCACTCGGATTGGGCCGCCCCCTACTGGTTGGGCCAATCCGCCTTCTGGGTACCCCTGGGGGTCTATCCCCGACACCAACGAGTCATCATTTGTCCAAAACAGATTCCGAACAAGAGAGCTATGCCTATTTTAATCCAGCACTGCAATCTGTCCCAACCTGATTGTAGAACGCGCAGCGCCCAATGTTTTTGTCGTATCTCCTTGTATGGGTCTTCAAATTTGTTGATCTTGGATGCATTGGAACGAGAATTTAATGGAGTATTGGAATATCTACTTTTCATTTCTTGTACATCTCTAAACATATGCAAATTTTTGATGAAAATAGCAGCATCCCTTTCAATCTTCAGAGATGTTAACGATCTTGGTTGCAACTTTGATCATGAATTCATGGCATTCTTTTGTCATGCCTGCAAAACAATTGAGATGCACAAACTACTCCCAGGGTGATGGTCGGGAGTATAAGCAAATGCCAACAACCAATGACATCCCTAAGACCTTAACTTGTGGCATAATTAACCTAGTAAAAGAGAAAAGTAAGAACCTAGTGGGTGTGCGTGTGTGCAAATTGAGTATGCAAATGAGAGGAAAGCATATAAATAAAGATAATGTTTACACCTAGTTCTAAACACCATGTTTACAACCAGGTTGCTGAATTTCTCCATAGTTATAAAGATTTGTTAAGCAAGGTCAAAACACCATGTCTATCCCAAGGTCAATAATTCTTTATAGCACAAGAAAAATAAAGCGCATTGCAAAGCTTATAAACCGACCAATGCAATATGGAGGTGATATGAAAATGCTAGCAAGGTAAACTAAATGACGATGGTATGTGATCAAGTCTAAACACCACGTTTACACAAGATTGCAAAAGGAAAATGCCGTCCAAGCATTAACATAGATATGAAAGCATTCATCATGAAGTTTCGTAAAAGAGCCAAGCTAACAAATGCATGATGGTATGATGGAATGAATAGGTGGGTTTAACAAAAAGTTAGATCAAAATAAAGAATGCAATGCAATGCAAGGGTGAAGACAATATGGCATGAAGTGCAACATGAGGTGGATGAACAAAATGACATGATAAGGTGGTCTGAAAATAAAACAAAAGTTAGCCTAGATTAACTAGCCACAAGTTTAGAATCAAAGGGTGGTGTCATACCTCATATTTCTCTCTAAAAAGACTCAAAGAAAAGACTCTAAACACTAAAAGCAATAGGCACACAAAGGGTATACAAGTTTTCCAAGATCAAATAACAAAGTGCTCTCTCAATAACATTTAGATCATACAACATAAAGTTGTGGCATTTATTAGAGCAATGGTACAATGTTACTTGATGATTCAATTAAAGAGCACAATATAGACCGTCATCTTTCATAGATAATAAACAAAAGGAACAGGTTGCCTCCTGCAAAGCGCTTCATTTAAAGTCATAGAGCTTGACTTCTCCCCTCGATTATGTTCATGCGAAGTCATGGTCTTTTGTGCAATAATCCAAAATGTCCATGCAGCTTGATGTCACCTTTTGTAATCCGTCGTGGTTTGCTTCTAACATCTTTATGAATTGAATGTCGCCGGCTAGTGTCTTCATATGCCAATGTTCTTGAGGCATTTATTTTGTTCTAAGCTTCTAAATTTGATCATGTACGCTCGATGAAAGCATTGCCCAAGCTCCTCTTCATTGTTGTCATCGTTATCTCGTCTACCTTTTTCTCATCACGTTGCTCCTGCCTCTTCTTCGTGGATGTTCCCCTATGTCCAGAATAGAACATATACAAAAATATAGCTTTAATGAAAAGTTTATGAAATTACCTTTCCAAAAAGTGGTCATTCATGTTAAACGGAGTTCGAATGAGAGAGTTATGCCCATTTAACTTTTAGCGCTGCGTGCTGTCCAGAAAATTTCAGAATGCACGACCTACGATGTTTTGATCATAACCGCTTGTAGGAATCTCCGATATACTTGATTCTTGATTCGTTGCAACTGAAACTTCATGGGGCTTTTAAATATCCAAAAATATTCTATTATTTTCTTTAGAGGTTGTGTAGACTTTTAATGTGAACAGTACTTTCTTGTGAATTGATCCTGAGATGTTGATGATCTTGATCTTGTGGTCTTTGGAGCGTCGTGTTGTGCATCCTTAGGATTCAAGGTCATCACCATTAGTTTACCAGGCGAGCGGCATTCCAATGATGTGTCTTCTCCATAGTTCTTGCTTTACTCAAGGTGTCGGGATCATAGGGGGCTCTCGCGCTTTATGTCGATGATCTGAGTGGTTTCCTTCGTTGGTAGCATTACTCAATTAGAAGCTTCTTGAGCATCCTACTAGAGAAGATTGGTTGTGTCATGGTGCTTCTAATCTTGTTGCCTCCAGTCTTGATCAACTTTAAATCATCATCTTTTGTGCATAAAACCCTCCAATCATCCTTTGACATCATCATCAGATTCTCCGTTGCTTGCTTCTGCTTCTTCTTTGTTGAATTCCTCTTCACTCAGTGCAGAACATGTACCAAGCTTCTTCTTCATTGCGATGTGCATCAAATTATCTTTCCAGTGAGTGCTCATTCACTCTAGGAACATGTACTAAACTTTTACTCCGGCACTACGTTCTGTCCGAACAGATTTCAGAATGCATAGTATTGAAATATTTTACCATAACTCCTTGCACCGATCTCCAAAATTTATGATTCTTGATGTGTTGGAAAGAAGATTTGATGGAGCTTCATATTTTTCTAATTTTCCTCCATGGTACCTCAATGAGGATGGGAAAAAACTGGTCTCAACAGCAACCTTCCAGAGATGTTGATGATGGAATCTCACGATTTCTTTGCGGCATGATTCATCATCTATAGCTTGCACAAACAAATCTCCAAGAAACATTAGTCTTAAAAATTAATTGACATGGCAGCATACCTTGTTCATCTTCACTTGTCTTATTTGTAGGCTCAATAGCGGATGATGGGCCACTAACAAAAGTTAGCACCCACCACTAAAGAGCGGATCTTCACGTAGCCATCAACTTGTTTTAACGAGATTTGTACTTGTCAAAGTCCGGATGTCGAGAACTTCTCGATCACTTTGTGTCTATGGTTTTACCTGCATTCAAGGACACAAATAAGAAACACAGGATATATGCAATAAAAAAATTAGGGTTAGTCCAAAAAATTAGATAGATCTCCATAGGGTTCGAGTTGCCGATCCCCGGCAACGGCGCCAGAAAAGCTTGATGAGGGTCCTTAGACGCGCCAATTGTGAACCGCAAGCGCATGGATCATTGTAGCTCTTCCCTTAGAGTATTCCCCTAAGGTTTATCAATCCGTGGATCGACAGTGAACTATCTAGGGTTTTCTATCTAGCTAACGGATCTAATCCCAATATTAAGCATAGATTGCATATGAAGGTAAACCAAATATATATGAGTTAAGTGTAGGTTGATCTCATCCAGAAGCGTAGGCAAAGATAACATAAATAGGGTTAACGAAGGGCCAATCGTCTCTAGGTACAGCCCTTAGTCAAAAGGTGATCAAAACCATAGATTGCATCTCTACCAAAGGTACCCGAGTCTTCTCTCAGAAAGGCGGCTCGCAAGCAGCCTACTTTCAATGGTCGCCGTCGCGAGGTGCATGCTAACGCGTATGGTTTCCCAAAGCTTTACCCCAAACAACTAGCAAGCGCTCGACGAGCTTCCTCTTGTAGTGGCTGCAACAACTCCCATCGTACTTGCCATTGATCCAACTCAACATCACGTCGTCGCTAGAACTTTTCCCTCCCGCGTGCTGTCACCACACCGGGGTAATCGACGGACTAGCTAGAACGCGCTACTTCAGTGTATCCACAAGATATGGACTAATCACCACGATTAGATCTAATCTTACTAAGAACATACGGCGGCCGCACATATGAAAATAAAGCATCCAATGAAGTAAACCAAGGTTGAGACAACTAGAATAGAGATTAGATTGATATCACCATCGTGTGTGTACATACCCCTGTGAATCTTGGGGTTTGACTCCTGAGCTCCGCCGTGGCACAACCGCGCAATGAGGCCATGGCGGTTAGGGTTGCCCTAGGCCATGCCCTAGGTACCTTTGAAGACTTGCAGCGACCCTCATCTCCTTTTGGTGTATGCCCTAGTTTTCACTGACTTCTGGTGGATTGATGGTTGTACCTTCGGGTATCGGGGCTATAAATAGTCCGAGGAAGCTTCACGTCGAAGGGAAGGCTGAGGCGACGCAGAAAAACCCTAGGCCGGCCGTCCTAGGGGCCTTGGGCCAGCTGGCCCACCCCTCTAGGGGACTCAAATGCCCGAGTGCCCCATACAAAAGTTGTAGATCTTTTCAAGCCATGCAATTTCCATATATAATATGCCCCCATCGGACTTAAGATGAAGAAGATATGGCCCATATAAGCTCAGCATTCTTGCGGGCCTATAGTCCAAAGTTGGTGATTGTGGCTTTCATCATCCGAAGTCTGGGCCCTTGCACATTCTTGGAGGTTGGTTCATCATTGATGAGCATGACCAAGATCCAAGTTACATTACGTTTGGCCTTCATATTCCTTCATGCTACGCACGATCTTGGTCTCCGTCCAAAAGTGCTCATTTATAACTCAAAAACTTGCATAAACCAAAATCCTCCAAAAATACATGCATATGTGAAAATGGGGTTATTTCAAGTGCTAAGTGGTGGGTTAGTATATGAATTAGTCCAAAAGCGCACCGTCTAAATAGCACTAAAAGTGTACAATTAACGAGCATCAACATTCGCTGTGCTCATTGATCTGAAAAGTTATTCGCTTTAGGATCTATTTTTTCCGGCATCTCTGGCTTTTTCAAATGTTCCTTGACCTGGGATATGACCACCATAGAAGTTTCCTCGTCAGTTTGGTCATAAGGTAACTTCTTCAATATGGCGGCCATCTTTTCTTCTTCAGTATGCTCTTTTTTGACCATTTGTTTTACCTTTTTCCTGGGAGTAGTCCACCATGGGGGCGTAGCTTGGCGCTTTGGGGCAAGCCGTGCTGGTGGAGGAGGAGACATGTGTGAGCCGGAATCATCCCTACTTGGAGGTGGCAGCTCTGGCTCATCCTTGTCCCTTCTTTAAGGTGACAGTGGCAGTGAGGGATCCCTTGGTGCAGTAGATGGTGGCCCCTGACTGGCAAATTTGACGTAACGCTTTTTCCATAGAATGATACTGCCGTGGGCAGCATTCACTAACATCCTTTCTCCGTCCCCACCTTCAATGTCGAGGTCCAAGCCATCATATCCTTCACAAATTTGCTCCACCCTCACCTTGCAGTAGCCACTTGGAATTTTTGCCCCATGAATGTTCCGCCCTTGCTCCACCGGATAAGCCATACCATAAGCCACCTTAGTGGATAAGTTCCTGCATGGTATATGTAGCTCACATTATGTATGCAGAGTGATTTCGTCCACTTTATAGCTTGCATTATTGTCCCCAACATCGGTAGGAGGGAGCTCCTTGGAAGCAACACTGCTTCGACGTTGGGAGGGCCGGCTAACACCAGCTGAACCACCAACTCCGGTTGGTAGAATATTCCTCCCGACACTGTTTGCCCTTGACTCAGCAATGTCTGTATTTGTCTAGATACTTCACTTGCAGTGCGAGCCTTTGTCTGCTTAAGCTCTCTTTCCAAATTCTCAACTCTTCTCTCCTGTGCGGCCTTGGTGTGCTTACGACTTTTGTAGGTGTCACTGTCCGCTGAAAATGCAACCTTCCACGGGACCACGCCGACACCTCTAGCTCATCTGGAATGTTTTGGATTCCCCATAGCCCTAGTTAGCTCGTCGTTTTCTCTGTTGGGAACGAATCTCCCATCGACTTTCTCTTTAAGTGCCACAAGGATAGCAGTGACCACCTCTTTTATCTCATTGTTATATATAAGCGACCAATCATTGAGATCTAGAGTGCCCCCATGAGCGTAATACCAATGCCTTGATCGCTCTGACCAATTGATTGTCATCGGTGTGATTCCTGTGGCAAGCAAATCTTCTTCCATTTTGTCCCAGATTGGTCCAGGTGAGTGGAAGTACCATTTCTTCACGGCATTGATCCTTGCTTGACGTGAGTTCTTTTCACCTAACTCTGATCGCCTATACTGCAGGAACGAATCCCAATCATCCTTGAGCCGTGGGTAATCATCGAAGTTGGGTGTCAGGTTCTTCTCGCCATATTTTCTGTACAAGTTGATAGGCACATGGTCTCTAACTGGAACACCACACTGATTTGCCATCTTAGTAGCAGCTTTCTCTGGCACAATTGGCCGACCATCTTCTATCACGTCGGTGATTATAAGTCTGCCCTCTAACTTTGTCGTACCACATTTTGTCCTCTTCGATGATGAGGACCCAAAAGGCTATGAGCCTGAGGGCTATAGGTACGAGAAAAAAATGTATCAAGATCGCATGCTTATATATATATATATATCATCGATATTGACAATATATATATATATATATATACATATATACCTCCTCCGCCCAACATTTTTAGCGGGTTCTTCCATGCCTTCACCTGACATATTCAGGTATTGGGTGCCATCCTCACCACATGCCTCCTCCTCAGCGTTGAGGATATTAGTGTCACGTGCACTGCCTTGTGCAATAGCATTCATCATAATGAGTCCGTTCATTTCTTCTTCCGTCATCATCTTGGAACCTAAGATTGTCTGAAATTACACTAATGATAAGACAATTCCTAACATGAAATAACACTTAACAAGTAAACATGAATTTCTTTGAGTTTCTAGAAATTTGTATGAATTTCTATAAATTCCTATGAATTTCCTAAACCATTTTCTATATATCATTTTCTAAAATAATTCTAGGAAAAAACCTATAAGTACTTACATCATTTCCTAAACTATTTTCTATATATCAATTCCTAAAATAATTCTAGAAAAAACCTATAAGTACTTATATCATTTCCTAAACCATTTTCTATACATCATTTCCTAAAATAATTCTAGGAAAAAACCTATAAGCACTTATATCATTTCCTAAAATAATTATAGGACAAAACCTATAAGTACTTATATCATTTCCTATAAGATGACACATTCCATTTCCTAGAAATAAATCATAAACAAAAATTCTAGGAAACAAATGACTATAAGATAACACATTTCAATTCCTATAAGTACTTATAGCATTTTCTAAACCATTTCCATTCCTATAAGTACTTGTACCATTTTCCTACACATTTCCTATAGATCATTTCCTACACATTTCCTAAACAATTTCCTATATATAATTTTCTGCACATTTCCTAAACAAAATCGTACAAATTTCATAGAATATTAAGACAATTCCTATGAATTCCTAACAATATCTATGAAATAACAAGTATTATTTATAATAATCTATGATTTCCATATAACAATAATAAGAAAAATGCACACCTACGCCACATACTACACACAGCACACAACACATCATGCATGATGGCCGGCTCAGGAGCACGTACGGGCTGGGACAAGGGGGAGCGGCGCTAGGGACGAGAGGGAACGGTGCCGGGGATGGACGGCGCCGGGCGAGGGGGCCGGCAATGCCGGGGATCAAGGGGCCCGGGCGAGTCATGGGGCGAGGCGAAGCCCAACTGGGGCGCGGAGGGGCGGGACTAGCAGGGGGCTCCGGTCGGGGACTAGCAGGGCGGGCGCCGGCCGAGACGAGCAGGGGCGTGGCGGCACCGGCCGAGGATCAGACGAGGGGGCGTCGGGGCTGGACGAGTAGGCGGCGGCAGTGCCGGCCGGGGACGAAGGGACACCGGGTCGGGATGAGCAAGGGTGCGGCGGCGCCGGGGATGACCAGGACGAGGGGGCGCCGGCCGGGGACGAGAAGGGGGGCTGCGAGGATCGACGAGCAGGAGCGGCACGTCGGAGGAGCAGCGCGGGCGTGTGGCGGCGCGCATGGAGATCGAAGGGAGGAAGAAGTGTTGGGCAGGGGGCGCCCGACGCTATATATGCCCGCAACTCATCGGTACCGGGTGATGTCACCACCCGGTACCAAAGGGCCTTTGGTACCGGGTGGAGACATCACCCAATACCCTGAACTTTTGGTACCAGGTGATGTCTCCACCCGCCAACACCCGGTACCAACAGTGATTGCGCACCAATTCCCGCTCCAATTCACAAGGGGGTTCCCAATTCCATTCCCGCCATTCCTGTTTCCTATTTTTTTTCTATTTGGTATTTTCTATTTACCTTAGGTGTATATTATTTTCTTTTAACTTCTTCACTATTTGGTATTTTCTATTTACCTTTTTTAAAATTTAGTATTTGCTACAAACTTATTTACTAATCAATATTTTTTGTATTTTCTATTTACATCCATTTATATTAGTATTATATATTAACTCCTTTACCATTTAGTTTTTGCTATATAACTTCACTAGTATTTAATAGTTTGTATTTTCTATGTCCCCAAATTAAATATAAATAAAATAACACTTGAACACAAGTACTACATTACATCGGAATGGAAAATATTAATAAAATAATATTTGAACATAACTACTACATTACATATCTTCATTCTTGAACATAGTACTCCATTACATACCATGATGCTTGAACATAAGTACCATTACATACCATCATACTTAAACGTAAGTACTACATTATGCTTCAACAACAATAAATGTTTTCTTTACAAGAGTGCCTCCGTTATGACCGTTGCGAACTGTTGACGGTCCATAGACGCGCCAATTGTGAACCGCAAGCGCACGGATCATCATAGATTTTCCCTAGTATTCCATCCAAGGTTTATTAATCCGTAGATCGACAATGAACTACCTAGGGTTTTCCATCTAATCTTAAGGATCTATTCCTAGCATTAAGCATTGATTGCATATAGAGGTAAACCTTTAAGATGTGAGCGAGTATAAAGGTTGATCACATCCATAAACAATAGGCGAGGGTAAATAGCAACCAAAGGATAAACAGGCCTATCGTCTTCTACTTGTAGTTCTAGCAAATAAGAGTAAGCGCATCATTCATCTCATCGAAAGCAATCTTTAAACCCTTACCTCTGGTCAACCTCCCGAGAACACCACCCTACACGGGATCACACCTTGTCACGATGCTCTCTATCGACGTGGTTAGTTACAAGGGCACGTCCACAAGTGAACGTGTCTAGATATCATGAAGGGTCGACATACTAGATCTAATCACCATGATTACATAAAGCATGCTATATAGTCTAATCTAGAATTAGACTAAGAAACAATCATTCATGATAGGTAGAAAGCATAGAAGGAGATATTGAGTCGCTAAGAGATCGGATGACAAGAAGAACATTACTCATATAATAGATGCGTTTGAATCATCACCACCAAGTACATACCATTGATGACTCCAACTAGCTCATGAACTCCACCATGGCACAACCACGCAGGGAGGCCATGGTGGCTAGGGTTGTGTCGGAGATAGACTCCCTGGGTACCCTAGGCAGTTGGATTGGCCCAACCAGCAGGGGACGGCCCAGTCCGAGTGCTCCAGACAGGCGGCCCAGCCGGATTTCCTTGGCGCGTGGGTCACGGAACAAGACGGCGTGATCTGCTCGGATACGCGCCAACAGAGATAGAAACTAGCCGGATTCTTAGGAGAGAATATCTGTAACAAACATAGAAGTCGATCCTTGTAATCCGGGTAGGACTAGATCTCAACCGACTTGTAACCCAAGGCAGCCAGACTATATAAGGCTCCCTAGGGACCCCCTCCAACGCATCTACACCCATACACGAGACACCCCAGAACCACCACCAACATCAATACAATCACACCCCCGACACAGGACGTAGGGTATTACGCTCATAGCGGCCCGAACCTGTCTAAACCTTGCGTCTTGTGTCACCATCGATTTCTGATCTGCGATCGTCTCTCGTTACAAATCAACCACGTGGGGCACCCTGTGTGGACTGCCGGGTCCAAACATCCGACAGTTGGCGCGCCGGGTAGGGGGGATCGTCCAGATCAACCGCAGGTCGATGGAAGATTCATCTACAAGCAAATTTTCGTCGGCGTCGGCGTCCTGGACTACATGCACGCCGAACTCACCGCCATCCACGTTGCGTGCTGCCGCGACCCGGCTCTATTGCCAACAACTCGGCGGCGCCTGTCTCTAGCTCTCCACGTAATCCTGTCAAACGGGATCGGATCGTCGCGGCTGTTGCTCCATGATGCAAGCAAGAACTCGGTCATGCCGTACAGGGAAGATACATGCCGAACAGCACATGGGAGATTCCTTCCTAGATTAAGATTACTTTAATTCCTCTGTTTCTCCAACGTGCAGCACCCATAGTTTGGAATTTTTTCCTTTTCTAATCCATACTTTCTATATTCTCCACATACATTGCATGCATGGAAGGCCGATCGTGGGAAGGTCACGTACACGGCACGCCGGGCCCCGTCTCCGCTGGAACGCTGCTCGCCGTTGCACGCCGTCAGCCATGCATGGACGCTACGCATCTAGATGGGGGAGCTTGCCGGAACAACCTGCCGACACGATTACTCCTCTACATCAAGCCATGCTGCTAGGACGAGCAACTCGATCTACGCCGATTCACCGGAGAAAAAAAGCTCGGGTTGCCGACTGGGCTTGATGAGTACACCATACCCGAAGAAACCACGTACGGATCCAAACTGCAAGAGCATGGCGGCACTAAGCTTAGCAGGCGTCCATCCATCACCACTTCACCAGGCATACGCTTGGCCAGCTTCTTTGACGCCAACCTTGCTGTGCTGACCGCCGACTCGACGACGGCACTCCTGTCCACTCGGATCCGACGTTCCAGTCGGGACGTTCCGAACGACTCTCCAACAACAGCCTTTTTTTTGTGCTTGCTCGCTGCACCACTGACCGCTTCGATATCTCCGTCGTGACGCTTGCCGACATAGCGACGACAGCTTCGACCACTCGCCGATTACTTCGATCAGCACACGCTGCTACCACGCCGACATGACAGCGCCGTCGACTCAGACCGGCATCGCAACGTCGATTCGCTGAACACAAACGCCGACTCAGCCGTGCTGCTCGCCGCTATAACAACTTCGACCAACGGGCGATCTTGTCGACAACTGCTGCACTTGGCCGCCTCTAATCCGATCTGCGAGATCCCCACGTCGTCCGGTTTACCTGCATCAGTCTGCTACAACTCGGGAGCAACTTTTCTTTTTTCTCTTCTACATCGCCACGCACACATGTATGTTGCCTTTGGTTATTCTATTCTAATCCTCTTTTTACCGGTCAATGTTTGTGCATGGACGGATGGCTCATCACCGGAGTACAAATCTGCGCCTGCGGCATCACAACAACTCGGGGATGGGGCATCCTTCCGTTCCCCGATGCTGTCCGGCTTCCCGGATAGACACGGCGGCCAGCACGGTCTCGGCTTACCGTGGCAAAACAAGAACCTGCTGCTCGCCGACTAGTTCAACACAACTCCTCCGACAGTTGGCGCAGCAAGCAACAGCACAGCACTTCGACTTTAATGATCGACTCCACCATGCTGCCACGCTGCTCGCCGATCACAACTCCGTCGACTCAGTGCGCACCGCCGACTCTGGAAACATCAACTCCGCCGCGACGACGTTCGCCACCACGTGCTGCTGCGCGACTCCAGGATGACGGCGTCGACCACTCCAAATCGCAACTAAACGCGACTCGCCATGTCCACTCCATTACACCACTCGGCGTTACGCCGACGACATCTTCAACTACTTGGACCCGACTGCTGACACACCGCCAAATCGCCGCCGCTGCCGAGTACAGCGCCAAATCGCCGAGTCGCCATGCAGCCCGCGGATACATCGACTCCACGGCGCCGCTACACTACAGTTTCAAACACTCGGTGATTTGATCTACCAACTCAACTGGTGTTCCGGCGTACAGGGAGGATTTTTCTTATTTTTATTTCTATATCAGATCCGACCTGTTTTCTGTTTGATCATTGGTTGACAATGATTATTATTATTCTAATCTATGTTTGATCGTACATGCAAGAGGGACACACTACAAGCTCCATGGATGGACGATGTACGCACGTATGCATGGATGACGCTCTACGAGTATACCCCCGACTCCTCGGATCAAGTGCCACCAGCCGATGACGAGTACACGAGGAAGCACTCGGCGAGTTGACCTTCCACGACGGCGAATCTCCAAGCGCCGACTCCATGCTGCTATGCGGCATGCCGACTTCTCTGCGTCGCTCATCAACTCTGCTGTGACACTCACCAACGCGCCGAAGCGTCGACCACTCCAAGCTGCGACCAAGCGCTGGTTCAACGACTCCTTCGACCGCGCCGATTCTCCAACGGCGCCCTCGCGCTCAACGCTCGGGGGCTTCCGCCAGATTGGCCAACGGGCGCCTCGCTTGCGCTCGGGGTCGAATGCTTCTCCAAATTCTGAATCAAGCTAAGTCACACTTTAATACTTTCACAATATTTTTCGGTCACCGCATATCTCCATACTTCACCATATTTCTCCATAATCATCACCGATTACCTTTGGTCTGTTCCCGACTGCTTATACAGCCCGAGCGCTACACAGTCGGGACGGCCAACGGACGCATATTGCGTTTTTCTCCATCGTTCATTTCTTTTTCCACTCTTGTAAAAGTCGCTAAAGTACTAGGGAAGCACACGCCTTAATCCGTGAAGCCTCGACTCTTCCGTACGCCTACGTTACTACGCGTGCATGCGGCCCAGCTCCCTGCGCTATGGACTACGGCTATCGGGGATCAGGTGCATAAACGTAACAGGATAACTGCCCGAGGAAATTAATAGACTTAAAGAGTTGGAAGTAGAAATTCCATTACATATCGCCGAATGCTTTCTCCTCTCGAAATTTTACTTTGTTGCAGGGTATGGGTGACTACTCGGTGTACACCGGCCCTCACGCTTCGGGGGCTGGCGCCGGGACGACTACTCGGCGTGCTCGGCCCTCGCGCTCGGGGGCTGGGCGCCGGGGCGACTACTCGGCGTGCACCGGCCCTCACGCTTGGGGGCTGGCGCCGGGACGACTACTCGGCGTGCACCGGCCCTCACGCTCGGGGGCTGGCGCCGGGACGACTACTCGGCGTGCACCGGCCCTCACGCTCGGGGGCTGGCGCCGGGACGACCACTCGGCGTGCTCCGGCCCTCACGCTCGGGGGCTGGCGCCGGGACGACCACTCGGCGTGCTCCGGTCCTCACGCTCGGGGGCTGGCGCCGGGACGAATACGTCAGACGCTCTTTGGCTAACCCTTGAGCTGATTCCTGCGGAATCACCTTAAGGCTCGGGGGCTACGGCCAACGGACGCACCTCGCGGCGCCTCCGTTGATTGTCTGGCGACTACGATGAAGCTGATCAAGAACAAGGCTACTAACCCTTGGACCGATTCCTTCGGAATCGCTTCAAGGCTCGGGGGCTACGGCCAACGGCCGCGCTTTGCAGCGCGCCCGTTGCAGACGGCTCCTGGCTCAAGACTTCAAGATGAGGCTACTAACCCTTGGACCGATTCCTTCAGAATCGCTTCAAGGCTCGGGGGCTTGTCGGAGATAGACTCCCTGGGTACCCTAGGCAGTTGGATTGGCCCAACCAGCAGGGGACGGCCCAGTCCGAGTGCTCCAGACAGGCGGCCCAGCCGGATTTCCTTGGCGCGCGGGTCACGGAACAAGACGGCGTGATCTGCTCGGATACGCGCCAACAGAGATAGAAACTAGCCGGATTCTTAGGAGAGAATATCTGTAACAAACATAGAAGTCGATCCTTGTAATCCGGGTAGGACTAGATCTCAACCGACTTGTAACCCAAGGCAGCCAGACTATATAAGGCTCCCTAGGGACCCCTCCAACGCATCTACACCCATACACGAGACACCCCAGAACCACCACCAACATCAATACAATCACACCCCCGACACAGGACGTAGGGTATTACGCTCATAGCGGCCCGAACCTGTCTAAACCTTGCGTCTTGTGTCACCATCGATTTCTGATCTGCGATCGTCTCTCGTTACAAATCAACCACGTGGGGCACCCTATGTGGACTGCCGGGTCCAAACATCCGACAGGTTGGCCTAAGCCATCCCCTAGACAACTTCGAGGACTTGCGGCGGCCGTCGTCTCCTTTTGGTGTATGCCCTAGGTTTCATCGAGTTCTGGTGGATTGATGTGCGTGCCTCTGGGCATTGGGGCTATAAATAGTCCGAGGAAACCCTAGCTCGATGGGGAGGCCGAGGCTGCGCAGAAACACCCTAGGCTGGCCGGCCTGGGCCCTCCTGGGCCGGCCGGCCTGGGCTGTTTCTGTGGCCCCTCTGTCCCAATTTTCACGTGTAAGCTTCTAGATCCTCCAGGAGCTCAGGTGCCAATGCATGTGTGTATTTGGACGTTGGTTGCTTCGGGATAAGATTGGTTCTTGATAGCTTTCCAAATGTTTGCATGATTCATCTTGATCCCGAAGTCATCCGACCTTATCTTCAAGTCTTAGCCCTTCCACATTCTTGGAGGTTGGTTCACCATAGATGAGAGCGAACGAAATCCGAGTTGTATTATGTCTTTTGCCTTCATATTCCTCCGTGTTATGCATGACCTTGGTCTTCGTCCAAAAGTGCCCATTTATAGCTCAAAAACCTGCGTAAACCAAAATCCTCCAAAAATACATGCATATGCAAAAACGGGGTTATTTCAAGTGCCAAGTGGCGGGTTAGTATATGTATTGGTCCCAAAACACCACCTAATTAGTGTCGAGGTTGTGCTCGGCAGATATTTGTCTGGCAAGCACATTGCTTTGTGCGAAGATTGATCACGGTGAATGAACAGAGAGGCTCGAGATTTTATACAGGTTCGGGCCCTCGAGATCGAGTAATTACCCTACGTCCAGTTGCTGCTTGTATTATCTCGGTGAGTACAGACTACAATGATGTAACAAATACTCTCGGGTGGATTGACTAAGATTGGGAATACCCTCTACATGCAGGACCCCCCACTATTTATATCCAAGGAGACGTGTCTTACAAGACAAAATAGACCCAAACTATCTTTAGGGCTTCCTTATGCGATCCGGTCGTTGTGTCTTGTTCGGAGTCTTCTTCATTCGGAGTCGGTAGTCGGTAATCCTGGTGGTCGGGCATCCGGGTATTATGGCCTCAACAGTAGCCCCTGAGCTTATCTTGTTCAGAAAAGGTTGATCTTCAAGTAGCCTTCGGGTCTTTTTAGCTCTTTAGGTGATTTTAGGATATGCAGATATCTCGACCATCACTCTAAAGCGAGAGCTGGAAAAGATCCCGAACTCTTGAATGGAGAAACCTGCATCTGAATGATAAGGTCAGAGAAAATACCAGCCATAATAATAGTAAATAAAGAATGTTCCATCTCGAAAACTAAAACGCCAAGGGTAGATGTAGCCTGCCCCGTGCATTTAAAATCCACTCCGCACGTCTTCCCAAACTCTAGCAGCGCACGCGGCATAAATTACGGCACTATTCTGGTTCCTCGATTCTCGCGCGAAGCGTCGCCTCAGGGTCTTTAAATATCAAATCCCTTGGATGACTCTGCACTTGAACTTTCCTTTCCAACCCTTCTCCGTCCCCACACCATGGGAAAGAAAAAGATCAGCGCAAGTTCAAGCTGCCTCGCCTCCTCTTTGGAGACTCTCCCCACAGCTCTGCCGAAGCGCCGTCCGACAAGCCGGAGGACCCGCCAGCGATGACACCACCTCCTTCTCCCCTCAGGCTCCCCTCCTAGCTCTCCTCTAGCATGGGGATGAAGGAGTCGAGGTCGAGAAGCCTGAGGAAACCCCAGCCATGGCATCTCTGGCTCCCGAGGCCGCTGCGTCAAGCATCGCCGCCGGGAAGCGTCTCGTGCCTCCTTCCCTAGCCCCGGCGTCTCCCATCTGCCTCTCCGCCGACGATGAGCCGATACAAGGAGGGAGTGGAGCTCAGCCGAAGCCAGAGTCCTTGCGCGCAGGCGCATCTTCGTCTTCTGCTCCAGTCGACACCTGTGGTGACGAGGAGTTTGCCCGGTGCCTCTTCGTCTCCCTGAACCGCGAGCTGATCGGGATCCCGGGAGATGGAGCGCTCATGGATCTCGTCAGTGATTCTGAAGAAGAGAACGTGGTGATGATCCACCAGCCGGTGCCGCACCACTCTGATCCTCACCGATGATGTTAATCGGGCGAGGATCGTTATTTTGAATTTTTAGTTTCAGGATAGTCATCAATCCCCTGTGAAATGTACTCCCTTTTGAATTAATGAAAAAATTTCACATTGAGAGATGTGACAATAGTCCTTTTTCTGTGTTCAGAAACTTTCATGTTGATCTATTTATGAAACTGCTCATCCAGAGAATAAAATTCCCCAATCAAGATCTCTTTTCGAACAAACCAACTACTTTAGCATGTTCGGGAAATTTGGTCCCAGTCAAAGATGATCGGGCTATTTTCTCTGATCATGCCAAGTGTTCCATCATTTAAAACTGGTAGCTTCCTGAGTAAACTATCAGTTCCAAATGCATTGTATTTGACTTGCACAGTTTTTGAAATGATGCCTGCCGCAGAGAAAGGAAAGAAACTTTTGACCCAACAGTGACTGCGTATTGCACGGATCGAGGCCAGTATTCTCGGGGTTCATGCTCCCTCGCGAAACCATAAAACCCCCAGGCGCAGCCGCTTGGACTCCATTTGGGCCTTCATCTTCCTCACTTGCATCTGCAAACACTCGCCATTCTGCATCCATCCTCTGTCCTTCATCCTCTTGCTCCTCCAACCATTCAAACCAGCCTTTCGCTGCCATGGCCTCCTCAGACCAATCCTCGTCTGGTGATGAATCGTCGGGGGATCAGAGCAGCGCCGCCGCCGAACGGGAGCTGCGCAGTGGATCCACGATCTGCACCACGGACAAGCACAGGGACAAATCCGCCACCACGGCGAAACAGCTGCAACAGCTGGAGAACCTTGGATTGCTCCCAGACACTACCACCTTTCCTTGTCGCCATGCCAAAGGTCAGGTTTATCTAACCCCCGACACTCTTGAGTTGGTGGCCTTCTTGGAGTTCTTCCATTGCGGATTCGGGGTCTATCCGTCGGATTTCTTCCACAACATCTGCGACTTTTACCAGATAGAGCTCGTGCACATCAAGCCCGGTGCCATAGCTATGCTTAGCGTCTTTGCCTTTTTATGCGAAGCCTGGTTAGGGATTAAGCCATCATTGTTTCTGTGGAGATATTTCTATACACTTTCATTTTACAAAAATCAACTGATGATCGGGTCAATTGGGTTTTCCTTGAGAGACCGGGAGATCTATATCCCCTTTCCAGCGAAAGATTCCTGGAAAGGTTATGAGCATCATTGGTTTTACATCACCCTTCCCCAAGCCTCCATAGCCAAAGGGAAGCATTTGATTCCCTATCTCAAGGAAGAGACCAAAGCCTTGCCGAAGATTTCAGCTGAGATGCCGAAACATATCGATCGGATCTTGGAACTCCGTAACGCCGGCCTGACAGCGGTTCATGTAGTAGAGATTTTCATTAGATGGAGGTTCATCCCACTCATGACTCATGACCGCTACGCCTAGACGTTTAGGGGTGACAATGACCCGAATAGGATGAAGCCCGATGATAAGCTCTTATCTTTCTGTTTGGTAACTTTTCTGAGTTTGTTCGGTCACAGTTGTCCCAGAAACAGAAGTGGCTGCTCGCCTGAAGAAAATGCTGGGCGCCGATATCCCGGACTAGGCAGGCGTCCCAGCACCTTACAGTGCTGACAACCCTCCTCCAAAGGTAAACTGATTCTCAGAAAATTTCCCTTCTTGCTTAATGTTCATAGGATATAATTCTTTTCCTCGAACAGGCCCCACCTATCATCGATGCTCCTGCTCAGAGCGGAGCCATCAACGTTGAGGATGAGGCAGAGCTGCCCGTTGATCAAGGCGCCAAGACCCCGACAAGCAAATAGCCCGAACCATCGCCTGCTACAGAGCAAAAGAACCCAAACAGCCCCAAGGCGATCGTCCCCCGAACCCGCAAGCGCTCTCGCAGCGTGAGTGTGGAAAGGCCGACTCTGGGCTCGGGTTCTCTTGGCATGCCAGGAACTAGTGAGCTGCTGCCCGGTCGTGATCCACCCTGTCCTGATGACCAGGTACCAAGCATGGTCATATTCGGGCGTTTGTTTGCATCCTTTGATCGTATAACCAAAGCTAAACGTGTTCGGGAGATTTCTCGTCAGGAAACTCGATCAACCCCACCACCGTCAAAACCTCCCTCTGGCACCAAGAGATTCAAAGTCAAACTCCCGACGTCCGAGTAAGTGCTCTGACTTATTCGGTTTTGCTTAATTGCTTCTCTCAGGATGAATATTTTTAACTGTTTTGTCTGTTCGGGAACTTAGACCTTCCAAGCCTGCCGCTTCTCCTCCCACCAGGCCATCAAACAAAGAGAAAACTCCCGAGCCTGGCTCAGCAGCCCAGCCTGATGGTGCAGAGAAGACCGCAGAGGCCTCGAGACCTACCCCGACACCCTTGGGCCCGTTCATCACTTCGCTTTCTGCAGCTGAGGAGCAATGGCGTGCGTTGGACGCTCGTGCCTCTGCTGCGGAAGCGTCTATGACCAGACTGGAGGCCCAAGTTGTTGTTCTCCAGTCCAAGAAGGAAGGTATTAGTCTTATGTTACCTTGTCTGTTTTTGGTCCTCGCCCGCGAACTTTTGTTTACGCACTGCCTATGATTCTATAGCCAACTCCAAGAGCATTGAGGTGCTCGAGAAGAAAAACTTGGATCTAGAAGGCAGGCTCACTGTTCAGGACAAGGACGTTGCTGATCTCACCGCCCGCCTTGATGTTTCAGAAAAGCGTAGGTCGTCCTTGGAGATCAGGCTCATAGAAGGTGCGTGTGTTGCTGCAACGCACACTGTTGGGGCCCTGAAAAGCCATATTCCCGATCTCAATGCCTCACTGCTGTCCAAAGGCTTCAAGTGTTTGGCGGCGGATGCTGGGGTATTGTTTAACAGTCTCGCCCCACTGGTGGAAACTTTTGTTAAGAAACTTGATCTTCATCTGAGCGATTCAGAAGACTCTTCCTAAACTTTGTGCTTGGTTCCTGTAATAGGGCAAAACTTAAAGGTTTAGCATGCGACTTTTATTTTGTGAAACATATGCTTGCATGTTTTTGCTTAAGTCTTAGAGCTGATCGGTCACTTGATGGAACTTTTTAACTGATAGCACTGACATGGCCAAAGGTCCCGTTATCATAAGCTATTTTGGAATTGTTTAGTCGCTGAGACACGAGTGGCCTGCTGAACTGTGTAATTCCTTGTAGTTATGACGTTTGGTATTTTAGCGTAGCCTAGCTTTCTTGATTTAAAAAGCCCGATTCTTAAGTGGTAGTAATACTGTGGTAGCCCCGGGCTCTTTTGTAGTCATGCTGGCATGTTGGAAAAGAGTCTAGAAGTGCTAACCACAAGAATTTCCCGATCAAATGGGGAGCCCCCGAGCGTTGCGCTTGGGATGTATGGAATAGGTCTGAAAAAAACTTTCAGCATTGTAGTCCCCGGCTCTTTGTTAGTATATGCAGTATGGTAACAAAGAGTAGAAACAGAATAGAAAAATTACACCCAGCCCCCGAGCGTAAAAGTGAGGGTGAGTAAAGTATATAGAACTATCTTTTCTTTTGTTGACGCTGGAGGTGACGCGGATGACGGCTTTACCTGCCAAACTTACTGGACAGGCTTGAACTTGCTTGACTACCTTCGTTTAGGCATAAAATCTGCATAGTTGATCCATATTCCACGTGTTTGGTAGTATATCTCCATCTATCTCCGCGATCCTATAGGCTCCCGGTCGTGCGATGTCTATTACGATGTAAGGCCCTTGCCATGGAGAGGACGATTTGTTTCTGTCCTTGGTGCTTTGATCTAATTTGAGCACCATGTCACCAATACATAGGCTTCTCTTGCGAATATTAACATCATAGTATTGTCGCAACTTTTTCTGATACTGGGCCACCCTGAAAGCGGCTGCGTTGCGAGCCTCCTCAAGGAGGATTAGCTCATCGGTGCGTCTGTCAGGCTCTTCAGTCTCTGAAAACATTGCCACGCGCGGGGCTTGTAGTCGAACATCAGATGGTAGAATTGCTTTGGCTCCATACACCAAGATGATAGGTGTTTCGCCTGTTGCTCGGTTCATGGTGGTCCTGATCGACCATAATACTGTAGGAACTTCATGAATCCAGTGCTTATCTTACGCTTGCAATCTGTTAAAGATCCTCTTCTTGATGCCCTAGAGCACGATGCCATTGGCACGCTCTACTTGCCCATTCGTTTTCGGGTGATTTACCGATGGCCGTTCATGCCAGATCCCGTGGTCGTTGCAGAAATCAGAGAACTTTTTGCTTTTAAACTGTGTTCCATTATCGGAGATTATCTTGTTCGGGACACCGAATCGCACAACAATACTCCGCAGGAATTTGACAGCAGCCTCTTTTGTGATTTTTTGAACTGGCTCGGCTTCGACCCATTTTGTAAATGTGTCAATGCCAACGAACAGAAATCTGTATCCCCCGACAGCCCTTGGAAAAGGCCTGAGGATATCTATTATCCATGTGGCAAAGGGCCACGATAGGGGAATAGTGTTCAAAGCTTGCGCAGGTTTAGTTTGTTTCCGTGCAAAAAATTGGCATGCCTTGCACTTCTTAACTAACTCGCTTGTGTCTTTAAGAGTTGTAGGCCAGTAGAAGCTCTGTGGAATCCTTTCCCTGCTAGGCAAAACGCTCCGTCATAAAACATGATCCAGTGTTCGGGGTTTTGGGCAGTCTCTTCGGGTTCGGGATTAGTCCACTCTGCGATGAAATTTGCCAGATCCTGCGACTTGATGGCGGTTCTGGGTATGAATTCAACGTCGTAAGCCCCCAGCTCCATAGACCATTGTGCAATCCTACCCACGACATCTCGATTATGTAAAATGTTGCCTTGTTTTTGTGTCATGTAGCACCTTGCTTACGAAGTAAACGGGGTGTTGTGTTGTTGTCTTTTCTGTTGGTCTTTCAACCACCAGAACAGTGCTCACAACAGTTGGTGTTGCTGCTACATATAACAGCATCTCCTCTTTTGGCTGCGGCGGGACCGGTACGGGCATTTTTCGTAGGTATTGCTTGAACGCCTGGAACACCTCTTCTGCTTCTGCCGACCATTCAAAGGGATCATTCCTCGTTATTCGCCTGACTTGGACATGAATTGACTTAGGGACGCCATCATTCCTGCCAACTTCTGGACCTCGTGGCGGCTACGTGGAGACTTCATATCATCGATTGCCTAGATCTTGTGTGGATTTGCCTCTATACCTCGCTGGGAAACAAGGTAACCAAGGAGCTTACCCGATGATACACCAAAGGTGTACTTGGCGGGGTTGAGCATCATCTTGTTTTTACGCAAGTTATTGAATGTTTCGGTTAAATCAGCGATCAGGTCACCTTTTAACTTACTTTTTACAACGATATCATCTATGTATGCTTCCACATTATGGCCGATTTGGCCCTCAAGAACAATGTGAACACATTTTTGATAAGTGCAACATGTGCTTTTCAGACCAAAAGGCATCTTTACATAACAGTAAACACTAAAGGGAGTTACAAATGCAGGTTTTCCTCATCGTCAATGCACATGCTGATTTGGTGATACCCCGAATAGGCATCTAGGAAACAAAGCAGCTTGCATCCAGAGGTTGAATCTACAATTTGATCTATCCTAGGCAATGGATAGTCATCCTTCGGGCACGCTTTATTCAGATCAGTGTAGTCCACGCACATCCTCCACGTTCCATTGGGCTTCTTCACCATGATTGGGTTTGCCAGCCACTCGAACGAAGCCGACTTTAAGTAGTCGGTTGATTTCTTCGTTTATGGCGTCTCGCTTCTCTGGGGTATATCTTCTTTGCTTTTGCTTGACTGGTCGGACGCTAGTTCATATGCCAAGCTTGTGCTCGATTACCTCCCTGGGGATCCCGGGCATATCAGACGGTTCCCAAGCGAACACATCCGTGTTTGCCCAGAGGAAAGCAATGAGCTCGAGTTCCTATTTCTCACCCAGACGAAAGCCCACCGGGGTGGTCTTGGTCGGGTCTGCCTCATCAAGGGCCACCGATTTCGTGCCCGGCTCGGAGCGCTTTGCCGCTGGCAGGCTTGGTGAGGCGGCGGCTGGTGACTCGCCTGCTTCCTGTGATGGTGTCCCCTTGAGAAAGGTCTGGTCCACCATAGTCTGCTTCTCGGTGACGTTATCATCGGTCTTCTTGTCCCCCACAGGCACCAGAACGGGTACTCCTTTCCCCTTGGCCTTCGATCGGGCCTCCGCTGCTCGGGAGGTTTCTGCGACTGCTGCCTTTGCGGCAGTGTTGGTAGGTTCTTGGTCTTTTTCTTGGCAGGTTCGGCAGCCTTGGCTGGTTCCTACTCATCTCCCTTGATCATGTCCAAGGTCTTCATGTCGCACTGGACTATGCCCTTGCGATCACCACAGACGGTGTTCGGGCCCAGTGGCCCCGGGATCTTGATCATGGAGTAAGCAAAGTGGACAGCCGCCATGAATTTCTTCAGGAATGGCCTGCCCAAGATGCAGTTATAGGCTGATGTGATATCAGCCACCTCAAAGGTGAGGAACTCTGATCGGATGTTTTTCCCCTGCATGAGGGTCACCTGCAAATTGATCCTCCCTAAGGGAAAGGCTTGGATGCCAGGTATGACCCCATAGAAAGGCTTATCCACTGGGGACAAGGACCTCCTCGGGATTCCGAATTCGTCGAAAGCATTGACGAACAATAGGTTAAGGGCACTTCCACTGTCAATCAGGGTTCGCCCGATCTTGCGGGACCCGATATAGGGCTTGATGCACAGGGGAAGGAGTGGCCCGTCGTACAGCGTTTCGGGGTGATCCCTTTGATCGAAAGTGATTGGGACTTCAGACCACCTCAAAGGCTGTGTGCAGGGTTTGGTGCTCGCTATCTGCCTCTCGACCAGCTTCAGCTGGGATTTGGAGGTTCGGGTAGAATGGCCACCGAAAATTGTGGCGATCTCCAAGTCTTCGGGAAGTTCTGGTTCATTATCACAATCCATGTAATTGGCCTGCCGAGGGTTATGAGCAGCCTGGTCGTGTGGAGCCCCCTGCTGCTGGCTCTTCTTCTCCTGCTTCTGCTTCTTGTACACCGTGCATTCGACAAAGTGATGCTTTGTTGACCAGTGAACCGGGCAGTACATCGAGAGATCGGTAGGCTTGCCTTGGCGCCTGTACGAGGCTTTGTTGTCCACGACCAAGATTTTCTCACCCTCGATCTTGCGCTTCTTGTTCTTATGCTTATTCTTCTTCTTGCCTTCCCCAGATGGCTGGCTTTGTTCAGGCTTTCCCTGGACCCGGGCTCCGGCGTCCGCCATCTTGGTGATCTCCTCCAGGATCCCGTAGAGCTCGGCCACCGTCTTCGGGTTCTTCTTGGCAAGCTCCTCCGCCGTTCGCTCGTCCTTGCAGCCCTGATTAAAGGCCACAATCACCCGATCATCCACCATGTCAGGGATGGTGCCCTGGAAGTTGGCTTCAAACGTCTCCCGGAGATGGCCCCATGACTTGATACTAGCCTTGGGCAGGTTCATGAGCCACGTTCGGGCTGATCCCTGCAGGGCTGTTGGCAAGTAGTTGGCCTTGACGTAGTCGTCTCCCCCAGTGGCATCGATGATCGTGGAATAGATCTGAATCCACTCGCGAGGGTTGGGTATTCCATCATACTTCTCAATGTTAGTAGGACGGAACTTTTCCGGCCACCTGACCTTGTGCAGGCCATGAGAGTACGCAAGGCACCCCCCAGTGCCTGTTTGGTAGTCTCGTGGCTGTGAATCCGGATGGGACCGGTAGTAGCCCTCACGTGCTCGATAATCTCGATTGTAGTTGAGAGTTTCTCGAGCGTCGCGATTGCGATGGTTGCATTCGAGCTGCGGCTTCATGTCGCGCCCCTCATGTGGGCGATAGCGGGGTTGTCCGTTAACAGATCGGGAGCGAACCGGCTGAGGTTCACCAAGCCTGTTTAACGGATCTTGTGGTGCGGCAGCGGCGGCCTCAAGTCACTACTTGGCCTTGTCCGCTGACTACCCGAGCCTTCTTGGTGATGGTGGCCATCGGGGTTACCTCGGCCATTGCTTCCATCATCTCCAAGAGGGTTCGGATCTGCAGGTTGTCCTGTTCGACTACTCAGAAGTCATTGTTGAGATTTCGGGGAGCCAGCGAGGATGGAGCCTGCTCTATATGGGTTTCAGCCGTCTGAAGCGTCGGCGCGTTACTGAGATGCGGAGGAGGCACAGGTCTACGCGAGCTAGATGACTCGGCGATGGCCTCTATTCCGTTTGCAGTAATCACGTGGACACGACGGTCTTGGGCTATTCTGACCCTTTGCTAGATCCACTGTAGTCGAGATCTAACTATGCAGTGCGATCAGCAATGTCCTCGGGAGTTGGATCCGTGAAGGTAGCGAAAACTTCCCGGCCGGCGCATGTGAGAACGGGATCATGGATCCCTGTCGGGGTTCTTTACCGCCGGCAAATAATAAAGTCGCGGAGCGCGCGTCGGGCCTCGGGTGGTAGTGCAAAAGGACACGGGGGTTTATACTGGTTCGGGCCACCCATGGGGTGTAATACCCTACGTCCAGTTCGTGCTGCTCGTGTTGTTTGCACTGGTTTGTAGTAGGGGGTACAAATAGGGCGAGAGAGGGAAGAGTTCCCAAGTCTCTGGTGCGTGAATCGAGCTCAGTCAGTGACTGGCTGGAGGAAGAAGAAAGTCGAGGGAGAGTACTCCTCGGGAGAGAAAAGAGGCTCCCTGCCTCCCGTAGGAGGCCCGGGAGAGAGGAGGAAAAGAGTCGATCTGCCTCTCGCAGGAGGCCCAGGCTTCCCTTTTATAGCTCAAGGGAAGGCTG
>CM014276.1:26583363-26625173 GCA_004135705.1 Alloteropsis semialata | reverse complement strand
ACACCTTGAGTCGTTGTCCATTCACCACATATTGATCTCCCTTGACGTCCATGATTGTTACCGCTCCCGAAGGCGACACTGAGTGCACGATATATGGTCCATCCCAATTGCTTTGCAATTTTCTCTTGCCAAAGACTTTGCACCTAGAATTGTATAGTAGGACCTTGTCTCCTTCCTTGAATTCCTTCTTTTGCAATCTTTTGTTGCACCATCTCTTCATCCTTTCTTTGTAGATGCTTGCGCTATGATATGCCTTCAATCTTAGCTCATCAAGTTCACTTATTTGAATCCTCCATTTTAATTGCGCCGCATCAACATCAAAATTCATCTCTTTTATTGCCCAATAAGCCTTTTTAATTGTGCCGCATCAACATCAAAATTCATCTCTTTTATTGCCCAATAAGCCTTGTGCTCTAGCTCTACCGGCAAGTGACATGTTTTTCCATAGACGAATTGATATGGAGTCATACCTATTGGTGTTTTATGCGCGGTTCGGTATACCCATAATGCTCCGTCTAGCTTCTTTGACCAATCTTTTCCTCCCTTAGTCACCGTCTTCTTGAGGATATCTTTGAGTTGCTTGTTTGAAGTCTCCGCTTGGCCATTTGTTTGAGGATGATAGGCGGTAGACACTCTATGTTCCATTCCCAACTTCGACAAGCATTTGCCAAATTCTTTGCCCGTAAAATGTGTGCCCCCATCACTTATTAAACTCTAGGAACACCATATCTAGGGAATATTACCGTCTTGATCATTTTAATAGATTCTTCCATAGACGCTTTCCGACATGAAATCGCTTCAACCCACTTCGATACATAATGAACCATGACCAAGATGTGTTCATATCCATGTGAGTTCACAAACGGTCCCATGAAGTCGATTCCCCAAACATCAAACATATCAATTTGCAAATTATAATTCAGCGGCATGGCATTCCTTTGTGACACGTTTCCCGTCCTTTGGCACTCCGAGCAAGTTGCAACATACCTCTTCGCATCTTCGTGCATCTTCGGCCAATAAAATCCGTTTCCCCATCCCTTTGCATGCGTTCTAAAATGCCCATAATGTCCTCCATATTCTGATGAGTGGCATTTTCTTAGAATTTCTTGTCTCTCTTCCCGCGGTACGCATCTTCTTAGCACTCCATCATCTCCATATCTATAAAGGTATGGTGCATGCCAATAGAACTTTTTACTCTCGGCGATCACCCTTCTTTTTGCGTATCTATCCAAGTGATCCAAGGGCATCCTCCATATGCACCTTATAATATCATTCATCCATCCATCCTTATCAAGTACCCGATATAGATGATCATCTCCCATTTTTCTTCAATAGGCTCCATCCCATCATCTCCATGATGCATTCTAGATAGGTGGTCGGCTACAACATTTTCCACCTCTTTCTTGTCCCGAATCTCCACGTCAAACTCTTGTAATAATAGAATCCACCGAATGAAACATGGCTTGGCATCTTTCTTGGACAAAAGGTACTTGATCACGGCATGGTCAGTGTGCACAATCACCTTCGAGTTCACAATGTAGGATCTAAATTTTTCAAAGGCGAATACTACGGCGAGCAATTCCATCTCCGTTGTTGCATAATTAACTTGAGCTTCATTAAGAGTCTTGCTTGCATTATAAATTGCATGTACCTTCCCTTCTTTCCTTTGTCCAAGAATAGCTCCAACGGCATAGTCGCTTGCGTCGCACATTATCTCAAATGGAAGATTCCAATCCGGTGATTGGATAATCGGTGCACTAATGAGAGATTGCTTCAATTTCCGAAATGCTTGCAAGCAATTTTCGTCGAAGTCGTATGCCACATCTTTTTGGAGAAGTTGCGTCAATGGCTTTGTGATCTTTGAGAAATCCTTTATAAATCTTCTATAGAATCCGGCATGTCCGAGAAAGCTTCTCAATGATTTGATATCCGTTGTAAGTGGCAATTTCTCAACCGTCTCAATTTTAGCCTTATCCACTTCTATACCTCTCTCGGAGATGACATGCCCCAAGACTATCCCTTGTTTCACCATGAAGTGACACTTCTCCCAATTAAGCACTAGATCGACTTCTCCACATCTTTTTAGAACTTTATCCAAATTTTCCAAGCAACTTTCAAAACTTGTCCCATGGACAGAGAAGTCATCCATGAATACCTCCATAATTTCTTCAATAAAATTTGAGAATATAGCCATCATGCATTGTTGAAAGGACGCTGGTGCATTGCACAAACCAAAGGGCATTCTTCTATATGCGAAAGTTCCGTATGGGCATGTAAATGTGGTCTTGTTTTGATCTTCTGGATGAATAGGTATTTGAAAGAATCCCGAGTATCCATCAAGATAGCAAAAATGTGAATGCTTTGCTAACCTTTCAAGCATCTCGTCGATGAATGGTAGTGGAAAATGATCCTTCCTCATCGCCGTGTTCAATTTCCTATAATCGACACACATTCTCCATCCGGTCATGGTCCTTTGTGGTATCAATTCATTCTTCTCATTTCTCACAACCGTTAATCCTCCTTTCTTTGGCACACAATGCACCGGGCTCACCCATTCACTATGTGGCACGGGGTATATTATTCCGGCATTCAACAATTTAATCACCTCCTTCTTCACCACATCGCGCATGGCATGACTCAATCTTCTTTGATGTTCCACAACCGGCTTGTATTGATCTTCAAGTTGTATGCGATGAGTGCAAAAGGCTGGACTAATACCCTTTAAGTCATTTATTGTGTACCCAATCACCTTCTTATGTCTTCTCAATAAATTCAGCAATTTATCCATCTCTTCTGGACTCAATTCATCGCTCACGATGACCGGGTACGTCTTGTTTGCTCCCAAAAATTCATACTTCAACCCCTTGGGTAATGGCTTTAGTTCAACTTCGGGTGCTTCGGGTTCTCCTTGTTGCAAATCTCCGATATCTTCGAATTTTTCTTCCTTCAAGCTTCCATATTGTGCCTTCAATCCCTCGGTTGCTTCCACTAGTTCTTCATCTTGATCATTATGAATAGTGTCATTCTCCATTGCACGTTGGAGAGGATCCCTAAAATTGTCAACAAAACAAAGGCTCTCTACCTCTTCGTTATAGAGGTAGAGGTAAAGCAATATGAGAAGCGGTAGAAAATCATATGTGTATTTAGTTCCATCAAGATCTATCGTAACTCTACCCTTTCTGGCATCAAGAACAACATTAACCAACTTAAGAAAAGGCCTACCAAGTATTATATCATCATGCTCATCATGGCAAGCATCAATTACAAAAAAGTCGGTTGGAATAGCTTTTCCCGAGATTGCAACATCTAAATCTCTAAGCACACCCAAAGGTTTGGTTGTTCTACCATCTCCCAAGATCAATTTAATTGGTGTAGGAGCAAGATTCAAAGTTTTTCTATAATGCTCATCATAAAACTTTGAAGACATAACACTTACATGGGCTCTGATGTCACATAAAGCTTTGCAAAATATTTCTCCATTGATCATGCAACTTATGTGAGGTGTAGGTAGCGGGGTACCTTCAACATGATTGGCTTTTATGGCATACACCTCGGCTAGGTGCGCGAATGGAGATGCCTCTAGCTTCACTCCCATAATTTTCTTCACTTCAGCAACATGATCCGGGTCTATCTCTTCTTCTTCATTGAAAAGTTTTTGAATAATCTCACCGGCCGATTCTTTGTCCAACTCATACCCCGAGTGTTTCTCCGATAGAAAGCTTGATTCTATGGCTTTCACCGATCTTTTTTGATTTGGGTATGGTCTTCTCTTCTCGAATATTTCTCCAAAGTAGATCAGGATCTAATCCATTTGCTCAAATTCTTTTAGTGACCTTGCATTTGCCAAACTTGTTCCTTTTACTTCATCCGGCTTGCAATTTTTGTTGCTTTGGATTGGTCCTCCTTCATCATGAGTTGCTTCTTCAATCTTTTCTCGCTTCGGTTTTTCTTTCTTCGCTTCCGGGGCTTCTTTTTCAAAAATTCCAGCAAGCGTTCCCACTTGAGTTTCTTGCTCAACTCTTCCTGAAAGATAATTTTTCCAATCTCTTTGCATGGCTGCCCCTTTGCTTATTCTTTGTAGGATTTGGGCCGCTTCCGTGAGTGTTTTCTCTATGAGATCTCCTCCTGCACACATCCGAACAAGTTGCATGCATTCGGGGGTTAGGGAAAAATAAAAAGTATGCAAGAGTACATCACCGGAGAGTCCTAGCTTTGGTCCTTGCTCGATTAATCCATTGAACCTTTCCCAAGCTTGATCTATTCCTTCGTCCTTTCCTTGCGTGAAAGTGATCACTTGCCTCCGAATGTATTGAATCTTGCTTATCGGAAAGAACCGTCCACAAAACTTCTTCATCAACTCATTCCAATTTCCTTTTGCCTCGAAGGATGCAAGTGTGTACCATCTTTTCACTTCATCTGCAAGTGAGTATTGGAAAAGATTCCATCTAAACTGATCTAGTGGAACTCCATCTTGTTGTATCGTGTTGCATAGCATCGTGAAATTCTTAATGTGCCTATATGGATTGTCCATATCCACCCCTCTAAATGGATTTGCCGCCGCCATCTTGATGATTTGAGGCTTGATCTCATACACAGTGGCTTCGAGTGCCGAATCTGATTTTTGCATGTCGAAATCCTCCAATCGTGGGCTTGCATAATCCCTTAGTGATTTTTCTCCTTCCTCCATGGGTTGAGCAACAAGAGCCATCTATACAACAAAAATGAAAACAAAAACAAAGATTTTTTTCTAAAGAAAAGGGTTAGGTGTTAGTAACCAACAAAATTAATATAAAGATAAACATAGCAAACTAGCTTGTTCACCGGCAACGGCGCTAGAAAAGCTTGTTGACAGCCCTTAGGCATGCCAATTACGAACCGCAAGCGCACGGATCGGTTGTAGCTTTTCCCTTAGAGTATCCCCCAAGGTTTTATCAATCCGTGGAATAAGTGGATTGCTACGCTTAACTAAGCACTAATCTCATTGATTGAAAGCTCTTTATCGAATGATGGTGTGTATGAGTAAAGAACTAAATCTAATCTAAGATAAAGAGAACAACGTAGAGAGCAATGATATGGAGAGAACAAGATATGTAGAATGTTTGTCCAAGGGATCTAGGATCACTTAAAGATATAACCACCGAACAAGAATGAACCGAATCTATCAAAGGTAAAGGTGCACCAAACTCAACCCTTTCCCTCCATGAGCGATGCATCCCCAAAACAAAGTCGTCCGACTATTAGATTGAAAGCACCAATGACAAGAATATGATAGCAAAGATCCAAAATAATGGTTCGGCGATTACAACTTAAGATCTCCCTTCAACCCCAAGGACAAACAAGGACTTTACCCCATAATGTTACACATTGTAGCACTAAACATGGTGTAGAATCCTCCAAAGTAGATGTAGACCGACAGGAAAGACGATCCGGAGGAGGGGAATCCCTACACCGGGGCGGCTAGGGGGTGTTCTTCCTCCTCTCGAGCTCCGCCTTGCTTGCTTCCTTGTAGATCCAATCTCCTCCTTGTTCATGATCTTGTGGCTGCGCCGGAGGGACCTTGTTAGGGTTTCCTGGCGTCACCCCTCTCTCCAAATGTGGCTCCCTCTCTTTGTTGATTCTCCAGAATGATAGGTCCTTGATGTGGTCGACCTCGGGGGCTTTTATAGGCGGCTCTGTCACTTGGCGGCGGGCATCCGACTAGGGTTTCGCACCAACTTCGTGCTCAAGAAAGATGGGGATGTTTGGGCCCAAAAATGGACTAGGCCAGCTGGCCACATAGGCCCTACGCCGGCCGGCCTAGGCCCTTTCTGGCCCCTCTCGCCTCCATCTTTTGCATGCAGGTCCTCCTCTGCGATGCTTGTTCATGTGTGCATTTTGGTCCATGTCCAACCCCTCCAAATATGTCGTATTTCCTGTCATATCACAACATACTCCAAAATACAACACATATTCAAAAATGGGGTTATTCTCATGCCAACTGGTGGGTTAGTATATGAATTAGTCCAAAAACACCGCTCAAATGACACCAAAAGTGTGACAATAACGAGCGCCAATAGGAGGCATCAAAGTGTACATAGAAGAAAAATCAGAAGGAACGGATGTCCACAGAGAGTGGGCCGGCCGGCTCAAGCACCTCTAGGCCGGCCGACCTGGGTCTCATTCTCCTCCGACGGCTTCAAATTTTGATGGGAAGAAACTCCCTGAAGATTCAAATGATTTTCCAGAAGATCATGATGGATTTTGTGTACTTACTTCAGCAATTATCGACCCTCACTTCTATGGTCGAGGACGAGCAATCATTTAAGCATGGGAGGAGGACGTTGAGTAAACACTATGTTGCAAAAAGTTCTGAGGAGCAAAAGGAAAGAAAAAAAGATGAAAAGAAAAAAATGAAAGAAAGAAAGAAAGAAAGAAAAAATAGAAATAATGGTCCTTAGTTCTTTTAGCTTCATCAAATTCCAAGTGCTTTGAAGACAATTTCATACTCAATTTTCCAACCATGTGCAATCCGATAACGAGGACTTCATTTGTGCCTCGGGATCATCCACTTGCCATTTACACATGTCCACCTATCTAAATGTGTGTGTTTCATCCCTCTCTCTTTCCAACATTTATTTTCATGGCCTTTTTGACTAGTCTCGGTAATTCCAATAGATCTCTCTCTTAGTTTGACAATACTTCAAATATAATGTTTTGCTAGAATTAGTTTTACCTACCAAGCTCCACATAAGCCTTCTACTTTTATATATGAGTAGAAAAAGATGAAAATAATCTAGTATAGGCTTAGCGACTTGATGAGATAAGTGTTTTCATGAGCTTTTGCAAGAGAATCTCACTTATATTAGATATGCATCTTTTTGAAAAACTCTTCACGATGGAACAAGGTAAAGGTCTAAAGTTCGCTTAAGTTCAAGAGCATTGCATTTATTTATTATTGTGGCTTGTTCTTTATTGCTAGTCTATCATCCATAATGAAAAGTAGCCGGTCACAACTTGAACTTTAAATGCTAAACACATGAAAGCAATGTGTCTTGTTGTGTATAACTAAGTGTAGGGAAGGCATTGAAAGGCAACGCTGATTTCCTAGTTAAGCAAAGACCCTGGACTTACTCGAGGACGAGCAAGGTTTAAGCATGGGGGGATTGTTGATGCTCGTTAATGGTACACTTTTAGTGCTATTTAGGCTATGCTTTTGGACTAATTCATATGCTAACCCACCACTTGGCACTGAAATAACCCCTTTTTGCATATGCATGTATTTTTGGAGGATTTTGGTTTACGCGGGTTTTTGAGTTATAAATGAGCACTTTTGGATGGAGACCAAGATTGTGCGTAGCATGAAGGAATATGAAGGCCAAACCTAATGTAACTTGGATCTTGGTCATGCTCATCATGGTGAACCAACCTCCAAGAATGTGCAAGGGCCCATACTTCGGATGATGAAAGCCACAATCACCAACTTTGGACTATAGGCCCGCAAGAATGTTGAGCTTATATGGGCCATATCTTCTTTATCTTAAGTCTGAGGAAATTGCATGGCACGAAAACATCTACAACTTTTGTATGGAGCGCTCAGGCTTTTGAGGCCCCTAGGGTTGGGCCAGTTGGTCCAAGGCCCCTAGGCCGGCCGGCCTAGGGTTTTTCTGCGCCACCTCAGCCTTCCCTTCGACGTGAAGCTTCCTCGGACTATTTACAGCCCCGATACTCGAAGGCACGGCCATCAATCCACCAGAAGTTGGCGAAAACTGGGCATACACCAAAGAAAGACGAGGGTTGCTGCAAATCTTTGAAGGTACCTAGGGCATGGCCTAGGCCAACCATAGCCGCAATGGCCTCCCTGCGCGGTTGTGCCACGGCGGAGCTCACGAGTCAAACCCCAAGATTCATCGGGGAATGTACACACACGATGGTGATATCAATCTAATCTCTATTCTAGTTGTCTCAACCTTGGTCTATTTCATTGGATGCTTTATTTTCATATGTGCGGCCGCCGTATTTTCTTAGTAAGATTAGATCTAACTGTGGTGGTTAGTCCATATCTTGCAGATACATTGAAGTAGAGCATTCTAGCTAGTCCGTCGATTACCCCGGTGTGGTGACAGCATGCGGGAGGGATAAGTTCTAGCGAGGACGTGATGTTGAGTTGGATCAATGGTGAGTACGATGGGAGTTGTTGCAGTCACTACAAGAGGAAGCTCGTCGAGCGCTTGCTAGTTGTTTGGGGGTAAAGCTTTGGGAACCCTTACACGTTGGCACGCACCTCACGGTGGCGACCATTGGAAAGTAGGTCGCTTACTAGCCGCCTTTTGGAGAGAAGACTCGGGTACCTTTGGTAGAGATGCAATCTATGGTTTTGATCACCTTTTAACTAAGAGGTATACCTAGAGACGATTAGGCCCTTCATTAACCTTGGTTATGTTATCTTTGCCTACGCTTCCAGAAAAGATCAACCCTACACTTAACTCATATATATTTGGTTTACCTTCATATGCAATCTACGCTTAATATTGGGATAAGATCCATTAGCTAGATAGAAAACCCTAGGTAGTTCACTGTCGATCCACGGATTGATAAACTTTGGAGGAATATTCTAAGGGAAGAGCTACGATGATCCGTGCACTTGCGGTTCACAATTGGCACGGCTAAGGACCATCAACAGCGAATCAGAAAAGATTCTTAGTATCCAACTATGACCGTCAGCTTGCAAAGTCTTATCAGCAACAAGTCACTGAATGCTCTGGTAACAAGACGGCCGCTGGTCAGCAGAAACAAGCCAGCAGTGTAGCCTCAGACAAGAAGGCGGCCACTCCTAAAAAGAAACAAGTCGGTCAGAGCTCATCTAGGAGGACGGATGTGGCTTCCTAGACACAAGTGCAACAAAATATTGATGACGAAGCACTTGCTCAGATGGTCACGGAAACGGGCCTCTCACCGTCACAACTTTTAGAGGGCGAACTTCCTAAGGCAACAATGACACATTGGGAATTTTGATGCGGCAAACCAATGGTTCCCCCATTTTCTGTGAAGCTACTTACCACTCAAGCGTACGGATTCCATACACGGTACATGAAGATGTCCAAACATGGTACATGAAGATGCTCAATGTTTTGAAACAAGACCGTGATTACTTCCATGGGCCTCGTCTCTAAATTTTGGATTTCAAGGACGTGTATACGTGTTGGTATTTCTTACGGTCGCAGATAAATCCGCAAGCGCACGGATACTGTTGTAGCTTTTACCCGGAAGTATTCAGGGTATCGAATCCACAGGGAAGGCGCTGGTTGACTAGAGTAGTTATCCATTGTATTCAATCATAATATTATTAATATACCAAACTCTAGCAAGGGGTAAACCTTGATAGATGGGTAGTGTGACACACAGAAGGTTTCATTGCTCATTATGTAAGTCTAGTTAATATGAAGGTCCTAAAAGAGAACTAGGGGTTCTATGTACTTCTTGCATATGGGTTACATTCCTACAAGTGTGTATATGCAAGCTCAGAAGGAACAAATGTTAGAGGACAAATCGAGGAGTCGTGGGATCCCCTCATCCAAGGGTACTGTCACGATGTTTATCACGAAGGCCTGCAAACGCCCAAACCCGAACGGCGAGGATTACAAAGAACGGACAGGGCTATCACCACCTGCCGCCTACCTCTGAATACGTGGGGCAGGGTATCCCCAATGTTATTCCACATACCAAACACCATGTTTACCATATGAAATACAACTCTATTTATGGTCCACCTAAACAGAGCAACCTTGCAGTACAATGGGCCATTGCCATAACATGCATCCACGATACTAAGGTGCAAGACATACAACTTATATGATGAACACACAAGACTATAAGTCAAGTAACATAAGCAAGATAGCATATCCATTAAGGCTCTAAGTCTTACAAATAAGCAAAAGATAAAAGATAACTGAGCTCTAGGCTTACCAAGACTCCTTCGGAAACCCTTAGAAGCTCAACTCCTAGAACTACTTCACTACTAACTAAGACTATGACTTGTAGCAAATGGAGCTCTTCCTTCTGGTGTGTGTTGAACTGAAGCCGTGGCCATCTATTTATAGCTTGGTAGGACAGTGGAGAGGCACCTCGAGGCAGTTGAGGCCGTTTGGCCCCGGGATGAGGTCGGCCTATCCCCCTAGGTCGGCCGACCCTAGGATGTACCGACTTGAGTGATGCACGGCCGGGATGGACTCCTGGAGGCGGTGGGAAGCACGCCGTCAAAGTTGAGCGGATTTGGTGGAAATACCAGGTCGGGCGACCAGCCACCGGCTCCTTTCGGGCCCATCTTCGTCTGGGTGACTGCAGAGTGGGTCCTAATGATGGTTCCAGGTGGGTTTGCTCAATTTGAGTATGTTTAGATACGTTGGTGGGCCCATCAATCCTTGTGACCTCCCCTTGGACCATTCCCATCTCTTGGATCCAACCGTCATGGAATCAACGACTATGATGGTCCTGAAGTGTGCTTCTTTGTTGTGGCCAAATATGGGCTCCATTGGGCTTGGGCCCAGGTCGGCCGACCTAGGTGGGTCGGGCGACCTGGCCCAGAGCCCAAATCTATTTCTCTTTTGCTAATTAGTCCCTGCATTCACATATTCACCAAAACTTGTGAAATTGATTAGATATAAACCCTATCACTATGTTTGGTGATTATATTTGACATATTCTCTGCAGGAGTTGACGGTCAAAATTGGCATTTAAGGACCATCAACAAGCTCCCCCACACATAGCCTTTGCTCGTCCTCGAGTAAAGCTTTAGGACTAAGGTGGAAAGTATGACTCCAACTGATATGATGCAAGCATATAAGTTATTCCAAGACATACCTGCACTTGTGAATTTTGATGTGTCTATCATGTCATCTTGGATGGTTGAGGAACGGAATGGCCTTGATTCAAGTCATCTCAACTTTTCTGTTAAGTAACTTGGGTTTTTGATAAATTTTCAAAAACATAACCTTACCTAGCTCCTCAAATGATTCTCTCGGATCACTCATCTATCTATACCTATACTAATCACAGACTCTCTAGAAAATCCCACGTTAATCGGAGAAAAAGAAAAAAATTCTAGCCACCTAGCCAAACATCAACGGCTGAGATTAATATGAGAGAAACATTTGCTGAAAATTACCCACCATGCCATTGATTAGTGCATACCGAATTAATCACCAGGCTACTCACGGTATTGTGGACCACCGAGAGTCCCATCTGGACTCAATTAATTGGGCGATACAATGACATGGTTCCCTCATCACCAATGTGGTTCAGATATAGAATCAAATATTCAGTGAAGTCAGATTCCAATTATCGTTAATGGCGTCTGACAATCTCTGCCAAGCTTCTTTTGGTCTGGCATTTGTTTTTCTCCTTCTCCAGTCGGGCTAAAAAAAGGTGTGCTAATAATGCTTTAGTTACATATTATAAATATTGCATGGAAATTATTTCTTTATCTCAAATATATATTGGAACAATAAGTGATGTATATACTGAAATTTGCTGGTACTCAATGACAAATAATGAGCATGTGAAAAATAACATCTGTGTTTTCTGATATGATGCGAGATTTAGAGGAAGCTGCTCATAATGTCTTTAATCGTACCTATAATTTCTGAGACATGAAACATCTAGGCCACATTCCATCAGGATGTAAATTCTGGACCAGATTTTTTTGTATTTTCTACGTAAATATACAGGAATTGCTTAAAATAAATGAAACTCAGGTTCATTCTTTCATTTTTGTAATTATTTTCTAGCACTGGTATCGCTGTGAACCATCTGGTATGATATTTGTTTGCATCATAATTTCTCACTACTAGTGGTTTGTAATACATTATTAAGAATTATATCTTTTTCAGATGTCATTGGATTAGCATGTTGCATTGGACATATTGAAGAAACACAGACCTGTCATGTCATTAGCAAAATTCGTGATATTTTCCTCAGAATTGACTAAGCTTTGCAATGATAAAATTCAGTTTTCGCAGATTTTGGATGCAATATTTTCACATTAGAGATGTGCAGGAACGAAAGAGTTAAAGTCAGGCTATGGGGAGAAAAGGCTAATCTAATTAGTCAAGAATCTACTGGGTGCGTTGTTATAGTAACATCCACAACTGTTAAGAAATTGAAAGGTATACATCGTATTCAAATTATTGAATATTTGTACTATCATATTTTATTTTTAACCAAAATAATTATTGTATATTTGTAGAGTACTCACTGTCATCCACAAGTGCAACCAAAATTTATATTGACTTGGAAATTCCTCAAACAATAGCAATTCAAGAGAGGCACAGTTCTATCTAATAAATTTAAAACAAATGATTATATTTCCATACAAATATTAAAAGTATTTGTGCAAATGAAATAATTTGACCATTTGTCAAAATTCGTATAGCTATTCTTCACAAGAAAATATTTTCGAGGAAATACAAACTATAGTTCACAAGAACTACAAAAGACGACCAAATTTGCCGGTTGGATTCTATATGTTGGGGATGGAATGGCAAGAAACTGTGAAGATGAGACTTGGATTCATATACCTCCAGAATTAATTTAAGAAAAGGGTGACGACTCAAAAGAAACAATTGTTAAGAGCACATATCCTGACATACAAATCAACTACAGAAATAGAGTATATCTAGAGGAAAGAGCAATATTGTGTCCAAGAAATGAGACCATGAATGAAATAAACAACTATATCATGGATGAGATTCCTAGAGAAGAGATAACATACTTAAGTTCAGATATGGTTTGCAAAGGAATGTCTACAAGTGAAGATGAAGGTATGTTATACCCAGCAGAATTTCTGAATAATCTTAAATTTTTAGGAGTACCAGACCACAAACTGAATCTGAAGATTGGATTGCCAATAATGTTGTTGCGAAATATAAACCAGAGTGCAGGGCTATGCAATGGGACAAGGCTAACAATAACACAGCTAGGAAAATGATTTATTGAAGGTCAAGTCATAATAGGTCCAAACATTGGAGATAAAGTTTATGTACCATGCATTATCATGTCACCGAGTGAATCAAAATGGCCATTCATATTGAAAAGGAGACAATACCCCATATCTGTTTGTTTTGCGATGACCATCAACAAGAGTCAGGGGCAATCTCTGGAAAAAGTTGGTCTCTACCTACAGAAACAGGTTTTCACACATGGCCAACTTTATATTGCCATGTCCAGGTTTACAACCAAAACTGGACTAAATATCCTCCTCTCAAATGAAGAATGCCCGAGTGAAAATGTTGCAAAGAACATTGTTTACAAGGAAATATTACAGAAATAGATATTCAGCTAATAGAAATAGTGGATTCATGACACTTGGAATCATATGTATATTACATTATATAGTTCTTGAAATAAATTAACTATGATTCACAGCTAATAAATATACAAATTTGTGCTACTTTGACATTATACAACTGGCCTCATTCCATGGAGAGGACGACAAATCTTAACCGGTGACCTTGGATGCATCGGTTTCTCTTAGAACCTGCATCGCCCGCCTCAGTAGCCGCAAGTTGTAGCGCCTTAGCCACATATTGTGTCCTCTATAGCTTATGTTGTTATTAGTTTCTCTATTTCAGATGGAAACTAGGGAGGGATCAATGTATCTAATTACAAAAAACTAAAAAGCAAAAAAAAACTTGGTTACATCAAGTGTCTGAACTTGAATCTTGGACAAATGCACAAATATGACAGATTCGTTGAACAAATGTACCTATGTAGTTATACATATCAAAAAGTATTATTACCTATAATTCAAAAATTTTAAACAATAACTGAATAAGCAATATCTTTTTGATGCAAAAAAATAAAACACTTGAGTCCACTCATATGTTAGAAATATATTAAAAATTTGATAAGTAAACCATAAAATAATCAAATACTAACAAAAAATTAAAAATTTATGCACATATTAACTTTAATCAGAACTAAAAAAGAATAAAAACTATCCCGTGCGAATGCACGGGTTGACGTCTAGTTGTGTATAATTCCTCACCAAGGCATTCTTTTGCCTTCTTTCACCCTACTTCCAAAAGGCTTATGTAGATCTCAAGGTAGGAGTAAAGATAAGGCATACTTGCATCACATATATTGCAAAGTCAAAAAGCAGATCCAAGAAGAAAACTATTCATACAATCTGATCAAGATGTGCATGTGTGTGGAACAATGGAAAATGTATGTGGAAATTATGTTAGCTCCCTTTTTTGTATGATCTCTCTCCCCTTTATTTTGAAAACATGGCTATCTCATTCATCATTTTTTTCTCCTCTTTTTTTTAGTCAATGCTTTTATGGGCATTTTTTTTGGACCTTCATGTGTCTTAAATGTTTTTCTATAGCCCATGTCTCTTTTGCAAAGCATATTTGGAGAGAGATTCATAAGACATATGGAGCATTTATTTGGTGGATGGATGGGTATTGCTAACTTCCAGTGTAGAAGTTTAGCAGATATATGTGGAGTGTACGTGATCTTGATCAAGAAAGCATGAAAAGCACCTTGCAAGGGTCACAACAATTTGACAAAGTTCAATGCAATAGCAAGCAGCATGTGTGTAAGGTTTTCAATATGAGCAACATATGGCTTTGGTAGGAATGAAATGTCATTGAGGAGCTTTGCAAGGCTATTGATTTTAAACTTTTGCCATAAAAACCTCCCAAGTACTTTATACAGAAAGAGCAAGATTTCTTTCATCATACCATATCTCATTAATCAACCACTTAGATAAACATGTTTTCCTAAAGAAATATGTTCACGAGCAACAGGTGTATGTGCAAGAAGTAAAGAATATGCAAGCCAATCAAGGATGGACATGTATATCAAAGGAGCATCAGGATTCATTGAGTTTAATTTTTAGTGATCATCTTAAATTTGGAATTACTTAAACTCATGAATCAGAGAGGATGAGAGATAGGATGCGCAAACCATCGCTTTGGACGAAAATGGAGGCGAGAGGTACCAAAGGGACGTCGGCCGACCTGGGGGATCGGCCGACACCTTCTGGGCCTCGGTCACCTTGATGTTCCATGACCTGACCGGTGCGATGTTGTACAGCCTGTCCGTGGGTGGTCTCAATCATATGTGCGTCAGAAAGCTCGAGAGACCCCCACACTTGCTCTTTTGCCTGCATTTATTCTCACACAATGGAAACAAAACAATGGCTCCATGGTTTTAAGAGCCATGAGCCTTTATTGGAATTCAAATATTTTTAGTGTTTTTAAGTTATGTAAATTTTTATGGATTTTTTTTATGGAAAACAAATCTTTCAAGGTAACTAAGCAGGAGATCAAAGAAAAATAAGTGCACAGAGTATTTTGGATACTTCCCTGACGAATTCCCCCAAACTCTAGTCTTGCAAGCGAATGCAAGATTTGAGCTTAAGAGTGCCAAAAGATTTGTCCATTGTTCATCTTGCTTCATTGTGCAAATTTCTTCCATGTGACTAAAGATGTTGAATGTTGAAGTTATGCTCGCCATCCTTTAGTCTTTACTTCATCCCTGCAAAAAGTTAATGGACAACAAATACCCGAAGGACTATAAAGAATAAATCATTGTTGCCCTTGGGTTAGTGAAAGGACCTTGATGTCGCCTAGAGGGGGGTGAATAGGCGTTTCTACAAATTTCTGCAAAACACAATAACTAAAACCTGCTGTCAGCACTGGAACCAGTCAGACCGGTTCCTGAAACCGGTCAGACCGATTTCCTCTGACAGACAGGGAACAAATATGCCAAACCCCTTATAACAAATCTAGCACAAACCACTTTGGACAACAAGCTTCACCAGATGTTTATAAGTATATTAGTGATGCTCCTGCACATAACCCAATTATACCTAAGTAGATAGATGCGGAATTACAAGTAAATGCTAGAATTGACAAAAGTAAGTAAATGGAGACAAACACAAGGATTTGTTTACCGAAGTTCAGATTCACCACATGCACTAAGCAGCCACCAAGGCAAGGTGAATCCTAGTCTCCGTTGAGGTACTCACTAAGAGCCGGGTTGTCACACCTAACCCTTTCCTCACCCAAACCACCACCAAGGTGAAATGAGTATACTTACTGATTTCCTCAACAAGAGGATGGGTGATACAAACTTCCGTGGCACAACCACACAAGGAATGTGTGCTCAACGGCGACGCCTAGCCGTCTAGGAGCAAAGCTCCAAGAGTAACAAATGCTTCACGAGTTGCTGGACGCCACCACAAGTGCTCAAGGTTAGATTGCTTACACTTAGCTCACACACAAGTTTCTCTCTCAACCCAAACCCAAGAATCTCACAAGGATGCTCAAATCTCACAAAGAGAGGTTGGGGAGAGCTCAGCTGGCCTCAAGAAGGTATGAAACACGCACAGAACCAGCAGCCCCTCAAAGAGGAGCTCTTGGGTATAAATACCCAACCCAACAAAACTAGCCGTTATTCTGTCAGACAAAACCGGTCAGACCGCAGTTTTCAAACTCAACTAGCCGTTAGACTCTTGGAGGCCAGGAACCGGTCAGACCGGTCCCCAAAACCGGTCAGACCGGTTTTGGCCAGACAATCCCATTAAGTTAGATTTCACTCGGTTAGACTCTCATGGGTTTGACTTAAGCACTTTCAGTGAATGTCTATCAACCAATGTTGCATCCCTCTTGATAGTACGGCATACCTAAACTCAAGACATATAAATAAATATATTTCAACCACTTGAGCTTGTATATTGAGAATCATGCCAATACTTGAATATTCTTCACTTGAGGGCTTTCAACATTGTCCATTATCTGAGCATATCAACCTTGAGCTAGTGACTTAGGAATTTCCATAGCTTATGTTTGAATTCACTTTAATCCTTAGTCCACCTCCTTTATCAACCATAACATATATATGCAATGCAATGCCTCTCATGACAATACTTGGATATGATACTTCGAAACCCCCCGGATACTAGATACTTCACCTTAGCATTACGCACATGGTCATAAGTCGTCACTTAGCCAAATCTTGCTTAGTCCCTCGCTCTAGTCATCTCGATTTGTTTCTTCACCACTTACCCTTGCATCATCAAGTTTAGCTTTGCTTTGCCATTGGATGAGTTCCATTTGAAAGATCCTTCAAATGCTTGTTCTTGATTAACGAAGAATATCTCATATAATGCAAGCTTCCAATTGAAGACTAATATGTAACACATATGCTCATCTCCTTTTATCATATATTCATGAAGTCTTGCATATCATTTTTCTTTGTCAAATAAATTGTATCATATTCTTGGAGACCCACATAGCATATCTTCAAGTCATTGCTTCATCATTGCTTGTTTAGACTTGACACCTGGGTCACCCGGGTTGGACCTAGCTGAGCCGGGTCAGCCTCTCTGTCCTGAAATTAATTTTACCTGGCTGACCTGGGTGCCACCTGGCTGACCTGGGTGCCACCTGGCTGAGCCAGGTTAGCTTCACTTCATCTTTTGCAATGAACATTATTTCTTCACACACTTGCTTGCTTATATCAATGAATAACCATATATCTTCATGAGCACATTAAACATAATGAATCATAAGAATAATCCCTGCTCATCATCTCAAGCAAACAAGTTAGACCTTTAATCGTTTTGTCATTAAACTCACCAAAACCCACATGGGGGCCTAGATGCACTTTCAATCTCCCCCTTTTTGGTGATTGATGACAACCCGATTAAAGCTTACAAATATAGCAATAAAATCATTTTGAATTCTCAGATATATGATGAGCTCCCCCTAAATATGTGCTTGGATTTGAAATTTCCAAATTTGGCCTCATATGCCAAAAGCACATATAAAAAGATGAAACCATGGGAGCTCCCCCTATATCTCAGAATCCGTGGGGTGCAACAAGTGTGTGTACCATATAAAAAACCGTGATGCGTATGACAGGAATTTTCACATCAATAAACAAAGGTGTATATGTGTTGGCTGGGGTCAGACCGGTTCAAGAACCGGTCAGACCGGTTCCCCCATTTAGTACATATACAAAAACAGTCATCACATCAAAGCATGCATATCAAACTAACACAAAGTTACTTAATAAGCATTAAAGGGTACATCACACACAGTAGCACACATTACAAGTTCTCAAGCCCACAAATAGATAAGGTTCGACAATTATTACATGTTCCATCTGTCCAACACAGATAAGGCATACAGAAACCGGTCAGACCGGTTCCAGAAACCAGTCAGATCGGTTTCTCCTAGACAGCACACCAATGCTAAGCTTTAATCCTTTCTTCTCCCCCTTTGTCATCCATCATCCAAAAAGAAATGTTGGAGAAGAAGTGGTGCTGCAGAAACTTGTCCACCATCACTGACCATCACCATTGTGGCTTGGAGAATCTTCTTGCCATAAAGGATGTCCTAAATATATGAGTGATTTAGAGAATAGATGGAAGGACAGAATCTAAGAGCTGAAATATTTAGAACAGGGCATACCAGTAGAGGAACCAAAGATTGCTGCAGCGGCCCTAGAGGCAATATCTTCACCACTCGAAGAATGAGCCGGAGGCATGGGATACATGGGTGGAGCGGGGACCGATGAGCGGCAATAATGAACACCAAAGACACCTTCACCAGGAGCTGAGAAACTCGAACCACCCATATCAGCTGCTGGGGGAGGTGGATATGGGACAAATCCATGCGAGTGTTGATATGGAATGAAGAATTGACTTGACTGATAGTTCGCCACCATGTCCTCAAGAGAAGGAATCTCCTCCTCAACTGGCTCTGGAGAAATAGGAGATCGGGGCGGCTGCAAGTTCATTTGATTATGCATCCTCTTAATTGAGTCCCTTTCTTTCATGCAAGCCCTCCTTTGCTTCTGGTGTTCCACCATGACATCCCTCTGGTTCTTGCACATGCCAGTGAGAAACCCAAAGAGCCTCCGCAAAGGTGAAGAAGGCTTCCCGCTGGAGCGTGAAGAGGTGGAGCGCCGCTGCTCAGGCCCAAACTGGTCAGACCGGTCTGGGGAACCAGTCAGACCGGTTCCAGCCTGGGCAGCACCCCCACTAGCTGCATGCTGCTCAAAAATCTGCTCCTGCTGCTCTTCTTCTTCTTGAATTTCTTTCTCTTCTTGCTGTCCCTCTGCAGGCATAAGAATGGGATACTTTTCAATCATTCTCATAATGTAAGGAGCATACCCACAACACTTTAAAGTGCTCTCAGATACAGCCCTTATCTCCTCCCAAATAAAATTAGCAACACAAAATCCTGGACTGCCAGGCCTCATTCTAGCAAGGAGATTTTTGGCAAAAAGAGATATCTCCGATGGGTTTCCATCCTTGGGGCAAATGGTCTTCCAAAACATTCTGTTTAGGATGGAGTAGTAGGTGTACAAGCCCTTTACCCTACCAAAGTTATGCTGCTCCTCTCTTGGATACATGAATTTAGTAGCTTCCGCTGCCAACATGGTCTCAAAGTGGATCTTCTCACACTTAGCATCCTTCCTCCTAAAGCCAAGAAACTCTGCAAACTGAGTGTAGGTGATTTGATATTCAACACCTTCAGTTCTCCAATGCATCACCCTATCTCCCTGAATAGTCCCAAAGTAAAGAGTGGCATAGAACTGGGCAATGATCTCACTATTCCAATTATATGAGTAACCCATGATACTCTTGATTTTCTTCTCCTCACATACCTTGATAATTTGATTTAGCAAAGGATTATTCTTTTTCTCCAAAGCTCTCCAATCAATCCATTGTGCCTTAGATACCACCTTGGGTTTAGTGAGAAGTATAGTGTGGTAGTAGTCCTGCTGGAAGGAAGTATGAAACCTGTAATCAGTAGCAGTCCTAGGTGCATTGATTGGATTCTGTCTTCTCAACTTCTTCACAACATCCGTTGTCCCTGTCCCACGATAATCAACAATATCACGATCAGCTGGACCTGTGGGAGCAACAAGAACAGGTATAGCTGAAGAAGAGCTACTGCCCTGACCAACTGCAGTCCCTCTGCCACTAGGGACCTCATCCTCCTCCTCCTCATCCTCATCATCATCATCGCTGTTGCCCTCTCTTGCTGGCCCTTTCCCACGATTTGGCTGCACAACATAATCCTCATCCTCAATGTCAACATCATCACTGCTGGCACTAGAATGGGTCTCCTCACTGTCCTCCGCATCCCTAGATGCTGCCCTTTTCTGTCCTCTAGGCCTTAGACCAGGCCTAGTAACCACGGGGACCTGGCTAGATCCACCGGCAATGTCATCATCAACACCTTGCCCTCTTTTGGCTCTTTTTGGTACAATCTTTTGTGGAGCCATCTGCACTGATTCCTGGACAAATAGAGTATGGGAATGAAGGATCAGGTCACAGGAATATATGGAAAAATTAGATAGTGAAAGATTCGAAATTTTATGGGCTGGACAGAATGTGATGTGGCTGTTCTGAGTACAACTGGTCAGACCGGTTATAGGAACCGGTCAGACCGGTTCTACCAAGAACAGACCACGAGCATTGATTTTGGGCAAGTTCTTGAGGAGAAATTCACAGGATATGGATATATAAAAGCATTTGAGCAGTTCTAGGTAATCATTAAGGGTCACTAGTGCACAGATATGAGCATTTAGGGTTTAACAGCCAGAAACTGGTCAGACCCGTTCCAAGAACCAGTCAGATCAATTCCTACTGGGAAACCCTAGGCCGAGATTCCAACAAATGTAGCCCAACAAACTGAATCAAACTATAGGGAGGTCTTTCTGGACATACTAGTAGGTGATTGCTTGAAGGAATCCTAGAGATATTCACTGAGCACATAGATCGGGCATGGAGAACATATGAATACCTTGAGAGGGAAGAACTTGAGGATTTGAATCCAAAGACCGGTGTTGAATCCGGTCAGACCGAAGAGAATCACTTCAATCCTCAGAAACTCCAAAGGGCCGAGCTCTTCCTTGGTGAAATCTTCAAGAACTCAATGGAGAGAGGAGCTCGAGCATGGGGGCGCACGGGAGAGAGGGGTCACGAGCTTGGTCTGGGTGAGGGAAGTGAATGTGAGTGGATAGGGTAACTTTTTGAGGTGAAGGGGTAAATAGATGGGTGGACCCGGGGCAGACCGGTCAGACCGGTTCCAGGAACCGGTCAGACCGGTTTCCCCCAGGAAACCAGCCACAATCCGTTAGGGGCACCTTCATCTCCAAGATTTAATCCAAATTGAGATAGCCTTTTGCTTGAATAGATATTGGTACTGGATCTTGATCAAATATAGGAATTTCCAATTTTATTCAAACTCCTTGACACTTCCAAGAGAGTTAGGAAAGATAGATAATTTATGGACTTGAGAGAAATTTCACCATTTGTGACTAGCCATCAATCAAGCAAGGTTAACTATAGTCACAAACAGATCCATTGGGTCACAAAGACCAAGAACCAAATATTTTCAAAAACACACAAGTCCTAACATGCTAGTTGGATTTTTCAAAAACTATCCTATATCACACAAGCATGCAACTAATCAAGCCAAGAACCCTATTAGAATGTTTAGCATATTCCTTACACCGTTTTAATGGAACATTTGATACCAAGTCAACTTTCAAGAAGGAATTTACTAAACATCCAATAGGTGCAAAGCGAAGGACTTGAGAAAGTTACATGCAAGAATGCACACACTAGCATGGATATGAGGCCTAGATGCTCAATGTAAAAACATGGATAAAAGAAACGTACCTTGGCCTCTAGCTAATTCTTCTTCTTCACATTGGTGAAGATTCACTTCTCAAGTCTTGCACATTATCAAGATAATCCAAATGCCTCTTCTCATTTATGATTTTCCCTTTTATACACCATAGAGAAGAAATGCATTAAGTAGCACAAGATGGAGTTTCACTATTTAGTGACCTTTGGATTGGAAAGGCACAATGGGTCACTAAAAGATGAAACCTCACAATATAGGTTAAATTTCTTTTTCTTGATACACATGTGTATATGGGTGGAAGGCAAGCTCACATGCATCAATCTTGTCACAAAGCCAAGCAAAGGGATTTAATCTATATTATGGCAAGCAGTTATTTAATAAGATAATTCATTGTCCAAAAGGATATAGATACACTTTTACCAATTTTGAATAGAAAGGCATAGCTTGCTTCAAAGAGAGACAAACTCTCACAAATGAGACTACAAGATCACTAAAAGAAATGTTAGTCTCTAGGACACAAGTTGTAGGATAATCTCCCCCTTAATAGGTGCATCATGTATTTGAATTTCATGTCACATGCACTTAGTCAATTCAATGAGTTTGAGGAGTTTATCTCACAATTTGGTCCTGGCACATAAATAAATTGCATTTATTGAAATGGTGCCAAGAATACTTACTGTCACAAAAATAGTATATGAATTGTATGCCATGGAAGTGCTCAAAGTATTTCTTGAAATATCCCAACTTATATGAAGCCTTACAGTTGAATCCCTACCGGAACTTCTGGCACAACAAGCCGGAACTTCTGATACAAGCCAGAGGCTACCGGACTTTTGGATCGGAAGATCTGGAGCCGGCCGGAATTTAACATTTGCTAACTGGGCCAGAACCGGTCAGACCAGTCCTAAGAACCGGTCAGACCGGTTCTCCCAGACTGCTTCTCAAAAGTGGATTTCATCTCTTTTACTTCCTCCAAGCAATTTCTTCTTCAATTTTTCCATAATTTCCAGCACTTCAAAATAGTATGCTCTACCACAGAGCCATTGAAAGCATCACATGGCATAAGGGAAATAAATGTTAAGGATGAGTGACTTAGGCATATTCAAGCATTCTCAACGAGTGAAATACTTGTATCCACAAAGGACAGAATATGACTAAGATAGTTAATTAAAACATGTTACCGAGATGTCATTGGAAATGATGTAGTAGATTTAGCAATGCTTTGGCAAGTTGATGGAGTTCACACATTTTGATATATTTGCCAAAGTTCCAATGCATCTCTATTCCTCTGCAGGTCTAGCAAGTGCTTTTAGGTACCCAAGCCATGTTGGGTCCTTTAAGGTTAGTCACAAGATACTTGGGAACCCAAATGGCCCTTATGCTAGTTTTAGGTGAACTAATCAATCTAGTAGCATAAGTACCAGCTTTGTCATTCCCAAGCCTAGCAAAATCATAATGGACATTATTAGATTTGGGAATATTACCATTTGGACAATCCTTACCTAGATGTCCCTTTGATCGACAAGTGTAGCAAATGCAATTCTTGATATTTCTTGGTGACTTACTCTTCTTGTTGATCACTTGTCCCTTGCTAGCCTTGCTGTTTGAAGATGTAGCTTGATCACTTCTTTTAGGAGGTTGGACTGCTGCCTCAGCCAGAATCGGTCGGACCGGTTCTCCAAACCGGTCAGACCGGTTTGGTACAGGCAGTGGGTCCAACTTCAATGGACAGGCATCGATGAAGTGTCCAAACTCCTTGCATTTATAGCATAGCCTTTTCTTGGATTTTCTTTGCTTCTTTGCCTTGCTTTTGTGCCTGAGAGAGCACATGGATGCGTAATGCCCCATGTTTAAACATTTGAAGCATTGTATGTGATCAAGCTCTTTTTTCTTCTTTTCTTGAGTCTTGTTCTTGTTGACTTGATTGTTAAGCTGAGGGATGGAGCTAGTGACCATTGATCCCTTCTCAAGCTTGTTCACCATGTTTTCACGGTTATCTTGAGAGGGTTGCACTTGGCCTTTTCCCTTAAGCTTAACCAAGTCATCCTTGATCTTTTCTCTCTCTTGCTTCATGTCTTCCAATTCTTGAGCAAGGAGATCATCACAAGACTCTACAAAAACATGCTCAACACAAGTTTGGGTTGCTTGGGAGCAACATGGTTTTTCACATAATAATATAGAATTCATGTGAGAGCATGTGCATGTGTGTGTATGAGGTTCAAGGAATTTTACTGAAGCAATCATAACCTCATAAGCTATTTCTAGTTGAGCATATGATTCTACAATCTTTTCATGAGAACATTCAAGTTCTTTGTATTAAGATTGCAAAGTCATGTGCTCACTAGTGAGCTTCTCAAGTTGAGCACTAAGCTCTTGTTTTTCTTGTTCTAAGGATGCTACACAAGTAGATAAATCAGTAGCACAAGTATAATCCTTTGACAAGACTTCATACTTACTGACCAAGGAGGCATGTGACAACTTGAGCTTTTCAAGTTCTTGAGTTAGAGCCTTGATGGTTCCAACTCTATGGAATTCATCTCTCTTGGTCTTCTTCTTCCCTCTGCAAGCCATCAGACACTTGGGTCCCTCATCATTGGATAATGAAAAACCAGAAGTGGATGGGGTGACGCTTGCGGGTGAAGTGTCTTGAGCACATATGGAAGCAGCTTCCTGGGCAGAACCGGTCAGACCGGTTCCAGAAACCAGTAGGACCGGTTCCTCCAGGCAGACTGCATTTTCCTCCTTTTGCTCTTCTAGCTCCTCGGCAAAAATCACTTGAGACACAATAAGTGTTGCTGATGCAGTTGAGCACTTCTCAGGTGATCCTTTGACTTCTTGCTCTTCATCATCACTTTTTAAATCTTCGAATGTATCTGTGATGAGAGACCAAATGTGATAAGCATCTCTTCGGATTTCTTTCTCGCTAGAGATGATATCCCATAACTCTTCACAAACAGATCTCCGAAAGAAGTCAGTAATACAAGCATTAAGTTGCGTGCATGCTAACTCCTCTTGAGTGAGTTTTGACAAACCAAAGTTGTCATAATCAAATTTAGGAGGTAGAATGCTAGCAACTAAAATATGTTCAATTACAGGATCTACATTTCTAAGTGCATTATGAACATTACCATACCAAGAAGCATAGTTTGAGCCATCAAGCTCAAGTGGCTCAAATTGTACCTCAATCGACATCTTTTCTCATGGCGGTTAAGCTAGGATGTGAGTCCTTGCTCTGACACCAATTGAAAGGACCTTGATGTCGCCTAGAGGGGGGTGAATAGGCGTTTCTGCAAATTTCTGCAAAACACAATAACTAAAACCTGCTGTCAGCACTGGAACCGGTCAGACCAGTTCCTAAAACCGGTCAGACCGGTTTCCTCTGACAGACAGGGAACAAATATGCCAAACCCCTTATAACAAATCTAGCACAAACCACTTTGGACAACAAGCTTCACCAGATGTTTATAAGTATATTAGTGATGCTCCTGCACACAGCCCAAGTATACCAAAGTAGATAGATGAGGAATTACAAGTAAATGCTAGAATTGACAAAAGTAAGTAAATGGAGACAAACACAAGGATTTGTTTACCGAAGTTCAGATTCACCACATGCACTAAGCAGCCACCAAGGCAAGGTGAATCCTAGTCTCTGTTGAGGTACTCACTAAGAGCCGGTTTGTCACACCTAACCCTTTCCTCACCCAAACCACCACCAAGGTGAAATGAGTATACTTACTGATTTCCTCAACAAGAGGATGGGTGATACAAACTTCCGTGGCACAACCACACAAGGAATGTGTGCTCAAGGCGACGCCTAGCAGTCTAGGAGCAAAGCTCCAAGAGTAACAAATGCTTCACAAGTTGCTGGACGCCACCACAAGTGCTCAAGGTCAGATTGCTCACACTTAGCTCACACACAAGTTTCTCTCTCAACCCAAACCCAAGAATCTCACAAGGATGCTCAAATCTCACAAAGAGAGGTTGGGGAGAGCTCAGCTGGCCTCAAGAAGGTATGAAACACGCACAGAACCAGCAGCCCCTCAAAGAGGAGCTCTTGGGTATAAATACCCGACACCAACAAAACTAGCCGTTATTCTGTCAGACAAAACCGGTCAGACCGGTTTGCCAACTCAACTAGCCGTTATTCTGTCGGACAAAACCGGTCAGACCGGTTTGCCAACTCAACTAGCCGTTAGACTCTCGGAGGCCAGAAACCGGTCAGACCGGTCCCCAAAACCGGTCAGACCAGTTTTGGCCAGACAATCCCACTAAGTTAGATTTCACTCGGTTAGACTCTCATGAGTTTGACTTAAGCACTTTCAGTGAATGTCTATCAACCAATGTTGCATCCCTCTTGATAGTACGGCATACCTAAACTCAAGACATATAAAAATATATTTCAACCACTTGAGCTTGTATATTGAGAATCATGCCAATACTTGAATATTCTTCACTTGAGGGCTTTCAACATTGTCCATTATCTGAGCATATCAACCTTGAGCTAGTGACTTAGGATTTTCCATAGCTTATGTTTGAATTCACTTTAATCCTTAGGCCACCTCCTTTATCAACCATAACATATATATGCAATGCAATGCCTCTCATGACAATACTTGGATATGATACTTCGAAACCCCCCGGATACTAGATACTTCACCTTAGCATTACGCACATGGTCATAAGTCGTCACTTAGCCAAAGCTTGCTTAGTCCCTCGCTCTAGTCATCTCGATTTGTTTCTTCACCACTTACCCTTGCATCATCAAGTTTAGCTTTGCTTTGCCATTGAATGAGTTCCATTTGAAAGATCCTTCAAATGCTTGTTCTTGATTAACGAAGAATATCTCATATAATGCAAGCTTCCAATTGAAGACCAATATGTAATACATATGCTCATGTCCTTTTATCATATATTCATGAAGTCTTGCATATCATTTTTCTTTGTCAAATAAATTGTATCATATTCTTGGAGACCCACATAGCATATTTCCAAGTCATTGCTTCATCATTGCTTGTTTAGACTTGACACCTGGGTCACCCGGGTTGGACCTAGCTGAGCCGGGTCAGCCTCTCTGTCCTGAAATTAATTTCACCTGGCTGACCTGGGTGCCACCTGGCTGAGCCGGGTTAGCTTCACTTCATCTTTTGCAATGAACATTATTTCTTCACACACTTGCTTGCTTATATCAATGAATAACCATATATCTTGATGAGCACATTAAACATAATGAATCATAAGAATAATCCATGCTCATCATCTCAAGCAAACAAGTTAGACCTTTAATCGTTTTGTCATTAAACTCACCAAAACCCACATGGGGGCCTAGATGCACTTTCAGTTAGTTGTTCACATCCACGCTTGAAAACAGATTGGTCCTTAACATACTAAGCGTAGATACTGTTTGCCATTCTCTTTTTTTTCAAACTTTATTTTTCATCACTTTCTTTTAAGCATAACTCAAACAAGGCTGAATTTAAATTGAATTAGCATGATCAAAGAGGGTTTTGCAATATACTCATAGTGGACCTTCGAAAGGTGATGTACCTCCTTGTATGTTGTGCAGCAATTGTTGCAGCGCATCCAATGCCTTGGTTTATCTCCAATTTGAATCAAGCTTGACGACTTACCCGATTGAATTTGAAATCCTTCCTGTAGGGGTTAGTCCATACATACAACCAATATCATTAGAGGCGCTCTCTTTTTCTCTACCTTTGGTCAGCCTGGTCACCTTCGCACACACCTTTCTTTAACAACACAGTTAAAGGCCTGCTGATAGCTCCATACCCCGGTACAAAACCTCCAGTAATAACCCGAGCAACCCTTCAACCCTTGGAGTTCTCTGACATTGGCTGGTTCTGGCCAAGCTGTCATGCCCTCTACCTTGTTTGTATTAGTAGATACCCTAATTTCATAAATAATGTATTTCCTTTATTCAATTCACTATGTAACGAAGTTGATAAGCTCACGCAACCCATTCTAGAATGAATTTACTCAAAGGTTCATTAATCAAACTTGACACCATGTTTAATTTGATTAAAGAAGACCATTTTAACCTAAGCACCATGCTTAATTTAAAAGGTCTATGAATGTACCTCGAGATACCATCGATAATACATTCAAACCAGAGCATATGAGAATAGATAAAGGAAGCATGATAACCTGACCAAGCATTTTTCAAATGGAGATATCATGAGAATATGAGTGGTGAACTTTGGGTTACCTCCCGGAAGGGCTTTGTTTAAAGTCAAAAGAAAGACATGATGCTTACCTTAGCATATATACTTACCACTGGCGGTTAGTTGATGACGAGTTTAGAACTGTCGTCGTGGTAGTTCCTTGGCTCTTGCTGGCATCATTACCGGTGACGTGGTCGCACGTGAAATAGCATGTGCTCACTAAATGTTGGGATTCCCCTAACAAGTAGTTGGCAAGGCGGCAAAAATGTGCAGACGTCTTTTCTCATGAAAGCAAGCACAAGAACCAAAGATGCAAGGCAAGACGAAGCCAGGAGCCATGTGGGGACTACCGAGGTGCAACGCCACAATGGCATGTACACCTAGTTGTCTCAATCCCACTGAGCCTCGCCGGTTATATCTTTCTTTTCTTTTTAGATTTGTTAAGCAAGAAATGCAAGAACTAGCATCACCTAAAAACCAAGATAAATTTTGTACCAATGGAACTTGTCATGTAACACTTACCGACCTCTCCCACACTTGGATTTTTGTGTATCGCAGGACACCCAAAAACCAAGTATGTAGGCCTCCTTTGAATTTGTTCCATTACCAGAACTTACCATTGTTGGTATTGCTGATGTAGCTCCATGTTCTTAAGCATTGCACCCTTCGTTCTTTTCAGTTGCAACCTGTAATGGTTAGTGACCAAAAATACCCGAAGCGAACTTATCCTAGAACATGTTCTTGCTTGTATTATTTTTTTTATAAACTTGAGAGCTAATCACTTGAAAATTCTAAGGAGGGATAGGACAAAGGCCGAGGGCACTTGGCAGCTTAGCTGGGGGAAAGAGTTGACGATGGAGGGCACCGACTTTCTTTGAACAGAGGTGGCCTGGGGTCGGTCGACAGCCTAGGTCGGCCGACCCTAGCATGGCTCCGTTTCAGCAAAGCTTTCAAGGTTTGCACTAGATTCGCTGGTGTGAACTGATGGCAATTGAATTTGCTACAGAAGGGCCAGGGCTGGGTCGGCCGACGGATGGGGTCGGGCGATTCTGGCATAGGGCCCATTCTGTTGAACCTTCGCAGCGGTATACCAGATGCAAAAGCTATTTTGAATCTGAATGAATGCGGCATAGGAGAGGCAGCCACAGGTCGGGCGACCCATGGGGTCGACCGATGGCCTGTTGGCACCTCTCAAGCCCAGCTGGCTCGGCTATCCTACGTGGTCCTGGCTCATTAAGATTATGTATGTGTATGCAGGAGCGGGGGATCCAAAGGGATTTCAAGATAAAAGACTCCAAGTTTAAATTTCAATGCACAAAATTGATTTGGAATTCAAACATGCAAAGATTGGAATTCAGAAAAATGCAATGTGAAATAAATATGAGATTCATACCGATTTACCTGTCAGTGAGGACTCGTCGGTTTATGTCCATCGAGTGAGGACGTCTCTATCATAAATTTTGACTTTATGTAACATTTGGAGATGGTTTGTTTTAGCCATACCTGTTTGTCTTCTTCGGATGGGTTCATGTAGGCCTTGGTGTTGAGCCTTGGCCTTGGGTCCATTCGCGTTGGTCTTCCCATGTAGTGGGCTGGCTTGTACCAATTTGACAGATGCTAGCCTAAGATCGAACGCGGCGTCTCTCATGTTCAGTTCTGGGCCGGTTTGCGAACCAGAGTGAATTGAGAACCGCGAATCGTTCTTTCGGCAGTAGCACTCGTCAATATTGGTGGTGTAGGATTGACTGGAGTTGCTGCCGATCAGACTACCTAGGAAGATACAATGCAAGATCGTATTTCCCGATAATCTTGGGTTGTCGATGAAGTCCATTGGCAGTTCAAGACCAGTCATACACTACCCTGTTCCACATCAGAGAGAAACAGAGCAAAGATAACCCTGCCGGAGCAGTGGTAATTAATCATGCTATTAATTGAGTACATGGGTTAACCACACTATTCAACCAATGCCGTTCCCCGGCAACGGCGCCAGAAAGCTTGTTGGTATTTCTTACGGTCGCAGATAAATCCGCAAGCGCACAAATACCATTGTAGCTTTTACCCGAAAGTATTCAGGGTATCGAATCCACAGGGAAGGCGATGGTTGACTAGAGTAGTTATCCATTGTATTCAATCATAACATTATTAATATACCAAACTCTAGCAAGGGGTAAACATTGATAGATGGGTAGTGTGACACACAGAAGGTTTCATTGCTCATTATAAGTCTAGTTAATATGAAGGTCCTAAAAGAGAACTAGGGGTTCTATGTACTTCTTGCATATGGGTTACATTCCTACAAGTGTATATGCAAGCTCAGAAGGAACACATGTTAGAGGGCAAATCGAGGAGTCGTGGGATCCCCTCATCCAAGGGTACTGTCACGATGTTTATCACGAAGGCCTGCAAACGCCCAAACCCGAACGGCGAGGATTACAAAGGACGGACAGGGTTGTCACCACCTGCCGCCTACCTCTGAATACGTGGGGTAGGGTATCCCCAATGTTATTCCACATACCAAACACCACGTTTACCATATGAAATACAACTCTATTTATGGCCCACCTAAACAGAGCAATCTTGCGGTACACTGGGCCATTGCCATAACATGCATCCACGATACTAAGGTGCAAGACATACAACTTATATGATGAACACACAAGACTATAAGTCAAGTAACATAAGCAAGATAGCATATCCATTAAGGCTCTAAGTCTTACAAATAAGCAAAAGATAAAAGATAACTGAGCTCTAAGCTTACCAAGACTCCTTCGGAAACCCTTAGAAGCTCAACTCCTAGAACTACTTCACTACTAACTAAGACTATGACTTGTAGCAAATGGAGCTCTTCCTTCTGGTGTGTGTTGAACTGAAGCCGTGGCCATCTATTTATAGCTTGGTAGGACGGTGGAGAGGCACCTCGAGGCGGTTGAGGCCGTTTGGTCGGCCGATCCCCCTAGGTCGGCCGACCCTAGGATGTACCGACTTGAGTGATGCACGGCCGGGATCGACTCCTGGAGGCGGTGGGAAGCACGCCGTCAAAGTTGAGCGGATTTGGTGGAAATACCAGGTCGGGCGACCGGCCACCGGCTCCTTTCGGGCCCATCTTCGTTTGGGTGACTGCAGAGTGGGTCCTAATGACGGTTCCAGGTGGGTTTTCTCAATTTGAGTATGTTTAGATACGTTGGTGGGCCCATCAATCCTTGTGACCTCCCCTTGGACCATTCCCATCTCTTGGATCCAACCGTCATGGAATCAACGACTATGATGGTCCTGAAGTGTGCTTCTTTGTTGTGGCCAAATATGGGCTCCATTGGGCTTGGGCCCAGGTCGGCCGACCTAGGTGGGTCGGGCGACCTGGCCCTGAGCCCAAATCTCTTCCTCTTTTGCTAATTAGTCCCTGCATTCACATATTCACCAAAACTTGTGGAATTGATTAGATATAAACCCTATCACTATGTTTGGTGATTATATTTGACATATTCTCTGCAGGAGTTGATGATCAAAATTGGCATTTAAGGACCTTCAACAATACGCTGTACCATCAAGATGCCATAGACCTCTCTCTTGATGAGCTGCTGGGTTGTGTAAGTTTGTTTCACTGATCTATTCACGCAATACTTGCCACCTTAATTATAATGTTGTACTTGTATGCGGTAAGCCACTAAAGTCTGTGGACAACATATACTTGTACCCGTAGAGACAAAAAAGCAAGAATTACATTCTTCTACCTTCCAATTTCAAGTGAGTACTTCTCTATATATATGTATAACTTTAAAAATTTGTTCTCAATACTTGTGCATGTATTTGTATATATCTACAGGTTCCACTGGATACTCCTTGTGATTTTTATAAACCCCGGTCGTATTTTTGTCTTGGACTCAATGCGGAAACCACGACAGGATTACCAACCTGTTTTAGACCTGATTGACATGGCATGGACGCGTTTCCGTGCAAATGTTCGAGAAAATTTCAAAGAAAAATTAGATGTGAATAGTTGTACATATAGCTGTCACGGCTAACTTTATTATTCTCCACTTTCTGTGTGCCAGACTGGAACAAGGGATGAATCTATGTGGATACTACGTCTGCCAGTGGATCCACAACTTTATTTGTCCAAAAAAACCGACTATTAAAGACCTCATGGTATGAAATCAAACCATTCATACTTACATATGATTTTTATTTAATGTGTATAATCTAGTGTTATCTCATGATAATTAGATTAAAATGTTCTCATTTGTAATTAATGCAGAGGATATTTTACCATGAAGATCTCCCGATGAGAGAAAAAGCAAAAGCTATCGCGGACCAACTATTTGGATTCATTATGGACCAAGTTATAAATCTAAGTGGACAGTACCACCATGACGGACGTGATATTTCTCAATATCGCTCCCTCTCCGTCGCTCCAACATGTTCTGCTCGTCAATTGTAAACAACTTATGAATTAAGTAACTTCTGTAATCTATATAGCTATGATAATTGCAATTGCGTGAAAGATTGTGTAGCACATGTGATGCGTATGTACACACATAGACAAATTGCATCTAATGGACTAAAATAGCAAACATTTAAAAAAAAGAACAAAATACCCTTTGGTATCTGGTGTTGACACTAACCGGTACTAATGGCCCTCATTGGTACCGGTTCTGCACCCGGTACCAAAGACCGAGGCTTTTATTCTCGGTTGCGCGGTACCGGTTGCAGAACCGGTACCTATGGGGGTTATCAACGGGTACCGATGGCGAGTTTTCCAGTAGTGTTAATACCGGGCGAATCCTTCACCCGATGCTAAATGTGAGGCATTAGTATCAGGCCTCGATTTCACCCGGTACTGATTTCTTTCATACCCTCTCTCCTCTCAATTTCTCTCTCGCCCTGCGTGCACCTCCCTCTCCTATATCTTATCTCTTCCTCTTCTCTCCTATCTATCTTATCTCTTTCTCTTCTCTCCATCATATCCCTCTTCTTCCACTGGCTCTCCCTGACTCTCTCTTATCGCGTGCAGCAAGAGCACAGGAGCGGGGGCGTGGCGGCCCGGTGCGGCGGCGCGACCTAGTGGCGTGGGCGCCCGGTACACGGGGGCATGCAGTCTCCCTACGCGCACGGGCGCGGCCGTCAATTATTTTTTTTTGATTTTAGATATTGTGTTGAATCTGATTTTAGATGTTGTGTTGAATCTATAACAATCTTTTCTTTTCTTTTTTTCTGTCTTTCTTTGTAATTTAGATTCTTTGTAGTCTCAAATTGAATGTAATGGAATCGATCAAATTTATGTGAGAGGAACAGATTGAGGAGAGAAAAAAGAGCAGCGTGGTAAGAAAAACAGAGATGAGAGAAGAAAAATGAGAGAGAGAGAGAGACGTGAGGGCTGATTTATTTTTGGGTAAATTTCTTTATGCACCAGCCGGTACTAAAGCCACTCTTTTAGCACCGGGCGTGGCATCCGGTAACTAAAGAGCACCCCTTTAGTACCGGAATCCTAGTACTGGGTAGGGATCTAGTACTAAAGAGGTTTTCGTCTGGTATTAAAGGCCCTTTCTCTACCAGTGAGATAACATGGTTATAGATTTTTTTGAGTTATTTTTTATGTTATCTTGAGATATGCTCGGGAAGTTTTGCAATACAGGGCTGAGGGCGCCGTAATCGGAAGTGTACGACCGATTTTTCACTTTCCTTTTCTATTCGATTCCATCACTAGATGTGTTCTTGTGAGGATCTGATCCATGTAGGTTCAGAACGTTGTTTCTTTCATACAATTTTGATTACGTGGATTAACGTGCAGAGTGTACTTTGTGCTACAATACATCTTGTTAAAGGATGTGTTGGCGATCAAAATTGGCACAAGGACAGCAAGACAGGAAGAACCGGTGGAACCGGTTTTGTTCACTATTGCCCATCTGACAGAGCAGACCGGTAGAACCGGTTTGGGAACCGGTGGAACCGGTTTTCCCCGAGTCCTAGTAGGTTTGGACTCTTTTTGTAGATCAGAGCTGTAATAGGACTTTCCTTGCGGGGTACGACCTCCCCACCCTATAAATATGAAGGGTCACGGCCGATTGAGTATCATCCAATCGATCAAAACATTTATTACCTTTACTTTTTTGTCGTCTTCAAACCCTACCTTTTCCAACCCTAATTCTGTTCGGTCTTTGTCTCTACGGCATTTGACGGCTCTCTGAGTGGCCTACCGATCTCAGAGAAACCCTAGGCGCGCCTGCCCTCACGGGGTCCCTCCCGGGCCGGCGATCTTAGGTCTACGCAGCAGCTCCCGTTGAACCGGTTTCACCGGATCTACAAACCGGTTTCACCGGTTTCGCCTGGGCCTGCTGCAGTTGCTCGATCCGTTGCGGATCCGCGCGTTCTAGCGCAAACTCGGTGTGTTGACCGCGAAAGGCATCAACACATTTTTGGCGACTCCGCTGGGGAATTTGGAAATCTTGGTTTTAATAACCGATTTATCAAACCCTAGCCAGATGGGATCTATCTCAGATTTGGACAAGGATAACATCGTTGTTCCCTCCATGGAGGAGATCAGCGAGGAGGAACGCCTGAAGTTTGAAGCGGCCCAAGAATTCTTCAAGACTCAATTCTTGATGGGGCTCAAGAAGGATCGCCACGGCAAGGTGACAAGAACTCAAGAATTCATGATGCCGGCGTTCATGGTGAAGGATCAGAAGGTGGAAGAAATCCCTCCGGTAACGATACACCCACCCGAAACTTCTGTTCCTAAATCTAATGAAGAGCTTAGTGCTGCGTTTTCAAATACTGAAGAGTTAGTATGCACACTAGCAGATAGAATGGATAAAATTGATAGGTTGGTAGAATCTTCTGTTTATGCACAAAATTTACCACCTATGCAACATGGGAGTATGCATGCGAATATGTCGGCTACACCAGGAAAAACACTTGAAAACCCAATGTATGGTATGCCGCCTAATTTTTATCCAGGACAGGTACCGCCGCCAACACATGTTTCGCCAGCCTCGGCGAAACCGGTTCCAGAAACCGGTGGAACCGGTTCTGTTGCTCAGGCTACACAGCAGCTAGTTCCGCACGCTACACCCCCTATTTCGGTAGTCCCTAACCGAAATACAGAGGTGGCTAATGGGTCTGCTTATATTAAAACACGTGCTTATACATCACCCCCTATACCTAATCAAAACATTAGTTTTAGCGGGATTCCTAATGATGTATATGACCAATATTTGCGGCAAAGTTCTACTAGCATGCCTCATGTTGCTCAAGTTCAAAGTACAACCATAGGGCAATCTGATCTAGCTCGTTCAAATTTATATGCTGAATTTTATAAGATGAAGGACGAGTTAGCTAGTATGATGCAGGATAAGCTTGGTATTGATATGGGTAATTCTAGATTATATCAAAAACCATATTCTGCTGATTTTGATGCTGTTCCTTATCCCAATAATTGGCGTGTTCCTGATTTCGTAAAATTTAATGGTGATGATAATAAGACTACTTGGGAACACATTAGCCAGTATATTGCTCAACTAGGAGAAGCCAGTTCTAATGATGCTTTGAAAGTGCGTTTGTTTTCATAATCTTTAACTGGAACTGCTTTTTCTTGGTTTTCTTCATTAACTCCTGGCTCAATTAATTCATGGAATCAATTAGAGCAAAAATTTCATGATCATTTTTTCAGATGAAATTGACAGATTTGACATCGGTTAAGCAACAAAGAAATGAATCTGTTATAGATTATTTTAAACGATTCAAAGAAACTAGAAACCGGTGTTTTAATTTGTCACTTTCTGAAAGGGATCTTGCCGATGTTGCTTTTAATGGTTTAAGATCCATTATCAAGGAAAAGATAGAAGGCTTTGAACATTTTTTGGTTAATCAAGTGCAAATAAGAGCTTTTGTTGCTGAAAATCGAATAAAATATAGCAAAGATACATATAAGACTCATCGTTCTAATGTTCTTGTTGTTACTTATGATTCTAGTAGTTCGGACGATGATGAAGATGTGTATGTTGCTGAACTTGTATGGCCTTCTAAGAATAAATCGTACACTTGTTCATCTCTTAAGCCAATTCAAAAGAATCGGAAAGAAGAAGTGCGATTTACTTTTGATGTTTCCAAGTGTGATCGTATTTTTGATGAATTGTTAAAGAATGGAAACATTAAAATGTCTCATACTATTCCTCCACTTGAAGAACTCAAAAGGCGGGCATATTGCAAGTTGCATAATTCTTTCTCGCATGCTACTAATGATTGCAATGTTTTCCATCGACAGGTGCATCGGCCTTGAATGAAGGACGTTTGACACTACATGAGATGCAGGTAGATAAAGAGCCTTTCCCTGTCAACACCCTTGAGATGCAACCTCCTAAAGTTCTGATTCGGCCGCATCAAGTCGAATCAACTAAAGGAAAAAAATATTGTTGTGGGTGATGAGAAGCCAAAACCTGAAAATCTGAAGGAAAATCAATTATCAGGGAAGTGGTGTGTGAGAAGACCCCCAATGGCAGAGAGACTTTCAAAATTACTGCAAGAGTCGCGGATCTCGGGGGGCAAGGATCGTCAAAAGGACCGTTTGAGCCTGTACAGGACAAACCGGTTCCTGAAACCGGTATAACCGGTTCTAGTCAGGGGCGCCCGAAGATGTTGAGGCCTAAGCGTCCTGAGATTGGAACCTGAAAAATCAATGTGGCCAAGGATCAGGGCAAAGTTGCAAAGCCAAAAGTGACCTATGACCAGTTGTTTTCCAAATACGCTAATCAAAGGCCAGTTGATAAGGATTGGCCGGCAAAAAAGAGGAAAAGGTCACCCATGCGTCAAGAAAAGCCAAATTCGCCTCCAAGGGCGAATAACAGATGGAAGGGTGATGGTGCAGGTTCTTATTCTCAACAGAACCAATATCAAAATGCCATGGATGCCTCCATATTATAATTATCAATATCCGGCATGGGATCACAATGGAATGAATGTGCCTTATTACCCTATGCAGCATCCTCCTTTTCATCCAGGATGGGGTAATAATAGAGTTCCAGCGCATGAAAGGTTGGTAGATAACCGTTCGGCTCCTCGTCGATCAGGTTGGGATGTGCCACCTCAAACCGGTGGAACCGGTTCCCAAAACCGGTGGAACCGGTTTCCCCAGAAAAGACAGCCTTCTCCTCCTAAGCAAGTTTATCAGCCTAAGAAGATGGAGGAAGTTGTCCAGAAGATGGAGGTCGACTAGGAGAGAACTACTACTGCTGATATCATTCAGATTGGTGACTTCCATGTAAATTTGAAGGACGGTGACAAGATGCCTATGATAATTGGTGATGAAGTTAAGCCATCAGTCCAGGAGAACATAGCTGCAGAGTCTAATGTGGGTAAGAAGGTTGAAATTGATAAAACTAAATACCTTATGCCTAGATGGTGTCCTCCAGGTTTGACACGCACGCAAAAGAGGAAGTTGCAGCGACTTCGCTTCCAAGACCAGAAAGAGAAAGAACTGGAGAAGCAGAGGGAGGAGCACTTCAACAAATACAGGCCTATGATTCCTCCAGGCAAGGAGTGGAAGAAGACTGAAGCTCCAGAGCAAAATCCGGTGGAACCGGTTCTACCTCCTTCGCCGTCCACAGCTGTGTTAGAACCAGTGGAACCGGTTCTGAAACCGGTGGAACCGGTTTCTACTGATCCAGGTTCATCTCGAATTGCTTCTGAGATTTCTGTCACTCCTGCGTTTGATCAGAAGTTGTCATCGGATTCCTAGAATGTGGACGATGAACAGCTAGTTGATTATGGGTCGTCACCTGAACATATGAATGTTGATGCTAATGTGGTGCACCTATCTTCGGATTATTACATTATTCCGGAGGATGAGATCGCTCATTTAGACTTTGGCCCAAAAGAAGCTATATTTAAAAGGCCAAAGGATTCTGAAAATCATTTGAAGGCTCTATACATGAAGGAACATATCAATGGGAAGCCGATTTCGAGGATGCTTGTTGACACCGGGGCGATTGTCAATTTGATGCATTATTCTGTGTTCAAGAAGCTTGGTGGATTAGATGATGAGCTGATCAAGACCAACATGACTATCAGCGGTGTGGGAGGAGGCGAGCCTATGAGTGCTAAGGGCGTTGCTTCTATGGAGCTCACCGTTGGGAGCAAGACGTTGGCTACCTCTTTCTTCGTCACCGAGACCCAAGGTAACTTCAATTTAATATTGGGTCGTGATTGGATTCATACGAATAGATGTGTACCTTCTAGTTTGCATCAGTTTCTTATTCAATGGGTAGACGAAGACATTGAGGTTGTGCATGGGGACACATCGGCTTGTGTTGCAGTGGCTGATGGTTCTACCATGTCTATGCATGATCATGTTAAGTGCTTAACAGGTCTAGATATTTCTGATTATGAGATGATCAGTTGCACTAGAGATGGCTTTGTACCTGCTGTTCTAAAGCCGGTTGAATATCGGCTAAACCATTTGTTGTGAATCAATAAATAGTTCAGAATGGTTGCAGCAGAGACTTGAACACTATCGGGCACAAAAGAACGATATGTGTGAGGCTATTGAAGATTTTGATGACATGAGTAAATTAGGACAAGGCTTTACGTCGGCTGATCCTTTAGAGGAGATTGATATTGGTGATGGCACTGTACCTAGGCCGACGTTTGTAAATAAAAATTTGAAAGCTGATTATAAAGCTGAATTAATCGAGCTGTTGAAAGAGTATGTTGATTGTTTTGCATGGAATTATCAAGATATGCCTGGTTTAAGCCGCGAGTAAGTTGAACATCGGCTACCTATTAAGCCTGGTTTTAGACCTTTTAAACAAACTGCTAGGCGTTTCAATCCTAATATGTATGACCGAATTAAAGAAGAAATTAATCGGTTGTTGGATGCAAATTTATTAGGCCTTGTCGTTATGCTGAATGGTTATCTAACATTGTGCCTGTTGAGAAAAAGGATTCTGGTAAGCTCAGAGTTTGCATTGATTTTAGAAATCTTAATAGAGCTACTCCTAAAGATGAATATCCTATGTCTATAGCCGACATGCTTATTAATGATGCTTCTGGACATAAAGTTATTAGTTTTCTTGATGGTAATGCTGGTTACAATCAAATATTCATGGCCGAAGAGGATGTTTCCAAAACGGCTTTTATATGTCCAGGTTTTGTTGGTTTGTTTGAGTGGGTAGTCATGACCTTTGGTTTAAAAAATGCTGGTGCTACTTACAAAAGGGCAATGAATTTAATTTTTCATGACTTGCTTGGTTTAATCATAGAAGTTTATATCGATGATATTGTTGTTAAATTGGCTGGTTTAAATTCTCATTTGGCTGATTTAAGACTTGCTTTTGAAAGAATGCGTCGATATGGATTAAAGATGAACCCACTTAAATGTGCTTTTGGTGTGTCGGCTGGAAAGTTTTTAGGCTTTATTATTCATAAGAATGGCATAGAGATAGATCCTAAGAAGATTGATATTATTAAGAAGATTAAAGCTCCTACATGCAAGAAAGATTTGCAGAAATTCCTAGGCAAGGTAAATTACTTGAGGAGGTTTATTTGTAATTTGTCTGGGAAGGTCAATGCTTTTACTCCTATTCTTCGGTTGAAAGATGAAGCCGAATTTACTTGGGGGGCAAAACAGCAAGAAACTTTTGAGAAGATCAAATATTACTTATCTTCGCCGCCGGTCATGAAGGCTCCTAAGAGAGGAATTCCATTTAAATTATATGTGGCTGCTGAAGATCAAGTAATTGGAGCTGTTTTGACTCAAGAAATCGAAGGGAAGGAACACATTATTACCTATGCAAGTCGCCGATTATTGGATGCCGAAACGAGGTATATATTTTGTTGAGGCCATAATACCAGGGTACCCGACCACGAGGATTGCCGACTACCGACTCCAAGACGACCAAGACTCCGAACAAGACACGACAACCAGATCGCAGGAGGAAAGCCCGAAGACAGTTCGAGTCCTACTAGGTTTAGGTCTGTTTTGTCTTGTAAGGCACGTCTCCCTGGGTATAAATAGCGGGGTCCTGTGCGTAGAGGGTATCGAACATCCAAGTTTGTACTCCACAATCCACCCGAGGGTACTCGTTACGCATTGTAATCTGTACTCGACGAAATAATACAAGCAGCAACTGGACGTAGGGTTATTACTCGATCTCGAGGGCCCGAACCAGTATAAAAATCCCGTGTCTTTCTGTTCATCACCGTGATCAATCTTCGCACAAAGCGGGGTGTCTACCGGACAAATATCTGACGAGTACAACCTCGACAGAGGCGCGCCAGGTAGGGGCCCTTGCGTGAAGAAAGATCATGCCGATCGTCAACGGAGTCTGGTTCGCCGACGCGTCGAGTTCCTCGATGCCCTACATGCCCAGTTCCGTCAAGTCGGGAGCGATCGGGAGTTCTGCTTCCGCTTCCGATCTCTACGCTCACCGCCACCAAGTGCCTTCACGAGAGATCCGCTTCGGGGATCTTGTGTTCGAGCACCAGGGCGACTACGAGCTCAAGCTGACAGGGATCCACGATCCCGATCTCACATGCGCCGGTCGGGAGGTTTTCGCCACCTTCACGGAGCCAACTCCCGAAGACATTGCAGATCGCACTGCGCAGTTGGATCTCGACTACAGTGGATCTAGCAATGGGTCAGAACCATCTGAAGACCGCCGCATCCATGTGCTGAATGCAAACGGGACAGGGGCCGCCGCCGAGTCATCTAGCTCGCGTCGAACCGTGCCTCCTCCACGTTTGGACAGCGCACCAACGCTTCAAACGGCTAGAACCCGTACACAACATGTTGCGTCCTCTTTGGCTCCCCGAGATCTCAACAATGATTTCCGGGCCGTCGAACAGGACAATCTACAGATCCGAACCCTCTTGGAGACAATGGAAGCAATGGCCGAAGGGACTCCAATGGCCACCATAGCCAAAAGGGCTCGAGAAGCAGCGGACAAAGCCAAGGAGCACATCGAGGCCGCCGCTGCCGCACCACCGGCTCCGTCAAACAGACCACGTGAACCACAACCGGTTCGGTCCCGATCTGTTAACGGACGACCGCACTATCGCCCGCGTGAAGGGCGCGACATGAGGCCGCAGCTCGAACGCAATCGTCGCACTCGCGACGCTCGGGAAACTCTCAACTACAACCGAGACTACCGAGCACGGGAGGGCTACTACCGGTCCTATCCAGAATCGCCGCCACGTGACTCCCGACCAAGCATGGGGGGATGCCTTGCGTACTCCCCAGCCCTGCGCAAGGTCAGGTGGCCCGAAAAGTTCCGTCCTACTAGCATCGAGAAGTATGACGGGACAACCAACCCCCGCGAGTGGATCCAGATCTATTCCACGATCATCGACGCCACCGGGGGAGACGACTACGTGAAAGCCAACTACTTGCCGACTGCTCTGCAGGGATCAGCCCGAACATGGCTCATGAACCTGCCCGAAGCAAGCATCAAGTCATGGACTCATCTTCGGGAGACGTTTGAAGCCAATTTCCAAGGCACCTACAAACGCCCCGGACATGAGGGAGATCTGCTCAACTGTGTGCAGAAGCCTGGAGAATCCCTCCGGGACTACATCCGCAGATTCAGCGACACCCGTAACACCATCCCCGACATGGTGGATGACCGGGTGATTGTAGCCTTCAATCAAGGTTGCAAGGACGAGCGAACGGCGGAGGAACTTGCCAAGAAGAACCCGAAGACAGTGGCAGAGCTATACGGGATCCTGGAAGAAACCGCCAAGATGGCGGATGCCCGAGCACGGGTTCACGGAAAGCCCGAACAAAGCCAGCCAGCCGGGGAAGGCAAGAAGAAGAATAAACACAAAAACAAGAAGCGCAAGACCGAGGGTGACGAAGTCATGGCCATGGACAACAAGCCCCCGTACAGGCGTCAAGGCAAACCGGAGAACCTCCCGATGTACTGCCCGATTCACCGATCTACGAAGCATCACTTCGTGGACTGTACGGTGTACAAGAAGCAGAAGCAGGAGG